>OY776117.1:39717594-40975094 GCA_963675035.1 Allygus modestus | reverse complement strand
GAAAAGTTGCTAATCCAGGGTCGCGACGCTGCGTCGCGTCGTGTGAGGCTCCTTGTTTGCAGACGCCTTAGCAGTTATCACTGCTGAGCGCATCGTGGCAATTTCTTATCACTCAGTCACAGTGGTTTGTGTGCGTGATGTTATGAATATTCGAAGCTACGTGCTAAACCTGACGTCACGAGACCAAACTGGTAACATCTAAACGTATCGAAACAACTTAAAACTCTTGTAATCGTAATACAAGGTTCGGTTTAGAAAATTATCTCAAACCAACTGAGGAAATATTTGAGTATTTCTTGTTTCAAATCTTTAATTTATTTAAAAATTTCAATGATGAATTGCATTTGATCGTTTATTGGCGAAATATATTTGATCCATTCACAATTCAAAATTATCCATAACTTGAATGCTGCTAAATGCAATTAGAATGATTGCACCAGCTAGCCACTTAATTCGTAAAAAGGAATATCAGAAAAGGTACAGTTCAATATACAATAGTACATCCTCCATTTCATCGTTCTTAAACCAATACGAAATTTAATACTAAAGTGTGAACAATTCACATAGTAAAGATCAACGTTTAAAAATTGCAGGGAATCAACAGTAGCCAGGAAGTAAAGGAAGTAAATTCCGAACTGTATTGCTGGTGGTTTTTGCAATATTAACTACCTTATACAATAGTTTTATAAACTGAATTCGTCTGTTTATTGTCACTTTCATTCATTTTAGCGAATTCCCCCTATAGGGAAGAAGCTATTACCGTAGTCGACATGGTAAGACCTAGGCCTGGGACCATGATAAATTTTCGTTTTGAGGTCCCCTGACCCCAAAAACACCAATCGTTCAAAAGTGTATATATATATGTGTGTGTGTGTGTGTGTGTGTGTGTGTGTGTCCGTGAGCACGATAACTCTCGTAAAGATTCTCCGATTTTGATTAAATTTGGTACACACGTGTAACGCAACATTTATGACTTTAAGTCCGAAAACCAGACACCTCGATCAATCCGAAGGGATATTTTGGGGAGGTTTTGTACCCCGAAAATGGGTTTTTTGAATTTTTTACAAATAAACTTTGAAAAAGACAAATTTTATTTTTCACTATTGGATTCAGCTTTAAAAACACACACAATTTGTTGTTTTGACCATTGCTCTTCGTCAATTGTTTACGGAGATATTTAAAGTGCTAAATACAGTGCGTTGTCCAATGTTATTCTTATGGTGAATAAGAATAATTTCATATCTTGCTTATTTATGAACGTATACCGACCAAACTTGGTATATGGCTTCATCTGGTTGTGATCTATTGTCATTAGCCAAAAAAGAAAAAAAAAAACAATTTTTACCGATGGTTCCCGTAGCAGCAAACCTGCGTACTCAGACCCCATGTTATTCTTATGGAGAAAAAGGAAAATATTATGTCTCCCTTAAATTAAAAACATAAATCAATAAAACTTGGTATGTGGCTTCACCTAGTTGGGTTATATTCATACTTGTATAAAAACCCATTTTTTGTGTTCTTTGTTTTAGCAAACCTGCATTTTCAGCCGCCATGTGATTCTTATGGAGAATAATTAAAATGTCATCAATTGTTTATTTATGATTATATATTGATGAAACTTGGTATGTGGCTTTATGTGGTATTAAGATACATTTATATTTATTGGAAATTCACATAGTACGCAGGTTTGCTGCTACAGTGGTATTTGCACTATAACTATGGAGGTATACGAACATCAGTTCATTACAACAGAATAATTTAGTAGAAGTTTAGTAAATTTATCCTGTCAATAATGAGAATGTAATATTGATGAAAGAGTTACTGTAATACCCTTATAAAGGGATAATGCTCCCTCTAAAAGAAATATTTGGCATAAAATATTACTGAAATAATCTTTATAAACGTTTAAACAATATCTTAAGACATATTAGTTAAACAAAATATTTATAAACCTTATTAAAAAGTAATGTTGGATAAAATAATTTAAATTGAATTACCATTTCAAAATATAACACATTCGTGGCGCATTCACCATCCAGAGTTTAATTTATATCACGTATTTTATTCCATCACATTCAGGCTGTATAGCGCACTGAAAGCACTAAAACCTTTCCACTGTTATTAGGAATTTATATTCAGATGGAACAGATAACTGCATTTAACATAACATTTCCAGCGTAGTATCTGTTATTGGCAAAACACTCCATAAACTTGGTGCACCTTTGCCAATAATAAGGCCACACAAAATATATTTGAAAATTCGTTAGGGTTTGAAATCATAATCGTCCTAGGTTCTCATTTAGTTCTGAATTAAAAATATCTAAACAGACAAAAATACAATTTAGGATATAAACTGGCACTCATTTTTGTTTGACATTGTATTACAATTTATAAATTTATAATTGTATTACATTTTTAAAGTTTGATATTTTATCACTCATAATTTTGACTTAATAAATAAATCCTACAACCTAGGTTTATGTTTATGAAGAGTACATTTAGTTTATAGACTTCGATCAAAACACTTTTAATTGGACTACTTAAAGCAATACTAGGCCTTAAAGTTACAGACTCCTAGAAAAAATATTATTTTAGTATCTACAAAAAAATGATTGTTTTATTATTCACTCATTCAATATGTGACCTTAATTTACTTTATATCTCTTATTGAATTTGTTTTACGGAATTTTTATTTTTTAATAAAGTTTTTTCATTTATTCTATAAGGTCCTATTAATTTAAATTGTGTTTAAATTCCAGTAGTTAATCTACAGCATTCACATTTTGCTTCAAACATTTTTTCTTGTTGTGCTGAATTTTGTTGAAACCAATAGCCGTTAAATATTCAAAGCAATTGATTGATATCAGTTTCATAAGACTAACATTGATATTTTGAAAGCGGACGGGGTAGAGCCCTAAAGGTGGATGTTTTTAAAACCCGCAATAGGCTTTTGAAGGATTTGATCTTTTGATTTTTATGGCACATACATATAAACAAGTAATAACGAAATTTGTAGGTCGAAAATCACGAATGAAATCAAGACATTCTTTCGATGATATAGATAATTTTTCCGATGCCGGGTTTTATCGGGTGGTGGTTCTCTTTAAGGGCGAGGGGGAGGGAGTGGTCTTCAGGTCGGCCCCAAGCAGTCTGGCCCAGGTCTCCGGGGATGCCACGACCCCCCGCACTCCAACCCTTAGATTGATGGTCCGTCATCACTTCTTCCTGTTCCTCCCCCTCCCATTGCCCACTGGTCTGCGAACCTGACGACTATGAACAGTCTTCTCACTATGGGCCCATTTAGTTTGTTCACAGTGTTTCATTCGTTCAGACTGTTTTTATTCTTTCCATTTTTAAATCTATGCATATGTTAAACGTAATGTGTATTTTATGATTTTTTCATTTAACATTAGGTTGTTTCATGTTTACGAGGTAAGATTCATTCTTATTCCCATTTTCCGAGCATGTAGCCATTAATTAAATTCTCGCGCCTTATTACCGAATTTCCCCTATAGGGAAGAAGCTATTACCGTAGGTCTCATGGTAAGACTTAAGCCCGAGACCATGATAACTTTTTGTTTCGAGGTCCCCAGATGCCAAAAACACTATTCGTTCAAATTTATATATATGTATATATATATCTATATATCTATCTATATATATATATATATATATATATATATATATATATATATATATATATATCTATATATGTGTCCGTTAACACTATAAATTGAGTAAAAAACGTCCGATTTTGATGAAATTTGGCTCAAACGTGTAAAATGACATTCATGACTTTAAGTTCGAAAATCAGAAAAATCGGACCATGGGAAGGGGGGTTTATGGGGGTTTTAAATTTTCCAAAAATCAGTTTTTTGCATTTTTCACCATACAATTTTTAAAAAACTTAATTTTTGTTTTGACCATGTTATAGAGCTTAAGAAAACAAATAATATGGTATTTTGAATCATTAAGCTAGGTTATATGGTTGCGGAGAAAATCCAAAAAAGTGTTCATAAAATCTCCCATGTTAATCTTATGGGAAAATGGGTTTTAGCTTTTCCCCAATTAATTTTACTATAAACTTCACATTTGCTTATACCAATCAGTTTAGCTCTACAAATCAATCATTTTGGTGTTTAAATTGTGATTCTACGTCCAACCGTTGCAGAGATATTCAAAGTGCTAAACACAGTACGTTTTCCAATGTTATCCTTATGGAGGATAAATAAAATTTGATATCTCGATTATTTATGAATGTATGTTGATGAAACTTGGTATGTGGCTTCACGTAGTAGTGGTATATTGATATTTGTACAAAGAATTGATTTTTCGTTGATTATTCCCGTAGCAGCAAACCTGCGTACTCAGCCCCCATGTTATTGTTATGGAGAATAAGTAAAATGTAATGACTCCCTTAATTATGAACATAAATTAATAAAACTTAGTATGTAGCTTCACTTGGTTGAGTTATATTTGATAATTATATAAAAACCCATTTTTCTGTTCCTTGTTGCAGCAAACCTGCTTTCTCAACTCCATGTTATTCTTATAGAGAATAATTATAATGTCATAAAGCGCTTATTTATGATTGAATATTGATGGAACTTGGTATGTGGCTTCTCCTAGTTAAATTCTATTTATATTTGCATAAAAACCAATTGTTTGTGTTCCTTGTTTCAGCAAACCTACGTACTCATTACCAAAGTTATTCTTATGGAGAATAATTAAAATCGCTTATATGTGAATATATTTTTATGAAACTTGGTATGCGGCTTTATGTGGTATTAAGACATATATTATGCATTGTAAATTCGCTAAGTACGCAGGTTTGCTGTGATGGGGGTATTATTTGTTTATGTTTGTTTGTTTATTACAAAACTTTTTAAACTTGTTCAATACTTTTTTTATCCCAGACCAAAAAAACTTTTGTTTCGTGTCATGAACAAAATACTCTTTGTTCAAGTACTCGAAAAATAACTGGTTTAGTTTGTAAATTAATTTACCAGATTAGTTGTTAACAGATAAATAAAGCTACTTTTACAATATTTTAGCTAATTTAGATCAAAATCAAGATCTCATTAGGATTGGTTTACTTTTATTTGTAGAATCCTAATATTTAATTCCAGATGTGAATCGGTCCCCACGGAACTTCCCTAGCTATTATGACGATTAATTTCAAAGCTTGAGGGGCAAGGACGGTAGGAAAAATATCAGAAATGTCAAAAATTGCCTATGGGCTACGCCCAAATGGACTTCAAAGATCCAATGATTTTCTTATGGAAATATCACTACAGTGTTTTTATCAATGAACAAACATTAACTAATGATCAGCTGTGATTATTTATAGTGTGATTTAAGCTTCTGGTTTGTTAAGTGATAACATGTTTTCATCCTCCCCTTAAGATTAATTTTCCTTATCATGCAAACAATAAATTAAAAATCACTTACACAAAAACAAAATTGTAGGGGCTATGGCCCTACTAGTATTATTTTTAAAATCATATTTAATTAATCAATTTGCATTTTCGCCCAATTATATCCATACATTTTTTTCAAAAACACTTAACGTTTCATTGAGTTTAAACAAAGAGACACGATGATGTATATTAAGTTTATTTAATCCTAAAAATAGCTCTAAATGTTTTAATTCCTGATTCAGTGAGGGGACGATGGACTGTGGAGCACGACCCTCGAGGAAGCGGAAGATCGACACTGGAGAAGCCACCGTCAGGTACCAGGCGAATGCCAGGGAGAGGGACCGCACTCACAGGTACTTTTATTGATGGTATTGTGAGTTATTTGTTCAGAAAAACTATACAAATTGCTGCTGGAATGTTAATTTAAATATAGTAAATAAATATAAAGATTAAACTTGAAACTTATTGTAAAATTGGAAAGCATGTGTAGGCTTAACATCATAAATTAATACCATAAAAAATATCATGCTTATATTCTGAACATACATCTTGGAGGTGTTTTTGCCAACGTATAAAGAATACAACCAATACTTTATTTAAGCGTAGACTACTTAAATTGTGTAAAATAATTCGAATTTCATCAAAATTAAATGACAATATTGTACAGAATTCTAGTTAGAGTCTAGGTAAGCTCAAGTGACTCTTTGGCTGAGTCACTTTTGGGGTCAATTGGATGTCCTGAGGTAGATCCTTGGGGTTAGATTGGGGTCCAGTATCAAGCCCTTATTATAACCCTACCCACCATTGGATATAATTACAACTAGCTCTGCCAACTACTTTGCTTGCTCTACTGATTTGCGTTTTATAGTAAATTCAAATCTTATAGCCGATTAAATTCCGATATTCTAAAATGGTTTTAAGCAATAAGAATACATCAATATTTATTATTTAGGGTTTTAAGAAGTGAAGCTTCACTGGAAAATATTTTTGCAAACAAACAAATGTTTACAGAAAAATTACGATCGAAAATTAAATTTGTATTTTAAAGGAATATATTTATTATACTCCTAGTGTCACATATTCATAAACTATTTAATTTATTTAACCTTTGAAAAACGGATAACGGTTCTATATTATAAACTATAGATTGCATCATTTTATATTCTGTGAGGCGAGTTATGTTGGCGTAGTAACGAAGTGAATAGAGTAAAATGGCTGAGATCATGTAGGCTTCACTTAGTCTTAGAGATTGACGTGTGATTGCACATTCTACATATGTATTAAGCTTGTTGGTTCTAACTTACCACTTTTATTTACTTTATAGCCTACGTAGGGATTGTATCAAACAACTACTAATGTTTTTCCCCGATCACCGAGACCTCTAATCATTCAAATGTAAAGAACATCATTCATGGGTGTCAGCGATGTGGGTTTCTCAAAACTTCCTGATATGGTTTTACTTGATATATTTCTGACTTAATAATAAATCAAACAGGAAAACCAACATGAACATTTTTGAACACATATAATTATTATTTACGTTTCAGTCTGTACAACATTCACAACAAACACGATTACACAGCACTATTTGTTGTATGTTTGTCTTATATTATATTTACGACGTATAATGTTTAGGGGTTGTGTTTGAGTGACTATTTTAATGAGTTTATAAGCAACACCATTGCCGAAGGTGTTATGGTAAAACGTAAGTCTGGATATCATTTTGTAAACATAGCTACAATTGTAAGTAAAAAACTTCAGATATGTAGTTTCCTTTCGTAAGTTCAATCGCCAAAAAAGTCGTATTAAAGAATTAGGATATGACTGTACTGTAAAAATAGTTTTTTTTCTGTTCCGGCCTTTACAAAAATTAAAATAGGGCTTAACAAAAATAAGAATAATAAATACGAACATTAGTTATTTTACTTAATTTTCAATAATTAATCTTAATAGATTATTTCAGAGTCTTTAAAGATAAAATTAATGTCAGAGGTTTACGTATCTTTAAAAAAACAACAAAAAACAACAAAAAAATGCCGTTGCTTTAAAATGAATGCAGTTCAATGTATTCTTGAGAACTTAATACATTTTAAATCTTGCTTATTTTTAAGTCGATGTTAAATAATTAATAAACCGTTAGAAAATTCGTACCTTTTAACAATAAAATAATGTGTTATTAGGGAAATATTTACTATTAAAACAGTTATTATTTTTACTCTTGTGAAGTTACCATAAATTATTTAGAATTTAGTGAACCGTTCTGTATCAACGCATGTTGAGGAAATAAATATTACGTTGGCAATTACTACTCTAATGTAGCACACATTAACATGTCACAACTATTTATGTCTACATTACCTAGTTGGGTTACTAGGGTTACCCTTGGACATTTGAGTGAAACACATTTACCTGCAAACAATCATTAATACATTTTAATGTGTTTTCCTTGTTAACAGAGTATGGATATATTGGTAATATTACTGGAAAAATAACTATAAACAAATATCTAACCATCCCATATGATTACACACTCTTTATGTTGGCCATGTAAAGGGGTAATTTAGCTGTTCATACATAATGTTCCCCTTTAAAAGGTCATTTGTATTACAACTTATAATACCTAACGTTTAATTTAAATCATATTGTATAAATGGCAGTATTTCACTTTATGAAAAAGCCTAAAATATATTTCAGATCGATCAGATATATGATTACAAATACTAAAATAAAGGTAATATTGTTGAATACTAAATTGGCATTTTTAACAAAGAGTTAACCAATTCAATTCAATTCAACATAGTCTTTATTTAGTCATATACAGTATATACATAAATGGCAAAAATGTCTAAAACTAGGAAAACAACAAAAGTTTCAAACATAAAAATAATAAATTTCAAATCAGAAATCTGTCCTAGACCAAAATTTATTGAAATTATACGGAGCAGCCTCATCAGTTGAAACTTATTAATACTATTTCCATTATATTCTTTAAACACCATATATGTAGCGTTATCCAGTTCAGGGTTTAAATCAGTTCAAAGACCAAAGAAACTTATGTAATTTAAAAGTTTAGAGCGCCTTCGTTAAAATCCGTTTAACGCTTTTAGGATGACATTAAACCCCTTGTTATTTTCAGCCTTTGTAAAATATGTAAAAAGTGAGTAAGTTGAAATGGAAAATTTCTTCTCAATGTATAGCTAAGAGGTATTAATAATATAGAATACTAAAAATTTGGTCGCACTTTGTGTCTCTGATGAAATGATTATACTGATATTTATTTTTACCGTAAACAAACATTATTTAAACGAAATCAGTATCATCTAAATTATAATGTTTTTAATAGCCGACCTATGAAATTAACTGTATTATAAAATTGTACTTTATTCAAAAAATAAAAAGGTGAAAAAAATACAAATGAAAGTTTAAGTAAAGATAACTAATACACTCGTATTACATCCGATTGTACATTTGATTCACGTTCAATCAAAATTTATCAATGGTATTTCCATAATATATACACTCTTAACAGCAATCAAGTACATCAGTCAAGCAATCATGCAATCAAGCAATCATAAATACAATCAAGCGTTTCATGATTTAATTATTCAATCTTAAAATACTATGTGATATTTAAATACTAGCACTATTTGTAAAGTTAAATTGTGAAGGAGAAAAGTAGTAATTGTGAAAATTATTTTTGTCAAAGCTTGATCAATCGTTAAAAAGGTGGTCATGGTTCAGCTAAGAGATGAGGCGTAATCAAAACTTTGCTAATTTGAAAGTTGAAAATCGTTATTTAAATCCCTTTAATCTTACCTGAAGTGACTATGTCACTTACAGTGACCATGCCACTTATTGTGACCAACAATAAAACTTACAAGTTTAATGTTTATTTATACAATGCCCAATCAGTGTCATTAACGTATATCTTAATATCAATTTTACATCCGTTGGAGTGTAAAATAAAAAATGCCCCCTCGCAGCAAACCTGCGTAATCAGCGAATTCCAATCCATATATATGTCCTAATACCACATAAAGTTTATCTTAATAAGTTAACAAATAAGCAATATATAACATTTTAATTATTCTCTATAAGAATAACATGGGAGCTGAGTACGCAGGTTTAATGCAACAAGAGACACAAAATATGGATTTTTATGCAAATATAAATATAACTCAACTAGGTAAAGCCACATACCAAGTTCCATTAATACACATTCATAAATAAGTGATATATGCCAATTTAATTATTCTCCGTAAGAATAACATGGGAGCTGCGTACGCAGGTTTGCTGCAACAAAGAACACAAAAATGGGTTATTATGCAAATATATCAATATAACTCAACAAGGTGAAGCCACATACCAAGTTTTATTAATTCATGTTCATAATTAAGGATACATAATATTTGATTTATTATCCATAAGAATAACATGGGGGCTGAGTAGGCAGGTTTGCTGCTACAGGAACTATCTCAGTAAACATGTTTTTGTGCAAATAACAATATACCACAACCAAGAATATAAATTGGTGGGGTAAAAAAAGTTTGGTTGGTATACGTTCATAATCAAGAGAGATATAACATTTTTCTTATCCTCCATAAGAATAACATTTGACAACTTACTGAGTTTAGCACTTACAATATCTCTGGAACCAATTAACGTAGAGCAATGATAAAAAGACCAAATTGTGTCTTTGTTTAAGCTGAATCCAATGATGACAATTTATTTTTGATTCTTTCAAAGATTATATGTAAAAAACTCAAAAACTCTTTCTTGGGGTACAAAACACCACGAAAATACCCCTTTGGATGAATCGATCTGTCTGGTTGTCGAACTTAGTCATAAACGTTGCTTTACACGTTTGTACCAAATTTAATCAAAATCGGACATTCGTTCAAAACTGTATACATATATATATATATATACATATATATATATATATATATATATATATATATATATATCTATATATACAGTTTTGAACGAATGTTGTTTTTGGCATCCGGGGACCTCAAAACGAAAAGTTATCTGGTCCAGGGCATAGATCTTTCCATGCCGACTACGGTAATAGCTTCATCCTCATAGATGAAATTCGCTAAAAAAAACTAACAGAAACTAAATCATAAATACAATTTTGTAAAGCCTCCACAAGCTAAATACAAATTGAGGAGGATCTTAATGGAGATGTTAAAAACACGCTGAGTTTCTGGCCTAAAAATGTTCATACTTTATAGAAATCAAAAGTGTCATAAAAGCAAACCTGTTTATAACCGTGATGAGTTTGTTGAAAAATCAAAAATTTGAAATTATACATTAGTTTGTACTAATAATTAATGCGAAAACAATATGGAATGAACCTGCTCGAATCAAGAATCAAAAGTTGACCTTCCTTAGTGACACTTAATTATTTGGATAATAATTTGAACGAGTAGTTTTAAGTATTATTGTAAAAACCAAGATTTACTTAAAAAACCCACACATATTTTCTAGAACATATTGAAACTAAGAATAACAATTAATAGCTTAAAATAATGTGTTAAGTATTTTGTTGGTACACGTTTCCGAATGTCTGATTTAGTTTTGCCAGTTCGAGCAAATTCTCCTACTAGTTTCTTTAACAAAATAATTTCACAATCTCAAAAAATACAGAATATTTCGCTAAACTCAACGGATTATCACTAAACTATGGGGATTATAGTCAATGGATTATAATGTAATGGAGATTGATATTATACATAATTTTATAATATTAGAGCATCTTCTAAATCAACGTCAAGCGGCTATCCGGAGGGGCGGGGTCTATGTTGTTGGTAGCGGTACATTAGAGATGACATATCGCTGTTATTCCACAACACTGGGGCCTGACTGGTCCTAATGATGCCTGCGGACGGGCACAGAGGACAGACGGACCGAGGACCAGCTGCTGATGAGATAAACAGAACGGGCGCTAAGGAGGGGAAGGGGGAGTCTTAATCAGCTGTTAATGAAGAGCGTTTTCAAATTTCCACACCGAAAATATAAATATTTTTACATTTGTAGTTACTCACAGTCGATAGATTTAAAACTAACTAAGGCATAAGGATATTTGAAAATGTTTTGCAATTAGGTTATGGATGGTTTTCATAAAGAAACACACAAAACAAAACACTTCAAACACACTGAAACAACACATTTCCGCACCGAAAATATAATTATTTTTACATTTTTAGTTACTCACAGTCGATACTCATTGGCCGTTTTGCAAATAAATGTTAACTGCATATTTTAACATTGCTAAATCTGTTAAACGAGTTAACCCCTAGCCTACGACTAATTAATGTATTATCAAATAAGAACTTTACAATCCTTTACAATAAACTTTTTCAAGTGCTTGCTTAAAATAAATTCGTAAATAGTCTTGTTTTAATATGTAAGACTGGTTAAAAACAGCGGCATACGTATAATAATATTTTATGAAAAAGTGGATCCTTAATTTAAGAAGAATGTATGGTCCCTAAGAAGGTGAAAATAATAGTTTAACACAACCACTAGGCTTAAGAGTAGACTGCACTTTTTCTTAAGTGCGGCTATTATAAGTAGACATAATTTAAGATGTCGTTTTATAATCAATTAACTTTACGACAACATTGTAAATAAAAAATCAACAATTAAAAATCCACCAGATGAGTTAAGGAAGTCAGAAGTCTCTAAATGGGGGTTTTAAAATAATTTACGACCACCCGGAAACGGGGGTGCAGGAGTTTTAAGGAAGGCGCTTCAACTTTTAAATTACAAAAGTTTGGTTTGCCCTATATGCGCTCTGAGCTTAATACGACTTAATCCCTTAGTAAATATGTAATTAAATTTCGTGTTAAATAAAAAAAATATTATTTGTATTATGTTGTTCATCAAAGTATAATAAGTATATTATACTGAATAAATCATTTCAATTTCAATAAAACTATGATATGCTGATAGTATTCAACTTTGAAAATCGATTGCAGGTTTAGATATAAATTGCAATATTGAAATACATGCAACATCACATACCTTGATAGGATTCATGCTAAACTGATAAGCATTGTTGATTTGGCATATGATATGAATATAAAGCTTCAACGAAACATCTTTTTTCTATGTTTCTTGTTGCAAATTTTTCAATGGCATATGTTTTAATAGATATAGTGTTGCATTAAATCAGATTTTTTCTCTTACGAGTACATTATTTGCATTAGGCTTACGTAAAGGGTTTAAAAGGAGAACAATGATACGAACAAATATACATAGGCATTATTTCCTTTATATATGCCCTATAACTAGACATATTTAGTTTTGTAAACTGTAGTCTTTATTCGAGTGGGTGGCAGTGACAATAATTCTGCTAGTTTTTAGTTACTAATAATTTTTTGAAGAAGAAAATAATCTATAGATACAAATATTTAGATTAAAAACACCATATTCTATCTGGTTAGTGAGTTTGTCAAGACTCTACATGAAACACAACACGGCGTGCTTTAGTTATATACTTGAATTACTGTTCCATGCACTGATGCGGTAAAATTTATTGGTCTTTAAATTTATTCTACAACAAAATTTGTTAAACACAGCATAAATTGGTGGGTAAACTCAGTTTTGTAATTAAATTGCTAAGCAAGCTACCTCTCTTTATACTAATTATGATACATTGCACCCAGCTGGTTAGTTGGTAAGCTTATTATGGTTGCTTATACCACCCACAACTCTTTTACGTTACCCATTTGTTGGTCGGCTAACGCGAGTGGAAAACATATATTTACTCTTCAAAAGAAGGTTATTAAAATTGTTTTTGGTCTCAAGCGCCACAATTATGTGAAGACTCCTCGATAGTATGGAATATCCATACTAAAATCCACACTACTATCCATACAATCCATACAGCAATATAGGGCTTACCTTTCCATCCAGATATATTGTTGAAACCCTGATGTTATTGTTGATAAAACCGTGGACTTTTAGAACCCATATTATTAATATTTTTGTTTTTTTTTTCACCAACGATTAGACCTACCGATTCGCAGTCATCAAACTACACTCTTTGAATAAATATTATTACTTCTGAGTCAATATATTTGCATTGCGTGATTGCTTGAAGGGACAATTTACAGATAATAAATTTAGGACGACCCTTCTTTAAAACCTATTTGGAAGGGGGGGGGGGACGAATAGCTGTGTCTATGATTATCTAAGTAATTTTTAATTTAAAAGTGTTACAGATTTTCATGAACATAATTGAATGCTGTACATTTTGTAAAATTGCTCGTGCCAATGCTTGTTAAAGTTTGGAGGCAATAAAGGAATTAGTGACCGGCTGAATAATTTAATATGACTACCAAACAGGAAACAAACCAGGAAAACAAACGGAAATGTTGGGGCCGCGCTGTAGTAATTATTGTTATCACGTGCAATCAACATTTAATAACCCTTAATCATTGGTAAAATATGTTTAATGTTTATTAGTAAAAGAGGGTATTTAGGAAAACATATGCTATAAGCCTGGGCCGATTGAAAAAGTATAACAAAGTACAATGATATCAATGGAGGAAAAAGATGTATCCACGGAAGTTAAGGGAGAGTTTTTAAAAGTTAGTGAACTAACTTTATGACATTTATGTAAAAGAGTAACTATTATTTCCTGATGTAAATATGCAATTGTTAACTCGACCTTGGCTTGCCTTTCGACATTGTTTAGTATTTTCAGTTTAACATGGCGATGCCCCGTGAGTCGCAGTGGCTACGTGTGCCCGAAGGCGTGGTAGACGAATGCTGATACGGAATGCACGCCTAAAATGATTTTTCATATGAAAAACAAAATAATCAGTTGAAAACCAATTTCCTCTAAATGTTTTGTAAACAGTTATCTAAAAATATTATTTAAAGGTTAAGAACATTATTGGGTAAATGTCAGTCGTTATTTCGACCCCCGATAGGTAGGGTTATAATAAAGGGGTGATATTCGACCCTAAACTAACCGCTGGGGACTACTTCGGGACGTTCAATTGACCCATAGTGCCTTGACCGTAACAATAACTTGACCTTACCCCTCCATGACTACATTTATGTCTAAGAATTATTTTAGGTCGGTTGTCTTTAAATTATCTTAAATACTCCCTTTCAATGTACACACAAATGACTCTTGTTGTAAACTTAAATTTAAATGTTAACACCGTGTTCGTATTAAAACAATTCTACAATTGATGGCGGAAATTGTGAAATACATCCAATGTGACAAATTATACCTAACGTAATAAGTAAATAATTTAACTGCAAAAGTTCTTACAAAAGTAGTTTCTCACACGCCTGACGATATTAAGCAGTATGATACTATTTTAATCACCATAGTATCTTTGAAAGTCGTAATAACGATGGATTCGTTATTGATTGATAAGTTTGTATTTTACCTAAGCTTCTAGTTTAAAAATTACCCTACTTTTTTGGAAGTAAGGAACTCCTTCCGTAATCAAGTAAACCCTACGTACATCAACGTATTTCAACAACTTACACTGAACTAGCCAGCATTTTTTTCATTGTTAATTTAATAATAAAATTTGCTTGTGTAAGTGACAAAAATAAAAAATAAACAGTAAGTGCAGCATAGTCCAGTGCAATAGTTCAAATTTTAATTATATAAGTATAAAACATTAAATAGTTTATAATTCAAAACCCGTTTGGTTTAGAGAACAAATCATAATAACCAAAAAGATTTAGTTTAAATTTTATACATTATTTATTCATAATTTTTTCTTTATCTTTCTCATTAAAGGCTTTACAAAAAACTTATCTTTATATTATATACTATAGTACAAAAATCGGCCACCGTAGCATTCATGTATGATAAAAAGGAAAGTTATAGACAACATCAGTACTACATTTGTAGGGTGTGCAATTATTTATGGGTCATACCTTGTATTATCACACTATTAATAGCATTTATAGATAACATTTTTTAAATTTGGCTAGTAACAGTTAGTAACTGTGTACGTGTTTATTATACATTTGATTATGGTTTTTTTAAACCTTTTGATAAACAATTACCATCTGCATGAATTTTATTAATTTCAAAATATTTTTTATCGTTACCTTTTTCATAGATGTTAAGTTTATATCGCTCTGAAAAAATTAAAACCGAATAGTAAAATGTAAAATAAATATAACGTTGTATTTTAATTAAGAGCCATGTGACTTCACTTTTATATACATTTTTAAAACATTTAATCCACAAATAATTTTCTAATCCACTGTCATATTTCATTCGGTATAATTAATCGCACCGTTAGGCCTATTAGATTAACATATCCACAAATATTTTTCTAATCCACTGTCATATTTCCTTCGGTATAATTAATCGCACCGTTAGGCCTATTAGATTAACATATCCACAAATATTTTCTAATCCACTGTCATATTTCCTTCGGTATAATTAATCGTACCATTAGGCCTATTAGATTAACATATCAACAAATATTTTTCTAATCCACTGTCATATTTCCTTCGGTATAATTAATCGCACCGTTAGGCCTATTAGATTAACATATCCACAAATATTTTCTAATCCACTGTCATATTTCCTTCGGTATAATTAATCGTACCATTAGGCCTATTAGATTAACTTATCAACAAATATTTTTCTAATCCACTGTCATATTTCATTCGGTATAATTAATCGCACCGTTAGGCCTATTAGATTAACATATCCACAAATATTTTTCTAATCCACTGTCATATTTCCTTCGGTATAATTAATCGCACCGTTAGGCCTATTAGATTAACATATCCACAAATATTTTCTAATCCACTGTCATATTTCCTTCGGTATAATTAATCGTACCATTAGGCCTGTTAGATAACTTATCCACAAATATTTTTCTAATCCACTGTCATATTTCCTTCGGTATAATTAATCGTACCGTTAGGCCTATTAGATTAACATATCCACAAATATTTTTCTAATCCACTGTCATATTTCCTTCGGTATAATTAATCGCACCGTTAGGCCTATTAGATTAACATATCCACAAATATTTTTCTAATCCACTGTCATATTTCCTTCGGTATAATTAATCGTACCGTTAGGCCTATTAGATTAACATATCCACAAATATTTTTCTAATCCACTGTCATATTTCCTTCGGTATAATTAATCGCACCGTTAGGCCTATTAGATTAACATATCCACAAATATTTTTCTAATCCACTGTCGTATTTCCTTCGGTATAATTAATCGTACCGTTAGGCCTATTAGATTAACATATCAACAAATATTTTTCTAATCCACTGTCATATTTCCTTCGGTAAAATTAATCGTACCGTTAGGCCTATTAGATTAACATATCCACAAATATTTTTCTAATCCACTGTCATATTTCCTTCGGTAAAATTAATTGTACCATTAGGCCTATTAGATTAACATATCCACAAATATTTTTCTAATCCACTGTCATATTTCCTTCGGTATAATTATTCGCACCGTTAGGCCTATTAGATTAACATATCCACAAATATTTTTCTAATCCACTGTCATATTTCCTTCGGTAAAATTAATCGTACCGTTAGGCCTATTAGATTAACATATCCACAAATATTTTTCTAATCCACTGTCATATTTCCTTCGGTATAATTAATATACCGTTAGGCCTATTAGATTAACATATCCACAAATATTTTCTAATCCACTGTCATATTTCCTTTGGTATAATTAATCGTACCATTAGGCCTATTAGATTAACATATCCACACATATTTTCTAATCCACTGTCATATTTCCTTCGGTATAATTAATATACCGTTAGGCCTATTAGATTAACATATCCATAAATATTTTCTAATCCACTGTCATATTTCCTTTGGTATAATTAATCGTACCATTAGGCCTATTAGATTAACATATCCACACATATTTTTCTAATCCACTGTCATATTTCCTTCGGTATAATTAATATACCGTTAGGCCTATTAGATTAACATATCCACAAATATTTTCTAATCCACTGTCATATTTCCTTCGGTATAATTAATCGTACCATTAGGCCTATTAGATTAACATATCCACAAATATTTTTCTAATCCACTGTCATATTTCCTTCGGTATAATTAATATACCGTTAGGCCTATTAGATTAACATATCCACAAATATTTTCTAATCCATTGTCATATTTCCTTCGGTATAATTAATCGTACCATTAGGCCTATTAGATTAACATATCCACAAATATTTTTCTAATCCACTGTCATATTTCCTTCGGTATAATTAATATACCGTTAGGCCTATTAGATTAACATATCCACAAATATTTTCTAATCCACTGTCATATTTCCTTTGGTATAATTAATCGTACCGTTAGGCCTATTAGATTAACATATCCACAAATATTTTTATAATCCACTGTCATATTTCCTTCGGTATAATTAATATACCGTTAGGCCTGTTAGATTAACATATCCACAAATATTTTCTAATCCACTGTCATATTTCCTTCGGTAAAATTAATCGTACCGTTAGGCCTGTTAGATTAACATATCCACAAATATTTTTCTAATCCACTGTCATATTTCCTTCGGTATAATTAATATACCGTTAGGCCTGTTAGATTAACATATCCACAAATATTTTCTAATCCACTGTCATATTTCCTTCGGTAAAATTAATCGTACCGTTAGGCCTATTAGATTAACATATCCACAAATATTTTCTAATCCACTGTCATATTTCCTTTGGTATAATTAATCGTACCGTTAGGCCTATTAGATTAACATATCCACAAATATTTTTATAATCCACTGTCATATTTCCTTCGGTATAATTAATATACCGTTAGGCCTATTAGATTAACATATCCACAAATATTTTCTAATCCACTGTCATATTTCCTTTGGTATAATTAATCGTACCGTTAGGCCTATTAGATTAACATATCCACAAATATTTTTATAATCCACTGTCATATTTCCTTCGGTATAATTAATATACCGTTAGGCCTGTTAGATTAACATATCCACAAATATTTTCTAATCCACTGTCATATTTCCTTCGGTAAAATTAATCGTACCGTTAGGCCTATTAGATTAACATATCCACAAATATTTTTATAATCCACTGTCATATTTCCTTCGGTAAAATTAATCGTACCGTTAGGCCTATTAGATTAACATATCCACAAATATTTTCTAATCCACTGTCATATTTCCTTCGGTAAAATTAATCGTACCGTTATGCCTATTAGATTAACATATCCACAAATATTTTTATAATCCACTGTCATATTTCCTTCCGTAAAATTAATCGTACCGTTAGGCCTATTAGATTAACATTTCCACAAATATTTTTCTAATCCACTGTCATATTTCCTTCGGTAAAATTAATCGTACCGTTAGGCCTATTAGATTAACATATCCACAAATATTTTTATAATCCACTGTCATATTTCCTTCGGTAAAATTAATCGTACCGTTAGGCCTATTAGATTAACATATCCACAAATATTTTTATAATCCACTGTCATATTTCCTTCGGTAAAATTAATCGTACCGTTAGGCCTATTAGATTAACATATCCACAAATATTTTCTAATCCACTGTCATATTTCCTTCGGTAAAATTAATCGTACCGTTAGGCCTATTAGATTAACATATCCACAAATATTTTTATAATCCACTGTCATATTTCCTTCGGTAAAATTAATCGTACCGTTAGGCCTATTAGATTAACATATCCACAAATATTTTTAAAATCCACTGTCATATTTCCTTCGGTAAAATTAATCGTACCGTTAGGCCTATTAGATTAACATATCCACAAATATTTTTCTAATCCACTGTCATATTTCCTTCGGTAAACTTAATCGTACCGTTAGGCCTATTAGATTAACATATCCACAAATATTTTTATAATCCACTGTCATATTTCCTTCGGTAAAATTAATCGTACCGTTAGGCCTATTAGATTAACATATCCACAAATATTTTCTAATCCACTGTCATATTTCCTTTGGTATAATTAATCGTACCGTTAGGCCTATTAGATTAACATATCCACAAATATTTTTATAATCCACTGTCATATTTCCTTCGGTATAATTAATATACCATTAGGCCTATTAAATTAACATATCCACAAATATTTTTCTAATCCACTGTCATATTTCCTTTGGTATAATTAATCGTACCGTTAGGCCTATTAGATTAACATATCCACAAATATTTTTATAATCCACTGTCATATTTCCTTCGGTATAATTAATATACCGTTAGGCCTGTTAGATTAACATATCCACAAATATTTTCTAATCCACTGTCATATTTCCTTCGGTATAATTAATCGTACCATTAGGCCTATTAGATTAACATATCCACAAATATTTTTCTAATCCACTGTCATATTTCCTTCGGTATAATTAATATACCATTAGGCCTATTAGATTAACATATCCACAAATATTTTCTAATCCACTGTCATATTTCCTTCGGTATAATTAATCGTACCATTAGGCCTATTAGATTAACATATCCACAAATATTTTTCTAATCCACTGTCATATTTCCTTCGGTATAATTAATATACCGTTAGGCCTATTAGATTAACATATCCACAAATATTTTCTAATCCACTGTCATATTTCCTTCGGTATAATTAATCGTACCATTAGGCCTATTAGATTAACATATCCACAAATATTTTTCTAATCCACTGTCATATTTCCTTCGGTATAATTAATATACCATTAGGCCTATTAGATTAACATATCCACAAATATTTTCTAATCCACTGTCATATTTCCTTCGGTATAATTAATCGTACCATTAGGCCTATTAGATTAACATATCCACAAATATTTTTCTAATCCACTGTCATATTTCCTTCGGTATAATTAATATACCGTTAGGCCTATTAGATTAACATATCCACAAATATTTTCTAATCCACTGTCATATTTCCTTCGGTATAATTAATCGTACCATTAGGCCTATTAGATTAACATATCCACAAATATTTTTCTAATCCACTGTCATATTTCCTTCGGTATAATTAATATACCGTTAGGCCTATTAGATTAACATATCCACAAATATTTTCTAATCCACTGTCATATTTCCTTTGGTATAATTAATCGTACCGTTAGGCCTATTAGATTAACATATCCACAAATATTTTTATAATCCACTGTCATATTTCCTTCGGTATAATTAATATACCGTTAGGCCTGTTAGATTAACATATCCACAAATATTTTCTAATCCACTGTCATATTTCCTTTGGTATAATTAATCGTACCGTTTGGCCTGTTACATTAACATATCCACAAATATTTTCTAATCCACTGTCATATTTCCTTTGGTATAATTAATCGCACCGTTAGGCCTATTAGATTAACATATCCACAAATATTTTTCTAATCCACTGTCATATTTCCTTCGGTATAATTAATCGTACCATTAGGCCTATTAGATTAACATATCCACAAATATTTTTCTAATCCACTGTCATATTTCCTTCGGTATAATTAATATACCATTAGGCCTATTAGATTAACATATCCACAAATATTTTCTAATCCACTGTCATATTTCCTTCGGTATAATTAATCGTACCATTAGGCCTATTAGATTAACATATCCACAAATATTTTTCTAATCCACTGTCATATTTCCTTCGGTATAATTAATATACCGTTAGGCCTATTAGATTAACATATCCACAAATATTTTCTAATCTACTGTCATATTTCCTTCGGTATAATTAATCGTACCATTAGGCCTATTAGATTAACATATCCACAAATATTTTTCTAATCCACTGTCATATTTCCTTCGGTATAATTAATATACCGTTAGGCCTATTAGATTAACATATCCACAAATATTTTCTAATCCACTGTCATATTTCCTTTGGTATAATTAATCGTACCGTTAGGCCTATTAGATTAACATATCCACAAATATTTTTATAATCCACTGTCATATTTCCTTCGGTATAATTAATATACCGTTAGGCCTGTTAGATTAACATATCCACAAATATTTTCTAATCCACTGTCATATTTCCTTCGGTAAAATTAATCGTACCGTTAGGCCTATTAGATTAACATATCCACAAATATTTTCTAATCCACTGTCATATTTCCTTTGGTATAATTAATCGTACCGTTAGGCCTATTAGATTAACATATCCACAAATATTTTTATAATCCACTGTCATATTTCCTTCGGTATAATTAATATACCACTAGGCCTATTAGATTAACATATCCACAAATATTTTCTAATCCACTGTCATATTTCCTTCGGTATAATTAATCGTACCATTAGGCCTATTAGATTAACATATCCACAAATATTTTTCTAATCCACTGTCATATTTCCTTTTGTATAATTAATATACCGTTAGGCCTATTAGATTAAAATATCCACACATATTTTCTAATCCACTGTCATATTTCCTTCGGTATAATTAATCGTACCATTAGGCCTATTAGATTAACATATCCACAAATATTTTTCTAATCCACTGTCATATTTCCTTTGGTATAATTAATCGCACCGTTAGGCCTATTAGATTAACATATCCACAAATATTTTTCTAATCCACTGTCATATTTCCTACGGTATAATTAATCGTACCATTAGGCCTATTAGATTAACATATCCACAAATATTTTTCTAATCCACTGTCATATTTCCTTCGGTATAATTAATATACCATTAGGCCTATTAGATTAACATATCTACAAATATTTTCTAATCCACTGTCATATTTCCTTCGGTATAATTAATCGTACCATTAGGCCTATTAGATTAACATATCCACAAATATTTTTCTAATCCACTGTCATATATCCTTCGGTATAATTAATATACCGTTAGGCCTATTAGATTAACATATCCACAAATATTTTCTAATCTACTGTCATATTTCCTTCGGTATAATTAATCGTACCATTAGGCCTATTAGATTAACATATCCACAAATATTTTTCTAATCCACTGTCATATTTCCTTCGGTATAATTAATATACCGTTAGGCCTATTAGATTAACATATCCACAAATATTTTCTAATCCACTGTCATATTTCCTTCGGTATAATTAATCGTATCATTAGGCCTATTAGATTAACATATCCACAAATATTTTTCTAATCCACTGTCATATTTCCTTCGGTATAATTAATATACCGTTAGGCCTATTAGATTAACATATCCACAAATATTTTCTAATCCACTGTCATATATCCTTCGGTATAATTAATCGTACCATTAGGCCTATTAGATTAACATATCCACAAATATTTTTCTAATCCACTGTCATATTTCCTTCGGTATAATTAATATACCGTTAGGCCTATTAGATTAACATATCCACAAATATTTTCTAATCCACTGTCATATTTCCTTTGGTATAATTAATCGTACCGTTAGGCCTATTAGATTAACATATCCACAAATATTTTTATAATCCACTGTCATATTTCCTTCGGTATAATTAATATACCGTTAGGCCTGTTAGATTAACATATCCACAAATATTTTCTAATCCACTGTCATATTTCCTTCGGTAAAATTAATCGTACCGTTAGGCCTATTAGATTAACATATCCACAAATATTTTCTAATCCACTGTCATATTTCCTTCGGTATAATTAATCGTACCATTAGGCCTATTAGATTAACATATCCACAAATATTTTTCTAATCCACTGTCATATTTCCTTCGGTATAATTAATATACCGTTAGGCCTGTTAGATTAACATATCCACAAATATTTTCTAATCCACTGTCATATTTCCTTTGGTATAATTAATCGTACCGTTAGGCCTATTAGATTAACATATCCACAAATATTTTTATAATCCACTGTCATATTTCCTTCGGTATAATTAATATACCGTTAGGCCTGTTAGATTAACATATCCACAAATATTTTCTAATCCACTGTCATATTTCCTTCGGTAAAATTAATCGTACCGTTAGGCCTGTTAGATTAACATATCCACAAATATTTTCTAATCCACTGTCATATTTCCTTCGGTATAATTAATCGTACCATTAGGCCTATTAGATTAACATATCCACAAATATTTTTCTAATCCACTGTCATATTTCCTTCGGTATAATTAATATACCGTTAGGCCTATTAGATTAACATATCCACAAATATTTTCTAATCCACTGTCATATTTCCTTTGGTATAATTAATCGTACCGTTAGGCCTATTAGATTAACATATCCACAAATATTTTTATAATCCACTGTCATATTTCCTTCGGTATAATTAATATACCGTTAGGCCTGTTAGATTAACATATCCACAAATATTTTCTAATCCACTGTCATATTTCCTTCGGTAAAATTAATCGTACCGTTAGGCCTGTTAGATTAACATATCCACAAATATTTTCTAATCCACTGTCATATTTCCTTTGGTATAATTAATCGCACCATTAGGCCTATTAGATTAACATATCCACAAATATTTTTCTAATCCACTGTCATATTTCCTTCGGTATAATTATTATACCATTAGACCTATTAGATTAACATATCCACAAATATTTTCTAATCCACTGTCATATTTCCTTCGGTATAATTAATCGTACCATTAGGCCTATTAGATTAACATATCCACAAATATTTTTCTAATCCACTGTCATATTTCCTTCGGTATAATTAATATACCGTTAGGCCTATTAGATTAACATATCCACAAATATTTTCTAATCCACTGTCATATTTCCTTCGGTATAATTAATCGTACCATTAGGCCTATTAGATTAACATATCCACAAATATTTTCTAATCCACTGTCATATTTCCTTTGGTATAATTAATCGTACCGTTAGGCCTATTAGATTAACATATCCACAAATATTTTTATAATCCACTGTCATATTTCCTTCGGTATAATTAATATACCATTAGGCCTATTAGATTAACATATCCACAAATATTTTTCTAATCCACTGTCATATTTCCTTTGGTATAATTAATCGTACCGTTAGGCCTATTAGATTAACATATCCACAAATATTTTTATAATCCACTGTCATATTTCCTTCGGTATAATTAATATACCGTTAGGCCTGTTAGATTAACATATCCACAAATATTTTCTAATCCACTGTCATATTTCCTTCGGTATAATTAATCGTACCATTAGGCCTATTAGATTAACATATCCACAAATATTTTTCTAATCCACTGTCATATTTCCTTCGGTATAATTAATATACCATTAGGCCTATTAGATTAACATATCCACAAATATTTTCTAATCCACTGTCATATTTCCTTCGGTATAATTAATCGTACCATTAGGCCTATTAGATTAACATATCCACAAATATTTTTCTAATCCACTGTCATATTTCCTTCGGTATAATTAATATACCGTTAGGCCTATTAGATTAACATATCCACAAATATTTTCTAATCCACTGTCATATTTCCTTCGGTATAATTAATCGTACCATTAGGCCTATTAGATTAACATATCCACAAATATTTTTCTAATCCACTGTCATATTTCCTTCGGTATAATTAATATACCATTAGGCCTATTAGATTAACATATCCACAAATATTTTCTAATCCACTGTCATATTTCCTTCGGTATAATTAATCGTACCATTAGGCCTATTAGATTAACATATCCACAAATATTTTTCTAATCCACTGTCATATTTCCTTCGGTATAATTAATATACCGTTAGGCCTATTAGATTAACATATCCACAAATATTTTCTAATCCACTGTCATATTTCCTTCGGTATAATTAATCGTACCATTAGGCCTATTAGATTAACATATCCACAAATATTTTTCTAATCCACTGTCATATTTCCTTCGGTATAATTAATATACCGTTAGGCCTATTAGATTAACATATCCACAAATATTTTCTAATCCACTGTCATATTTCATTTGGTATAATTAATCGTACCGTTAGGCCTATTAGATTAACATATCCACAAATATTTTTATAATCCACTGTCATATTTCCTTCGGTATAATTAATATACCGTTAGGCCTGTTAGATTAACATATCCACAAATATTTTCTAATCCACTGTCATATTTCCTTTGGTATAATTAATCGTACCGTTTGGCCTGTTACATTAACATATCCACAAATATTTTCTAATCCACTGTCATATTTCCTTTGGTATAATTAATCGCACCGTTAGGCCTATTAGATTAACATATCCACAAATATTTTTCTAATCCACTGTCATATTTCCTTCGGTATAATTAATCGTACCATTAGGCCTATTAGATTAACATATCCACAAATATTTTTCTAATCCACTGTCATATTTCCTTCGGTATAATTAATATACCATTAGGCCTATTAGATTAACATATCCACAAATATTTTCTAATCCACTGTCATATTTCCTTCGGTATAATTAATCGTACCATTAGGCCTATTAGATTAACATATCCACAAATATTTTTCTAATCCACTGTCATATTTCCTTCGGTATAATTAATATACCGTTAGGCCTATTAGATTAACATATCCACAAATATTTTCTAATCTACTGTCATATTTCCTTCGGTATAATTAATCGTACCATTAGGCCTATTAGATTAACATATCCACAAATATTTTTCTAATCCACTGTCATATTTCCTTCGGTATAATTAATATACCGTTAGGCCTATTAGATTAACATATCCACAAATATTTTCTAATCCACTGTCATATTTCCTTTGGTATAATTAATCGTACCGTTAGGCCTATTAGATTAACATATCCACAAATATTTTTATAATCCACTGTCATATTTCCTTCGGTATAATTAATATACCGTTAGGCCTGTTAGATTAACATATCCACAAATATTTTCTAATCCACTGTCATATTTCCTTCGGTAAAATTAATCGTACCGTTAGGCCTATTAGATTAACATATCCACAAATATTTTCTAATCCACTGTCATATTTCCTTTGGTATAATTAATCGTACCGTTAGGCCTATTAGATTAACATATCCACAAATATTTTTATAATCCACTGTCATATTTCCTTCGGTATAATTAATATACCACTAGGCCTATTAGATTAACATATCCACAAATATTTTCTAATCCACTGTCATATTTCCTTCGGTATAATTAATCGTACCATTAGGCCTATTAGATTAACATATCCACAAATATTTTTCTAATCCACTGTCATATTTCCTTTTGTATAATTAATATACCGTTAGGCCTATTAGATTAAAATATCCACACATATTTTCTAATCCACTGTCATATTTCCTTCGGTATAATTAATCGTACCATTAGGCCTATTAGATTAACATATCCACAAATATTTTTCTAATCCACTGTCATATTTCCTTTGGTATAATTAATCGCACCGTTAGGCCTATTAGATTAACATATCCACAAATATTTTTCTAATCCACTGTCATATTTCCTACGGTATAATTAATCGTACCATTAGGCCTATTAGATTAACATATCCACAAATATTTTTCTAATCCACTGTCATATTTCCTTCGGTATAATTAATATACCATTAGGCCTATTAGATTAACATATCTACAAATATTTTCTAATCCACTGTCATATTTCCTTCGGTATAATTAATCGTACCATTAGGCCTATTAGATTAACATATCCACAAATATTTTTCTAATCCACTGTCATATATCCTTCGGTATAATTAATATACCGTTAGGCCTATTAGATTAACATATCCACAAATATTTTCTAATCTACTGTCATATTTCCTTCGGTATAATTAATCGTACCATTAGGCCTATTAGATTAACATATCCACAAATATTTTTCTAATCCACTGTCATATTTCCTTCGGTATAATTAATATACCGTTAGGCCTATTAGATTAACATATCCACAAATATTTTCTAATCCACTGTCATATTTCCTTCGGTATAATTAATCGTATCATTAGGCCTATTAGATTAACATATCCACAAATATTTTTCTAATCCACTGTCATATTTCCTTCGGTATAATTAATATACCGTTAGGCCTATTAGATTAACATATCCACAAATATTTTCTAATCCACTGTCATATATCCTTCGGTATAATTAATCGTACCATTAGGCCTATTAGATTAACATATCCACAAATATTTTTCTAATCCACTGTCATATTTCCTTCGGTATAATTAATATACCGTTAGGCCTATTAGATTAACATATCCACAAATATTTTCTAATCCACTGTCATATTTCCTTTGGTATAATTAATCGTACCGTTAGGCCTATTAGATTAACATATCCACAAATATTTTTATAATCCACTGTCATATTTCCTTCGGTATAATTAATATACCGTTAGGCCTGTTAGATTAACATATCCACAAATATTTTCTAATCCACTGTCATATTTCCTTCGGTAAAATTAATCGTACCGTTAGGCCTATTAGATTAACATATCCACAAATATTTTCTAATCCACTGTCATATTTCCTTCGGTATAATTAATCGTACCATTAGGCCTATTAGATTAACATATCCACAAATATTTTTCTAATCCACTGTCATATTTCCTTCGGTATAATTAATATACCGTTAGGCCTGTTAGATTAACATATCCACAAATATTTTCTAATCCACTGTCATATTTCCTTTGGTATAATTAATCGTACCGTTAGGCCTATTAGATTAACATATCCACAAATATTTTTATAATCCACTGTCATATTTCCTTCGGTATAATTAATATACCGTTAGGCCTGTTAGATTAACATATCCACAAATATTTTCTAATCCACTGTCATATTTCCTTCGGTAAAATTAATCGTACCGTTAGGCCTGTTAGATTAACATATCCACAAATATTTTCTAATCCACTGTCATATTTCCTTCGGTATAATTAATCGTACCATTAGGCCTATTAGATTAACATATCCACAAATATTTTTCTAATCCACTGTCATATTTCCTTCGGTATAATTAATATACCGTTAGGCCTATTAGATTAACATATCCACAAATATTTTCTAATCCACTGTCATATTTCCTTTGGTATAATTAATCGTACCGTTAGGCCTATTAGATTAACATATCCACAAATATTTTTATAATCCACTGTCATATTTCCTTCGGTATAATTAATATACCGTTAGGCCTGTTAGATTAACATATCCACAAATATTTTCTAATCCACTGTCATATTTCCTTCGGTAAAATTAATCGTACCGTTAGGCCTGTTAGATTAACATATCCACAAATATTTTCTAATCCACTGTCATATTTCCTTTGGTATAATTAATCGCACCATTAGGCCTATTAGATTAACATATCCACAAATATTTTTCTAATCCACTGTCATATTTCCTTCGGTATAATTAATCGCACCGGTAGGCCTATTAGATTAACATATCCACAAATATTTTTCTAATCCACTGTCATATTTCCTTTGGTATAATTAATCGTACCGTTAGGCCTATTAGATTAACATATCCACAAATATTTTTCTAATCCACTGTCATATTTCCTTCGGTATAATTAATCGCACCGGTAGGCCTATTAGATTAACATATCCACAAATATTTTCTAATCCACTGTCATATTTCCTTTGGTATAATTAATCGTACCGTTAGGCCTATTAGATTAACATATCCACAAATATTTTCTAATCCACTGTCATATTTCCTTCGGTATAATTAATCGTACCATTAGGCCTATTAGATTAACATATCCACAAATATTTTTCTAATCCACTGTCATATTTCCTTCGGTATAATTAATATACCATTAGACCTATTAGATTAACATATCCACAAATATTTTCTAATCCACTGTCATATTTCCTTCGGTATAATTAATCGTACCATTAGGCCTATTAGATTAACATATCCACAAATATTTTTCTAATCCACTGTCATATTTCCTTCGGTATAATTAATATACCGTTAGGCCTATTAGATTAACATATCCACAAATATTTTCTAATCCACTGTCATATTTCCTTCGGTATAATTAATCGTACCATTAGGCCTATTAGATTAACATATCCACAAATATTTTTCTAATCCACTGTCATATTTCCTTCGGTATAATTAATATACCGTTAGGCCTATTAGATTAACATATCCACAAATATTTTCTAATCCACTGTCATATTTCCTTCGGTATAATTAATCGTACCATTAGGCCTATTAGATTAACATATCCACAAATATTTTTCTAATCCACTGTCATATTTCCTTCGGTATAATTAATATACCGTTAGGCCTATTAGATTAACATATCCACAAATATTTTCTAATCCACTGTCATATTTCCTTTGGTATAATTAATCGTACCGTTAGGCCTATTAGATTAACATATCCACAAATATTTTTATAATCCACTGTCATATTTCCTTCGGTATAATTAATATACCGTTAGGCCTGTTAGATTAACATATCCACAAATATTTTCTAATCCACTGTCATATTTCCTTCGGTAAAATTAATCGTACCGTTAGGCCTATTAGATTAACATATCCACAAATATTTTCTAATCCACTGTCATATTTCCTTTGGTATAATTAATCGTACCGTTAGGCCTATTAGATTAACATATCCACAAATATTTTTATAATCCACTGTCATATTTCCTTCGGTATAATTAATATACCATTAGGCCTATTAGATTAACATATCCACAAATATTTTCTAATCCACTGTCATATTTCCTTCGGTATAATTAATCGTACCATTAGGCCTATTAGATTAACATATCCACAAATATTTTTCTAATCCACTGTCATATTTCCTTCGGTATAATTAATATACCGTTAGGCCTATTAGATTAACATATCCACAAATATTTTCTAATCCACTGTCATATTTCCTTCGGTATAATTAATCGTACCATTAGGCCTATTAGATTAACATATCCACAAATATTTTTCTAATCCACTGTCATATTTCCTTCGGTATAATTAATATACTGTTAGGCCTATTAGATTAACATATTCACAATTATTTTCTAATCCACTGTCATATTTCCTTCGGTATAATTAATCGTACCATTAGGCCTATTAGATTAACATATCCACAAATATTTTTATAATCCACTGTCATATTTCCTTCGGTATAATTAATATACCGTTAGGCCTATTAGATTAACATATCCACAAATATTTTCTAATCCACTGTCATATTTCCTTTGGTATAATTAATCGTACCGTTAGGCCTATTAGATTAACATATCCACAAATATTTTTATAATCCACTGTCATATTTCCTTCGGTATAATTAATATACCGTTAGGCCTGTTAGATTAACATATCCACAAATATTTTCTAATCCACTGTCATATTTCCTTCGGTATAATTAATCGTACCATTAGGCCTATTAGATTAACATATCCACAAATATTTTTCTAATCCACTGTCATATTTCCTTCGGTATAATTAATATACCGTTAGGCCTATTAGATTAACATATCCACAAATATTTTCTAATCCACTGTCATATTTCCTTTGGTATAATTAATCGTACCGTTAGGCCTATTAGATTAACATATCCACAAATATTTTTATAATCCACTGTCATATTTCCTTCGGTATAATTAATATACCGTTAGGCCTGTTAGATTAACATATCCACAAATATTTTCTAATCCACTGTCATATTTCCTTCGGTAAAATTAATGGTACCGTTAGGCCTGTTAGATTAACATATCCACAAATATTTTCTAATCCACTGTCATATTTCCTTTGGTATAATTAATCGCACCATTAGGCCTATTAGATTAACATATCCACAAATATTTTTCTAATCCACTGTCATATTTCCTTCGGTATAATTAATATACCGTTAGGCCTATTAGATTAACATATCCACAAATATTTTCTAATCCACTGTCATATTTCCTTCGGTAAAATTAATCGTACCGTTAGGCCTGTTAGATTAACATATCCACAAATATTTTTATAATCCACTGTCATATTTCCTTCGGTATAATTAATATACCGTTAGGCCTATTAGATTAACATATCCACAAATATTTTTCTAATCCACTGTCATATTTCCTTCGGTATAATTAATCGCACCGTTAGGCCTATTAGATTAACATATCCACAAATATTTTTCTAATCCACTGTCATATTTCCTTCGGTATAATTAATCGCACCGTTAGGCCTATTAGATTAACATATCCACAAATATTTTTCTAATCCACTGTCATATTTCCTTCGGTATAATTAATCGCACCGGTAGGCCTATTAGATTAACATATCCACAAATATTTTCTAATCCACTGTCATATTTCCTTTGGTATAATTAATCGTACCGTTAGGCCTATTAGATTAACATATCCACAAATATTTTTCTAATCCACTGTCATATTTCCTTCGGTATAATTAATCGCACCGGTAGGCCTATTAGATTAACATATCCACAAATATTTTCTAATCCACTGTCATATTTCCTTTGGTATAATTAATCGTACCGTTAGGCCTATTAGATTAACATATCCACAAATATTTTCTAATCCACTGTCATATTTCCTTCGGTATAATTAATCGTACCGGTAGGCCTATTAGATTAACATTAGCCAATATTATCCACCAATAATATAGATTTAAGGAAAGCAGTTCTTAATTTAGATTTTGTACACTTGAAACTTGTCTTTTATAGTTTCACAAGCATAATCCAATTATGTTTTTAATCAATATATGTTACAGATGTTAACGATTACTTATCATCAGTTTAACAGAGATAAATTAGTAAAACTCAAAAATTAATTTTATTATTTCAGTGTTGAACTAAAGAACAACCGGGTGTATCAATTCTAATCCAAAGTCCTCCTTAGAAGAAGTACCAGAGATTAGTACAGTTAAGATCCCTTCCTTGGATGGCGCAATCATCCTTACAAGGTCTAATGAGGTATGCTTAATTTAGCCTATGAGAATAAACTTTAGACGAGATTCACTGGCTTGCCGCTATATTTAGATGTTATCTTTCGCAAGAAATCATGTAACTGAATTTTATACCTATTATCTCTATTTATAATGGTATGCTTTAGGAAGTTAAATGTTTTGTTCAGTGAATTTAGTGTTTTATGTAATCCTCAACAACAAAATTTTTTAAATAGTACCCAACAATCGGTTATCAATAAAAATAAAAATATAAAAGTTTAGTTATTTGAAGTTATGGCAAAAAATAATAGAATGGAAATGTTATGTTTATTAAAAAGAAACTATATCATTGAGCATTTATTAAATGCTATTCTACCAGATGCAAATTAAATAATCAAAATTCGAATGTAAAGTAGATGCGTATCTTTAGTTTTACATTCAGATAAACCTAGGAGCACACCGTGTCATTTTATAAATTATCAGGTTAAACATTACAGAAAGTTCTATGTACCAAAAATACGTTTGCAAAATTAATAATACAATCAAAATAAATATATTGAAGGAAGAATCCACATGAATGAAAATTCACGGCTTCATAAAAATATAATACCTTCCCGGTTTTAACTACGTTATGATTAGCTCTTTAATTTAAAGTGACCATATTTGGCCATTGTTAAGGGATTAAATCAATGTTATTTATGACGGTATGCAACAATTCTCTTCAACCCGAAGCTCTCCCAACGGTTTGTTCACACCAATACCTTCAGCATAGAAGGAGGGTATATATTGCCAATGCAGTCCAGTTGATAAGCTCCACATCGTCGTTTAGAATAGATTGTACATACATTTTCCACGACCGGGTATTCGGAGTAGTCAAGTTTCACCGTCCCCGTTATCTTAGAGTGATAAAAGTGTGTAGTTAACGTAAATCGAGATTTTAAATTTGGAAATTTCATAAGTTTAATAAAGTCTAACACAGTTATTCTTGTACTTATTGGAAAAAAGTTATTCTAAAATTCGTCCGTTTTTAAGTTTAGTGAAAATCGTCATCTTTACAGACATGAAGGTTTTAGGTTAAATAACTTACCTTATAGGCCTTTAAAAAATAAATTAGCTAAATAGATAGAAAATAAAGTTATTTTAAATTTCCATGAAAAAAACTCAATTTGTTGCAATATGTCAGTTTATAATATACTTAACTCTGTATGCATTTAACTACTAATTACTCGTACATATTAGAAATTTTACATTGTTTGTTGATAGTAGTTTCTGTTTCTAAAGATAGCGTATGACAATTGTTCAGTGCACAGTAACATCGGCCCGTGTGTTGGTTAACTACACGGTCAGTACTTCAGAGCTTAATTGAACGTTCTCTAGTCAACCCTGCATGGAGTGAACCCTGAGTTGATCCTTCTGTTCATTAATTCTAGTAGTAGTGAGCAACGATTAAATTTACTGTTTTGTTCATTGCTAAAATATATCAGACTTTTCCCTGTTCCAGACTGCTTTAAAATCAACTAGCTGTGTACCCGTCCTTCGTACGGGTTGTATATAAATGGTAGATTAACTAAAGCAAATAACAATCCACAATATTTTACAATATTAAAATTACATTTTACACGTTTAATGAACAATTAAATCAAAGTTAACAAAAAATACTGGCAGATAGTTCGGTCCTGTTGCTAAGTCGAGGAACTCTGTCGGGTCGTAAACGGCGTGTGGTTTGCGACTTCAAATCGGTACACGTAACACTTTGGATTCCCTTTTAGAAATAAAAGAACTCAATTACAACAAAATAAAAAAATATCGGGAAGAGGGGGAGGGAGGCATAAATATAAAATCGGCGGGGGGAGCAAAATATAAAGTCGGAGGGGGGGGGGCGGAAAATAAAAATCGGGGGGAGAGTAAAAATATAAAATCGGGGAGGGGGAAAAAACTTAAAATGGAGGGGGGATAATATAAAAATATGAAATCGAAGAGGGGTGTGAGTAAAATATAAAATTGGGGGTGGGGCAAAAATATAACATGGTGGGACATAAAATAAAAATATGAAATAGAAGAGGGGGGGAGCAAAAATATAAAATCGGGGGGGGGGGGGGGGGGTACAGGAAGTATCGGTAAAATTTTTTTGTTCAAATAAGAATAGACCACAACAAGATGAAGCCACATTAATATTTGTTCATTAATATTAATTAATAGCTAGCTGACGTACCCTTTCTTCGCACAGGGATTTTCTCTACCCGTTCTTTAGTCAATGCAATTTGCATTTTAGTTAGCTTGAAACAGCTGTTCTTGCTTCTGCTCTTTAAGCTGTCAAATGTAAGTATCCACAGCTGTTTGCAGTACAGTTTCTGAATGTTTACTTTATTTTGAAATATAAACATTGAAACTTAGGACGTTCACGGGGCGTAGCCCGAGGGGATTTTAAGGATTTTAAATTAAATACACTTTGAAACTTATGTTCATTTAAAACGGTTTTATTGTTAAATACTCGTAAAATAAATGTCGCATGTTTATAAATAATTCAAATAACCATTATAATTTCAAAAGGACGTAAAAGACTGTTTTGAAAGAAAATTCCAGTTAAGGAAATGTCAATAACAGTTCCATTCCGCTATGTGAAATCTACAAAACCCTTGAACTTGCGCTTTTATCTGAAAGATTTTGTCGTTCACGTTTTCCTCACCAATTGAAAATTTAACGAATAAATACCTTCTCTTGATTAGAGTAGTTCTTTTGAACTTTTGAGTACTTTTTTCAACTCCACAATTGCCGATAGTCGGGTCTTTGATAGGATTCCTGTTATTATGAGGATTAAGATTTGTTATATATTATAAAAATAATTTCTTTAGCTTTAAACCTTACTCACTTGTTGTAAAATTCTTTTTCTTAATAAATCGAATAAATACAGGTACAATGGACATCAATTTACCTCCTGCAACTGGTTAGATAGTGGTTCTATGAATATTTAATAGGTCTAAGCTTTCCTTATTGATATGTCTAGTAACATGGATGGTATATTCACAAACAATGTTTCACTTATTTTTAATAGTTTCAAACTAAATATATAAAAAATGTTTGCGAGACCCTGAACTATTTTTTTTACAATACATCCATTTACATACCTTACACTTCAGTTATAAAACTTTAGTTGTAGGTTATGTCAGCAACATGGTTCGATGTAATTACACAATTTTCAAGATATTGAAAATCCACTTGTTTCTTCGGCATGGCATAAAACAAACACTCGATACATTGAAAATCATAACAAAAAGAATGTAGACCTTATCAACATATTCAACATTAGAATTGGTGGCCGGCTGCCTACTCCGTCGAACTGTATGTTATACAACTGTAAGGAACAACTTTTATATATATACATATATAAATTATAAAAAAATTGTAAATAAATTAAGAAGTGAAATATGTGTTTGATCTATATATTTTAGTATGTGGATTTTTATTTTTTAGTATGGGAGCGTACAAAATAAATCTTTTGCTATAAAATAAGGACATATCTTCATATCTCCGACGCCGACTCAACCTGTAATGTTTAGACTACATATAATCATATTTAAGAAACCCACGTTATTTTCGCCACATTAGAAATATTTTGCTTTCACATCAGTTATTTATTCAGTTTTTGTAAATTGATGTGATTCTTTGCAAAAAAAAACAACAAAAAATGCAATAAACAAGAAAAACAATGTTTTTATTTAAAATAATGCAAGAATAACATTTTAAACTAATATTGCTGTATTTTTGAACGTATATAAGTTAAAATATTGTAAAGATGACGCTAAACTTTAAAATTGTTAAAGTTGTGTTCGTACCTTCAAGCTCTTGTCACAAACCAAGTTGTTTCCAAACATATTTCCTAGTAACGCATTTTAAAACTTTTAAGATATATAGTTTATATTAAGTTTAAAGGGTGCAAATCGTTATTTGTCTATATATATATATATATAAAATACAAAATACAAAATGTTATATACAATTAAATTCAGTGTTGATTTATACACATTAATTTTGTAAATGTTGGAAGCTAATTGCTAGTAAGATTACATTGTACACAAAAATAAAATAGCGACAGTACGGGTGGGATGGGTTGGGTGAGATATTTAATCAGCCATTGAATGTATACTGTTTTTAAAATTATAATTTATCCATTTCCGTAAAAATTAAGTCCCATTCAATTTTTTTCCCCCATAGAAAGGTCCTAATTTTTCGTTCTCATATTACAAAGACATTATTTTCCCCGTTAAACAAATTTCCCTCTTCTCTCTAGAAGGACTAATTATTCAATATATTAATAGACTTGACACCTGCGATACTCTGGTATTTATTCAAAGTTTTTACTTACGAAAGCAGTCAATTGATGTCAACTGTCCTAACTTGTCTTCACGCTGAACATGTTGTTCCATCCTCAGCAGCGGTCAAAGAAGTTCTTCCACCGCTGCTGAAGATGGAGGGTAATTAGTCCGAAACATGTTCAGCGTGAAGACAAGTTAGGACAGTTGACATCAAACGACTGTTTTATTAAGTAAATACTTTGTATTAATACCAGACTCATTATTGTTTTTCTCATAGAGGGGCGCTATTTTCAAGAGGAGACCCAATTTTATTTTCTATAGAAGGGTTTTATCATACTATAAAACTGCTCCTCCTACTATAGCATATTTAAAGTAGCTTTAGGAATGACTGTAGCGCCCAAGTGGCAGCTATCAGAAGCTTTTGTGGTGCAATGTTGCCAAATCTACAATCAAAAGGAGATGACGCCACATTAGGTAAAATGGTGTAGTGGAATCACTGTCCCCAGCTTGCCAAAACAATGGGATACACATATATTAAATACCTCAGATATTAATAAGAAATTAAGAGGATCAAGATCAAAACAAGCAACGGTTACATTTTAAATGACATTTGTGCATTTACTATAGTTTCCATGAGTGAATAAAAACAAACATTTATTTACTCCAAGCAGACGCCTCAAATATGGCGACCAGTAAACAAAAAGCAATCTGGTTTTGCAGGTCGCATGTGTATTGTTGATGTGGTTATGTTCGGTCCCGTCATTGGCCGCGCGAGATGCTACTGCTTTATGGTTTCACCTACACCCAACAGAAGCTACCAGAGTCAATCCTAAAGCTACTTTAAACCACCTGTAGCTAACGCAATTGATCATAAAATATACAGTGTAAGATAAACACAGGTTTTTACCATCAGCAAAGATACAGGCATAACCTAATTATTTAGGTTATTTTCTTAAGTATATTGATGTAAGTCCATCATAGTCCCTGAAGAGATGCAGCTTTGCCATTTCATCTTCCCATAGATTGCTTTGGATATTGTGCGTTAGGTACTATGATGTGTACTAATCGGATTATTCCTCAGTGAACATTTTAAACTAGGATACAATTATTGAGTATAAATAAAAATACCCCCGTTGCAGTAAACCTGCGTACTCAGCAAATTTACAATGCAAAATATATGTCTTAATACCACATAAAGACGCATACCTAGTTTCATAAAAATACATTCATAAATAAGCGATATATCAAATTTGAATTATTCTCCATAAGAATAACATTGGGGATGAGTACGCAGGTTTGCTGCAACAGAGAACAAAAAATATGGGTTTTTATACAAAAATCAATAGATCTCAACTAGATGAACCAAAATACCAAGTTTTATTAATTTATGTTTATAAGGGACATTTTACTTATTCTCCATAAGAATAACATGGGGGCTGAGGACGCAGGTTTGTTGCTACGGGAATTATTGGTAAAAATTATGTTTTGTGCAAATAACAATAGACCACAATCAGATGAAGCCGTATACCAAGTTTCGTTAGTATACGTTCATAAATAAGCGAGCTATAATTTTTTTCTTACTCTCCATAAGAATAGCATTGGACAACGTACTTTGTTTAGCACTTTCAATATCTCTGTAACCAATTGACTTAGATAAATGATCAAAACACTAAATTGAGTGTTTTTTAAAGCTGAATCCAATGGTGAAAACTAAAATTTGACTTTTTAAAATATTACACGTAAAAACTTCAAAAAACCCATTTTTGGGTAAAAAACTCCCGCAAAATACCACTTCGGATGGGTCGATCTGTCTGGGTTTTCGAAATTTGAGTCATAAATAATGCTTTACACGGTTGTACCAAATTTCATCAAAATCGGATCATTTTTACGAGAGTTATCGTCATCATGGACACACACACACACACACACACACACACACACACACACACACACACACACACACACACACACACACACACACACACACACACACACACACACACACACACACACACACACACACACACACACACACACACACACACACATATATACAGTTTTGAACGAATGGTGTTTTGGGGTCTGAGGACCTCAAAACGAAAAGTTATCATGGTCCCGGGCCTAGGTCTTGCTGACTACGGTAATAGCTTCTTCCGTTTAGGGGAAATTCGCTAAAATACACTAACAGGATAAACTTACTTAAAAAGTTGTACTAACTTAAACCATAGATTAAGAAGGAGTATGTTTAATCTATGATATTACATAGCAGTGCATCCAGCAGTTATCAAGAAGGCACATTTTAAAAATACAACTACATTTATACTGTCTTAATAAATATAAATATAGTTGAGATAAGAGGATGTTAAACCCCCACAAAATATCGTGCTAAAACCGTTCCGCGCGGGAGCATATACTGACGTTATTTCTCAACGTATAACAAACAACTATTCCTCAAATTAAAGAGAAAGATATTTCCCACTAACATTTCTTTTCAATTTTTCTATATTATGACAAATAAAAGTGTACTTAGCCTTCGAATTTGCCCAATTTCGATACTAGATAACTCAATAAATACTAAGCAAATTAAAATTTTTAAAAGCAATCTTAGTGTTGAATTTTATGATCTTTAATATGCCATATAATGTATTGTTCTAAAGTAAAAAATGTAGCCGTTATATGCTCCCGCGTGAAAGAATGCACGCGCTGATAACAGCGATCCAAGCGGCGCGGATCGGAAACTTCCCGTGGCGGAAGAATACAACTGCAATTTTCAATGGAAGCGGCGCTGGCTCAGCCATTGAATACATTAGTGACAGTACACATGAACTTGGTCCTAGAAACATTCATTATAATTATTTAATAATTCATCACTTAATTTAATATCCTAACCCAATTAATAAGATATTACATCAGTGAAATTCGAATAACATGATTAAGTCAAAAAGATACAATAACACTATCCACGTATATCACGATACACAACGGTGAATACGATTTGATGTCGATACGTAGGCCTATCATATCGCCGCGCCGTATCGCGATAACGTGACCGTATCGCTTATCACTATCCTGGTGCCGGCACGGCGCCCAGCTTCTTCAGCTCCAGATGTTTTGCTCTAATCCTGGCAAACAGACTTCAGTCAACGATTCTCGCTGTGGTGTGGTTGTTTTAGTGCTAAGGTTCAGGGTTACCCACAGGGGGGATTGATAGGGCACGTCGCGCTGTATAAAATTTTATTTTGGGGGAATTCTTTGATTTGAGCGGGGTGATCCTTTTATTTTAAAAACGAAATAGCACTTAGAATTTATTTTATGTGAACACCAACGTCTGATTTTGGTTAGGTCTCTCTGGGTTCACCAACGTCCCGCATCTCGTAGTAGGCCTAATATCATTGAATATTCAGAGTAATTTAGTGTGTACTCAATCATTGAAAATATTTATTGTCAGGCGCCTATATATGAATTGTTCCATTTATGACGACATTACATGATCATATTTCCCTTTATCGTAATTAAATGACCGTCCATCTTGTATGCACTTCTTTGCATTATTATTTTGTGTAGTAGCCACTGACATTTTATTTCTTAATAAAAGCTACTCAAAAGTTAGAAATTAGTTAGCTAGTCAGAAATTAATTTTCAGTTTTAAATTTAACAAACGCATAGCAAACGGTGCAATCAAATGCAGTTTATGTTCAAAACAATTCCCGGAAACAGTGACGTAACCAGGGGGAACTGGGATACACCTCTGGTCACGTTTCGCATATTTGTGATTAAATGCGCTACTTATGAGAGGCTTTAAGTTTGAAAACTAGAATGATCAGACCATTAGAAATAGTAGTTTTCATCACAGGGAGCAAAAGTGGTGGTTTTTGTGCACAATCGTGTTTTCCCACGACGCGACGTCGTGTTATTTTTTGTGAAAAAAACCGTTAATCACAAAATACAGACTGTAGCTCCATGTGATGAACAACTTTTTTTATCATAATGCCCATATAAGCCTTTGATACGTTGTTTAAAAATTTGGACCAAAAATTAGGTGATTTGTATAGTTTTGAGAGTTCAGACAGATAGGTTAACTTTGCATTGTTTACTTTTTCTTTTATTTACAAGAAAATGTACTTGCATTTTGTCCACTTGTTAGTTTACCTGTAAAATACACAAACGTAAAAAGTAACAATAACAATCTTTGAGTTTAGTGCACTGAAATCCACAGCTGATTTTTCGATGCCCTATTGTTTTAAGGTACCAGAAAAATGCAGGGAGGTTTATTGTATAACTGGAGGCAACACTACTTCACTATTTTTGTCGAAAAAGCGAGCCGGTGATTTCGTCAGGTTGGTACACTGGTGAGGCAAATTTCGGTACTTTGGTATTATACGGATGCCACCCTTATACAGCGCGCTGCGGCAGTTATGTTAGGATGGGTTATCATAAAAATGATTGTAGGACTTTCCTTGTTTCGTTACAAATCAAATGATACCTGATGAGTCATACTTCCGGCCGCCAAACCCCCTCCAAATAGGCCAAGGTCAGGTCGTCGACCGGAGCGCGCGCATCACCTGTCTCCGCCTGTATCTTGGTCAGTGTCATGAGTTATTTATTGCCGTGCACTACGTTACATTTGTTTTCATAATCAGTGACGTTCTTTTGTTGTGGGATTTACCTCGAAATGAAGAGGAAACCGTACGTATTTTTATGGTAACCCATCCTAACATAACTGCCGCAGCGCGCTGTTTATTTGGCGCAGTACATGTGGCGATCGGGTGTGGCTGCTAGCGGCGGCGACGCATTCAACACGATCCTAGCGGACATCGCTGCCTTTTGCCTTTTGGGAGGCACAACACAAAGACCGCTCATCAGAATGATGTAAAATTTTTACAGTAAGTCAATAAAAGTACGTTTTTTCGAATTATGTAGTTATCCTTTGTATCCGGTAAAAATTTAACCTCCAAAAATGGTGGCATCCGTATAATACCAAAGTACCCAAATTTCTCATTCTTTGAGCTATCCTAATAATTGGTTGTTTTATTCCCATAAGTGGAACTACTCATGCAAATAACTGGAATAAAAGTAATAAAAGTTGGAACAAATTAATTTTTTCGTTTGATTTATGTATCTAATCTTGCCTATGTGAAATATCTAATATTGCCTGTTTATGTAAAGTATCTAATATAGTGAAGTATCTAATATTGCCCTGTGAAATATGATTAATTATGAGCAAATAAACGAATAAAAGTTTATTAATTTTCAAATCTTGAATAGCTCTTTCTTTGATTCAGTTTGTCGACTCGTTCGATTCCAGTGAGTAGTTCTTTGCCTCACCAAAATTTGGCAAAGAACGGCTCTCCATTTTGTTCATCAGTGTTGTCTCCAGTATTACCAATAGAACTCCCTGTAAAAATGTGATTTTACGGATTAATTACAGACCCGAAAACAGCTGCTTTTCGTGCAGCATGATAAAAATGGGTTTTTATTGAGGTTTAACGTTTTTCAAAAATCTGGTTTTTACTAGTGTTAAATATTCTGTGGATTGCATATATTTGTTTTTATTTCAGGGAGCCATTGTAGGTTTTTTCACCGAAATTTAATATACATACGCGTAAAACATAAGTACTGTACAAGTACACCATTTGCAAGAGCTGGGACCCGTTTCATAAAACTTACAGGGCCTGTATTACAGGTAACTTCCCTGTATTATTGGTTACAATTATAATAGTGAGTTCCATTAAGTTTTACAACTGTAAACTAATGAGTTTACATGTATTATAAGTACATTTTACAAGAGTTATAAAGAGATTTTTTCATAAAGAGTGGTGGCTTGTATTAGAGGCCGTGTAAACTAAATACAATATTATCATTATTTAAACCGTCATAAACGATTTACAAGAAAATTGTACATCCGACAGTTTTGGGGAGTATCGGAATGTTTAAGCTGTAAATTAGTAGGCCTATAAATACCATGACCACACATTGCCCGGTATTCTCAAACTAAGGCAAAATTCCTTCAAAATATTCTGCCATTTAAATAACATGGAGCAATTTTTTAAATGACAATATTTTAAAACGGTGTTTTTGAATTTTACATTTTTCTGTTAATCTGCATTGTAAAAACTTTAAAATGACACATAGATTGTCCCAATCGGTTGAGAAATAACGATGTAGCGGGCCAAAAACTAAATTCGTTAGCGAATTAATATGTAAGTATCCTGTACAGTCCAGGGGCATTACACAACATTATTTGTGTAAAAAAAATATCGGGAATTATACAACCGAACGATTGTCTCGCGTTGCGGGTAGAGCCGGGGGCCGTGCTGAGGCTGAGCCGGGCCGTGCTGCCAGAGGGTCGCGGGCGTGTGGTGGTGTTGGGACGGCGCCGGCGCGGCCAGCGCCGGCGTTATCGCGGGAGAGCAGGTAGTACTACTACCAACTATACTATACCACTACTACCAACTATACCAGTAGTACTACGTCGCACTACTTTCGACGTGCAGCGGCGCGGATGTCTGATCCCGAAGTTCTTCTCCCGGCCACCAGTCTCGCAGCACTACGAGAAAAATTTGAAATATGTTATGATTGCATATTTAAAACTGAATGTATAATTCCTCTTTTAAAGCGGTATTGCATATTTACTTGAGAGGGTGAACGTAAAACTACAGATCTATACTTTACAGTATTTGCAAACCCTAGTATCATAGTTGGAGCGTAGTACAGCTTAATTCCATTCAATAATTACTAGTCAAGATAAATTGAGGCCAACCTGTGAGTTCCAAGCCGATTCTCTTGAGCCAAGATAAGCATTCCCCATTAGACCTTGTAAGGATGATTGCGTCTTACGAGCAAGGACCCCTTAGGCACTGATCCCAGCTACTTGTGACGTGGAAAGTGGTATTACACTCAGTCACTATCTAAATTCTACCTAACTAGCTTTACCCAACAGTCTCGCTTATTCACCAGATTGCAGTTTATAGTCAAATAAAATTATACGGCTTATAAAATTCCAATAATTAAAAATGTGTTTTAACTTGGCCCTCATTTTAATTCATGGCCTTAGGATAAAAGACTAAAATCTAACTTTTTTACATCAATACCTTTCATTCAAGTATGCTAGTGGCTAAAGAGGCTATATCCTCTAACCTACTGGTTATGTTTGATGGTTGTTTGCGTTTACTGGATGATAAAACAATACTAATGTTTACGAGTTTACAGATACAGTATTAATAATTACAGCTGATCATTTTACAGATTTTTTTAGTTTAGGGACATTTTAATTGGAAAATGCAACAATCGGGATTCCGTTGGGTTCTTTCCCATATAATTGTCTATGAATTTTCCAAGTTCCAGCCTTCTATGTCATATGATAGCTTCAGAATCCTGTGCAATTATACAAATGATACTCTTGTTCGTTACAATTCTATATTAGGATTGTTCACGACATGACGGTTGTCGGTCTTTTGGATATATCACTATTACCTATAATAGTATGACTGGGATGGAATAGAGGATCAATCTGACTTTCCTATGTTTATGTTTCAGTCGATTTTTTATACCTTATAAGTGGTAATTCAATCTAAATATTATTACTGACAACGTTTTAGGGTGTAAGAAATACTCATAAAATATACAAATTGTAAAATTTCTTCAAGCGAAATTGTACTTTAAAATTGAAGTTGCTTTATCATTAACTTGATATCTTCTATTTCAATTCATGTTAAACATTTGCATACGAAAGTCAGTATAAAATAACTGAACTGCAAATGTTTACATCCTATTATTTATACAAGATCAATAAATTCTTCAGTGAAACATAGTTTATACCATAGTTAATATTCCATATTTTACCGTTGTTCAATCATATGCAAATTTGTATCCACAAACTTCGGCAAGTTATTTTTTATAAGATAAAGTCAAAGCTAACATATGACAACACAGTCTATCACGCTTTCTTTGTAGTCTGTATGGGGTTTTAAATAAATATACTACCTTAGGAATCATTTAAGATTTTCACTTGGCACATAAACTCGTCGTGTTAATTTGGCACCTGCATTATTCATGTTAATCTGATCTAAGTTAATGTTTTTTGAGTTTAACGTCCTACAGATCAGGAGACACACAAAAATCTCACAACCAATATATTCCCATGATTCATATATGCTCATGTGATTCCTATAGTATGATGAATTTATAAGAAAGAAACACACATATAGATAGACAAAAAGTCAAGTTACTTAGGAATAATTTGTAAAGGAATTTTTCAAGTGTGAGGGATCAGTTGAGGTCTTATGAATATTAATACTATGAGGCTGACGTCTTAAAACTATTTAATATAATTGAAAAAATTCGAGAAGATTAGTTTACTATCTCTTTATTGTTTGTTATGACATTATATTACAGAAAAAATGGAAATTAGAAAATAATCAGAAGTGTTTAGGTTTCCAGTTTATTTTATCAAAAATTTATAACAATAATACTGTTTTTTTTTTCAGTGTGAACTCGGCGTTTACAATGGTGCGCACTCTGATTCCAACGGAGCCTCCGGATAGAAAACTGTCTAAAATAGAAATCCTCCGCCTGGCCACCAGCTACATCGCCCATCTGCAGTGTCAGCTCCTGGCGGGTGGGATTCTCTAACTTATATCCTTAAATTCGAACTATATATGTATATTATCTTCCAAAGATTTAAAATTGTAGCTATATTCTCTCTGTCCGTGGTCTGTATTGTCCAAACATGAAAAGCGAAATCGGAAGTTCTGGATCCAAATTTGAGTTTGTGGTGTTTGGTTCGGAATCCGACGTCAATTACAGGTTTATGGAATGCAATTGGGCTAATATTTTTTTGTAATATGGAGTTGGATCGAGTCATAATAGTGGTACAAGGTATTGCACTCAAATTCAGGTCCTCCACTAGCTAAGAGTGTCTGTTTGAGTAATGCACTAAAATGTTATTAATATTTATCAACTAAACACAACTTAGAGCGCTTACGTTTTATTTGATAATTTACTGTTTACAAATCCCTAGAAGTAAGCGGATTATATGGTAATTTTCTTGTTTCATTTTGACAATGGAAGGTAAAGCGTTCAGTTAAATATGAGTTCAGAGAAACCCTTCAGTCCTTCAATTGATTTTTACTTGACGGCTTAACATGGTATTCCACATGGCTGTTGATTAAGTAATCAGAAATTTATTACAAAATTACGGCTTATTGGAGAACACGGTATAAGTAGCATTTCAAGGAAAGGTTATATAATAACGTATATTTTTCATTATAATTAATTAACCAAGAACAGTTTCATAAAGATTTATTTACAAAAGTATTTCATCACTCGAAAAAAATCTCCTCGTACATTTTCGTTAAACTTTAGTTCGAAAATTAGTCGTAACAAAAATTTCAAAAAATCTAAATTTTGTTTACTTGTTTTACTTCAAAAGTTTCCTTCTATCTTAATCTTGCTGTCTAAAAATAACCCCATCGCCATATTCACTTACCAAGTTTTAATTACCATATTCACAAATGAACCGTATATACAATTTTAATTTTTCTCCAAAAGAATAACATGGTATTGAGTACTTAGGTTTGCTGCGACAAGGAAAATAAAATATTAGGTTTGAATGCAAATATTAACAGACCACAATCAGGTGAAGCCACATACCAAGTTTCATCCGTATCCATTAATAAAAAAGCAGTTTATACAATTTTATTTATTCTCCTTAAGAATAACACGGAGGGCTGAGTACGCAGATTTGCTGAAACAAGGAACACAAATTATGGATTTTTATACAAATATCAATGCAACTCAACTAGGTGAAGGTACAAACCAAGTTATATTAATTTATGTTCTTAATTAAGTGAGACATAACATTTTTCTTATGCTCCGCATAAGAATAACATGGGGGCTGAACACGCAGGTTTGCTGCTACGGGAACCATCAACAAAATATTGTTTTTTGGACAATTATCAATAGACTACAACGAGATGAAGCCATATACCAAATTTCGTCCGGGTACGTTCTTAAATACCCCCGTCGCAGCAAACCTGCATACTCAGCGAATTTCCAATGCATAATATATGTCTTAATACCACATAAAGCCGCATACCAAGTTTCATAGAAATATATTCACATATAAACGATTTTAATTATTCTCCATAAGAATAACATTGGGAATGAGTACGTAGGTTTGCTGAAATAAGGAACACAAACAATTGGTTTTTATGCAAATATAAATAGAATTTAACTAGGCGAAGCTACATACCAAGTTTCATTAATATTCAATCATAAATAAGCGCTATATAACATTTTAGTGATTCCCCGTAAGAATAACATGGGGCTGAGTAAGCAGGTTTGCTGCAACAAGGAACAAACAAAAAAGGAGTTTTATGCAATTAGCAATATAACTCAATCAAGTGAAGCTACATACCAAGTTTTATTAATTTATGTTTATAATTAAGGGAGTCATTAGATTTGACTTATTCTCCATAAGAATAACATGGGGGCTGAGAAAGCAGGTTTGCTGCAACAAAGAACAAAAAGTGGGTTTTAGCGAATTTCCCCTATAGGGAAGAAGCTATTACCGTAGGTCTCATGGTAAAACTTAAGCCCGAGACCATGATAACTTTTCATTTTGAGGTCCCCAGATGCCAAAAACACCATTCGTTCAAATTTGTATATATGTATATATATATATTTATATATATATATTTATATATATATATATATATATATATATATATATATATATATATATATATATATATATGTGTCCGTGAGCACGATAACTCTCGTAAAAAAGGTCCGATCTTAATGAAATTTGGTACAAATGTGTAAAGTACCATTTATTTGAACGAGTTCGAAAACCAGATGAATCGCACCATCCGAAGGGGGGTTTTTGGGGGGTTTTGTACCCCAAAAATGTGTTTTTTGGGGGTTTCACATGTAATTTTAATTTAAATCAAATTTTAATTTATACCATTAAATTCAGCTTAAAAAAACAAACAATTTGGTATTTTGATCATTGCTCTACGTCAATCGGTTACCGAGATATTGAAAGTGCTAAACACAGTACGTTGTCTAATGTTATTCTTATGGAGAAAAAGAAAAATTGTATATCTCGCTTATTTGTGAACGTAAACTGGCAAAATTTGGTATATGGCTTTATTTGGTTGTGGTCTATTGATATTTGCACAAAAATCCATTTTTTGCCCGATAGTTCCCGTAGCAGCAAACCTGCATACTCAGCCCCATGTTATTCTTATGGAGAATAATTAACGTGTTATCTCCTTTAATTATGAACATAAATTAATAGAACTTGGTATGTGGCTTTACCTAGTTGAGTTATAATGATATTTGTATAAAAGCCCATTTTTAGTGTTCCTTATTTCAGCAAACCTGCATACTCAGCCGCCATGTTATTCTTATGGAGAATAATTAAAATGTCATAAATCGTTTATTTATGAATGTATATTGATGAAACTTGGTATGTGGCTTTATGTGGTATTAAGATAAATTAATATGCATTGGAAATTCGCTGAGTATGCAGGTTTGCTGCTACGGGGGTATTTATATAATTATCAATATAACTCAACCAAGTGAAGCTACATACCAAGTTTTATGGCTTTATTTGGTTGTGGTCTATTGATATTTGCACAAAAATCCATTTTTTGCCCGATAGTTCCCGTAGCAGTAAACCTGCATACTCAGCCCCATGTTATTCTTATGGAGAATAATTAACGTGTTATCTCCTTTAATTATGAACATAAATTAATAGAACTTGGTATGTGGCTTTACCTAGTTGAGTTATAATGATATTTGTATAAAAGCCCATTTTTAGTGTTCCTTATTTCAGCAAACCTGCATACTCAGCCGCCATGTTATTCTTATGGAGAATAATTAAAATGTCATAAATCGTTTATTTATGAATGTATATTGATGAAACTTGGTATGTGGCTTTATGTGGTATTAAGATAAATTAATATGCATTGGAAATTCGCTGAGTATGCAGGTTTGCTGCTACGGGGGTATTTATATAATTATCAATATAACTCAACCAAGTGAAGCTACATACCAAGTTTTATGGCTTTATTTGGTTGTGGTCTATTGATATTTGCACAAAAATCCATTTTTTGCCCGATAGTTCCCGTAGCAGCAAACCTGCATACTCAGCCCCATGTTATTCTTATGGAGAATAATTAACGTGTTATCTCCTTTAATTATGAACATAAATTAATAGAACTTGGTATGTGGCTTTACCTAGTTGAGTTATAATGATATTTTTATAAAAGCCCATTTTTAGTGTTCCTTATTTCAGCAAACCTGCATACTCAGCCGCCATGTTATTCTTATGGAGAATAATTAAAATGTCATAAATCGTTTATTTATGAATGTATATTGATGAAACTTGGTATGTGGCTTTATGTGGTATTAAGATAAATTAATATGCATTGGAAATTCGCTGAGTATGCAGGTTTGCTGCTACGGGGGTATTTATATAATTATCAATATAACTCAACCAAGTGAAGCTACATACCAAGTTTTATTAATTCATGTTCATAATTATGGGAGTCATAACATTTTACTTATTCTCCATAAGAATAACATGGGGGCTGAGTACGCAGGTTTGCTGCTACGGGAATAATAAACAAAAAATAAATTGTTTGTGCAAATATCAATATACCAGTACTACGTGAAGCCACATACCAAATTTCATCAACATACATTCATAAATAATCGAGATATCAAATTTTATTGATTCTCCATAAGGATAACATTGACAACGTACTGTGTTTAGCACTTCGGATATCTCTGCAACGGTTGGGCGTAGAATCACAATTTAAACACCAAAATGATTGTTTTGTGGAACTGAACAGATTGGTAAAAGCAAATGTGAAGTTCACATTAAAATAAACTGAGAAAAAGCCAAAAACCTTTTTCCCATAAGATTAACATGGGAGATTTTATGAGCAGGTTTTTTTTGGATTTTCTCCGCAACCACTTAACCTAGGTTAATAATTCAAAATACAAAATTATTTGTTTTTTTTAGCTCTATAACATGGTCAAAACCAAAATTAAGTTTTTTAAAAATTTGAGGGTGAAAAATTAAAAAAAAAAAAAACTGATTTCTGGAAAATTTAAAACCCCCATAAACCCCCCTTCTCATGGTCCGATTTTTCTGGTTTTCGAACTTAAAGTCATGAATGTCATTTTAAACATTTGAGCCAAATTACATCAAAATCGGACTTTTTTTACTCAAGTTATCGTGTTAACGGACACACACACACACACACACACACACACACACACACACACACACATATATATATATATATATATATATATATATAAATTTGAACGAATAGTGTTTTTGGCATCTGGGGACCTCAAAACAAAAAGTTATCATGGTCTCGGGCTTAAGTCTTACCATGAGACCTACGGTAATAGCTTCTTCCCTATAGGGGAAATTCGCTAAAAAGAGAGAAATACAATTTTTCTTATCCTCCAAAAGAATAACATTGGACAACGTACTGTGTTTAGCACTTTGAATATCTCTGTAACCAATTGACGTAGAGAAATTATCAAAACACCAAATTGTTCGTTTCGTCAAGCCGAACCCAATGGTGAACAATAATTTTAACCACAGTAAAATTAGATTTCTTAAAGTATTACATGTAGAAAACTCAAAAAACATTTTTGGGGGACAAAACACCCCCAAAATACCACTTTGGATGGGTCCAAGGGCGGCCCATCAGTTTTTCAGCGCCCGTGACCAAAACTTGCCGCCCCTCGCCCCCCGCCACCTTCACCGTCAACCAAAACCTCCCCCCCCATAGCGCTGAGATAATACTGACGGTTACGTCTCAAAATCCCCAAGCTAGGCATAGTGAGGTCTTGGCTGGAGGACCCTTTACTCTCGCACGCACACTCTCGCTATACCTTAATAAAAAAAATTGTTACTGAATTACGGCACCAATTAACTTTGCATAAAATCCGCGCGAGAAACTACCAATATTAATTAAGGCTTTGGTCCGCCCCTTCCGCACAGCGCTAAGAAATTGTTTGCAGGATCCCTCTTTACAGCTGCATCATAAACCTTCAACTAAAGTTAAAGTATAATAAATAATAAAGAGGAAAATATTATCTAAAAATGTTCCTTTTTTCCTAATTTTTAAATTTGTTTAATTAAGTTGCATTTGCCCTTTTAGGGCCTATGTCTTACCATGCCGACTACGGTAATAGCTTCTACCCTATAGGAGAAATTCGCTGAAACAGCTGTAACACTTCAATTCATATTTAAAAGCTTATAACCTCGCCCAAAAATTGTCATCACATGATGTTTTTGTCCTAGGACGAAAAATATCATATACTTTTTATCCAAGGAATATTTATCCAAGGAATAAAAAAAACAACTTTAGCACATCAATGCATATGTTGAAAACAGCTGTTTTTGTAATTAAGTCTAATTTACTACTGTATTATGTTTTCTGTTTAGATAAAGGAGAAGTCCAACCCTGTGCGAGGCTACAGCTCGGGACATGGCAGGAGGCTAGGCTGCCGGTCTGCACATTTTGTTTGGCGTCACAAAAGAAGGCAATAAACTTTCAGTCTGTTCGAATAAATGCGTTTGAATAAAAGTAGTTTAAAATAATTTCATTGTATGTAATTTCTTTCAAAAAATTATAATTTCGTATTTTAAATAATTTTATTTGATATTAGTGATGTTTGCTTTCTTGCCTTCGGGCTTCCTTGTACAAAGATATCAAAAGCTTCAACATGCTAGGTAGCGCAGTGGTTAGAGGAACGCTGGGTAGCTCTTCCCAATCTGAAGTTCATCAGATCGATAACGTTTTCCTTAAAACCTTAAGAGATACCGCAAATCGCATAGCTACACACTAAAAACAAAAATAAACGTATCTCCAACAGCGTTCTTCAAATGTTGCAATACATTTATCTTTGGGTCAGAAACATAATTTGGATGTTTCTTGTGACTACAAATTATCATTCAATCTAATTTAGAAAAAAACTAGTTTATGAAATAACAATTTTAACAATTAGCCTAAGCAGTTTGATTTGAAATCAGAAGAACTTTAAGTAACTGTCTGTTCTTAAAGATAAACATTAATCAACTCTGAGAAAGAAACACAGTTTGTAATAATGTTTAAATGCTAACAATCGTAACAAAAAAACAGTCAAACGTAAGTCAAAATTCAGAATCGTACGTGTTGTAAAAAAGTCTATTCCTAGAAAACTGAAAAAAAATTAAAATTGAAACGCTTGATTAAAGTATTGTAGTTAACGATTTACCCCGATGTTTAACCATTGATTATATAACCTACGGAATTTATAATCAATGGTTTCCGTAGGATGGTTTAACCGTACGTCATTTCCAACCGTTTAGCTATATCAGGTCGGGGTCTCTGCTTCATGTTTCACTGATAATACTTTTTAATTTCATGCAATATTCAACCTAAACCAGGTTGAAGGTTTAATGTGGACTTTTCCACTGGATGATAAAATTTAGTTAGCATATTGAATCAAGACTCGTCTTAAGTATAGCTCATTCCAAGAGAAAAAAGTAGATGGTTCCTGATATGTTCACATCATACATTATAGTGGTTTTACATCCTTAAAGTCATTTTATGTATGTCCTCGAGGGGTAAATATGTAATCAAATTTTATGTTTTGTTAAGTACTCCCCAAGTAACACATATTTAATAATATTAAATTCATGTTGTATGCCTAGGTGTACCAGAGGCCTACCCAGCCCTCGCAGGACTCCAGATTTATGTACTCCTCGGGCCCCGACTCCCATGGGGTTCCGCCCCCCTGGCCCCAGCTCCTGAGGCCCCTCTGTGACATCAACTGTCGACACCCTGCCTTCCACGACTTCCGCGACCTCCATTGCGGCGTGCCCGAGGACCTACGGAGGCGGCAAGAGTACTAGTGAGGGCAGACGAGCAGAACGGAACCAAAGTGCTTCCAAAGATTAGCGGTGACAAGGAGATTGTTGATAAAAACTTGATGTTAACCATACATCAAGTTATTTGTTTCTTAGACAGTGCTTTGTTAAACATGTTTAAAGTTTACTGAAGATGAACGAGACAAATATCCAACGACAATGAATAGTGTTTCTATTAAGATATATTTGTACTCCTATGTCAAATCACGAAGGGTAGTTTTATTTAATTATAGTCTATAATGGCCTGATAAAGTAGCTCACCCTACCACAGATCACAGAGAAACGAATCCTTTGTCTGTGCACGGATCAAATATCATGTGTGCCATACAAACAACGATCCTAGTTTGTCTATAGAAGCGGTGGTGCTTGCTCGCAAGGGATAGATAAACAACTGGCATTGCAACTAAATATTTTAAATAAGCAATCCTGGTAACTTTTTTTAACTTATCCAATTACGATTAATGTAACATTATTGACATTCGTACATCGACATTTATCAACTTTCTTTAGAACATAATGTTATGTTATTCTTCCTTGATCCCTTCGGAGAAAAGAAAATACCGTTCTGTATGTAAAAGTTGTGAATTGTTTGGAACAAAAACATTTGAGGTCAGCACTATAATTATTGATGGACTAAAAATTATATATGTTAATGATACTTTTCTTAACATTTGAGGGAGCACTCCGTTTAGTTAAACTTACTTTACAATTTTGCAGTTGATTAACCTAAGATATTTATGATAAATTTATATCCTTAGTTAACCGTCTTTAGCAATACATAACAAGCCCTGTGATGAATAAAGGACGACCTTGGTTAGTTCATAAGTTGATTCTCAGGTAATATATGTATGCAACTTTATTCTTAATAATAGTATTAAGTTCGATTGTATGAAATTAACAATTTATTTTAGAATAAAAGTTTATAAAATATCCTGCGACAACGATTTATGTATTTATAGAAACCACCTGTTCATAGAAAATGAATATTTTGTATTAACTGACAAACCGTGCTTGTGTTTGTCAAGACTTCATAACTGTTAAGGGACTGACAGAGTGTATAACAGTTAGTAGTATACAACCAATATACTAGTATTTTGGCCAATTAAATGTTTTGAGGAGATAAAATACACAAATATATAAATAAAGGTTAATGTCTACGCATAGTTGGTTAAAAGGGTAGTAAGAGTTGTTTCCAGTGAATTAGCCGCTCACTGTCAGTCATATTTATTTATAAAATAAGGTAAGCAGGCAATACAAAGGACGACTTATAAATTGCTAAAGTTTATCTTAAGACATCCTCTAAGTCACTTGTTTAAGACAAAAGGACTTTGTCTTCTTGGGACACTTCAGATTATGAAGATACGGAAAGTTTAAATAGGGTTTAATGTTGTTTCAACGTAAGAATACAAACTAATAGGACAAGGTAAAGCACTGTTTTTATTTTGTAATTTTACAACGATAATTGAGATCTGTTGAACTTTAAGAACCAAAACTGAATTAAAAGAAAGGGAATTTCAAGTAAGAGCTGTTTTAATGAACATTGCGAAATGTTTCTTCCTGAAAGCTTTATTAATGGCGTTTAAAATCTCCTAAAATTAAAATTACATATATCACTCGGACAATAAAGATGGGTCACAGAGTATATCCCAAAAAATCGTGCCTTATAAATGGCTGGGCAGTTAAATAACAATAACACAATTAATCTTTAAGAATAAAACTTATTAATAAAAAGGGTAATTAAGAAGCAACGTATAAATAACATAAAAATAGTAGTGATCAAGTGGTCACGCTTGTATAACGTAAAAAGATTTCATAAATTAGAAAACGTGAAAAATAACTAATTAAATAAACAGTTAACTGATCACGGCCAAAATATTTTCCCCTATTAATAATTGCCCAACAAAATCACCGTCATTTAAAATATATAAGTAACGTAATGTTGATTAAATTTAGAACGAATATAAATTATCACCATTTCATTTAATACTTACACAACAAATTGGTTTGATATTAAAATTATTAATTTATTTTAAATATGTTAAATATTGCAATTAATCTGTTAAATGACCATTTCCGCTTCAATATTATACTGATTCATGGTAATACTAGATGAAAGTCTCAAGATGTATTCTAATTTAGTATTCTAAATTACGATATATTGGATGTCAATTAAAATAATTCAATACAATTTATCATTTAAAGAAAAATTTGGGGTTATGATTTTTCCCTATCCCACTAATAGTTTTGTACAATTATGTTGTTAATCCAAAACAACTTTTACGTAAAATTCAAATCCGTCAACAAATCTGATAAGAGTGTTCTACGGATTTAATACTTATAAAATAGGAGTTAGAAAGAGCCATAATTGTAGTTAAGGTGGATTAAAAGCCACTTATAATCTTCCTTGTCCGAAGAACAGAAGAGTACCCAGAAGGCTCTGGTTAAGAAACTGAGTTAAGGGTGTCGCTACCGCGAACTTTTCCAATTTAAAAGTCACCCCTCCGCCTTTGTTCAGGGGTTGTACGGTAAGTGCGGAAAGGACCTGAGATTAACCAGGGTGGTGCGCGATTTTACTCTGGTTTTTATCGCCGGTTTATGAAATTTAAACAATTATTTATCATAAAAATAAAAACAATTTATATAATTATAATTAGAGTGGTGTAAAATGCTCGACGGCTTGGACGTAAGATGTCGAACCAATCAAAAAAAGTGTAAACCATATTTGTTTTGTGGTAATTTAAGATTGCATTTAAAAAAATAAATAAACATATTTAATGACAGTATGATTACAATTTAAAAACTATTTCCGCGAACTTTTTTCTGCCCTTGTAGTTTAAGTAAAACAAAATACAATTCAAATATTCTTACAGAAGGAATTAGAGCGTTTTTCATGCTTAGTTTTTTTTATGAAAACTGTTAAAGGTTTTTGAAATCAGAAATCAGAGGTCTCGCAATTCCTATAGTTGAGCTGGAAAAAGTGATAACAATTCTTATCTCGGTAATCTGGTACTGTTATCCTCCACGCAAAAGCCAAGTAGCCCATGTGATGTCATTCCATGTTATTATTTCCAATTTTACAATATATCATGTCTTAGTAATAATTTAAAACATTTCGTCTAGAAGGGAGGTGGTACGTGGTGATTTACCTTACCAGATGCCGCACCGCACTGTAAAGACACCAGCCCCCCTCTGCAAAAACACTTCCACGGTTGAAGACAGTTTCCTCTGTAAAAATACTTAACGAAGTTTTAGCTATCCCCTTGGATCAGATATATCCAACAAACAGCGTTTAATGGACATGTTTCCCCGGCAAAATTTGACAACAATCTATTCAACGGTATATTACGTTCTACCACAGAGAAGTAAGCTGTTTACCCATTTTTAACGATACATCTTTGGTATATAATGCAACACTGATCTAATAACACACATTTAACAACATTATACTTACATTAAAATCCTATATATTCAAATAATCGGGTAATTTAGTTCACGCAGATTCAGGACCACCACTTGACAGATTTCGACGAATCTTTTTTTTTATTTGAAGGTCGTTTTCCGTCGATAGTCGTAACGGAGCCAGAATTTTGATTTAGGCCTCCTGTCTCTCTGCCTTACAAGACTTCCAAGTTCCCATGCCATTTGCATATGGATGAGAGTTTTAACCAATTTATTTGGTTTATGTCAAATTTACCTTTTCTTAAATCAATTAATTAAAATAAACAACTTTTATAAGGATTATATCTAACTAAAGGCTGTCATTGGTTTGATAACAGTTGTTCTAATCTGTTATTTACTATGCGTTTTTTACCGCAAAATGTTGTGGGGGAGCAGCTCATTTAATCTTAATATATAATAATAAAAATCAAACCAGTCCTTAAAGTTTTTACGGAACAAGTTTAAATACTTTTGGGAAAATAAACATACTTAATGCTGCCCCGTTGCTGACATAATGAATATAAACTGTGACCTTCCCCTATCTCAAACTATAATCGTTACTTCCAGTAAATTAACTGCTCACTGTTAGTTTTATCCGTAACCAACAAAGGCCAGCAGCTAATACAAAGAGCGGCTCATAAATTGGAAAAGTTCGTCCCCGCGCTTTCTTTTAAACAAAGGGCTTAGTCCTGCAGGAACTCTTCAGGATGAGGAGATACGACAAGTTTAAATGGTTTTAGAAAACTGTTTTATCATCTGAAATAAAACTCTTAAGATTAGGTGATCCATATAAAGTTCATCCTCGGCGGATATAACTTTGCGTTTTGAATACTAAATTAACATTTTTAAAGATAAATATTTGGTTTGGCATGTAAGAAAATCGTAATGTTTTTCAAATTTAGATAAAACGTATATTTAATTTTTTTAATTTTTAGCATCCTCATATATAATTGACCAAATAAAATTCATATTATATTGTTTATTTGCTTAAAATTTGTATGCATGTGGATAAATGGACAAAAGGGGTAAGTATAATACAGTAAGTTATTGAGGAAATTCAAAAGACATGTAGTGCAAAAAAACGTAATGCAGTTATATAAATAACGTGGAATTTAGTGTGTCTGAACGTCCGAACTCTACGGCTTCTTCAGAAAATTGTTTCTAGGGTCAAAACAGACAATAATGTTATGTAAACATGAGATCTATCTTACTCAGTTTTCTGTCTGTATGTGTTGTTAATATACACATAAAACCATAGGAAATACTTATGGTAATAACTTGAAACTTGGCACTTTTATTCGAAGTAAAAACACGGTCAATTATAATAATTCACAACAAAATTGCACGAGATAAACTCCTAAAAATGTTTACTTATTAGTTGTGGGTTGAGTGATCTTAAAAATCGTTATGCCCTTTTTTGACTTTAAACTAAATATTTTTAGATTTTTTTCCTAGATAAATACAAATTCTTGTCGTTTTCAATATACTGAAAGTAAAGCATTACAAGTGTAAAATGGATGGCATTTTGAAACAGTAAGAGCTGGAAACGTCAAACTCAATGCAAAATTAGCCTTTTCCAAATATAATACACGAGACAATTTAGTGGTTCCTATGATCTGATGCGTACATTAAAAATACATACAAGGAAAATGGAACAAGGAATATATTACTTCTCTGTGTTTGACCTCAATAATAAGTTCCTGCAGTGTCCGGAAAGTTTGGAAACACTCTGTATAAATGTTCAAACACGTGTTATCTTGTCACCCTGTGGATGAACAATCGAACATTCAAACGAGAAAATAAATCGAGGTGTTAACTTTTTAAATTGCACCATGGTCAATCAATCAATCAATCAGTCAATAATACTTTATTCATTAGCACATAAAACGTACAGAATGGTGTCAATACATACATTGTTTAGGTGTATGCTGAAAACAAATAATAAAATACAATAATTCTTTACAAAGAATAGTTCAAATTAAATAAAATCATGGTTCTAATTCTAACTCTAACTTGCCAGGTTCACTACAATAATCATGAAAAAAAGTCATCAATACTATACAGTGGCTTATTGATAAGATATAGCTTTACTTGATTTTTAAACTTTTTAAGATCTTTTATTCGTTTAAGATATTCTGGCAAAGAATTAAAAAATCTTATTCCAATATATGAGGGTTTTTGGTGAAAAATGAAAAATGATGCTTTCTGTATGCCAGTTGATTACCTTTCCTTGTTTCATACTGATGAAAAGAATTTAATTGGGGTAATTTTTGAAAGTTTGATCTAATATGAACTACTAACATGAAAAACAAATAAACCTTAAACTGTCAAAATTTCTGTATTGCATAGTCATAAGATGGCGTTAAGATGGTGGTAATCTTTGTATCGTAATTAGAATATGAAAAGCACAGTTAATTAAAGAAGAGCAACGTTAAGACAAGACGAACAAAATGGAACCTGTTATCACGAATAACTTTTCAATGTTACATAATAAACTGATCGCATTTTAAATCTCTTTGATGATTTAGAACCATTCATCTCTTTGAATAGAAAAAGAATCAAGATAATGTTCCTTAGAAGGTTTAGCTCTGTAAGCATGTATTTAGCTTATTAAATTTGATTAAATAACTTTAAATATAACACCTAGTCCGTGGAACAGTAAATTCGTTTATACAAATATTTATTTTTTAAAAGTTAGTTTTATAGAATACTTAGAATGGAATACTAAGAACTAGAATACCCCGTCTTCTGAATATTAATACTGCATAATTAGTTGATTAAATACAAAAAAGTAACTTATGTTCATTAACGTGATTTTCACGGTAAAAAGCCATCGAAGCTCGTTAAAACTAGGTAGGGTTAAATACCCCCCGTCGCAGCAAACCTGCGTACTCAGCGAATTTCCAATGCATTGATATGTTTCTCACTAGTACATAAAGCCACTCACCAAGTTTGACAAAAAAACATTCATAAATGAGTGATTTATTACATTTTATTTATTCCCCATAAGAATAACATTAGGACTGAGTACGCAGGTTTGCTGCAACGAGGAAGATAAGAAGTGAGTTTTTATGCAATTATCAATGTAACTGAACCAGGTGAAGCTACTTACCATGTTTTATTAATTTATGTTCATAATTAAGGGAGATATAAAACTTTACTTATTCTCCATAAGAATAACATTAGGGCTGAGTATGCAGGTTAGCTGCTACGGGGACAATCAACAAAACATTTATTTTTTGTGCAATTATCAATATACCAGTACAACATGAAGCCACATACCAAATTTCATCAATATACATTCATAAATAATCAAGATATCAAATTTTATTTATTCTCCATAAGGATAACATTGGACAACGTACTGTGTTTAGCACTTTGAATATCTCTGCAACGGTTTGACGTAGAATCACAATTTAAACACCAAAATGATTGTTTTGTGGAGCTGAAGTGATTGGTAAAAGAAAATGTGAAGTTTAAAGTAAAATTAACTGAGGAAAAGCCAAAAACCTTTTTCCCATAAGATTAACATGGGAGATTTTATGAGCATTTTTTCCGCAACCACTTAACCTAGGTTAATAATTCAAAATACCATATTATTTGTTTTTTTAAGCTCTATAACATGGTCTAAACCTAAATTAAGTGTTTTAAAAATTTTAGGGTAAAAAATGCAAAAAACTGATTTTTGGAAAATTTAAAACCCCCATAAACCCCCTTTCCAATAGTCCGATTTTCTGGTTTTCGAACTTAAAGTCATGAATGTCAGTTTACACATTTGAGCCAAATTTCATCGAAATCGGACGTTTTTTACTCAAGTTATCGCATTCACGGACACATATATATATATATATATATATATATATATATATATATATATATATATATATATGTATATCCATATATATAAATTTGAACGAATAGTGTTTTGGACATCTGGGGACCTCAAAACAAAAAGTTATCATGGTCTCGGGCTTAAGTCTTACCATGAGACCTACGGTAATAGCTTCTTCCCTATAGGGGAAATTCGCTAAAAAGAAATCTTGCTGTCACGCCATTAGTTTATTGTATACCAAAATATACATATTTTATGTAGCGTGCAGTAAACTCTTAAAACGGAAATAAACTTCCTTTACAGCTTATTTTAGTGTAGCCTTCAAATTCTTTCTACAATCCGCAGTACAGTAATGTAAGAGAGTGATGCAGTGATTCACAGAAGGAGTAATGTGCATGAGATATTCGGTCCTTTTTATGGACTAGAATGTTTTAAATGTAGTTGTATACCTAATATTTTAAGAAATTTGTATACGAAAAATGTACAGTAGTAGTATGAATAGTTTTGAGTCATTATTAATGAGTAAAATAAATTATTCAACAAGTTGGTTTTCTAAGGTCTGTCTAGGCTCTGTAAAACCTCACATGTAATTTACAACTACCTAAAAGAAAATTGGTTTGTTGGATTGGACGAGTTATTTCCAGTGAATTAGCTGATCACTGTCAGCATTATCCATTTCTGAACAAAGGCCATCAGCAAATGTAAAGGGCGACTTATACTTTGCTAAACTTTACCTTAAGGCTTCCTCCAAGTCACTGATTTTGGATTTTCAATTGTACAAGGCTAACTGAAGGGTAAATCATTCAGATACAAAATCGTTCATGTTGCTCAGTTCAAGGGGTTTCCTAATTTCACATGTCGACATTGAAACGTTATCAGCCTTTCTATAACAGGTCTTTATTTCCAAGAATAGTCTAAATGAAAATGGATTATTACAACTCTTACTACAATCTCACGGAGCATGGTCCGACGGGTTAAGAGAGTATTATATCTGGCAGTATAGTTAATCCGTGAAGCTAATATTTTGTTTAGTTAGTTCCAGTGACCAAAGAATAACATATTATTCTTTGGAAGTTTTGTGGAAGTATTGGTTAGTTCTCATAAGCTAAATTAAGCGTATCTCATTAGACCTTCTAAGGATGATTGCGCCTACAAGTAAGATACTTTAGTAGTAGTAGTCTTTCATCACCGATAGAATTCCGATTGTCACACTATCAAAACTAAACTACCGATAATTTAAAAAATGTATTTTTTTAAATAAAACTAAAGTTTTCATGAATAGCTATATAAAGGTACACATTAAAATTATAATTACAGTGTTTCTATGTTGTATTGAAATCAAAGTAAAGACATGGTCTAAGTCTTTATTACGGTAATTTATTTACTCAGAAGCGAAATAGAGGTAATATAAATAGAAGAGTTATTTTTAGTGGTTGAAAACGCCATGATTGTAATATCATTTAGGATTGATTGCAAAATATCTGCAAGCGGGTACAAAACCACATTCGTCCAGTTGTTGACAAATATTTGTTTATACTTTTTTTCCAAAATCCCTGTATTAAATGTGTTGGGTACTTTATAATGAACAACGAGTTGAACTATAAGCGTAAGATTTATAAGAAAGGAGGAGAAAATTAAATTGTTAAAATATAAATTATACTATCACATCAGGAAATAATTAAAATAAATTAAATAGGCAACTAAACATTGTAAATCAACCTCACATAATTCCAAGACATAAATGTAAAGTCATGGAGGGATAAGGTCAAGTTATTGTAACGGTCAAGGCACTACGGGTCAATTGAACGTCCCGAAGTACTCCCCAGGGGTCAGTTTAGGGTCGAATATCGCCCATTTATTATAATCTTACCTATCGGGGGTGGAAATACCGACTGTCATTTACCCAATAGAGCTCTTACCCTTTAAATAATATTTTTAGTTTCTTGAAACCCAAACATTTAGAGGAAAAGGTTTTAAAGTGTAGAAATAAATAATACATTTGTAATATGAAAAAAGTTAGAGCGTGTATCACGAGCGGTAAACCTATCACCATAGTGGCCACAACACCTTCTGGCACGCGTAGCCCTTGCGACCCTTAGGGCATCGCCATATTAAACTGGGAAAATACCAAACCGACGAAAGGCGAAGCCGAGGTCCAGTTACCAGCTTACATCAGGAAAAAATCATGTCTTTTGCAGAATAGTTACTTAAATTTCATAAAGTTAGATTATAAACTTTCAAATAAAAAAAAGCTCTTCCTTCAATTCCATGGAAATATCTGTTTCTCCATCGAGTGTTCTTACAATTTTTTATATCTTTGTGCTGCATATTCCCCAAAATGCCTGTATTAAATGTGTTGGGTACATTATAATGAACAACAAGCGTTGAACAAGGAGCGTAAGATTTATAAGAAAGGAGGAGAAAATTAAATTGTTAAAATATAGTTTATACTACCACATTAGGAAATAATAAAAAATTAAATAGGCATTTAAACACCTATGAATATTGTAAATAAACCTCAAATAATTCCAAGACATAAATGTAAAGTCGTGGAGGGATAAGGTCAAGTTATTGTAACGGTCAAGGCACTACGGGTCAATTGAACGTCCCGAAGTAGTCCCCAGGGGTTAGTTTAGGGACTTTATTATAACCCTACCTATCGGGGGTGGAAATAACGACTGTAATTTACCCAATAGTGCTCTTACCCTTTAAATGATATTTTTATATTGTTGATACCCAAACATTTAGAGAAAATTCATTATAAAGTGTTTAAATAAATAATCTAAATTTCCTATAAACAATTTGTTAAGACGTACATGACTTGGTAACCTCATCACCATAGAGTCCATTGGACTCATAGGGCATCGCCAAGCTAGTAAACAAAACATTGGCGAAAACAGAAGCCGAGATCGAAATAACAATTGTAGCTTACATAAGGAAAAATCATATCTTATGCAGAATAGTTACTCGTTCAGTTAAATTTGATAAATTTATGGAAGCTCATAAACTTTCAAAAACTCTTCTTTAACATCTATGGAAATATCTGTTTCTCCATCGATGTTCTTAAACTTTTTTTTTTGTATACTTTGTTATAGTGTTGTAATCGACTCTGTCATAAATCAAACATAATCTTTACATCAACTTGTAATACTTAAACAATTGTTTGCCTAAGTGCTTCCTTTTGTTTAATTTACTATCTAAGAGTAGATTTTATAAAGTAAAAATTATTTCTTGGATTTTCATACCGGGACCTTTCATTCAAGTTTGTCAGGCCTCAGGCTTACTGGTTTCTCTCAGTTTTTTTTAGTACGGTTTATCCTTAATTAGAGATTGTTCTTTAAAAAAACCCAACACCTTAGTAATCAAAGACTAGCAAAATTATTGTCGATGACACCCACTGCAATGAATCCTTCAGTTTTCAAAACTAAAAACTGTATTTAGTAATATTGAATATATTCAGTACTTTTAAACGAAAGAAAGATACTAATAAGAGTTGGGGCCATCACACTTGATATATCGATTTTTCTTATTTTTCAACTGTGTAATACCCCTACTCCCTGAATGTGTTTCTTATATGTTATATTATAACCATCTGTTTTATTTATTTATATTTTACTGACAACATGCTTTTATTTATCTTGTCCCCTTTGTTAATTTTTGTTATGACAACATAATTTTGTCCATCTCAGTTTCCCATCCCTATTTCTTATTGAAATGAATACAAAACGATTACATATGTTGGTTGTAGGACTTAAATTTTGTCTGTTTGTAAAGGTGATGTAGTGCGAACTGAAAAGTACGCAGAAATTTAATCACTCATGATGAACTATATGAAATGATGTTTATCACTCGATTCTTCAACACCTTCCAAGGAACGAAAGCGTCTATTTAGCAGACATGGACTTTGGTAATGAAATATACTACAATGTTGGTGAGTTCTTTCCAATTCAATGATAAACTTGAAAAGGAACTGTGAAAGCATTATAGTTGTTTTATTGAACTAATATTTGCCTAATAAAGCAACCAACCTTGGTTTCCAAATACTACTCTTTCAATTTCATATCTCTACTCAACTATAAATGTAATCCATAACTTAGTAATGTCCGTACATATAAGAAATATGTCTCAATAAATAATAACTGTCATACTTGATTCTATTTTTAAGTTATTTTATAATCTTGTTTGATGCAATACAACATGGATGGTACTTCGTTATCCTATGTCCTTTTCGATAAATTAAAATTAATTTTGAAACCCTCTCCCACAAAACAGTATATGTAAAGTAAATACAGTTATACCTATATGTTGACAAGTATCGTTGTTCACCTTCTAAAATACACTACCTATACCCTTATTGATTACTAATATAAATACTGAACACGTAAGAGAAAATAAATCTACTAAAGTTCTTGTTTAAAACTACGACTGGTAAAACATATTCCAGTAAAACAATGACATCTTAAAAAAGAGACGTAACGCGTTTCCGTTGAAACTTTAGAGTCATATTATAGCACATATCAGCAATATATCAGTTTAGTATTACTTATACCCAAGTATGTGTTTCTGCATGTAATGCATATCTAATCGACAATCGATATTTAAAGTGTTATACCAACGTCATATAAAAAAGTTACAATTAGCTGTAGTATGAACACTATATATTTATATATTTTACACGGGATTCAATTTCGTATTTACCAAGGGATTAAGTCGTATTAAGCTCAGAGAGCATATAGGGCAAACCAAACTTTTGTAATTTAAAAGTTGAAGCGCCTTCCTTAAAACTCCTGCACCCCCGTTTCCGGGTGGTCGTAAATTATTTTAAAACCCATTTAGAGACTTCCGACTTCCTTAATACATCTGGTGGATTTTAATTGTTGATATTTTATGTTTTTTTTTAATGTTTTGATACATTTTAGTGACTCTAAAATGAGATCTCGCAATGTCTCTACTTATATTAGCCGTGCTTAAGAAAAACTTTGCTTTTTTGGTAGAACAAAATCTACTACAAAATAAACACATGAAAACCAAATTGATTAGCATTATATAAAGCCAAATCACCACAGGGAATTTTGAAAAACCTATTAGTTTAACACTCATGAAACATACACTTGCAAAAAAGACCTCAGTGAGAAAAACTTTAGGTTTATTGTCATACAACCTCTCCTAAAGCTATCTTCAATTAAATCGAAATTCATTTAAGAATTAAGTATTTTAGGTATAGTTGTAAGTATTCAGTGTTAATTATTTTAAACATTACAGTTTGATCATCTGTGTCATTTTATTTGACTATAAACTGCAATCTGGCGAACAAGCGAGACTGTTGGGTAAAGCTAGTTAAGTATAATTTAGATAGTGACTAAAGTTCAGTGAGGTCTTAAGGTAACGCCTGAGTGTAATACCACTTTCCACGTCACAAGTAGCTGGGATCAGTGCCTAAGGGGTCCTTGCTCGTAAGACGCAATCATCCTTACAAGGTCTAATGGGGAATGCTTATCTTGGCTCAAGAGAATCGGCTTGGAACTCACAGGTTGGCCTCAATTTATCTTGACTAATAATTATTTTAAGGAATTAAGCTGTACTATGCTCCAAGTATGATTCATTGTTTATCACGATTATAATGTATAAATCTATAACTGTACATTCACCCTCTCAAGTAAATATTTAATAATGTTTTAATAGGACAAATTCAGTTTGAAATTGCATACTTAAAATACTTCCTATAGATTACAACAGCACAAATCTCAATTTATATTTCTATTTATTTTGACAGTATAAATGTAGTTGTCTTTTCAAAATTTTAAAAAATTATAATACTACTATTATATAACACTATCCCTCGTTTTTTTAGTCGTAATCACTATCATGATTGTAGACATTTCTGTCAATTTTAATCATAATACAAAATCATTAAACCATTTGTCATCTGAGAATAAAGAGGACTACTGGTTCGTGGCATGATCTAGCCAAAGTTAAAGTTGATTTGACGATAAATTAGGTGCAGTTGAAAACAAATCAGGGCAAATTAAGAACCTCCTACTTTTTTGTAGGCACAAGTTGGTTAATAAATCACTTATGGTTGGAAGCAAGTTAAAATCAAGGTGAGTGGAGTAAAATGACTATGTTTAACAAACTTTTGGCAAGTTCCAGGATTGTACTTAACTTGATAGTTTTCACAAAACTTAATTTTTCCATTAATTTCCCTTGGTAGTGTATTTAAATAACAAATTATGCTCGATACTTGTAGCTAAGTTAAAAAAGGTTCACTGAGAAATAATCAGACTGGCACAAATTGGTACCTGCCGCACAGTATCCAAAACAATCTATTCGAGGTAGAAATAACAAAGATGCATTTGTTCAGGGACCTATAACGAACTCTCACCTACAATTTAGGAAATACCACATTAATGTTATGTCGTTTTCATTACTGATGGGAAAAAACGATGTTTATCTTACACCGTAGATGACACGATAAATTATGTAAGCCAGTTAGAGTAGCAGTAGGTGTGGAGGAAGATAAGACCCTTCTATCGAAAACGAAAATTGGTCTCCTCCTCCTGTAAATCTTTATGACAAAAACGATAACGGTACCTTCTAGAGGAAACAGGTAAATATGAATCTTCTTTCATAACGGGGAAAATATTATCTGTATATGAGAGAGAGAAAATTCGGACCATTCCATGTTAAATAATTGAATGGGACTTCATTGAAAGGAGTACATGATCTACAGTCAATTGAAAAATACAATAACTGATTAATAGGCTTTGTTAAAATATAATATAATCAGCCATTAGCATCCAAATTTCAAATCCCCACGTTTTTAAACCAACTAATTAATTGTTATATTTAATGGTATATCACTTTCAGTTATTCAAAAGTTAAATTAATTAAATTATTAACATCTTTGATTATACAGTCTTACTGGAAAATAATTGTTGATGTAAATCAATTTTGGTTATATTTTTTATAATAATGCCATTAACAATATGTATGGAAAAATAATAATGTGCATCACACAAATTTAACAGAAACTATATTTATTAAAAGTTTTAAAATGCGTTACTAGGGATGATTGTTCTCTAGATAGAAAGCTTATGTTTGTAAATAACTTGGTTTGTGACAAGAGCTTGAAGGGACGACGAACACAACTTTAGCAATTCGAAAGTTTGCCACCATATTTACAATAATTTTACTCATACAATAAACGTTAAAATATTGCCAAATTAGTTTTAATTATTATTATTGTATTGTTCTAACTAAAAAAAAACAGTTTTGTATTTTTTTGTTATTATTTACTAAATAGAATTTTTTGTGGGTCAAAAACTCACAAGAAAACAAAATATTTCTAATGTAGTAAAATATAACGGGGGTTTTATAAGTATTCTTATAAGTGAATTTTTAGAGGCTCAGTTTATTAAATCGTTGCTTGACATTTAGGTCTACACAAATATTAATAACAAATAAGCCCTCAAAGTTATTACATTACAGTATTCGACCTTACATCAAAAGATTTAAATTTTTCACTTCCGTAAAAATCACAGAAAACAACATAAAATGTACCTAAGTAAAACAAAGATTTAAATTTTTAACAAATGTATAATTTATTTTATAATTTACATATATATATATATATATATATATATATATATATGTGTGTGTGTATATACACACACACACACACACACACACACACACACACACATATTTCCTTCCATTTTATTAACATAAATTACAACGGAGTAGGCTGCCAATTGTGGGATGTGTTAGGCCTATCTTATTTTTGCTGTAACTTTCAGGGTATGGTGTGTACTTATATGAGTTTGCGTGTTTTTAGTCATGACGAAGCAACAAGTGGATTACAAAATTGGAACAGACAGCTTGGACATTATGTAGATACACCGAAACAAGTTACTGACATTACCTGAAACTATAATTTAATAACTGTAGACTTGTAACGTATGCAAACCTATTTAGTGTATGAGTAAATCGTTCTGGAGTTAGCCAAATTGTTTTCATACAAGTAGTTTAAAATTATGCAAAATATATAAAACATAGTTTGTGAATAATATCCCCCATATTGCTAGAAACGACAATAAGGAAAGCTTAGATCTATTAAACATTCATAGTACCATTATCTATGCAGTTACAAAGGGCAAATGGATGTCGATAAAACTCTATTTATTCTGTTTACTAAGAAAAATACACTTAATTTAAATCAGTAATTAAAGTTTATAGTTAAATACATTTTTTTTAAAATATATAATAAATCGTAATGCTCACAATTATTGGAAACCTAACAAACACTAGCTTATTTGTGTATTTTCTAAATATATATCACTACCTTATAGGTAATTTAGATCTTGGAATAAAGTACTAAAAAGTTCAAAAGAAGTACTATAATCACGAGAAGGTGTTTATTCGTTAAATTTTCAATTGATAAGAAAAACAAACGACGTGTCAATTGACGTGAACGACAAAATCTTTCAGATAAAAGCGCCAGTTCAAGGGGTTTGTAGATTTCACATAGCAGACTGGAACTGTTATTGACATTTCCTTAACCGGAATTTTATTTCAAAACAGTCTTTTTACGTAATTTTGAATATAGAATAGTTATTCGAATTATTTGAAAATAAGCGACATTTAATTTATTTAACAAAAACACAGTTGTTTTTACGAATGTAAGTTTCAGGGTATACATCATTTAGTTTGGAACCTAAATTGTGTTTACATATGTTTAAATTATTATCTTCCTTTTTATGATTGTAATTTACTAAGCGGTCTTGAACATGGTAAACCCTGTTTTAGCAATGAGCACGAAAATAAATTTAACCGTTGCACACTATTACTAGAAGTAATGAATCGAAGATCAACTCTGGATTCACCCCATGCAGGATCGACTAGAGAAAGTTCAATTAACCTCTGAAGTACTGACCGTGTAGTTAACTAACACACGGGCCGATGTTCCGATGCACTGAGCAATTGTCGAACACTATCTTTAGAGACAGAATCTACTATCAAAATACAAAGAGATATTTCTAATATGTACGAGTAATAAGAAGTTAAATACATTAAATGTTAGTTATATTATAAACAATTACAAATTTGTTTTTTATTCATGAAAATTTAAAATTACTTTATTTGCTATATATTTACGTTATTTACCTTATCTTAACCCTTTGAGGACCAATCAGTGTTAAAATTTAAAAAAACATGATTTTTCCTTATTTTTGGGATTAACTAAGGTTATTTAAAGAAAAAAGTTTTGAATTTTTTCTCATTTACATATATACATTTTATACATGATACTTTTAAGTACCTTCAGTCCTCTATAGCATAATCATAGTTTTTAACCTGGTACTTAATAGTACCGTTAGAACTCAATAGCATTATTATACTTTGTGGATTGTTGTACAGTGGAACCTCAATAACTCGAACCCCAATAAGTCGAATTCCTTGATAACTCGAATTTTTGTCATCCCCCTTGAACTTGCCTACCTAATGCTGTTCTTTTACCTCTATAAGTCGAAGGGTTAACAGGAAACACCTCGATAACTCGAATTTTTGCTGTATTCTTAGCCTGAAGCCGCACCTCTATAAGTCAAAGTTTTAACTGTAGAACCTCTATAACTCGAATATGTACAATTTTGCCGTACCACTATAAGTCGAAGTATTAACTAGAGAACCTCTATAAGTCGAAGCTGTTTATTCAACCAAACCTCCAGTGACTTTGCAGCAGGAAATTTCAATCATCCCTCCCAACTAAATCTCTTTCCTGGGTGCTCCTAGTGTCTATAAAACAACCGACAAATATATGTTGATCAGCAACACGCATACCAAACACACTCATCCTCACGCACGGGTTTCACCTATGTGAGGATTTCATTTCATAAATAAGGAACAGTCTCATATTGTTGTAAATTATATATATTTTTTAAATCAAATGGTTTTGATTTAATTAGATTTGTGTTCTGAGTCGTTTAGTGTGAGTTCAGAGGTTCTAAAACGTAGTTTTTACGTTGTTTTTTGCGAAGTGTTTGCAGTTTGGTAGAACGTGTTGGTAAAACTCTACCCCATGAGGAGAAGTAAAAGACTATTTGAGGCTATTGACACAGGAAATAAAAACAGTGACATCGGAAAGCAGTTTGGAACACCAGAGAACACTTTCGACAATTTTAAAACAAAAAATTGTCGTACTGCTTCAACCTAATTCCAGAAATGCTCTGTAATTTTAATTGTTATCATGTTTTGTTCCCTTTCAGTTTTTCAAATGATTTTAATAGCCTAGTACATTAATGTTCAGATAAATGAAATTGATGCGTAGTATTTACGGGCTTATTTTAGACATTTAAAATTGTTCAGATCTATTTTAATTTTAATTAGGATTACTATACGGTATGATTATTTTTGATACATAGCTCGAACTTATGTAACTATAATAACTTCCATGATCCATCTATTGTGACCCTCAATAAGTCGAAGTCTGTGGAAAATCACCTTGATAAGTCGAACCTCGATATTTTGAAATATTCGATAGCTCGAATTTTTTCCGTCCCCCCTAAGGTTCGAGTTATCGAGGTTCCACTGTAATAACAAACACAGAACATTTTACCAACATAATATTTAATTACAGATCATTAAAATTGCACGAATGTCTTACAAATGTGAAAGTACATAACATTCTAAAAGTAAATTTATCATTAGAAGAGTCTTTTCCTGGATTTGATACTCTAACAATACTTCGTGGAACTCTGCAAACAGTTTTTTTTTCATTTAAGCAAAGATAACTTTGCAGTGGCTGCACTTGCTGTAAGGGCGAGATTGAACTTTCCGTTTGGCGCAGACCTCACATCTTCCCCTCTTTTGGTCAAATGTCACCCAGTGAATCCCTTTGTTGGTTAACCTTACATCTTTAGCCACTGAAAAATCACTTGATTTCCTCCTCTTCAAAATAGAGGTTGATGAAGCACTTGATGAGTTCAGATCAAGAGACCTCTTTCTCTGTTTTGGATTTTGCACAGCAATAAGTCCATTTGCCACCATTCTTCTACAATTTAGAACTGGCATCTTTTCATTTAGCTGACAATTTATGACATAGGCATTGACAAAGGCAATGTCTAATATACCCCAGAATAGCCTATGCCAGCACTTTTTAGTTTTTCTGTCGACATTGTATTGGGCTCTGTATCGATCTGATAGGTACATATTCCCTTCCATGTACATATTATAATCTTTAACTACAGGAGGGCAACTCACTGTATTTTTTGATCCATCTTTTTGGGTTCTTCAGACAGTACTCTGTTCTGTCCCATGGCAGTTTGATACTAACCATACAGATGTATTGTCCTCCTACTTGAAAACACCTACATCTGTATCCGATTAGCGATGATCTCACTGTCCCCTCTCAATACAAGAGTTCATATTTTTGGGGATACCTGCCCTGTCACTACGAATCGTCTCATAAGCTAAGGTGTTCTCATTATTCAACCTTATCATCAAAGGAATAGAAGAAAAATAATTGTCAAACACCACAATTCGATTCGTTCCCCATATTTCTCTTGCTAATGATAGAACCACTCTCTCACCCAAAATACTTCCAAGAAATTCTGGCTCAATGACTTCATTTTTGCCTTGATAAACTTCAGATTTCAAAGTAAAACCATGCTGGTCACCAAGGCACCAACGTGTGTATCTCCTTTTTATAGGTTTCATGGGATTATATTGTTTTAAAGTACTGCGACCTTTAAAAAAATCATAGATTCATCTACGCTAACCTCTCTCGTCCCTTTATAAACTTCATTGAACTTATTGTTTAGCTTATCAATAAGAGGCCTTAGCTTGTGTTATTTGTCAGGATTATCTTTAGAAATTTTACTATTATCGTTCACATGAAGATATGCTAAAACTTCCATGAAACACCATCTTGTCATGGCTCCTGCAACTGGCTTGACATGTAAGTCATCAGAAGTAGACCAGTAATGTTTGATGGAGGGTAACTGGTGATATCTCATGAGAAAGTTGGTGCCAGTAAACAATAAAAGTTCACTTTATTTTAAATTTAGTGTTTTGCCATTTTGAGTCGCAAATAGGTTTGACTGATAAGTTATGTGACTTACCAATTCCTGGTCAACAAACTCAAGAAACACGTCAGTAGGTGTTTTGCACTGTTCAAAGTGTCCTTCCATCATACCTGAAAAAAACAACATTAGACATTAGTACAGTTAGAGCTTCGTTGAAAAGTAGGTAGGCCTATAAGAAACTCTTGGCCTCGAGTTAGCTATAAAAGGTGCTGAAAGTATTAAAAAAGTGTTTGGTAACATGAAAATTGTTGCCGAGCAACTGGTTGTAAATAATTGTTGGATTGAATTTTTTAACAGGACTTATAAGACAAAAAATAAGTTTTTGATAGTACATATGAAAATAACTATATGAATGAAAATTGTTGCCCCGCAACTGCTTAGTATGGTTCGTGTTTAAAAAATTATCTAGCAGGATCCATGAGCTAAAGATAGTAAAATTGTGCATAAATATGAAACTAAATATAGGTAGTATTATTGTTCAAGCTTACCTTCACTTATGTTATAGGGTGGAACAGTTGTTGTCATATCTTTGTTCTTCCATTTATAATCCGAGACGTATTTCTTTTTATTCTTAGTGGAGTCTTCATTTTTCTCTGGTTTGCCATCTTTGGACTTTTTCACTTTAGGTTTGGTTCTAGTCTTCTTTGCTTCACATTTCTTTTTAGGCTTGCCTTTTTTCCAAATCTGTTTTTATTAGTTTCACTAGTTTCATTTGGCCTACTTTTATTAGTTTCTATAGTTTCATTGGCTTCAAAAGTTTCATTAACCTCGTTATGATTGGCAGAACCTGATTCAGTAGTTTCATTAGCTTCAAAAATGTCATTTAGACTCTTTGTTATGATTTTCAGAACCTGGTGCCTCATTTTTTTGTTTATAATTCCTTGATTAAATAATACATCAAAATTATTATTTGTACCTGTATCTTTGCTACAGCAGGATACAGGTTCTACAAACTCATGTGGTTTATCTACCATCTCATTGCAAACGATTGGTAGGCCTATTGGACTGGGATCATCTACCAATTCTTCATCGCTATAACATGGCAGTGTATTACTAGGTCTAAATAAAACAGAACCATCAGTTACCTGCACATATTTCTTATTGAGAGTAGGAACTACATTTCTTACAGATATTTCTATTTCTGTTTCCAAATAGTCAGTTTGTTCTAACCTTACATATAGGTTTGTTTATAATTATCATCACAGTCACTCACAGCTGAGCTGGCACAAATGTCTGCTAAATCTTCAAAAATATACTCATCTATTTCTTTAAAACTTAATGTCCTACCGATAGCTATGAAAAACAATGATACAAATGCTAAAACTGCACCATAACAAATCAGTAACCTTTAATTTCACACAACAATATGACACTAGCAGGCTACAGCTGTTGTTTAAAACATTCATCAGCAGATTTAGTGACTGGTCATAGGGGACTCACGGTACTTATAAGTACCCGAACATTTTTAGGTCATATTTATTTATTCCTGTAATGTTATTATAAAATAAAAATTAACTGATTAATTTAAAACAATATGTTACCCTTTTAGTAAAAAATATTGACAGATGAGAGACTAGTACATGTTTAAAACAATTTGGGAAATGACACAATATAAATTGCCAATTGGAAGCATGCAATGGCCAAGTAGGTGTTGCTTTCTGGTGGGGTTTGTTGAAACTAGGTGTAGACCTGATGATTTACAGTACAGCAATGGTACTCAAAAGTACCTCCAGGTCTCTACGTGTAGATAAAGCTAATGTTACCTTTCATAAAAGCATCTTGAATATGGTGGTACTTAAAAGTGCCGTCGGCCACGGAACATGTATGTTCAATCCATTCTAAAAGACGTTGTGCAGCGTATCAACTGGACTGCATTGTCAATATACCCTCCTCACAGAAGATCAAGATGGCACCCAGCCTGGAAGTGGATCAATGCGGTCTGTGCAAGAAAGTAGTTAATGAAAACGATTTTGCTCTACAGTGCGAAGGAAAATGTGGTTTATGGTTTCACACCCACTGTCTACGCATTAACAAGAGTAAATATAACAGTATAGTTAATTTGGGAAACATAATTCTATGGTTTTGTGAAACATGCAAACAAGACCTGGTGGAAGGATACAAATGCAACTGCTCATCCGTAACTGGTGGTTCTCAAACAGGGAATAAAAATTCATCAACGACGCTCAATGAAATCGATGAGAAGCTCATAAAACTCGAAGACAATAACGAGCAATTAACACATCTGATTCTGAACTTAATCTCCAAACTCCAAGGAAGTAAGGAAAACTCAGGCCACATCGACCTGAGTTCGCTCCGCCCCGAAAATAGTCCACCGAATACTTTTGCTACAGTGCTAAAATCGGCACCTGTGCCGAAAGAATCTTATTCTGGCAATAACTATACAAGTAAACCAAACGCTGATGATTCGGCTCTGAGAAACATGACCTCTCTCACGACAAATTTTGTTGGTAAAGTCTCTAAACATGAACGGCGATATAACGCCAAAACAACATAAAAAAATCAGAGTCCTGGGGAAAAGTGCAATTGCATGGAAATGGACGAAGAAGGTTTTACCAAAGTGTGTTACCATAAGAAAACGTCCGATCTCAGAAAAGGAGGAATTACTAATAAGCCTAACAAACTCATAACTGGGAAAGGCAGTAGTAATCAACTACCAGTAGCCAGTAAAGTCGCCTGGGCCTATGTTACAAGGTTTCAAGTGAGTGTCAGTGAAAGTGATATAAAATCCTACCTTGAAACTAACTGTGGTATTAAAAACTCTGTGTGTGAGAAACTACAAACCAGGCATGACTCATATAACTCTTTTAAAATAGGAGTCTCACAACACCAACTTTGTGAGGTTATGAAACCTGACGTCTGGCCTGAAGGAATTCTTATAGGTAATTACTTCCCAAAAAGGCAAAGTGTAATTAACCCTAGTGACAAGAACAATGATGAGAGTGATTTTTTAGTTATGCCAGTGTCTCAAAAACAAACAAAATAACTATGGATGGTAAACCAAGCACAGTAAGTACTAGGAGGCATAAGCCTAATTCTCTGATATGTGTGTTTACTTTTCTTTTCCTCAACATCCAAGGACTAAATGGTAAGCTCTCAATCCTTGAAGACTTTACCATTCAACAACAATGTGATTTTATATGTCTCTCGGAACATTGGATCACAACTGCAGGTATTGATTTCTGTAAACTTAGAGGATTTAACCTAGTTAGCAGTTTCTAAAGATTTAACTATGGTCATGGTGGTACACTTATATATGCTCGTGATAAATATGAGTGCAAGCCAATAGACTTATCAGCTTTTTGTGTCGAGAAAACAATTGAAGTCTGCGCCACATTGGTTGAAGAGTATAAGCTAATCATTGTTTCTGTCTACCGAACACCTGACAGTAATGAATGGAACTTTTTGGTTAATATTGAACTAGTACTTCTCCATCTTTGCAAATGGTCCAACTTCAAAGTCGTCATGGGAGGTGATTTCAATGCACAGTTCGATGTTACCTCGAACAGACGATCAGCAACAGAGTTTCTTGACCTCCTTAGACAACATAACCTCTATCACCACAACAATAGTCCGACTCGGGGTGATGCGGTCCTGGACAATGTTTTCTCTAACCTTCACAAGGAGGATATTTTCTGTTTTACAGAACCTTTATATTTCTCGGACCATTCTGGTATAATTTTCCGTTTTATATTGGATTGTACTCTCGAGCCTGTGAAGTCTAATATCTGTACCACCAAAAGATATTTTTCCAAACAAAAAGTTGAATCCTTTAAATTCAAAATTAGCAAAATTAACTGGGAAGAACAATTGGGACTCCAGTATTGGCCACCAATTCAAAACTCAGGTAACATTTTTTCAACTTTCTTAGACAATATCTTGCATACGTTTGAAAAGTGTTTCCCTATCACTAAGTCTAAGTCCAAGACAAGGCCGAAAGGTAAAATCAAAAATGGTTGGTACACATCAGATCTCTGGAGGCTCAAGGATCAGGTTAAAACTTTGTATGATAGATTTAAGCTAGTTAAGGACAACCACTCTCTCATAGCATATAAGGATGCCAAAAAAGTATATAAAAAGGCAGTTAATGAGGCAAAAACTAATTACAATGCTGCTCTTATTGAAAACTCAAGGAACAAATGTAAGTCGGCATGGTCGATTATAAAAGGAAACTGTCAGTCAAACAGGCCTAATGATAGATTACATATGGACCCAAATGTTTTAAATAACTACTTTATAGATTCTGTCAACGTAATTAGAAATAGTATAAATAAGCCAAATGTTTCTTTTGATCAATTTATGCATAATGTCCCAAACAAGCAGCTATCTTTCAATTTCTCACTTGCTAAAAGTATGGATGTTGTCAAGGTAATAAATAAAATGAAAAACTCAAAAGCTAAGGATTTCTATGAAATGTAAAACTGGCTCATTAAAGAGATAGATCAATGGATTGTAACTCCCCTTACCTACTGCATTAACACTTGCCTCTGGGAAAGGACTTTCCCGGAATGTCTCAAAATTTCAAAAATTTGCCCAAAATTCAAAAAAGGGGATAAATCTAGTCCAGGCAACTATCGGCCAATCAGTCTAGTACCTACCCTGTCCAAGGTGCTAGAACATATTGTTCACAATCAAATTAATAATTTCTTTGAGGTTGACTCACTTTTGAATAATAATCAATTTGGCTTCAGAAGTGGACAGTCCACGGTGGAGGCAATTGGTGCCCTGGTCAATGACACACTCAATGCCTTTGAGAATAAAGATTTCACCTGGGCAACCTTCATCGATTTAAGTAAGGCGTTTGATTGTGTCGACCATGACATACTGCTACACAAGTGGGAGTTTTATGGAATTAAAGACTCAGCCTTAAATTTCTTTAAAACTTACCTTGAAAACCGGAGGCAGGTAGTCTGTGCGGGAGGTGAATTTTCTTCAGTTGCCATAAGCAACTGTGGTGTCCCACAAGGATCAGTCCTTGGTCCACTTCTTTTTTTGATTGACATAAATGACCTGCCCCTTTGTCTAAATAGTCACACCTATCTTTATGCTGACGACACCACCCTCCTTTCCTGTCACAATAATTTTCAGCAACTAGAGCAGATGGCGTCGGAAGCAATTTCAGTTGCCTCAGATTGGTTCTCTGCCAATAGCCTCCTGCTCAACCAAGACAAAACCCAAACTATGATCTTGGGACTTAGAAAGGTACCGGAGTTGGTTGACTTGAATCCATGCCAAGAGGTCAAATTCTTAGGGGTAACTATTGACCAAAATTTATCATGGTCGCAGCACATTGACTATCTATGTAAAAAACTAAGTAGGCTGACTTACCTGTTCCGGAGACTAAGAGACCTCATACCCATTGGCTACCTGAAATCTGCGTACTTTGGGCTTTTCCAATCGGCACTGAGTTATGGAATAATTTTCTGGGGTAACAGTGCACATGTAAAAAGAGTTCTAGTCATTCAAAAGAAATTATTAAGAATAATTGCAAATGCTAACCAACAAGAACACTGTAAACCCATTTTTATTAACTATGAAATTTTTACTGTTATTAATTTATATATCTATAATATTTTGTTATTTAGTTTTAAGAATTACCAATCATATGCACTTAGAGCTGATGTACACAGCAGGAATACACGGTTCAAAAATAAGCTAGACATTCCGTATGTTAGACTGGAAAGAACTAAATCAAGCCATAGAACGCTTGGGATGAAATGTCTTAATAAACTGCCTGGAAATTTGCTCACAATGAATTATGTTAAATTTTAAAATGTTATTTATAAGTGGTTAACTTTAAACCCGTTCTATTCTCTAACAGAGTTTCTTGAACTAACCACCTCTGAAATTAAGATTCTTTAAAACAGACCCGACTAATCTGTGCCTTTCTCACATTTCCATTGTTTCTTTGTTTTTGTTATTCTCTCCAAAGTCCGCCCATAAAATCCACTTCCATGACTAACTTGTAGTTAATTGCAATTTATCTGTAACTATTTAAAACTATATTGACAAATGTTTCTAAAATATAAACAATTTCTGACAATTTCCAATGTACAAACAAATGTATCTCATGGAAAATAAACTTCTTGAATCATGAATCTTGAATCTTGAATCCTTCTGTGATGAAGGTATTGGTAAGGACAAACCGTTGGGAAAGCTTAGGGGTTGAAGAGATCGGTGCATACTCATCGTTATAAATTACATTGTGTTCTAATCCCTTAAAATGGGTAGATAAATTTAAATAAGAGAACTATTAATAGCGTAGTTAAAACTGGGAATCGGTATTATTCTTAGCTGAAACCGTGAATTTGCAGTTATGTAGATGATTAATGAAATATTATTATTTATATTTTTAGTCTTGTGCAACCTATTTATTTTTATTTCATAAATGCTTATCGAGATATGTTTTTTTTTATAAAAAACATTCTTGTTCTATTATTTTATACCATCAGTTCGGATAACTGAACATCAAGAATAATGGCCACTTTAGGTCCAATTGCACATTGTAAACCACTCTTCGCTGATATGAACATTTTAACTGTTATTAATTTATATATTTTGAATGTAATATTAATTAGTTTTAAGAATTAAAACTCCTTTAAGCTAAGAGGTGAATGGCATAATGTTTACACCTGAAACAAAAACAAAATTGACATCCCTTTTGTCAGACTAGAGCAGAGTAAAACAACGAATCCATTATGTTGTTATAGGCAAGAACTTTCTAAAAAAATGTCATATAGCATCACAAACCTCCCAACAATTTTAAGAACTCAGTCTGCCAATGGCTAGTCAGAAACCCCCTATACAGTATGAATAAGTTCTTTGAACTCCCCACAATAGATCTTTGTGAGTTTATTAATGTACAAGGATAGTTGCCTGCCTCTGTACCGTCCCCCCACTGTGACATAATTCTTTCATTTTATTATCAATCTGCATTTATATATGTAACTCGATTCGCTTGATGAGGGCTCCGCCCCCAGACCCTCGTTTGGGGTCGCTCCAGTTTGTTATTATAACTCAATGTCCCTTTTAAGTATTTTTTATATAGTATATTATTTTGATTCATTTGGGAAATAGCCAATCTGATGGCATTTTTGTTTTTGGGACCTATCATTTGTTTATAGGTCCAATCCAGCACATACGCCCCACATCGTCGTTTAGAATAGATTGTATATACATGTTCCGTGATCGGGTATGCGGACTGGTCAAGTTTCACAGTCCTCGTTATATTAGGATGATAAAATTGTGTACTTAAATTAGATAAAGATTTTAAATTTGGCTATAAGTTTAATCACCACGGTTCAACTTTACCATGTGAAAGTTACATTGACAGTTCACTTGATTTTTTTACAGATGTTATGATTTATTTTGTTTTTATTTAAAACTCCATAAGCCCAATGTTAACATTTCCAATTTTCAAAATACAAATTAGTGCTTTTAAAATTTAAAACTGTAACTTTTGGCAATTTTTCTCGGGGTTTCTAGGTACAATCTACGTGCATGTTAAATTTCACGTTTCTAGCTTGTCTGAAAGTGGTCTAGAATTCGTATACGTGAGTGAGTTACCATCGGGCTATATAGTTATTTAAATAGATATGTCGTTTTATTTTTAAACTATTCACGTCTTTTAAATTATATCTTTTACATATTTATTGTAGTTTAACAACCCTTCAACTAAGTGACCAACAGTTGTAACCTAGAGCATGAAGAACTAGGGTGGACTTTTATAGACTCAAGTGACAATTGCGTTTTGCATGAACACAATTTGACCATATCACATACATTGTAAAAATGTCAATTGCTAATTAACTTGATTTCTGATTTCTATTTATTTTCTTTACTGATAACCGATTGGTGAGAACTATTAAAAAAGGTTGTTGTTGCTGACAATTACACAACAAACATATACTTTATTTGTAAAAAACACTTCACTTTCTAAATGATAACTTTATTTTTTATACCATATCTTCTCCGAGTGTAAATCATAATTTACCATCGATTGTGAAGTGGAATGACAGTTTATTAATACATACAAAAATGAAGCAACTGTTAAATTTTAACTTAGCCACTAGAAATCAGACACAAAAGGAAATATAAATATTTTACACAAAAGAGAACAAATCTTTTAAAAGGGCTATTAAAGCTTGTCTATTAAATTGTTTTACATGATTAATTAACATGTAATTAAATAATTATTACATTATTTCATAGTGTAAAATAACGTCTAAATAAAAACTTAATATAACAATATTACTACCTGTAACTAAACTGACGGAGCAAAGCACGAAGTCCTAAGATGCTAAACATTATATCTGGCAATAGCATTAAGCCAGTGAATCTCATCTGAAGTTTATTCTCATAGGCTAAATTAAGCATACCTCATTAGACCTTGTAAGGATGATTGCGCCATCCGAGAAAGGGATCTTGGTCGTACTAATCTCTGGTACTTCTGTTAAGGAGGACTCGGAATTAGAATTAGTTCACCCGGGTGTTCTTAAGTTCAAAATTTAGGTATACAAATTAATTTAAGAGCTTTACTAATGCATTTCTGTTAAAATTTTGAGAAGTAATTGATAATATCAAAAACAATTTTAGAAACTAATTGATTAATGCATACTTAGATTATGCCTGTGACACTATAAAATATAAGTTTCAAGTCTACAAAATTTAAATTAAGATTTTTTTTCTACAAATCTATATTATTCTCAAATCGTAGTTATTCATGTCAAATTAATACAATTTCTTAATATTAATCTTATCGAAAGATATATTACAATAAAAGTAACTTGGTGTATAATTAAATCACAAGGTTAAATTTAGCTTACACTTTAATCGGTTTTATTTTATTTGTAGAGTGATATAAACTGTAATAATGGTAAATAATATTTTGAAATGAATAAGATTTATGAAGATGGATTTATTGTCTCATAAAGTTTTAGGAACAAACATAAGGTTGTAGGAAAAATAGAAATAATAAAATCTGTAATAAATACATATGAAGTTACTAATTATTACTAGCTAAATGTAAAAATAAGTTTTTATAAATGCTACTGATAGTGCGACAAAGTAAGTTTGACCCAGAAATAATAGCATATCATAAGAATTTGGAACTGATGTTGTATATAATTTTTGATTAAAAATACAGGAATGATATGATGGCCGATTTTTAATTTGTTGCTCATAACCCCTGTCATAAGAAAGATAAAGAAACTGTTACGTATAAATTATGCATGAAATTTAAAATAGACAGTTTTATAACTTATTCTATAAAACACACGGTTTTGAGCTATAAAATATTTAATGTTTTTTATTTATTTAATACAACTTTTGACTATTAGCACTAGACTTTCCTGCTCTTGCTATTTTTTACGATTTAAATTCTTTTGTCATTTACACAAGCACATTTTACTATTTAATTAACAATGTAAAAAATGATGGCTAGTTAATTATTAGTTAAGCTAGATATTTATATGTAAGTAGTAGTATCTAGATAACGTAAGGATACCAAACTTCAAGAAAAGTAGAGTCGTTTTAAAACTAGAAGGGTTAGGTAAAATACAAACAACTGTAATAATTTATAACGAATCCATCACTAAAATGATTTTCAAAGATTCAACTGAGATTATAATATTTATATAGGATTAAACTGCGTAATATCGTCAAGCGTATTAGGAACTACTTTAGTAAGAACGTTGACAATTGAATTATTTATTACTTTTGATTTACAGGGTAGGTTTTAAATGAGTCCCCCTACTTTTTTCAACATTTCTTAAGATATCAACTTCGAACCACCACCGATCATTTATGACCAACTTAGAATTTATTTTGACTTATAATGGTGACCGAAAATTTTAATTTTGTCAAAATGAAGCAAATGTCACTACAATGATAGGTAGTAGTTCATTGTCATTAATTGATGTAATCATGAGAATATGGGCATGCTTTAAGGTTCGGAATTTTAAAATTCACTCCAAAATGATTGTTTTTAAATCACCAATAACTTGAAAATGAATAGTGATTATAAAAAAAAACAGATTGCGGAATTGTCTTCACCGTAAAAAAATACTTCTATACGAGGGGTCGCAACCCCACCTAATTTTGAACATGTATAGTTGAATGCAGTAAGGCGGATCCAAGATGGAGGCAGAAAAGAAAAACTAAGTCAAAATTAATGATAAGTTGGTCAAAAATGATGGGCGGTGGTCCGGAGTCGATATCTTAAGAAATATAGATAAAGTAGGGGGGAGAACTCATTTAAAACTCACCCTGTACAATTATTTTACTTTAGATATAACGTTTGACAATCCAGGCCCACGATTGCAGATTAGAGGTAGTTTGAAACCTAGTGTTTAAACATAAATTTGTATTTTTTCCCTACAAGAGTCATTAACAACATTTAAAGAACATATATAAAGTAATTTAGTGTCAGCTGATTTCAAATAATTCTAAGACATAAATGTAAAGTCATGGAGGGATAAGGTCAAGTTATTGTTACGGTCAAGGCACTTCGGGTCAATTGAACGACCCAGGGGTTATGTTAGGGTCGAATATCACCCCTTTATTATATTTCTACCTATCGGGAGTCAAAATAACGACTGTCATTAACTAACTAGCCCTAAAACTAAATTAAACCATTTCAAAAATGTACTCAATAACATTTGATCTAAAGATAACTATAGAATTAAATATTTGTAATGAAAAAGTATCAAGCACTGTATTGTATAGTTCCGTCTTAAATTAGGGAAAGAGTAAACCTATCTCAAACTAACATATCTTGGACAATTAATATAGTGTACGAGCCTGTACAGCCATATCTCCCTGTGCAGGCCCAAAACTTTTTTGCCGAAACTATTTCCATAAATTCTCGCCTTGATGGAGTCAGTTTAATAGAAAAATATTAACTCCACTGAAGATTTTGTAGTTAAAAGTCGAGGAAAGTATTGCAGTAAAAAAATTGCTAAACATGTAGATTGAGGGGAAAATAAAACTATAAAATATTTGTGTTCCAAGCAGTTCTCTACTCGGTTCTGGAAGTTACAAACGCCATAATAGAGAGCCAACAAAACGTTATTATTAGAAAATTTGGAAAATGCTTATTTGAAACAGAATAAATCAAAAGTCTTTAATTTTAAAGTCCTATCAATTAGAACACAGAAACGTTAAATAAAACAAGGTAAAAAGTCGTTATTTACTTTAATGCTCACGAATACCATCTGAGTTTTACCTAAAAGGTGTCTAAATCGTATTAGATTAATTAAACCTTATTTGTATTATAGTTACAAATTGTATTAAAATAGCTTAATGAAACCCCTAGGTTTTTTCATAGCTATGGTGTGCTGCAACATAACTATTCAAACGTTAATCTAGTAATGTGGCTGGGAGGTTCTGAAAATATGTAACAGAAGAATACGTGAATATGTCACGGGGCATCATCTCGTGACATAATTTTAATTAATACGTGTCATTTAAGCATTTCAACTCGTGTAGTACAAACGAATTTTTTTCCTGTAAAATTAACAAAGTTTTGGAATGTATACATTATTTATGTATATTTGTATCATGAGAAACGTACTCTGTTAATTAAAAGTTATTATTGTTTAAACCTCTCCGATTTTAACGAGGAATAACTTTAAATGATTGCAGCCCAAAGTAGGAAAACCGTATTTCTCATAGAATGGTCACTGTACGAAATAAATTTCGCAAAGTTAGTTAAATAACTACTGTCACAAACTTCTGAAAAAGTGTACTGTAACTTTCCCGAAAACATCTGTTTCCATCGTCGTTGTTAATCATATTTTTGATAAGGAATCAATTGTTTGGAAACATGATTTTAAAACTTTTCAAACATGATTTGCGCTTAAAACTTTTTTATAATTTTCATCATAGTAATGCAAACAACATAAAGTTTTCCTTCAATTCAGAGGGAGTTAATTCTAATTTATAAAGATAAATACTAATTTTAAAAGTATCATAGTAAAATACCTTAATTTATAAAAGAGTTTTTTGCAGATTATATAAAGGGCTAAAATATGTAAAAGTATGCGAGTATTTTAGATTCATAACAGTTGGCTAAAACGTATAGAACCACATGCTTCCTTTACTTATGAGTAAATAAACAACAATTTAACTCATACGGATGTTTATTTACCTCAGTCATTGACCCTAATTTATTAATTTATTTTGATGTATTATTTTAGCGAATTTCCCCTATAGGGAAGAAGCTATTACCGTAGTCGGCATGGTAAGACCTAGGCCCGGGACCATGATAATATGATAATATTTTTGTTTTGAGGTCCCCAGACCCCAAAAACACCATTCGTTCGAAACTGTATATATATATATATATATATATATATATATATTATATATGTGTGTCCGTGAGCACGATAACTCTCGTAAAAATTATCCGATTTTGATGAAATTTGGTATAAACGTGTAAAGCAACATTTATGACTTTAAGTTCGAAAACCAGCCAGATCGATCTATCCGAAGGGGTATTTTTGGGAGGTTTTGTACCCCAAAAATGGGTTTTTTGAATTCTTTACATATAATTTTGGAAATAGTCAAATTTTAGTTTTCACCATTGGATTCAGCTTAAAAAATACACAATTTGGTATTTTGATCATTTCTCTACGTCAATTGGTTACCGAGATATTGAAAGTGCTAAACACAGTACGTTGTCTAATGTTATTCTTATGGAGGAAAATAAAAATTTTATATCTCGCTTATTTATGAACATATACTGACGAAACTTGGTGTACGGCTTCATCTGGTTGTGGAACATTGATATTTGCTAAAAAAAACAATTTTTTACCAAAGGCTTCCGTAGCAGCAAACCTGCGTACTCAGCCCCATGTTATTCTTATGGAGAATAAGTAACGTGTTATCTCCCTTAATTATGAAAATAAATTAATGAAATTTGGTATGTGACTTCACCTAGTTGAGTTATATTGATATTAGCATAAAACCCCATTTTTTGTATTTCTTGCTTCAGCAAACCTGCATACTCAGCCGCCATGTTATTCTTATGGACAATAATTAAAATGTCATAAATCGTTTATTTATGAATGTATATTGATGAAACTTGGTATGTAGCTTTATGTGGTATTAATATAAATATATATGCATTGGAAATTTGCTGAGTATGCAGGTTTGCTGCTACGGGGGTATTTTATTTAACTAAGGTATCTTCTCACTTCATCTAGTTTACAACTTCTGTGTCATTAGCACTAACACATTGCCGAAGCCTTGTCCTCAACCAGCCAAGAACGGCAGCTGATTAAATTTCACTTTGAATTTCTCAAACCATTATAGGTGTAGAGTGCATTGTTTTAAAAGCGATAACTCAAAAATTAGGTTGAAGCACTCTGTAATATTAATTGAAATTTTAATTTTTTTTACACCATTGGAATTTTTGTTATGAGATTACTCAAACGCTTTTAGGGAAATCAGTCCAAACCCCTCAAATTATATCGTGCACGATAACTCCGAGTTTAGGTATCAATATACTTTTAAAGATATAAACTAGTATTACTAAATGATTGAACTCTGAAGTATATTGAATAAAAAAGTGTGGCTGGGATGGAAATGAATAGTTTTATCGATTGAAATTATCTTTTTCAGTGGTTCAGAGCAAATGGTCTTATCGTAAACACAGGCAAAACCCGTCTTCTTAATTTTTCTATTAGAAAAAATAATTCAGATTATGTTCAACTTCTAGTGGATGAGACTGAAATCACTTGTGTAGATTCTGTGGACTTCCTTGGACTGAAACTTCATGCAAACCTGAAGTTTTACAATCACGTAAATAAGATCATAGGAAAGCTTAGTTCTTGTTTGTTTGCCTTCCGGAAGCTGGAACATGCCAACTCTGATGTTAGTTTGACACTTTATTACGGGTGTTTTTATCCACATCTGATATACGCTCTCCCAATTTGGGGCTTTGAGAGTTCAAGAACAAAGTATATTTTTTGACTTCAGAAAAAGGCTCTCCGTATTGTATTCCACCTAAAAAGAAATGAATCCTGTAAATAACTTTTCCATCTGAAGAAAATCCTCACATTTCCTAGCCTATATATATTTCAAACTTTGGTATTTTTCAAAAGTAATTCATGTATGCTTACAGATCATTCTATAACTACTCAATCCGGCCACGTTTAAATGTTCCAGTTCCAAAACTCCACACGTAATTTTTTCAGCATAAAATTTCAACTGTATTTTTGAAACTCATAATAGCGATGGATTTGAATTTATTTTTGATTTATTTGGACTTTACCTATCGCTTCTAGTGTTTAAAACTACACTACGTTTCGGGAGGTAAGGAAACTCCTCCCGTTATCAAGTGAACCCTACTTACATCTTAATATTAAGTTCTTACATCTAACTAACCTACATTTTTTGGGATTTTCTTATTCTAGGAGAAATCGTGCAGTTTTTTGTTTCCGTGTCATGTTCCCGTCGACACAGACTGGTGGGTAGCCACAGCTGTGTCGTCACGTGCCCCTGGCGGTAGGTGGGGGTATGGCTCTCTCCCCTACACTACCGCTAGCCACTAGTCGAGTGCGCGATCTGGTGGTGAGTTGACGTGAGAGTGAGGTTTCCCGTGTTTGCTGTCAGCTTGGAGGCAACGATGCAGAACAGGTAATGTATTGTTAGTTTTCCATTTGTTCTTGTATATAAATGTTGTGCTAGTGTATTGTATTTGATTTTTTGTATATGTATTTGTTATTTTTGTGTTAGTGTAATTAAAATGTAAAAAAAGATTAAGAAAATAAAAAAAAAAAAAAATGTAGGTTATTTAGGTGTAAAAACTTGATATTTATATGTAAGTAGGGTTCACTTGATAACGGGAGGAGTTTCCTTACCTCACGAAACGTAGTCTAGTTTTAAACACTAGAAGCGATAGGTAAAGTCCAAATAAATAAAAAAATAAATAACTTTTCATATGACTGCACAAAGCTATTTAACTCTTTGCCTGCAGATCTTAAGGTGGAGCTCCCCTTTCAAAAATTCCGTAAAAAACTAAAAGAGTAAAGAGTTCCTTGCCGATAAGGGGTATTACAATATTCATGATTTTATCAACCCAAGGTCTTAGTTTTTTTTCTAATTAAAAATTATACAGTTATGTTAATAATAATTATATTATTTTGTGTTCGAGCAGGATACTTTGGTTAATGAAACCTGTATTGTATATTGCAGATGCTCATACAATGTATTTGTTTATGGCAAATAAAAATCTTGAATCTTGAAAGTAAAGCTGTGTGGTAAATTGTAGTGGATTTTTGTCATTTTGTTTTGCAAGGTTATCACTAAAAACAAATTTTGACTGTCTGATCTCTCGGGCTTACAACGTTAAATCGGCTTAGATTTCTACGCAATACCTAGTAACCCTTTAACATGTTTTAAAGATGTATTGACCCTGGTGTCATATAACTCATTTCCTCATTAAAAACTGTCGAGAGGTTCTTTGTGGGATTTCCTCCATACTGGAATAAAAAAAGTTTTTAAAAGTGCCCGAAACTAAAATAATCTTATAATACTATAATTATTTAAATACTTATTAATACAAAATTAGTCGTTTCTAGACTTCTTGGATACCAGGTGGTTACATTAAGTAAGTTCGCTGTTTTTTTATATTTATAAAGGACTTTAGTAGTGGTGAAATGATGGTTTAACATCACTTCCGGCGCTTTTTCCCCATGTTATTCTTATGGGGAGCCGTTTTTGGACCGACGCCAGCTCCCGCCTATAGAGCTCCCGCCCGCTGGCCTATATTAAATATACCCCTGCCATAAATATATTGTCCCTCCTCTTTTTAAAAACTCTGGTGTCTGATTTAGTGTCCCAACTGCCGCCAAAACTTGGTGTTTTAATCCAATTTGCATTCATTTTAATACATCCTTTGCAGAAATCCACGAGTTCTGGCTACTTGGGAACCCGAGCCATTTGACATATAATAAATCACCCTTCCTCCTAATTACCTTCTCTACCAAATACATGTCTTTATATTTAGTCTTTAACAATTCTTCTGTATAAAATCCTCCTTTGATTATATTGCCATTCTCATCTTTCAAAATATAAGTCACAGGCTTTGTTTTCTTAACTTCTGCTATTGTAAAAAGCTCTCCCGTCCAGTTAGGGGTATATCCTTTACTAAATACATGTTTATATTTAGATATCCTTACACTATCCCCCACCTTATATTTTGGCTTTTTAACTTGTACTTTAGATGCTAACCTTTCGTGTACGTCTTTAGAGTTCTTAGCACTTACTTGGTTAGGTTTCATCCCTATGGATCTATGTACTTTATTATTATATATCCTTATTAACTTTGGAAGTAAATCCAACCACTTGTAACTCCCTTGTGCACTAAACTCTCTATACAACCAATTCTTTAAAGTTCTCTGGAACCTTTCCACAATAGCCGCCTTAGTTGTAGAGTAAGTGTGGTAGTGATTAATATTTAGAATTTTCATTAGTTTGGTAAAATGTTCATTAAAAAATTCTTTTCCGTTATCAGATTGAATATTTTTAACTCCCTTTGGGAGAATAGTTTTTATAGCTTCTGTGACTACTAATCCAGTTTTATTCTTTAGTGGAGCAGCATAAGCTTTTTTAGAAAATGTGTCTATTAAAGTTAAAATATATTTATTCCCAGAATTCTCTCTAGCATAATTCCGCATATCTATTAAATCTATTTGAACAGTTTCGTTTATACCCAACACCTTAAAAGACCTTCTAACAAAGTTCTTTCTCGCGGGCTTATGCAATTCGTAAGCAATTTTTTCCATTTTTTATTCTTTATTTTTAATGTTAACGTATCTGCCAGTCTCTGTCGTTTCAAAAACACCTCCATTGCTACCAACTAACATACCATCACTCATTCTTTGATATACATAGTTTTTTGGCAAATATGCCCCTCCATCTAAAGTCTTAAATCCGCTTAAAGATGTAGGGTCTGCAACCAACAATTTAGGATTGTACATCATCAAATCGATTTCATTATTGTCTTGCATAAATTTATTAGTTTTATTGTTAAACCTTAATGCGTGTGATTTTAAACAAATATCAAATTTAATATTGTCTTGTCTAAAAGTTTTAATATTATCGTCATACCTCAAAACCTGCGACATTAAACAAACATCACTCCTATCTTTGCCTTCAGGTATATTCTTTATTAATTTGTCCTCTGCATCCCACACATCGCCATCTAATGTTAATACATTATAATATTTATCCCCCTGTTTTATTATGCTTTTCTCACCCTTTGTTAATATTTGCTTAACAACAGCCACATCATTTGGCAATGTCCCAGGTAAAATGTTTGTTAATTGCTTATTTTTACCATCAAATTTAAGACCGTCTAAAGTCACAGTCTGATGTTTTGTAACACAATCGTTCTCATCAACAGCGGGTTTAACACGAACTAGCCTTTTATTATTAAAATCCCAAAAGTTTAGATCCATTTTTGGTACTTGAGAGACGTTTACAACATCATCGCTTTCTTTACCAGCCAACAAATTACTTATTTTTCGCTTTTTGGCATTCCAAACATTTCCCTCCGATTCCAAAAATTCATAATTATTTTTGTCTTGTACAAAGACACCATCTTTTCTTATTAAAGTTTGCTCTAATGTGGGCACATCGGTTGAGCTTTCACCTCGTTTAACATTAGTAATTTTGCGTTTATTAGCGTTCCAATTATTATTCTTGGATTCTAAAAACTTATATTTAGTATTACCTTGTACAAAAACATCACCTTTCCTGGTTAACGTCTGCCCCAAAGTCGATACATCGTCAGTAAACTCCCCACCTTTAACACTACTAATTTTATAATTTAAAGCATTCCAACCATCATCTTTTAGATTTAAAGTAGTTTCTTTAAAACTTCTAGCTTCTGGTTTACTATACGGGTTATATACGCGATAAAATTTATCTATCATATTTTTATTTAATAAACAATTCCACTTTCCCTCAATTCTTCTATGATAGAATCTATCTCATTATCCACTCCAGAATTTCCCGCCAATCGGCTTAACCAAAGCAGTCTTAACCTATCTACAAGCTCATTAGGATCGTCCCAATAAACATAGTCTATTTTATTACCAGTTACCTGCCTTAAACCTTCACCAACAGTCTTAAACAGGGGTTTAATTATATTAAGATATTTAGTGTGTTTATTGCTTGACATCGCCGCACCTGTTTTATAACCCTTTAAATGTGCATTTGTAGCTTCCAAAATCTCTTTATAATTTTGCAAATCAGCCTGACTATAGTTTACGGGTTCTTTTAAAGTTAACAATTCCCACAATCCCTTTGTCCCTTTATAAATTTTTTCTCCAACTGTAACATCATCATTGGCAATTTGAACTTCCTGATTCCCAATAAAAAATTTATTTCCTTCTCGCCTAATACCATATGTGGTGTCTGTCATACTACTTCTACTAAGGTAATTTCCTAAATAGTCTGATGCTAAAAGACCAAAATCTAATTTGTGTGGTGTTATTTGTGTTATTCTTGGTATTCTAGACGGGGTCTTTTCTAAAATCATTGGGAGAACTGGCCTCTCTGTTTTTGTGGCTAAATTTTTTAATTCTTGCAAAGGCTCTATTAACGGTTGGAATGTTTGGAACCTCTCTTCAGCCTCTAGAAATTTACCACGTTTTAACGCCCTATATTTTTCTCTTATTTGTTTTGCAGACTCTACCAATTCTTGTTGAATATTTGTTTTCATTTTATTTACATTTTATTTATCTCATTTGTCAAAGGATTATACTCAAACACCTTATCGTGTATTATTAGGCAATATGCAGATGTGTTTGAAGGGACGTTTTCTGCAGTTTCAATTTCTAATTTAATATCTACAACCCCCTCTTTGATTGATTCATTCTGCCTAGAACAATCTATTACAATTAGAGGATATTTCTTTATAAAGTCAGCTCTGTTAAACATAGGATCGGGGACGGTGTTGTAGTAACTCTCCCTAAACCTCACAAACATCTCATAAGCTTTAGAGGCATCTCCATTTTCAAAGTCGAGATTTAAATCACTATAAGGATAATATTCAGAGTTTAAAAACACTTTGAGATTTTTCAATTTACAGTGATCAAATTCATCAGTTCTTTTTCGTGCACTGTTGTCCCTACCTGTTTGGAAACCAAATATAACATACCTAGGCTTCTCCAAACTCGAAGACGTCTTAACTGACCATGTGTGTCTCTTGGTTTCGGGGTATGATGGGAGTTCGTGTAGCTCCAAACTTCTAAATGCAATTTGCAAATTTTTATTTTGCAATAACATCTTTTGTAATTGAAGCTTCTCCCCATCAGATGGTACCACGTGCGGCATCACCCACTGAATCGATTTAAGTGTAATTTTAGGAATAGGATCGACACCAGTTGGAGCATTAGATGTTGTTAATATACAATTTAAGTCGTTTTTGGATCTTTTCAACACCAATTCTTGTTTAACATTTACTAAAACCTTATTAAAATCCTCAAACACACCCATTAACAGCTCTAACGGGACACAAGTACTAAACTTGCCGCTTTTATGGAACTCTTTTAAATTTTCATCAGAATCAAATGCTACATTTGACAATTTAGTTGTTTTATTGTAAGAGCACAATATTTTCATAAGACTGGAAATTCCCGGATTTCTTACAATATCTATTTCTTTACCAGCAACTTCGTATCTAATTTCGTCAAATAAGAATGCAAATGCATTATTTATAAAATGTCCTTTATCATGATTCTCTATTTCTCCTTTAATATACAAATAACTCCTACATGGGAGTGTTAGTAAATCTTGATTATTTATGCATATTCGAATTTCATCGGAATTATTTATTGCTAAAGTGTTGTGTGGAACATAGGAGTGATTTGTAATTTTAACCAGGCTATCATCGTATTGGAATTTTCCTGCAACGTCTAGAAAATCTTCCATTTTTATTAATAGAAAATTTTAACTTCAACCCAATTGATCGCAGAAACCTGGCATTTTGCACACTCAGCCCGTTCTTGTAAATTCTCATATCTTTTTTATATGACAAGTAATTGTAGTTTCTTCTTTATTAAAGTCAATTGGCTTGTCGTGTTGATCTGCAAATGTAATGCTAACAACATCTAAACTTCTCTTATTTACAGGGAAGTATATAATATTTCTGGGGACCTCAATAATCTTGTAGCCCGGAGGAGCTTCTGGGTAAAAACTGTGTATGGTGTGTGATTTGTCACCATTTAAATAAGACCCATTCGCAATATTACATTTTACTCTAATCACATTTACATTATTTATGTTGATTTTATTTACGGATTTAAACGCAATATCTGGAGTAGAAAATCCTTTAAATCCCAATAATTCAGACCCTAAACACGGTTTTGTAAAATCAAACACATGGCCAGAATGTAATGTGGCTTTCATAGTTTTATTATCGGCTATAAGTACAAAATCTGGGAGTTGCTTTTGAATTTCCTTCGCAAGCTCAAACACTTCGTATGTACCTTCAGCAATTTCAATTACATTTGGAGCTTTGTGATCGTAATAATACACATCCTCACCCTCGTCTATAGTTAATTTTGTGTCTTTAAGTTTATTTAATTTTGGAACTAGGCCTTTGTAAAATATAAGTTTGACTTTTGTATTAATTAATGCTACTTTATTTTGTATAATAACTTCAACTTTACCATCTAATGCCCGGTTTAATTCGTCAATTGTAACCTCCCCTTTTGGGGTTGTAATTTTGTGCATTTTGTAATATGTCAAAGTATTTAGAGGTTTTTTAACATTAAATATAGAATTATAACTTTGAAAATCTACCAGCCCAATTACATAATCACCATTTAATTCTATAGGAGGAAAGAACACCGACTTCAACTCTGGCTCTGTACCTGTGAATGTTATAGTAAATGAATCCATTTTTATAAACTAAAATTTTTCAGAAATGATAAACATAAAATTCCACAAATGGAACTGTTTAAATCTTGTATTTGATCAGTTGTATAGTAAATTTTAGATGGTACAAAATATTCAATTACCTCTTTTGGAGGCTGTATTCCGAAAGGGTCAAAATATATTACAATATCTTTATTTTTACGATATGCTGTCCAATGTGTGCCCCTGTCACTGTCTAAATTAATAATTCCACATTCTCTTACTTTTGGTCTCAGTTTTCTTAGCTCGTTTTTTAGGTACACTCCTCGAAAGTGAGGCACGTCTCTTGCGGCCTCTAACAGCTGAAAGTTGTCCATCTTTTTTATTAAATTTTAATCCCATTCCCATTTTTGCCTTGGCCTTCATCAAATTTGTCACTGCATAAGCTGCTGCTTTTTCGGCCAGATTGGCGTCCTTTGCCGAAACCCTAGTCCAAGCCTGGTCCGCTAATCTCATATCTGCCTTGTTCCGGGCGGCTGTATCAGGATTATTCATGTAGAATATGTCGTGCTCTTTACAATAAGAGTCTAGCTTATTTTTTGGAGGTACATTTCTGGCTAAATTTTCACGCACGTTAGTTCCGGGCCCGCACCATTTATAATTTCCAGGTAGGTGGAGAGGGAAAGGAAGGTTGTTTATAAGGGTATTTAACAAGCCACGGCCTCTATATGGCTTTAAGAATAATCCCTTACCCTTCTTACACTTTCTCTTTGCCATTTTTATTATATAAAAAAATTAACAAACATAGCACATAAAGAAAATACACCATTTATTCAAATTTAACACAAAGAAAATACACCATTATATAAAAAATGTCATTTATTCAACAAAAGAACAAATTTAAAATTGCACATAAAGAAAATACACCAAAGAAGTTGGGCCTATTTCCTAATAATATTCGCTGTCTTATAATAGGGCCCAGTGGTTCGGGGAAGACTGTTGTAATTTATAACTTAATTGTAAAAAAACAAGGATTAAAGTTTACAAATTTATATATAATATCCAAATCTTTAGAACAAGAAAAATATAAAAAAATAATTGAAATATTCCGTCTGTGTGATGAAGTTAAATTACACACATATTCAAACTGTGAAATCACACCAAATGATGTAGAATCACACTCAATAGTTGTATTTGACGACATAAATAGTCCAAATATCACACAATTTTTCTCAATGGGCAGACACAAAAATGTTAACAGTTTTTACTTGTGTCAATCTTACAGTAAAGTAAACAAACATTTACGTGACAATGTTAATTTTCTAATATTATTTAAACAAGACGATTTAAATTTAAAACATGTGTATAACAATCATGTGGGAAATGATTTTTCATTTAACCAATTTAGAAATCTCTGCCATCAATGCTGGGATAGGTCTAAATATGGCTTTTTTGTAATAGACAAGGAAAGGCCAAAGAATAATGGCAAATACAGATTTATGTTTGACCAATTTTATAGTGACCAAGGGCAAGGGTGTTGATGCCATCCAGAATAAACCTCTTGTCGTCATCAAAAGAGAGTACCTTTTTGTTCATCGTTAATGTTTGAAGACGGTGGTTTGTGGATTTAATTCTTGTAACATTCTCATAGTAATCTTCTCCGGTTGCAAGACAGTGTAAGTAGTGTTGGTGTGTTAAGAGATGTTTAATTGTAGCTTTGTCAGCTCCTTTTGCCTTTTTAACCTCTAACTGCTTTTCCTTTTGTATAACCACTGTAGAGGAATGAAAGAGTATAATTTTGGCCTTAAACCACAATATTCATACATAATTTGACCATTTAATTCGTCTTTAAACTTGCCCGTAACTTTTTTGTTTTTATCAGAGTATAAGAAATGGTCTTTACTATATGCAGAGGTGTCGAAACGGTCCAAGTCGCTTTGTATTTCCTTGTAAAAGTCCTCTGTTACTATAGAATACATCAGAGAATCCGTGTCTGTCATTAAGAACTTTTTATTCTTAAATTTTGACATATAATTATAGTGGAAATCATACATGATTACTTTGCTGATATCCAAAATGGTCATTCCTAAATATATTGGTTTATCAAACTTTACAATTAATTTATTTAAATGTACAGCATGCAAGTTGTTATCGAACTTTTTGCTGCAGTCAAATCTTGGCTTTGTAACATACTTTGTTAACATAGACTCATCTACAAGATGTATATCACGAAACTTGCGTTGGTTCATAATTGTTCGACCAAAGAGACTGTTATTTAACAGTTTGTAAAAGTCTTTTTCAAAATCATGTTCAGCTTTTTGTCGCTTTTCAATATTAAAATTAATATAGGGCGCGAGCCAATTCGATTGTCTGAATTTTAAGATTCTGTGGTATTTTGTAACTACCAAACCCAATTCTTCGTATTTTTTTAGTGCTTTATAATGTAGAATATATTTGGTTTTGTCATTTAAGTTTGGTATTAATTTTCCATTCATTTTTTCTGGTGCGAGCGGGTAGTCGTTGTGCAAATCGTGTAAACTTTTATCGTATTTTAAATCAACTTCCAAAATAAATCCAAAGTTTTCATTTTTATTGGCTTTATAATCTTTCTCGTTTGTCCATCTAAAGCCATCAACAGGCAACGACTCGCACATTGCTGTAGAGTATAGCGAGTTGCAGTCTAAGTATACAAGATAGGTGCTTTCTTGATTTGGGTCATAATGTTCGCCCATGTACTTATTGTTGGCTTTAGCATAGCGCGTGGAAATCATGCTTACACCACCTCTAATGGCGTGTTCTATAAACAAATGCATGTCAATGTCACTAAATAACTGTAATTTTATGCCAGTCATTCTAAGGCACGCCTCCCATGATAGCCCAGGCAATGAGTACTTGTGGACGGGGTCGAGTTTATAATCCTTTAAAATCAAGTCCCTAAATGTCTCAAACACATCAGCCAATAACAACACATCTGTTTTAAGGTATAAATCGTGATATTCTTTTAAATTCTTTATATTAAAATGATTCCATACGTTTTTAGCATGTTCATATTGTGCAGGAGATATACATTCTTTAGTTAGGCTGCTGTAAAATGCCTCTATGGGTGGTAGGGTCTCTAAAAACTTTTCTGGTCCTGTCATGTATTCGTATGGAAATTCGCCCTTGCGTTGTAGTAGTGGATTGTCTATAAATCTAAATGTATTTAAATTGGAAGCTAATTTGCTTAAGGGAAGAGACAGAAAGTTGTAGGAATCCAAAAATACCAAATCATCAACAGAGAACGATATATATTTTTCCATGTCTTTGGCTATGCAATTCAATTTGCGATTGAGTTTTCCCAAGTGTTGCATTATTAAATGACCATCATAGTTTTTAAGGTTGTGGAAGAATATTGGAATTTTCTTGGTTACTTTATAGTTTAAATTGCAAGCGTTGTGGGAGGGTCCTCGGAATTTGCCTGTTAGATGGCAATGGTCGCGCACTTTATCACCCAGTAACAGCTGTTGGCATATGTGGCAGTATTTAGAGTTTTTGAAGGATGCCTCTTGCTTTGGAGTCATTACAAGGGGAACATATACTTCCATCTGACTTTTAATAAAGTCATAGGTTTTAAATAACTTTTCGAAAAATACATCCATTACATTTTCACCGCTGTACAACTCTTCGTAAATAATTTTAGAGTCTCTCACCACAACATAAGCAAATCCAGAAGGCGTGTGTTTGCCGCCGTTTATAAAACATTCGAAATCTGCATAAATCACAAAGGGAGCTTTAAGTTGATATTTGTAATTCGTAAATTGTAGTGTATCTTTTTCAGACATTTGTACTCTTTGATGCCCAAAGGGTTTACAATATGTTATGTGACGTTCCAATTTATTTTTGGTGCCAAAATGTTGCAAACAGAACTTGCAAAAATATTTCTTATTGGCGTGTTTTGTAGAATTAAACATTAACTTGTCAAAATCACGAATTAAACAGTAATGTGATTTCTGACCGTGTTTTAGAAGCAGCAGATTGACGTGAGTATTGCCATTTAGTTTAGTTATTCTCAATGGATATATTGTTTTTCCTTCAATTCCATATACATTAACACTTATGTTATTTTGTTTTTCAAATTTATCAATGTCAGATATTTTTACTGGATATTTTATATTTGTCATATTTAACTGACCTTCATAGGGTTCGTAGTGAACTACTCGATTTGCATTTTCTTTACTATTCCTTGGTCTTAGGCTTGCTAAAACACTCCAGGTGAAACATTTATTATCGGTGTTTTTAATATTTAAAACAGCATGTTTTGATTTTATATTTTCTGGCGTGGGAATGTATGATTTGGGAGTTAGGGGCTTATATTTGTAAACATGCAACTGCCAGTATTTGGTGCGGTCATATATCCATCCACTGCCTTGAGCTTGATACTTGTGCATGGAGGTATCGATTTTTAAAAGTGAATTTTCAATTTGAGTCTTTAGCTGTGCTTTCTCAATTGATAAATTAGTTAAACTTCGAAAATCAGCAATACATTCTTTGTCAATGATTAAATCACCATTATTGTCCACTGAGTGTTTGATGAATTTTACTCTCCTAATAAGAATCCATTTGATGGGTAGAGGACAAGATTGGAGAGTGTCTAATACTTCCGCTGATTCACCGTTAAAAATATACAACTTGTAAGGTTGTTTGTCACATCGTAGGTAGTGGCGTTTCTTTTGACATTTAACAACCTTCTTACACACATCACAAGTATTATGTTTTTCTAGCATGTGAATTTTAAAATTTGTATTATCAAATATTTGATGACATATTTTACAAATATTAGGAATAATTTTGTGAATGTTACGATAGTGTCTGATTAAATTGCTTTTTTTGGAGCAAGACGTGGAGCACTGCGCACAGGTCAACATTTTTTGTTGGAATGAGGGTGGTGATTTTGTGGGCTTCTATATATATCCTTGGTTGAAAATTTTAAAATTTTATCTTTTTTAAATAATAAAAACATATTTTTTAGCTCTAAAATAAGACATTTTTGCAGTTTAATTACTGCAAATATTAAAAAAAATTCCAATTTGGTCATACAATATTATTTTTTACATACACATTTTAGGTATTAATACACATTTGGAAATGGTGAATTGGAGATTTACAAATATTAGGCTATTTCAATTATGGATTAACAGTTGTCCCTAAAGACATCACACCGTTGCTAACACTCACAGAGTCCTAGGAGGCGGTGGCGCGGAGGTGCGGTGAGCCGGTGATGTCATGCGGGTGGTGACAAGTGTGGTGACGTCCGGTGGTCGCGGTCGCTGGAGTGTGGTGACGTCCGGTGGTCGAGGTCACTGGTGTAGAACAACGGTGTTGGTGGCTCCTTATATACACCTCGATTTTCAATTTGGAAATTACCTCACATTGAGAGGATTTCCAGGAAATTACTGGTAAGTGGAAAGTCTGGTCAAAGTGTCACGCAACAATCCGTTAGTGTGTTAATGTGTCGCAAGCGCACTTTCGCTCTCGGGAGAGTGTCGGTGAATGGTGTTGCACGTGAAAGCGGCGGATGTGCGTGCAGCGGATGTTTTAATCAGTTGACAGTTCGACCGTAATAGTTGGGATTAAAACACCAAGTTTTGGCGGCAGTTGGGATTAAAACACCAAAAACAAATCAGACACCAGAGTTTTTAAAAAGAGGAGGGACAATATATTTAAGGCAGGGGTATATTTAATATAGGCCAGCGGGCGGGAGCTCTATAGGCGGGAGCTGGCGTCGGTCCAAAAACGGCTCCCCATAAGAATAACATGGGGAAAAAGCGCCGGAAGTGATGTTAAACCATCATTTCACCACTACTGACTTTTATTATTTAATTTTTATAACGCAGAAAAAATAAGCGCAATTACACGATTTAGAAATTCTGATATAGAAGGCAATCAAGTGGTATAACTTATTCTGGTAGCGACGTGATCGCTCTGGAAATGTGTTTCGATATCTTTGATATATTCGGCTCGTTACACAAGGAAATGGTTTCCTGCTGCACATGACCTGATCTATCAGAATCTGAAGGAAACATTTGTCTGAGAAATATCACTGCAGATCACTGCAGTTCTATGGCCAACATCTAAAATACATACACTTATTTGTAGTAACGATAACACACATCAGTGTGGTAACAACTTTGAAGTTATTATAAACAAATAGGTTTATTATATAAGTATTCTATATTATATACAGGGTGAGATTTAAATGAGCCCTCCTATTTTATCCACATTTCTTAAGATATCAATTCCGTACAGCTGGCGATCATTGTTGATCAACTTAAACTTCGTTTTGACTTAGTTCGTGTTTTTGGCCGCCATATTGGATCCGCCATATTGGATTCAAATATTTTTTTTCAAATGTAAAGTTGTGATTGTAAACCATCATATAGAACTACTTTTTTAAGGTGATCATATTCCCGCAATCCGTTTTTGAAAATCATTATTCTTTCTCAAGATAATTGGTATTTAATTTTAAAAATAATTAAAAATATCCCAATCTTAAAATATGCCCATATTCTCGTCATTCCATCAACCAATTACCATGAACTGCCAACGATCATTGTTGGGGAGCATTTGCTCCATTTTGAACAAATTAAAATTGTTTGCCGCCATCTTGGATCCGCCAATTTTGAATGAAATATATTTTTCAAATGTAAAGGTGGGGTTGTGATCCATCATTCCCCACTGTTTTTCACGCTGAAATTAATGCTTCAATCCGTTTTAAAACCCTTTTTAAAATGTTAAATAAAATATTTCAATATCCTGAGAACGAAAAGTGTTATTAAAAAACGGATTGCGGCATTCGTTTCAGCGTGGATAAACGGTTAGAAATGGTGGGTCCCACGTTTACAATTAACAAATAATCTCATTCGAAAATTGCGGATCCAAGATGGCGGCCGAAAATGCCCTTAACAATGATAGGTAGTAGTTCATGGTCATTATTTTAAATAATGCTGAGAATATGGGCATGTTTTAAGGTTGGGGCATTCAAATTCTCTTTAAAATTTACTACACAAAATCACCAATATCTTAAGAACGAATAATTATTTAAAAAACTTATTGTGGGATTATGTTCACCGTAAAAAAGTATTTATATGTGATTGGTCAAGACACTCATATTTTTTCCTTTACGTTTGAAAAAATATCTGAATCCAATATGGCGGACTACAGATGAAGGCCAGAAAAATGAGCTAAGACAAACGAACTTGACTTTGTTGATCCAACAATGATCGGTGGTGGTCCGGAGTCGATATCTCAAAAATGAAAAAGTTAGGGGGAGGAGGAGGGCTCATTTAAAACAACCTTCAAGTTATTATGTATTAAACTTTGACATTGCCCTGAAACCGTGTTGCAAACCATATTTACTTTGTTAAGCATATTATTCTACTATGATTACACGGCTGCACGTACGTTAAAATATGTTTGACGACTAATTAAATATATCGGATTAAAACTAAACAAAATACTTTATGTTTAAAGTTGTAAGATTAGAGGTAAAATTAATTTTAAATTATAATTTAACTCTGCATTGCATCAAATGATGTTTATTTCATTGAAATAACTTGTACATGTACTCGTCAACTTATAAAAACTTTCCTATGTTTTTGCTTTTTGTGCAAAAACAAACTGAAACAGAAAATGTTCTCAAAATATTATACATTGAGAATTTTTATTATATATTTATCGTAACTGTTCGGTGGGAAGCAGGCTATCAGTTTAGGTTACTGGCTTGAGGATATTAGTTAATTTTTTTTACTATAAGACTCACCAATGTTTAAAGAAATATTTTTGTGAGGCCTTTATCCATAAATGCTGTTATCATCGTCAGATTGTCTGTTTATTTTTAAAGCTGAATGTAATGGTGAAACCTACATTTTATTTGTTAAAAGATTACATGGAAACAAATCAAAATACCCCGTCATAGCAAACCTGCGTAATCAGAAAATTTCCAATGCATGATAAATGTTTCTCACTACCACATAAAGCCACTTGCCAATTTTCATAAAAATATATTTATAAATAAGTGACATATAGCATTTTATTTATTATTCATGAGAATAACATTAAAGTCTGAGTAAGTAGATTTACTTCAGCAAGAAGGATAAGTAATGTGTATCATACAATTATCAATATACATTAACCAGGTGAAGTTACATACCAAGTTTTATTAATATTTATGTTCATAATTAAGGAATATATAAAACCTAACTTATTCTCCATTAGAATAACATTAGGACTGAGTATGCAGTTTTGCTGCTACGGGGACAATCTAGAAAATCTAATTTGTTGTGCAAATATCAATATACCAGTAATAGGTGAAGCCATGTGCCAAGTTTCATAAATATACATTCATAAATAATTGAGATATACAATTTTAATTATTCTCCATAAAGATATAATTAGAAAAGAGACTGTGTTTAGCACTTTGAATATCTCTACAATGGTTGGACGTAGAATCACAATTATTTAAACACCAAAATGATTGTTTTGTATTACTGACTGGTAAAAACACATGTAACGTGTTCAGTAAAACGGAGGAAAATCTAAAAATCTCTTTCCCATAAGAGTAACTTGGAACATTTTATGGAAGACTTTTTTGGATTTTCTCCGCACCCACTTAACCTAGGTTAATAATTCAAAATACTACATTATTATTATTTTTTTAAGCTCTATAATATGGGCAAAACTAAAATTGAGTGTTTTAACAATTTTAGGGTGAAAAATACATTTGATTTTTGAAAAATTGTAAACCCCAATAAAATCCCCTTCCCATGGTCCCATCTTTCTGGTTTTCGAACTTAAAGTCATGAATGTTGCTTTACACGTTTGTGTAAAATTTAATCGAAATAGTTTTGTTAAAGGTATTGTGTTAACGGACACGCACACACATATATAAATTTGAACGAATAGTGTTTTCAGCATCTGGGGACCTCAAAACAAAAATTGATCGTGGTCTCGCGCTTGTCTTACCATGAGATCTGCGGTAAACCATTTTTGGAGACCACAACACCAAAAATACCACTTCAGATGGGGCGACCTGTCTGGCGTTAGAACTTAAAGAAAGTAATACATGTTGCTTTTCACGTGTGTAGCAAATTTTATCGATTTCGGTCCATATTTACAAAAGTTATCTCGCACCCACGGACGTATATTTAAAATAGAAAAAAATATTATACAGTTTTGAACGAATGGTGTTTTTGGAATCTGGTAACCTCAAAACGAAAAGGTATCATGGTCCCGGGCCTAGGTCTTACCATGTCGATTACGATAATAGCTTCTTCCGCTTAGGGTAAATTTGCTAAAACTAGAAATCATCATCACTGCCCTCAAGAAAAATTAAAGAACAACGTAACAGATCGATTAACTAATTTTTCGTCATACTTCTTGGAAAACGGCTGTTTTCAATACATGCGTTGCGGGGCGAAAGTAGTTCTTTTCAGTCCTAGGACGGAAAAGATTCAGCTGGTCGAGATCATCAGCTGTTCCGTTTCTGTCATTTATAAATATCAATGTAGTGAATCTGCAAACTTGTGTACGTCGATTGTAAGTAATCGATTGTATCGTGAGTTGTAATAAATTATTTATCAATTTAATTCATTGTTTCATTGTTATTCTATAGGTTAAAAATAAATATATCAATAAATGGTTGTTTATAAAGTCAAATTTTATTAATTTGTAATTATTTGTATTTAGATTAGCCTAATATATTGTAGTAACAGATATTTTCGGTTGTGTATCGACAATCTAACAAAACATTCTACTACACCTGAGGAAAAAATAATAATCTATTAAAAATGAACATACTAAACTAAACTATTTCAAGAATGTGAATAAATATTTAATTTTGCCTCAGGGAGAAGGTACAAGCTAAACGATAACGCTGTTCGCAGCGAGTCTGCTTCCTGATATAGCTCGAAATGGTTGACTAAAGTATTCCTTATTGCAATCGATAGTCCACAGCATTCGATATACCTATCGTTATAGTTAGCCTAACCTAACACTAACACAAACGTAACAGACAATAGTTGAATACATTTGTAGTAACAGCTGTTTGTTTTAAATAACCAGAACAAGATGGAAGCCTTTTTGGAAGCAAGCTTTTAAAGGTAAACAAGATATAAAATATTAGTTTTAAGATTGTGCAGTAAGACGAAAAATATAGTTCATCACATGGGCCAAAAGTGGCTTTTAGATCCTCGCTCATTTTCCGACCTCGGCTTCGCCTCGGTCGTTAAACTTGAGCTCGCATCTAAAAGCGTCACTTTCGGCCCTAGTAATGAAATATACTATTTCAACATCACCTTTCCCAGAGAAAATGAAGAATATATTAAATGTGTAACAGTAAAAAAGTAGATCAATCAACTAATATTCAAACAACTCCTACCCCAGGAATAAAATATATAATGTATAATAGATTTGATGCTGAAAAGAGAAAGTGTTTATGTCATAAATAACAATTACTTTATTGCTTCGTTTCTCTGTTAGTGTCACATTATAAATTGATAAGGGCAAGTACATGCTCTAGTGATTCATTGATTAAAATACATTACTATCTGCAAACATTATAGTAAATGTTTTCCAAAACGAAAGTTTATTTAAACTACCCAAAAGGAGAACAAAGGTCGCCACTGAGATGTAAGTATGTCCAACCAGTTGACCATTTGATGGTTCTGGTGGAACTACTAACAATGATTTCAAGGTAGAGAGGTGAATCTCTTTCGACATCTAGTGACATCGGTCCTCCCAACTTCAGTACTCGCGGCCTCTGTATATATCCCGGTGCCCCGCCGCAAAACTCCTACGAGAACTAAATTATGTAATCGCTTACAAAAAAATTGAAAGTGCTTTATCACAGTAATACCCGGTGTTATTCTTATGTTGAAAACGTTAAATGTTATGTCTTGCTTATTTATGAACATAAATTGATGAAACTTAGTATCTGGTTATAATCCTTTGATATTTACATGATTTGCGACTTACTTACAATCATATACCCATGAAGCAGCAATACTGCGTACTTAGTGCATTTAAAATTCATATATACAAGTTCTTCACTTCAACTTGTAGCCACTTGACAAGTTACAATAAAATATATTCATAATTAATTATGAGATATTACATTTAATTTATTCTCCGTAAAAATTACTATATAATAGGGAATAGTGCGTAGTCTTGCGGCAATGAAGACCATACAAATGGGGTTTTAAACAAATAACAATAGACCTCAACCAGATAAAGCCACATACCAAGTTTTAACAATACATGATCATAATAGGGGAGATGTACAGTTATTTAACTATCCATAAAAATAACGTTAGGGTTGAGTATGCAGGTTTGCTGCCACGGGGACCACGAAAATGGATTTAATGTAAATATAAAAAGATTACAATTACATATTTTACTAGTCGTGGCAATATGAGAAACATAAGCATACTTTTGCCCATTTTTCCCATAAGAGTAACATGGGAGTCGAAGTTTGAACACTTACCAGATCCTTCCCTATACACCCCATTAAAATTTAATCTTTAGCCTATACTAGTGCCCAAGCCTTGCCTAAATTAAATACATTTTTCAAAACCCAATCCGTCCCCTATATTTAAAAAAATATTTTTCAAAGTTAGGCTAAATACTAACTTTGGTGTTTATGGTCAGATTTGTCTGCAATTTGGATATGTTATTGTCCTAAGCTAACGCATTAATAAATTCCACATACGTTTCCCAAATTCTATATTAGGGTCAAATTAAAAAAAATTTCGAAAATATACTGCCAATTGCCAACTTCTATTTTACTGTCCGATTCGACTGATTTTTTCGTAGATATGTTATAGCTCACTTATAGCTAAGAATAACCACACTACTATAATTTCCGCAACACCCAATAATACAGTCAACATTTAGTTTTTTGTTTGTTTATTTTGTTGTAATCAACCAAAAACTAACTTTGGTGTTTATGGTTCGATTTGTCTGCAATTTGGATATGTTATTGTCCTAAGCTAATGCATAAATAAATACCGCCTACAATTTCCAAATTCAATATAAACAATATTTTGTAAATTACTATAGTGCCAAAATTGCCAACTTATTTATTTACTGACCGATTTGATTTATTTTCGAATATGTTATAGCCCCCAACAATTATATATAAAATTACCATATATTATTTTCAAATTCGATAATTTATATAAAAATATTAACCAAAAAACTAAATTTGGTGTTTATGATCCGATTTGTCTGCAATTTGGATATGTTACTGCCTTAGGCTATTGCACAAGTAAATACAACCTATAATTTGCAAATTTACTTTAAACAATATTTCTTAACTAATGAATATAGTTCCAATTGCAGACTTCTTTATTTAGCTTTCGAATTAACTTCTTTTCGTATATATTATAGCCCCCAACTAGTATATGTAAAATTATATTATCTGCAAATTCAATACTTTTTATTTATAACTTATATGCAGTATATCTAAAAATACTAACTTTGGTGTTTATGGCCTAAATTGTTTAAAAGTTGGATATGTTATTTTCCTAAGCTAATGCATAAGCAAACACCACCTATAATTACAATATTAATATCAATTTTAACAATATTTTTGCAAATTACTATATTGCCAAATGCTTACTTGTTTTTTTACCAACCGATTTGTATGGTTTTTGGATATGTTATGGCCCTTAACTACCATATGTTATTCCCAAATTCGTTGCTATGTAAAATGTGTATTTTTGCAAAAATGCTACTAACTTTAGTGTTTATTGGGCGTTGTAATTGATTATTGGATATGTTGTTGTACTAGGCTGGTGTATGGGTAAATACATATTTATTTCCCAACTCCGTCTTATCTTAAATTTATATATTACTATATTTCCAAATGTCAACTTATTGATTTACTACCCAATTTGGTTGACTTTTCGGAAGTGCCTTCAACTATTAAATGAAAAATTACCATTTGTTATTATCAAATGTGATGCTATGTCAAATGTATATACATGAATAGAAAAATTCTAACTTTAGTGTTCGATTTAATTGATTTTCGGATAAAGTTGCTATACGTCAGTGTGTGTGTAAATGATAGCCATCCCAAAACACTAACTTTGGTGTATTTGGCAGATTTAAATGGTTATCAGATGTACTGTGGTTCAAGATAATAAGATTCCAATTCAACCTTATCTTACATTTAAGATTTTGTTTTGTAAATATATATTATACTCGCAAACTTGTTGATTTACTTTAATAGGGTTGGACACGAGTATAGATTAAAGATGAAATTTGTATAGGGTGTATAGGGAAGGATCGGGTAAGTGTTCAAACTTTAATCCCCATGTTATTATTATGGGGAAATATGCGTATGTTTTTCATATTGTCATTACTACGAGCTCATCTTGAAAATGAACGAGCATTTTTGAAATAAAACAAATTCAATGACATTAGAATAGGACAACGTCTGTTGGGCCAGCTAATTTAGAATAAAATTAATTGCAAATACAGAATAAATACAATTAAAATATTATTTTTAAAATAATCTAACATGTTTATAAAAACAACCAGGTCAAGTAACACTCACATTAACAATGTGAAATGTGATTTTACCACAAAGTGTGACATGGATATTAATATTTTCTTGAATCCTAAGGAAAAATTAAACATTTATAAGAAATCGAATTTGAAAGTGTGCAAAGAAAGATAAATGAGTAAATATTCACACAATTAATGTTAAACCAAGCAAAACCATTTGGAAACAGACAAATCTCTCTCAAACTGTTACAGTATACAAATTTTCACTTTAACATATCAGTATATTTATTTAAATATTAGTAATACTACGGGTTGATAATAAATACTGAAAAATCCAGATAGGAGTTGAACATGTAGTATTTGTGGGCGGGAAGAGTAAGGAAAAAGAGCCTGTTACCCCTTAAAAAGTAAAAACGCCAAAAATGAAAACGTGAGCAACAAAGCAGTAGCAAAAGAGCATGTAACCCTGTTCATGTTTTGGAGCAATACACATTTTTGAGACCTATTGAAATTGATTGACTTTATCTGGGCTTAGGTCCGACCCAACTAATTCGAGATAGAGAAGGACTGAAGGTCGGTGTGAAAGACAAGCACAACAGTCCAGGAGGAGGTTTCCTAATTTACACAGGCCCAATCAACTGTTCGCGAGCTGCCCTGATTGTCAAGACTTGTTGACCTCTGTTTGAGCAAATGAGAGAGTCTCATAAACTGTCTACAATTACTATAATGAATTCCAATCAGTTCGTTAGGCCTATAATATGTCTTGTTCCCTTTGATCTTTGATCAATATTTGTTCATAATTTTGTATATGTTCTGGATTTTTAAAATGTGGTTTTGAAAATAATTAATTCCCAACTACTCAACAAGAGCCTGGTTCATCACATTTTACCCCACCAATTATAATCATATGTTTTTATTTTCAATCTGAATTTAAATATTTCTCTTTCCCTATACTTCTTATCCTCACCTGATATCATTTGTTTACATTTTCATTGTTACCTATTTTATAATAACAAACCCAATTCTCAATTATTTTAGTAGCAGCAAATAACCACTCCCAGCTCACTTTTGTTCATATGACGTCATAAATATGATTTCCCCTCTTTGTCAATTATCAACAATGTATGTATCACTATCCCACTTCATGTTAATTGTTTTTAATGAAACGCTGGTTAAAACCCCCAACCTATGTACCTGTAATAAAGTGATTGACATCATCTATAACCCTGGACCCTTCAGATCTTCTAGACTTTCTAGACCCTCTAGACCCTCTAGAACGTCTAGATATTCAAGACCTGCAAGACCTTCTCATCCCATCTCCTAACTCCCTTGATCTCCACATGCCTTATCCTAAGTAATGACTTAAAGGTTAGAACTGTCACCCAATTTGTTGAGTGGATAAGTAATTAATATAAACTTTTAGGAACATTTTCTTTTATTTTTGTTTAATTACACCCTTATATTTGTGATCAGTGCCTTAAAACAATTTGGTACAAACTACAATACATAACATGTTTCCCTTTCTATGTCAATAACCAGCCTGTCAGTCCTTACTTATCTATTCCTTTATGTAAAGTAAATGTTTGTTATATGTTATAATTTATCCATTACTATAATTCATTTTTGCCCTTTATGGGTGGTCCTTTCTTTCTTATCTTCCCAATAAACATCCAGCCCCAAACAATATTACTCCTCGGATGTGTAATTTAAAATAGTAAATTCCCACACTCACTGAAGTTAATGTATACAACAACAAGTTTATATTAACTGTTTATAGTTAAAATTCTAAAATGAACATTTTTGTTCTTATCGTTGTCTTGGTAGTAGTTATTTAGTAAACACAACATCTGTAAAAGTAGGAGAAACGAATCATTTATACTACTAGGTAGTCTATATTATTTTATTTAAATGTGTATATCATAAAGTAATTTACATATTTGAATGTTTTTCTATTAATGCCCACATTTTATATAAACACTTTCTACACCAGATTTTGACAGTTTTTCAAAAGACAGGTTTATTTCCACCTGTTTCATGGCTTCAGAAAATTCCCAAATAACCCTTATCTTTATTAAACGAGGTTGTAGGAATTACTATACTTCTCAGTGTTTAATACACTGTGTGAGTTCCTTCAGTATTATTGGTATTGTTTTAGTTTTCCTTTAGTTAAAATTTCCAGTGTCATAAGTTCCGATCTATATTAGCTCTGGTTGTATACAAAAGTTTTCAAGTTGACTTGTCATTAAAGTTAAAATAGATTAAAGTTTTACTTAAAATTAAACAATATGTTATTTTACGAAATGGTGTAATAAATGGTTACTAAGTAAGGTATCACGTGTTCTAAATTAGGAACATAAACTGAAAATATAATATTTTAACCAAACCAGCTCCTTAAAATAATTTATTCTTATTCGTTTAACATCGTTTGTAAATTGAAAGCTCCTTCGTTAATTATATCGTACAAAAATACTGAATAGTTACGGTTAAAAACTAATTACACGATTAGTTTGTTTTAGGTTTGTTCTAAATCAATTACTAATTGGATCTTTCGATACAGCTACTCCTAGTCTTGTTACCCATGCAACCATCAAGCGGCTGAACTTTTAACACAAGTTCTAATGTTTGAGGTATGTGAAACAGCCACAATAATACAATATAACGAATAAGGAAGTAAGATAAGGTTAGAACCTTAATGAAAAATAAATATATATAATAGTTGCGTGCGAAAGACAATTTAAATTAACTTTAAAAAGAATTTGTTTTATTTGTATTTCATACATTGTGTTACTCGCCAAAAATGTATACAAAAGTAGTTGGCTGATTTCTTCCTAGACGCCTTGTCGTTTCAGAAGGAACGTAGTAGCCAGCAACACTACTGTATCCACCATAAAGTTGACCAGAGACCAGTCGATGTCAAACAACACACAAGGAGTATCTAAATAGTCGTCCTTGACGATGCTTGCGAGTTTGTCGGTTTCATGGCTTGGGACAGGCTCTGGGTGAGAACAAGTTTTTTTAATAGATAGAGCAGAGAGATAATTCCTCTGGTATTTCACCCAGTCATTGAGAGAAAACACTATGACCATACCTATCAAACAAATTACGACATGAATCAGTTCAATACTTACAGCGATCGGTTCATTATCATTCGCGTTCAAGAAGTGAAGATAGAAATTAACTAACATGGCTGGGATGTAGATGCAATTTCCTATCATTTTAGTGACAAATATGAAAAATGACCAAGTTTGAAATTTCACTCTCAGGCTGTTTGACTGCAACACCATTGAGATTATGTTGTTATACTTGGACTTCATAGCGTCTGTGTTATTTGAAGCACTTACAATTGCTGACGACGTGCCTTCTTCAACATTTCGCATCATATTCGTGGTCAAAGTGCACACTGATGATCCAATAAGCCCAGTGTTTATAGATATGATTCGACCAACACATCCGAGAATTTCCAGTTCGAGAATATAAACCATTAACACGTTGTAGAAGAATCCCCACTCTGCGAGAAGGGATGGAATAAATCCAATAACAAGAATTAATTTAGTAAAGTCCGATAGCTGATAGCCGAAAAATTCAGAATTTTTAGTTCCTACTTTAATGTTTACCATTATGTCAGCAAAGCATCCTGAAAACATTACGATAGTCACGAAGATTCTTAAGAAAAAATAACCAAGCCTCCTTTCATTAATAAGCTCAAGGTTAGCTTTTACCAAGGCCTCAAGAGTTTGTAGTAATCTGGTAATGGACCTCATCAAATGGCGGTTGTAAATCACATAGCCAGTGAGAATCCAGGATTGAAGATGGAAGAAGCAACATGTTATTCTATAATAATTTTGTATGTCATTGCCAGATGAAGGGTTGGATGTGGACTCAACACTATACAAAGACCCAGTAAACAACACACTGCCAGACAGTACAAACGCTATCCAAACAATCTGAATCTTGCACAAAATAGAATGTTTGGTGGGAATTAGAGCACCAGAAAGATAGTACATCACTGATCCTAGCTTTGTAAAAAAAGCAACACCACCCATTGTTATTATATTTCTACGGATTACTGTTGCAACACTTCTAAACCAAGACAGGTTTGTATTGTGTTCGCATTCAGATGTTGCCAGGAGACCTTTAGATTCAATAAATAAAACGTCAACTCGATGCCAGGTCAAGGACTGTGAAACCGATCATTTGACAACCGATGCTATACTTGTACTACTTGAACACTCTATAGAATATCATAATATTTTAGTTATTAATTGAGGAAATATGATTGTTCATATCAGGAATAATGATAGTGTATTTTGGTAACTGTACGATGGGGAAGCACAATGACATAATTTATTAAGGTTAACAATTTATTTGATATGCGTTTTATCTAATCTTAATGCCTTTATACAAATTATCCGAGAAATCAAGATCCACTTATAGCCCACCTAGTCCTATATACTTTACTTATCCTCTAGAAGTCTCGATATATACATTTTGATCGATTTAAAAGTCATCTCCAGTCGAGTTTGAATGCTTGTTAAAATTTAAAATAATATATATTAATCATTCAAACAAAAGCTAAGGATAATAATCTCCCCGCTTGACTATCAATCCCCCACCAAACCAATACTGTTAGAGTAGTGGTAATTGTTTAAAGTTTTAGCTAGCACAATAAATAGTTTGTACTTATACATGTAAAATAACGAGATTTATACCGACTGGAGATTGCTCTTCATCTAATCGAAAAATATATCATGGACTATAGGTATTTTACATTGATGTCTCTTCGTTAGTGTAATTGGAAAGAATTTTAAGAACATCTTACTTTTTCAAATACTCTTGATAAGATTATTACACACCTGGAACGGCATTGGTGTACAACAAATATTGCTGGTAATAATAATATTGATTATTTTCTAATTATCTGTCGCTGATCAGTACTGCCATTCAACCAGAGCAATAAATTGAGCCAGGTGGATCATGACCAACATTAATCCAAGTAAAATACAGTTAATGATAATCATGCATTTTACAAAACGTAATAAAGGTTTAACAATTTTACAAAACACGGTGAAAATGTTCCCACTGGTTTCCAAATTGTTACGCAATTTTACCCTTACTTTAAAAGGTTTTTATATTTTGTATTCCGAACACAATTCAGCTTAGACGAGAAAGAGTCTAAGCTGTAAGGGGATAGTCTGGTGATAAATCCTGAGTTCCTTGAATAAGTTAGGAGGTTTAAATGGAGGAGTTTTACTTTTAACTCAGAATAAGACGTCTACTCTTTTAGAATTGATTAGTTGAAGTTAACCAATACAGATTATTTACCTTGCAAATCTCTTAGAGACTACGTATCAAACATATGGCCTGCAGTTTAAAGTTTAAAGTTTGGAGGATTGTATGTACGAAAGAGTTTACATCAAAAGTATCTGAATATCATTAGGGGTAAAAAACTAAAATAAACATCCAGAGGTTGATAGGTAAGTTACACAACCATTCAGTTACATGTAATACAAATTTAAGATTCTTTACTTATCTACGATTAATCTTTGTCCTATGCATAATTTTTTAATATGTTCCTAACTATGTGGGCGGGAAAAGTAATGCAAAAAGAGGGGGATAGTTGTTTTTCAAACCTATCAAGAAAAAAAATTACCATGAATGTCCCTCTTACCATCACATTCTTGTGAACATCATTTGATATCGAGGCTTTTACACTGCACTGAGTAAGGGAAATGTTAATTAAATTAAAATTATTTTAATTCACCAGAATATATAATGTATATAATTTCATGACCAAAGGATGTAATAGTTATAAGAATCTCAGTTTACCTTGTTGGCAGAACTGGAGAACAGCTGTCAGTCAAGCAAATTAACTCCATTATCCTTGTAATTAGCTTCTTTATTCATTAGGTTGGCTGATTCCCATCTAACATGTATAACACTCGGGAAATAGTAAGTTGAAAACCATTATAATTATAAGAAAACTGATTTATATGCTTTGTATTGTAAATAATATTGTTTGCCATGATTTTATCTTTCATTGTATGCAATTATTTCAGATGTAGGTCAGCTAATGACTTTATAATGGTCAAATATTAAATACTGAGTTTTCATGTCTGATTTGGATCGAAAAGCACATGTTTTCTGAAAGTTACAAAATCATAAATTCTCCTTTTAATTAATTATTTTTGACTTCAATTGTGTATTAAAATAGTTTAAGTTAAGTTACCTGTTATTATTTATTTTGTATTGTTGCAGACGAGTTCAAATACATAATTCAAAGACATAAATACAAGTACTGGGTAATCGTATAGAAGTAACTGATTGGGAATCAGCATATACGTAATCAAGTAAGACTGTTCTTTATTAGTGAATTTCCTTTGGAAAGTGAACTATTAGCATGACCCGCACGGTGAAACTTAAGCCCGGGACCACCATAGAAGTTCCTATCGTGACCCCCTGAACACGTTTTGGGGGTCGTTCAATATTTTATATATATATATATATATATATTCCCGTTTTCTGTTTCCATGTTGATCGCGGGCATTATACGCAGTTATGTTGCTCTCTGTTGGATAAAATGCATTACATCGTTGATCAAGCTATACAAATGGATATTTAATGCATTTACGTTGATCGAAAGTATAAACATGGAAACTTTACGCGTCCACGTTGATCTAATGTACACAAATGGGAAATTTATGCATTTACATTGATCTAAATTATACAATAGATATTTAGTGCATTCTTGTTGATCAAATATTTAAAAACTATATAAATAAGAAGCTTGTGTTGCTCTAGTTACAGAAATGGATATTTAATCAATTCATGTTGATCTAAAATATAACAAAAGATAAATAAGACCTATATGTTGCTCAAGATGATAAGTTTGCCAAACTATTTTGCTGGTTCTGTAGATTACTTGTTTACTCATAGAACTGCACAAAACCTTAGAAGTTGAGATGGAAGGATACAAAAGATAGGCTAAGGAAATTTAATTTCCTGATCTGGAGTTTCCTCAAACAATCAGTTAATATTACACATACAAATTAATACTGTATTTATATTCTCTTTTAAGGAAATAAATAAAAGAATTAACTACGTTTTTGTTGTTCAACAATTTAAAATATAAGATAATCCTATTTCATTAAAGCGACAATTCATGAATAATTCTTATTTTTTGAATTTTTTTCATACTTACCTTTTTATTGTAAAGAAAGCAAGCCCCCAATTAGTTCGGCACCCTTTTTTCAAATAAAAAAATCATCTTAAAAACAATCCATAATTCGGGGGATCCCACAGGGGCCCGTTTTATAAAAGTAGCTTGCTGTAATGCAAGTCCTGTAATACAGGACTTGTAAAATAAAAAGTACAATTCCTGTAAAATCTGTTTCATAAAAATAATTCCACAATCCTAAAATCACCTGTAAAATTCCACCTGTATTACTATTGAATCCTGGCCCCTGGGATTTATTTTTACTGTTATTACTTAGGCTAGAATCACGTAGGCCTACTCAGTACATTTATTTTTCATATTAAACATTTATATTTAGTGTGTTTAAAATATAACGATTCTAACGATGGCTAACGTTTTTATTTCAAATGTAGTGGTTTATGGTTTTCAAGTCAATAGTAAAATGACACCAACCGCAGTTACAATTCTAATTGCAATGTTTTATTTAAGTTATGGGGAATAAAAACATATTATTTCTATCTTATTTACTGTCAAATTTCATTAAAACTTGGTATGTAGGTAAAGTTAGCATTAACCAACAGAGGACATTCAAAATATGTTGCCACCTAACCCTGGGGGGAAGGTATTCCCCTCGTAACTTCTGCTTGTATTTGGGTCGATATTTTTGAAAAAGGTCATTAGAAGATTGCCTATACATGATACCGTACTTTATATTCTATATTTAGTAAATATAATTTACTGATTCAAATTGGTATAAAAGGGAGAAAGCATGTATGAGTTTTCTGATAGTTTATTATTCTACTAATATTATAAATGTGAAAGTATGGATACTTGGATTTCCATCACATATAAACTACTGGACTGATTAAGCTAAAATTTTGCATTTTACATATCACATTAACATATAGACCTGATAATGTCCACATCCAAGCTTAGGGCTCCACCCCTCCTGGTCCTGTAAGTTCTAACCTAATGAAAATTTTATGGATGGATATCCTACTATAAATGGGTTGGTTTGTCTATCTGCTTTTTGTTCCTCAATCACTAAAAACTACTGAACCGATTGGCATGAAAATTGACAGGAATTTTCCTTATATACTAAATAAACACATAGGCCTATTTTCGTTTTTAAAAGTCCTCAGGGCTCTTCCCCATAGGACTTCCAAGTTCCCATGTTATTCTTATGAACATTAATTTTTGTTTGAGCTGATGAAAATACAAACAGCTGATCTTGATTCGTAGTAGTTCCACGGGCTAACCACAGAATGCAGCACACATAACTGCTTAGTCTTTCTACTCTGAATGTTTTCCCCATTGCGAAGCACGGGATTAGCAGCTAGTCATTTATAAAATTACCAGCTGTAGTTGTATGTCAGTTAGGGCAAAGGAAATCAGATGGGAAAACTAAACAAATATTTGATAGTGCTGGTCAGTCTTTTATAATTTGTCGCGAGCAAATCCGCAGGTAGCAGCTAGTACTTGATAATTACAAATCTATGCAATAACAAACTATTTTTACTTTATACGCGACACTTGAATAAAAATCTTATGATCGTATAATGATGACATTTATCTAATTTTCTAATTTACATGGCCTGGGGGGGGGTTACAATGAATCCTGGAATTCGTGGGATTTATTAGCGAATTTCGAGAAAGAATCTATATATTACCTTGGGTTGCACCATGGAAAGGTAAACATTCAGTAGTCCCAGGACTACCTTAAGACTGGTCTATACCAGTTTTGAGGCTGACATTGGGTACAGAAAATGAGGTTGTCATTACGACATATGGTAAGTCTTTTGGCTGTCCATTATGACTAACTTCCCTTTCACCTTTGGTCCCTCCATTTGCAGCGGCTAGGGACAGAGTCTCCGGGTTTGGTCCCTCCTTCCAACCTGAGAATGAATGGTCCCTGGCTGTTGTGCATGGATACCCTGTCAGTTGGGTTGACCTGTTGGAGGGCAAAATGAGGGTCCCCTGTTAAGAGCCTCATCCCAGCTGTCACAGGGGCACGGGAATTGGCCCTCTGAGGGGTCGATTTGGCTGCCGTCCCTTCCCACCCTTTCCTTTCCTGCTATATCCTATCTTTCCGGTAACCCTTGCAATATTCCCGCGTGTGGAAGAGGTGACTAGCAGCAAAGCTGGGGTTTCCTAATCCGCCAATAACAACAACAACAAACATTCAGTACAATGTACCGTTGGCAAACATAAACATTTTTGATTGCAAGTGATATATTTTTACATAGGCAGATATAAAAGAATTTGCTGTCGGAAACACATCTGAAACTGCACTCAACAACCTTTATTCTAATATTTTACACATGTTTATATGGGAAACAGACATTTCAGTTTAGTGAGTGTTTGTGGGTGCAATAACTTTCATAAAAATGGTCCCATTTTGATTAAATTAGGTACAAACATATAAAGCAATATTTATGACTCTAAGCTGAATCAAATAGTGAAAATTAAAATTTGACTTTTAAAAAGATCATATCTAAAAGTTTAAACAAAAATGTTGGTGTACAAGGCCCCCCCCAAAAAAAAACATTGTGATGGGGCGATCTGACTGGGTTTCTAACTTGAAAAAAAAATTTAGTACTTAAATTACTATTCACGTCAATTGGTTACCTAGATATTATTATTCAAGATTATTCTTATGGAGATTAAGTAAATTTGTATGACTCTCTTAATTATGAACATAAATTAATTGAAAAATAGTATACAAAAATAAAATTCTCTTCAACACAAGAACTGCTTTCTGTGTCTATTATACACTTTATAATTACAAATCTATGCATAACACACTATTTAACTTAACAGCTTTGCTGCGTTTGTTATGTTTAAACATGAAAATCTCATATATTTCAATGTTGAGCGATGTCCCGATTTCGGGGCACCCGCAGCGAATGCGTTAATAAGTGATACTTGTAAAAGTGTTATGATATTCTAAACAATCATCATTTTGTGTATAATTTACAGGGCCTGTAATACAGGCCACTACCCTCTATGAAACAGATCACTATAACTCTTGTAAAATGTACTTGTAATACAGGTAAATCCCCTGTAAGTATTTCTACAGTTGAAAAACTTTATGAAACGCACTATTGTAATTTTAAGTAATAATACAGAGAAGTTACCTGTAATACAGGTCCTGAAAGTTTTATGAAACGGGCCCCAGTGAAATTTTATAACAATATGTGCAGATTATACAATGTGCGGATTGTACTTCTGAAATATGCTGGAGAAATGATTGTCATGACCTTGAAAATAATGAACAAACTTCTATTACAGGTCAAATGAGTTATATATCAGCAATTTACAATGAACATTAACATGACAGACTTGGTTTTGTTAAGGCCCAGGAATGAAACAGATTATGTAGTGGTTAATGTTGGCCATGAAATAACTTTGATTAATTTTTAATCAAAAATTTAAATTTGTAACAGTTGTTCCAATAAACTTTAAACTTTAAAACCAAGGTAAACCCTGGTTTATATTTACAATTAAATTCTGAGAAAGGTATTATCATATGTTACACAAATTTTCCCTAAAAACATCAATACTATAGATCGTATTGTCTGAGGCTCCGTGCGACCGTCCGCGGCTGTTTCTCAAACTGTAATGGCTCCCAAGCGACGGTTCTTGAAAAAAACCTTACTTGAGTTACGGTAGCTTAAAGCTTCATTTTTTAGGCCATTTTCATGCGTCTATGCGTCCACGGCTGTTTTTTAGCTGTAACGGCTCCCAAGCTACGAAAAGATATATTTTAAGGGTAATCGAGGTCGGGGAAGCTGCACATGTTGTTTGTTTTTTCTTGAAAAGCAACCTTGTTTGAGTTACGGTAGCTTTAAGCTGTTTTTAGGCCATTTTAGCATATATTAGCAGAGCCGGGAGTATTCAAGCTTTGTTCCTGAAACAGCTGATTATTTCCTGCAGTCGCAATAGCGGCCGCCAATACTAGTTGTTTATCTTTAAATGGCAATCAGTGAAACGCATTTAACTGCTGTTGGACATTTTAAAGTAAGTGGGTATTCTGTATATAGGGAAGACAGACCGGATCCAGCTGCATCAGGTGGTGTTGCAATTTTTGTACGAAGGACTTTAGACCATCACCATATATTTTTATCTACTCTCGCTTCCTTGGAATCAGTTGGTGTTGAAATTAGTTTAAACAATGGTGCAAACTTTCGTGTTATATCTGTGTATAAATCCCCTAACAGACGGCTACACTATCACGACTTGCAGATTCTTTTTCAAGAAGGCTGTTCAACTGTTGAAGGTGACTTAAATGTAAACATCAGGTATGGGGCTGCCGAAAAACTAATCCAAATGGGAATCGTCTACTTCAATATACTAATGGTTCAGATATAATGATTTCCGCTCCAGATTTACCGACCCATTATCCAAGGCAACCGGATTACCAACCCTAGATACTTGATTTTGGCATTACACACAAATTTCACTCCAGCTATCATTCAGGAAGGCTTACCTGAGCTAGATTCTGACAATTCGCCTGTAACAATCTCTTTTGCACACGACCACAAATGAGATTACATCCTCAGCGACTGATTAATGGGAATGTTAACTAGGAAGTATTTAGATCAGAATTGGAAAAATGTTTATAAAATAAATAAACCTTAACATCTTGTCGTGAAATTAAAAATTGATAATTGTATAAACTGTGACCACTTTGAGATATTCTTAAGAAGTCTACGTCATCTAATAAAATATTGTACCAACATAAAAATCAGTTGAATATTTTGTAACAGAATTTGAAAAAAAAGTTTCTCTGAACTATAAATCATAAAGAAAAAACTGACTTATCATTTATAACCATAGAAGTAATAGTCAAAGATTACTTAAAAATCACACAGGAATTACATAGCCTATTTCATTTTGCGATAATTGTTAAATACAATTATAAATAAAACCATAAAACATTATTACTGATCTTTTTTAGCCACAAAAACTAGGCTTATTTTTGTTCAATTAACTTATTTGAAAATTTAAAAAATAAACATAATTATTTCATATGCTTCATAATATTTTTATGCCTAATGAAATATTAAAACTACCATGACTGTAATGGCTAAATAAAATACAAAATGCGTGTCTACTTTTGTATATTTAAGTAGCCTAAGAAATTAATAATATAAAAAGTGTAACAAATGTTTAATTAAGATGGTGTCTTTGTTCTTGCAACGGCTGGCGCATTCTAGAAGTTGATGATCGCCAAAATCTGTAACAAACATATATATATATATTAAATATAGGGAAATATTGTTACTAAAATAAATAATCAATTATTTACAAAATATTTCTAATCACAACTAGAATTCTTTGGACAATTAGCCCGAGTTTTTTTACTGTAGTAGTTTAAACCAAGATAAAGTAAAATCTTTTTACACCCCCGAAACCCCCTCCCCCCCTATTAAATATTGTGTTGATAAGTATTCACAATCACTGTACATTTTGGTCACGTAATGCGTAATAACTAACCTGGGAATTTGGAACGTTAATTGCAACGAAGTATCAGATACTTAGTTACAGCGTTATAAGTTTTCCACTGCACTGTGTTGCCAGATTGTCAATGTTATTCTTATGGGGTTATTTTGTCTCACACGGGAGACAAAGTAGTACTTTATTCGTTCATTATAAAAGCCAATTCACACCGGCAAAACGTTATGTTATATGACAGAACGTGACAGACTTATTAAAAGATCGCTCAACGTTGTTTCAAATGATATATTGGTATATTCATACCACCGAAACAAAACGTAACGCGTAGTCGGCGAAGTAAACCAACTAATCGCAGGGGATCGCTTGGGGAACGATATTTTAAAAACGTACGCAGCGTCGGTGGCCTCGCGCATGCGTTATAAAGACCTTGTGTCCTGCCCTTGTCAGTGCTGCTGAAGGGTTTCGACATATCTTTATATATTATTCTGTAAGCGAATTTAAGTAAAAATTGTGGCAGTTTGGCAAATCGCAGGATGATAGGAGAGGGTTCAAATTAAAGGTCTTGATACCACGGCCTCGGGGAAAATAGCAGTATTTCCATTAAGTTACCAGTAAACGAGAAATAACGTAAAACTTCCCCCATAAGAAAAGCATGGGGATTTGAAAAGGTCTGATTTGTTTACATTAAAACATGTGAATGTTTTGTATCTACTTTGTTTACGAACTGACATGTTTTAACATATATGAAGCAAATTTAGGAAAAGGGTTAGGGGTCATGGCCCCTTCAAGCCAATATTACTATTTCAATTATTGTTTGTTTGTTTGGTTATTATAAACATGGATCAGTTAATTGATGAGGTACGTGCCCGACTACTGTTGTGGGATAGTAATAGTAATATGGAGAGTTTTAAACCAAATTCAAGTATTTGCCTGGGAAGACATTTATGGTGTACTCGGCAGGGTTTAAGCTGCGGTCGCGTTTGTCGCAAAATGCGAAATGCACCATGAAAATGCGACAATATTTGGGCAGGCTGTCGCTTTTTTCTACAAAGAAAGGTATTATATAATTTTATTGCAGAAAATCTTGTTTTAACAATACAAATTGTAGGTATTAAAAGTCCGTGATCACGATCCACAACCAAAAAAGATTAGAATATTAGTTGAGATGTTGTAGAGGCTTAACGTTGCGTTGGTTGCACTACGTCACTTACCGATCGTCTCTGAGCGATTGGTAGAGGGGACGAGCCTACATTACGTAAACAGTTGCTGTCGATTTCAACTGCGTACCGTGTAAACGGAACGGGCGAGTTACTGATATGACAGTTGTAGTAAGGAAGTGACTACGTACACGTCCAATGTAAGGGCAAATTCACTTCACTACCGCTTAGGTTAGGTTAGGTTAGGTTACGTTACATTACATTAGGTTACGTTACGTTAGATTAGGTTAGGAGGTTTTCTGGCTCTCAATTTGTTTTAAAAATCACAGGAAAATTAACGTACGGTGCATAATTTGGAACAGACGTGAACAGTAGCGGCTCACGTCGGACGTGTACGTAGCCTCTGCCTTTTAGTAACAGACCCCCCTCGTGAGTCAGTCCTTAGTAGCCGAGCGAATCGGCGAATGCGAGAATGTCAAGGGCTAGTTCGCCACCGAAGGGATGACGGCGCTCGCCTCACCATCGCACCGATTCTTGGTGGTTTTTGTGACCAAGTCAAAGGAGACGAGTACTTAAGTCTCGACTCGCTGCTGAATGTGAACGGTTACATGAGCACGAGTCGCTCGAAGTCGCAACGATCGGGCAAAAGTGTAGAGGTTAGCGAAAACAGACAACTCGAAATCGGTGATGCGCAAATGCGATCGTGATATGCTTTGAGGTTATGTTTCAGAGTGTGTAATGTTTGGGTTGTGTGAGTTTTAGTTGTTCTGGTGCCATATTAGGCCTATTCTACTAGAATGTTTAGTATATTTCCATTATAGACTTTAATGGTTAAAATGGATAAGTTACCAAGAAAAGTAGACACTGCTGAATTATATACTATTTAAAAGTTAACCCTTAAAAACAAATACAAGCAAAAAAAAACTTAAGACCAAAAAATAGTATAATGACATGCGATAAAAATGCGAAAAGGAAAATATTTTTGCTACAAGTATTTAAGAGCTTGTAGCATTTTTGCTCAAAGAATTTTTTTCCCAGCTGAATCCCTGGTACTCGGAAAAGACAGTCAGTTTATATTGCATTAATGTTTTCCTTAACTACTTTGTTTATTAGAAAAAAAATAATTCCTTTACATTTTCTGGTATATGATATTCTAAATAATTAGAATAAAACACTTTTTAAAGTAGGCCTACATAATTTTAATTAATGAAAGGGATAAATATTCTTATACGAGATAAAATTTGTTTGGTGTACTAATTTGCTAGCTATAATTTTATACCCGCTGTAATTGATAATGTTGACTAACTTTGGCCAAAAATAAAATAAAAATAACCTTATCGATGGGACTTTACCAGTAGCATAGTACACTGCAGCAAATTTATATGTTTTGAAAACATAACAAATTTTTAAGCCTACATTTAACACAACTTGTTTAATGCAGTCAACGCAATATATTCTTGAAAACGAAAATACCATGGTTTACAAGACATCCTACCACCTTAAAGGTTTGTTTGTATCAGTGACTGACGAACTACTAAATGTAATACCATAGTATTTAAATTAATACTTGTAATTAATACTAGTATTTTATATAATACTACTTAATAATCAATCTGAATAAACCGTTTCGAAGTATATTTGGTTTGAGTACATTAAAAATTAGACTATGAAAAAACACGAGCTTCATAACAAACCATTAAACATGTTTTTAGCTCTTTTGAGGGCTGAGAAAACATCACTTTACGAAATGGATACCAGCTTTCATAAAATGAAGTTTAAAAATCTAAAATTATACAAATAAACTAAAAAAATATTTATTTATGGCGTATCAAAATTTGGAATCGATAAGTTGACCCGTTTCGGAAATATGAATTTTTTATGTCCGTAGTTGCTATAAAAACGGCAAAAATCGTTTACTTTTTATATTCTACCCGCAATCAAAATTTAAAAACCTGTACACCAAAACACGGAGAGTAAGACATGGAAAATGTTGATGTAACCGCCGTTATTGTAGCTCAATCTTTGGTGGCAAATCAAACTCGAGAAGGCCTATCCATCATTTTGAATCCGACAGTAATCGGGGGAAAAACTGGAAAACTCAGAACAGGAGCTCGCGGATGTCGCTTGCGGTGTGAATTGGCCACGTGTTACGTTACGTTACGCTATCGGATGTTATGTGACAGATCTCGGTGTAAAAAGGCCTTAAGGAGTAAAATTCTACTTTACATAGTAGGTGGGGGAAAAATAAATTATAGTTATTCTTAACCAGGTTGAATATGGATATACCATTCTCAATGACAGTGCCTAATAAGGGTTATACTATAATGACTATATGGTAACTAGCTTTATTAGGTTAATCTTCTGGTGTAGGCCTATAATTTGTGAGTGTAAGGTTTTCTTGGCCTAAGTAAATTTAAGTTGATGTTGGCGGCCGTATTGAATTTACGCTTCATAAAAACCAATGTTGAACGGAATGAGTGATATCTCATTCATTTATTACGAAAAAATATTATTCATATCTCAAATTAAAGATCTTGTAAATTTATATTCATTCTTGTGAGCTAAGTTTTTCATGAACACATTGGCTACCGACGTTCCCACATACGTGACGCAATTAAAAAAAAAAAAAAAAACTTAAAATAGACCAGCACTGGACGCAGTTGGTTTTCACTGCAGCTTGGGCTGAATCCAGCGGACCGATGACACGTATGTATGTAACTGTTACTCTGTTGGTAAATAGCTTGGCACGCTCATTCAGTGCACCAGATTGCTTTAGAACTTACATATTGGTCTATGGGAATATATTACAAGTATGCAGGACGCTTGGCCTCTGGGTTGGAAGTTCAGTTTTTTTTTATATGGATTTTTAAAGTTGTCAATATGTTGCTGTTTCAGTTTGCAGCCCTGTAGTTTGACAGTTAGCTGTAATTTGGTTTGTTGACACAACCCAACTGTGCTGTGTGGCTATAACAGTATAAAAGCTGATTATTTATCCTACATTGTTAAATGTTTTGCCGCATATCGCTCTCCCGAGTCGATTTAACCAATACAAACTTTGTAGAGCCAAGCTTATCATTATGCAACTTCTTTTACGCACTCAATGTGTCAAAGCTCACAAACCATTCCCTAACGCTCTCGTAACAATGATTTTACACATTTGATGAAAAAATAAGGTACTTTTCCTTTAGCTCGACCACACCCCAGTTACAGCACGTTGTGGAGGCTAGGCTGGTCTAGGTTACTGTATTTGTAAAGAACAGTATTTTCTCTATTAACACCATCTTTCTGGTTGCGATAAGACTCCCTGCCACCCTTCCTGTCCCCCTGTAACTGGACCTAGGTCGCACGGAAACTTACTAACCAGTGCGTTGTGGTGTCATGTATATACTCAATTTTGTTCATTTCACTTGACAGTTTACTGCGTACTGAGTTATAAATGACAGGTTCCTAATCAAAGTGCCCAATAGAAATGCAAAAACCCTAAAGGGAAAAGTTAAATAAACAACATATATATATATATATATATATATATAGAACCAGGAAGTACTATTAAATATTCAGAGCAAAATAAGTACTATATTATTTTCAGACTTTTGGAGGACCTACAAAACAGACGAGCTTAACAAAACAGACGAGCTTGAGTCAGAGGGTTTTCATCTTAGAAACTTTAATATCGTTTTATAGATAACTAAACAAATATGCCAGTACATTTATTTTGAGAGTGTGGTCATACTAAAGGAAAAGTACCGAAAATAAAACGTACCGTACATACCTCTGATTCTCGATTGCCACCGAAAGCAATCGAGAAGTATTAGCATTGATTATAATCAATGGTATTAGTTACTTCTCTGTGAATTAATCACAAGTACCGTAATCAGAAACTTTTTTAAAAATTACCAGGATCCTACTTTTTCCTTCAAAATATCTTAGCCTATATTCGTTGATTATTATTACCGTTATTACTTAGCCTACCTACACTATTACTTATCATTGCAAGTGAATCATTATATTCTTGCGTATATTGCCTTAGCTTAGTACTTACTCGAACAAAACCTGACGCTTGTCAATGCTACAGATGTACAGTCTAACGGTAACACAACTTTTTAATTTGATTTATGATTAGATTGGGATTGCAATATGCCAAGAGTCTTATGGATGTATTAGAAGGAGGCTGAACAAATAATATCTAAAAGTTAAATGTATTGACCTAGGCCCAAGTAATATTTTAATTTTACCTCCTAATCTTTGATGAGCTGTCAGTTACGTGTGTCCATTTCCCATAGGTCTCAAGTCTGGTTGGGTGTTGGGTTCCCACTCTCACTTTGCAGCGCAGGCAGTCTCTTTTCAATCTTGGTTGGCAGAAACATGAAAACAATTAGGAATTATCAATTAAAATAAACTAGTCATTTAAAAATTACTTACCGGTAAACAAATTATAACGAAAGCTCACTAACTAGTTTAAATCCAATGATACTGATGTTTCAGTTACGGATGTACTATTTACTGAGTACTTTGAGTACTTTGAGTACTTTGAGTACTGAGTATACTGAGTACTTTGAACTGCCTGCTGCACTGACAGAAAAACACCGATATGGGAGTAAAGAAACTCAAATATCCCAATAGAAGGTTAACCTTTAAGCATTTACATATATAACGGGTACTAAATCACACTGCTCTAAAACATTTAATAAACAACCAATAGTTATCTATTTCACATAGATATTCTTGGTGAAATCAAAATAATATTACTTGACAGTAAGATATTACAGGCTGATTTGTTCTCTCATGATTCCCACATTAATCTTAATGGAGTACCTGATATTATTTATATAATACTTATACATTATTTATCATTAACTTAATAATACTCAAGCATTTTTATCATAACCTTAAGTTACCTAGCCGAACCGCTTAAGCATGGTGTACAATTGTACATCCACCACTTGAATCTCTCCTTTTAAAGTATGCTGTGGCAGTGAGGCTTTGTTGGGTTACTGATAATAAAACCATTAACTTATAAACTATACATGGTCTATACCATTGCTTCTACCAAGTTGACTGCTGTACTTGAGCAGTCGTTGAAACAATGTTAATAATCAGCTGAATAACAGGAATGTGAATTAATACAGTACCTACGACATTGTTAGTTTGGTCATATTTCAATATAAGTTAATTATCCTAGTATTGATTCTATACATAACAATGTGTGGGTTAAAATAAGTTATTCCTTTGAAAAAATAGTCCTACAAAATATTAGTTTACTTTAAAAATCACTAAATTGGTATACAATATACATCCTGACTCGTATCCGGTGGGACGCGTACAAATGATTCCGAAGTCGGGACAGTCCCGGGATGGCTGGCAACCCTACACCTCACGTGCATACATTTAAAACAACTCCCAAAATACTCTAGGCATAATTTATGTGAATCTGTAATTAGGCCTACTGATAACGTTGAATGTATGTACTTATTAGGCTACTGTATATAAACACTTATAAATACAACAATTTATCAAGGTGAGAAACATTTTTTTCAGCTGTAGAAAACAATTACTGTGTGCAAGATATAAACTAAACAAATAAATCCACAAATTTGAGGGAAAATACCTTCACTTGTCATACAAAAACTGCATATTAGGAACAAATTACAGTACGGTATGGTAACAAATCATAACATTTTTGGATTTAATGTCTAAGCATGATGAAACATGGAAATCTAGTAAAATTGGTGGCTACCAAATGAAAAAATACTTAAAACCGGTAAATACTTAATGCCTATTTTAAAAATTTTAAATTTTCTTGACAGTTTTCATGAAACTGGCTTTAAACTATTGATATCATTAATTTAAGAGGACATGCTTAGAAGAAAAGCTTTTTCTAGAAAATACAGCAATCGAAAAATGCACAATGACCTTCCAATCTTATTTAGGGTGTTAGAGTAATTACATAAAGTGTAAATTTAATGTGGAGTTACCCTTCAACATTTAATTTAATTTGACGATGCGTTTCTCTTGCTTGTAGGCTAACTACCCTACATTGCCAATTTGTTTTTATTTGTTTCTCTTTATTTGCTATATAAGTTAATTCACCATTCTTTATTTAATTAAAAGGGTCTTTCAGGAATGTGATGAGACCTATCATTAGTTATAAGCCTAGGTATCTAGTTTTGTTACGAGCCTATTACCATTTGAACCTGATTATGAATCATCTTTTCTTAGCCTAATGGAATATTTCCAAGTAAGTTTACGAGTCATCAGACAGTTGTATTAAATTTTAACCAGTTTCATTATTTTCAATAGGACTAAACTTAAATTTCGAAATAGATCTAGGCTTAATAAAACAAGACACACACAAAATAAAATCCATATTTACAAAATCCATAGAAGAATTTTTAAAATATTAGGCTTATGGCTATATCCTCTTTTTTTTATAAATAATCTTTAAGTACTATAAGTTAGGCCTTTTTAAGACTGTATATGGATAACTGAAGGAACTCAAACTTTTATAATAATGATATGAACATACATGTTATATTCTATTTAAAGTAGCTTAAGGATTGAGAAATCCCTGCTTTGCATTTACTATAAAAATAAAAAATTGTCCTTGACTTTTATAAAATAGTAAGCATTTTCCCTGACTTTTGATATTTTTCCAACTTTTTCCCTGACATTCCCCATAGACGCCTTTAAAGAAGGCCGCGGCGTAGTAGAATTGGCAGCGCCGCAAGAGGAGTTACCATGCGCCTTGCCACCCATATACTAGAATGGAGGAATCAAGACGCTGCCATCTAAAATCGTTATTTTTTACTCTTCAAGTTAGAAAATACCGTTCTATATTCTGTTCCTTATTTACTGTGCAGAATGGAACGCCAATAAGCAATGTATTTCGAATGGCAATTCAAATTCTAGTAGTCAGCCTGAAAGTATTTACATGAGCACCTTCAACCTGGTCGGGGGGACAGTTAATACAACCCGCATAACAACACCAACGGTGCACTCAGCTCAGATAGTAACATGGCATTTGCCATATACCTGTACTGCACAGTGAACGTGCAACACAGTTTAGTGATGTTTATCGTTTTGCTAACGAGTATCTTACCCTGTTGCGAGCCCAACAGAGTTCATATTTAAACTTAGAGTAAAATTAAGCATGTTAAGCAGTGTTAAGCAGTGTTAAGCAGTGTTAAGCAGTGTTGCTGGGTTTTACAAGTACAGTACTGTACTATGCCTACTTAGGCATATTAATACTATAATGCCTAGCACAGTTAATTCAGGAATGTACTAGGAATTTACATCACTTTTTAAAATTACCCCGTTGCAACAAACCCACCCACTTATTGGATTTAAAGTTAAGTTATGTAATACGCTCAACATTTGTTTACTAAAGAGTTGTATAGGCTAAAACTCCCTAATGTTATTAGGGCTACATTTCTTTTTGCCCTAATTTGCATTTTTTTAAGTTGTTAATCCATAACAATGGTAAGTTATGTTTTTTATTAGTTTAGAAAGGAATTAATAACAATACTTTTATCGTTAGTTTTGTTCTATAAATAACAATATTTAAGACAGCTTAGCACCATTTACTAAGTGCTGATACCGTAAGTAAAGTATTATTTAAAACAACATACCTATATTAAACAAGATTAAAACGACATACAGCAGTTTATTTAAAGACAAAGCGAAGTTAAAATAACAAGTATAAATACAACTAATGGGAAACTGTCTGTATAAAGTATTAAAATGGGTTTTGCACTTTTGTCTTCCAAAGACATACAGTAATTGTGTGCCTCTTATTACATTTGTCGCTGTTAGTTTTTAATTCAAGCAGTTTATCAACAGCATTTATTTAACACATTAATTTAAAAATGTATTCATAGGGGCATCTTAAATGATAAGTTAATCTGACCATGATATGCAGATATCTTTAAAACCTAACAGAAGTACGTGATTGATGTAGACCTATTGTTTAGTTTACTGCGAATTTGTATGTTTAATATTATTTTTCGGTTGTTGTATACTTTATTAAAAATCCCTAACGCCCTATTCTATTTGTTCCCCCCAACAAAATAAACTAGATAAGTTGGGATGCACTATTCGACTAGCGGCTTATGGTCTTTTTGCCGGCAGAGACTCCTCTGCTCTGTGAGATTGCGGCATGGCGTTGCCAGTTCAAACGCCGCGGCCTTCTTTAAAGGCGGCTAATGCTTTCCCTGACCTTTTTCAAATTCCCTGACTTTCCAGAAAGTGTGAACCATGGCATGTTTATTACAAACAGTAAAGCCTAGGTCTATTCATTGTTTAAAATTAACTTTTGGTCATGGTGAGTTTGTAATTAATTTAATCTGGATAAGTTTATATTTTTTTTCAATCAGTAATGGAAAATGTCAACAAACATTTCTTAAACGAGTACCACGACCTACTAGCATCCTGACTAGCTATACTAATACTAAATTTAAGATTTGAAACCTAAAAGCTTATACCAGTTGATCCACAGAATAACAGTTAGGCCACCTCAGGAAAAAAGTAGATTAAGAATTTTGGGAGCATGAAATTTAACGTAAGCCATCAATAAAGAACAATTCGTTATGTACCTAGGACCTTACAGACGATATATTGTTAAACTATTTATCGATATAATATAGGATAATAACTTACATAACAAGTATTAACCTACCTTTTCACACAGAACAATCTTCATTTAATTTAGTCTTCATAATCAACTTGCATCACAACAGCTTAATATAGGTAAATGTAAGATAAACATGCCGAGCACAGAAAAGGACTGCGACAGCAGACAGGCAAACATCAAGTCAAATATTAAGTTTTGTTTTCAAGCGAGATGATCTTGGAGTACTTGGAGTATAATATGAAGCGATTGGTCTTATTGATTTTCTCTTCTCCATAGAGTTCAAAACTTCAAAACATTAGGAAAAATACTGCCAAAATCAACCAGCATATAATAAAATAACCTTAAATAACAATACTGATCTGTTATGGAGTATATCTCTTTCAGTCACTGCGTTGCAAAATATCCTATAAGCTCGATCAACTTAACTAAAGTTTCTATTTATATACAGTAGCCGCCTATATGAGGGCATTTAAATTTATAACCGTATATAAACGTAAACATGCTTTTCAAGTGGCTCTTGATCAACTAAACAAGCGTCTGATCAACTTGGAGTTTCTGTTCAACATGCCACGTTAAAGTATCTGTGTATGTTCAACATGGGAACTAAAAACAGATCTATATATATACATGTCTATATATATAGACATATATATATATATATATGTCTATATATATATATGTCTATATATATATATATATATATATATATGTGTGTGTGTTTGCACTCTAGCGGTCGCATTTTTTGTCCGATTTACTTCAAATTTGGTAGGGACGTTCCTTTCTGTAATCAGTTGAACAAGTTCGTTAGGCAAAACAATCAGAAAACTTTAAACCCCTTTTTTTGGGGATTAATCTTTGAAATTTTGAGTTTTTGGCCCCAAAATGGGTCAGAAAAGCCCCAGATGTAAAATAAAAGCATGGAAAAAGATGGGAATTAGAGAGGCGAAAGTTTTAAGCCCTCTCTCGTCATTCTAGCATAAATATGTACTAAGTTATTAAAGAAAATGTGTATCGACCAAACACAGTACGTTGTCTTATGGGGGTTTACACTAGAAAAACCTGTTATTCCTTTGTTAGAGTACTTTTACCATCCCCAGCAACCTCACGTCTACTTTCAAGCCTGTCTGTACCTTCTCCTGACCTTATAATGTGAAAAATTGTATTCCCAGCTTTGCAAGTAAATGAAACCAGGAGTATCAGAACAGCCAAAAAATCAGTGTTTTCAGATTTCAATAAAAATTTGACAAATGTATTGATATTGAGTTTTAAAAGTTTTTATGTGGAAATTCACTTCCCTCACGTCAGCGTGCTGCGTGCGAACTCGTTTATATTTACTGAAATTAGTAAAATGATATTATCCCCGAAGAACTTAATAAAATACCTTGTTACTAAAATGATGTGCAGTAATTGAAAGCTACCGTACCATCTGAGGGGAAAACACCATGTGGGCTAAGGCGGCCAACACCATCTCGGCTGTCGATGCAGCGTTGGAATGGCACTAAACTAAATTTTAAATCTTACCTACCCACTCTCCGGTGATTGGTATATTCAGGGGTACTGGGTAGTTGTAAAACACACATTCAATTGGGCGTTTCCTCGTACTTTTAGGAATGCAAACATTCGTATTTTCTCTGTTGAAAGGTAATTTTAGTGAACACTTCTCTCAGTTACTTGTGCGACAAGTGCCACAATATAAGTTGAACTGTGCTGGTGGCAGTTAGACCATCTAAAAAACTAAAATATCTATTCAACTAATCGTTTCCAAAGTAAGAAAAAAATTTGTTTAAACTACTGACAACTGTTATCTGCATGGTTATAACTACATCGCTTACAATTCAGTTTACCGTAATTAGCCCTATTAATTTTGTAAGTAAAAATCAGAGAAACAAAAAACTGTTTCCGTTGAAACAAGATAAAAAAGTTTGCCGCAACGTCTCGTTTACCCGGCTGAGCGCTTCACTCGATTGGCCTCATGGATTACATCAGTTCACTTCAGTTTACGTCAAACAGTTTAAAAGTTTAGTCTTGCTTTTCTTTCAATCTCATAGCTGTACAGTCTTTGTAAAGGGTTATTTTGTGTAATATTTCCCCAGTTTTTAATGCAATTATACACACTTTGGCTAAAAAATATTTTGCTGACAATAAAATTAAGCGTGTAGTAAAATGGTAATTTTAGTAAAAGCATTGCAAATTGCAAGACTAAAATACAAAATTCAAATTAACACCTGTTATAAACAGTGCTTTTAAACCAAGCAGTGTTAACTCTTTTTACTACCTATTCTATTTTAAAAACTTAAAATTTTAAAAATCATTAGAAGTTGTTGTTGCTCTTCGATGAAAGTAAGTATAGAAGGCTGAGTTTGATTAACAATGTGACTTGAGTAAACTTTTCCAATTTAAAAGCTTCCTTTTGACGGTAAATGTATAAATTACTATCATCCTACCAATAAAAACTATTCAATTTAGTTAAATTGTTTCTTAGCTTTTGTGGTGCAAAAGAAATGTGTCGAACGTTTTAGCGAATTTCCCCTATAGGGAAGAAACTATTACTGTATGTGGCATGGTAAGACCTAAGCCCAAGACCATGATAACTTTTCATTTCGAGGCCCTAGATGCCAAAAACATCATTCGTTCAAATTTGTATATATGTATATGTATATATATATATATTTATATATTTATATATATGTGTCTTTATGCACGATAACTCTCATAACAAAGGTTTGATCTTAATGAAATTTGGCGAAAATGTGTAAAGTACCATTTATTTGAACGAGTTCGAAAACCAGACGAATGGCACCATCTGAAGGGGGGGTTTGGGGGGTTTTGTACCCAAACATGTTTTTTGGGGTTTTCACACATCATTTTTATTTTAATAAACTTTTAATATTTAGTATTGAATCCAGCTTAAAAAAACAAACAAAAAACCATTGGTATTTTGATCATTGCTCTTCGTCAATTGGTTAATGATATATTGAAAGTGCTAAACACAGTACGTTGTCTAATGTTATTCTTATGAAGAATAATCAAAATGGTATGAATCGCTAATTTATGAATGTATACTGATGAAACTTGGTATGTGGCTTCATCTAGTTGAATTATAATGATATTTACATGAAAACCCATATTTTGTGTTCCTTGTTGCAGCATACCTGCTTACTCAGCCCCTTTGTTATTCTTATGGAGAATAATTACAATGTTATACTGTATATCGCTTATTTTTATGAATGGATATTGATAAACTTGGTATGTGGCTTCACCTATTTTAATTCTATTTATTTGTGCATAAACACCAATTGTTTGTGTTCCTTGTTTCAGCAAACCTCCGTACTCATCCCCAATGTTATTATTATGGAGAATAATTAAAATTGTATATATCGCTTATTTGTGAATATATTTTAATGAAACTTTGTATTAAATGCGGCTTTATGTGGTATTAAGACATATATTATGCATTGGAAATTGTCTGAGTACGCAGGTTTACTGCGACGGGGGTATTATAATTTATAATTGTAAACAAATAATAATGTTACAGTTTAACATTGCACGGTCCAACAGCCCTCATACAGAACCCACACAGACTTTACGTCCTTGGTTATTTTATTTTCGGATTATTTTACTTCTAAACTATAGAGGTTTGTCAATTAAAATATACTGATTAGTTTTTTTTTCTTTTATACATGTAGAAAATTGAATTTTGTGAGTTCTATTGTGAGTGGGAGTTTTGAATTACAACATAATTAAGAGAACATAGTTTATAACTTACAATTTTTTCCTATTAACACATGTACTTTACTGAAACAAATCTCTTGAATAATTGTTCTATTTCTTCAATACGAGATAGTTATTTTAGAGAAATAGTGAACAATTTTTCTTTAGAAACCTGTGATTTATTTTAGAATGAATCTCCTAAAATACTGCCAGCCAAATAACAATGATGAGCAAATCTAAATACTTTTAAACTGTAAAAAATACTAACATTCCTGAACCCAGGCCTTTCTAATCTGTGTTTAAACTGCTAGTTGTTAAATACATGCAATCCTTTGGGAAATCCACCGTGTGTAAATTTGAAATGTGTTATCGTGAAAATTTTTTTCAAAAATTGTTATTTAGGATTCACAGATATGTCAACATTATGCAAATGTCCAAAATGACGTGAGAGTTTCGTCAAATTTGCTGCAAAAGTTTCACTTTTTAGCAAATTTCCCCTATAGGGAAGAATCTATTACCGTAGGTCTCATGGTAAGACTTAAGCCCGAGACCATGACAGTTTTTTGTTTTGAGGTCCCCAGATGACAAAAACACTAGTCGTTCAAATTTATATATTTGTATATATATATATCTCTATAACATATATAACATATATATATATATATATATATATATGTGTGTGTGTGTGTGTGTGTGTGTGTGTGTGTGTGTGTGTGTGTGTGTGTGTGTGTCCGTGAATGCGATAACTTGCATAAAAAACGTCCGATTTCGATTAAATTTCGCTCAAATGTGTAAAATGACATTCATGACTTTAAGTTCGAAAACAAAAAAAACAGATCATGGGAAAGGGGGTTTATGGGGGTTTTAAATTTTCCAAAAATCAGTTTTTTGCATTTTTAGCCTAAAATTTTTTAAAAGATTAATTTTGGTTTTAACCATGTTGCAGAGCTTAAAAAAATAATATAGTATTTTGAATTATTAACCTAGGTTATGTGGTTGCGGAGAAAATCCAAAAAACCTAGTCATAAAATCTTCCATGTTATCTTACGGGAAAAAGGTTTTTGGCTTTTCATAAGGTTATTTTAAAGTAAACTTCACATTTGCTTTTACCAATCTGTTCAGTTCCACAAAACAATCATTTTGGTTTTTAAATTGTGATTCTACGCCCAACCGTTGCTGAGATATTCAAAGTGCTAAACACAGTACGTTGTCCAATGTTATCCTTATGGAGAATAAATAAAATTTGATATCTCGATTATTTATGAATGTATGTTGATGAAACTTGGTATGTGGCTTCACGTAGTACTGGTATATTGATATTTGCACAACAAATTGATTTTTTGTTGATTATTCCCGTAGCAGCAAACCTGCGTACTCAGCCCCCATGTTATTCTTATGGAGAATAAGTAAAATGTAATGGCTCCCTTAATTATGAACATAAATTAATAAAACTTGGTATGTAGCTTCACTTAGTTGAGTTATATTGATAATTGCATAAAAACCCATTTTTGTTCCTCGTTGCAGCAAACCTGCTTACTCAGCCCCCATGTTATTCTTATGGAGAATAACTAAAATGTTATATGGCGCTTATCTATGGTTGAATATTGATGAAACTTGGTATGTGGCTTCGCCTAGTTAAATTATATTTATATTTGCATAAAAACCAATTGTTTGTGTTCCTTGTTTCACCAAACCTACGTACTCATTACCGATAATGTTATTCTTATGGAGAATAATTAAAATCGCTTATATGTGAATATATTTTTATGAAACTTGGTGTCCGGCTTTATGTGGTATTAAGACAAATATTATGCATTGGGAATTCGCTGAGTACGCAGGTTTGCTGTGACGGGGGTATTATTTATAACAGACTATAATTTTTATTTGGGAATGTGATTATACGTAAAAACATTTGTATCATATTAGTCTAAATCACCAGTTTCTCCACATAATGGAGCCGAAACAACTATTTGTTGCCCTCCATGATCATTCCCGGTATAACTGGGATCATCAGATCTTGTTTATTGTAAAGTGAATCTATGATAATACTCGGTATATTAGTTTTAATTATGGTTAAACATATATTGCAGACCGAATGCCACTATAGGAAAACCTTCTGTCAGTATAAAGTTTCCTGGAGTAAAACGTGATGGACGTTTGATCTTAGAACCAACGTTTGCTCCAAAGTGTTATCCTACAATGTTTTGTTTACTAAGAAACTTGATAAAATACTGTTATGAAGCAATAGTAGCAAAGAAATGTTACGGAAAAATAGTTTTTTAATATAATTGTTACTGAGAACTTGATCACAGAAAATGATTAATGGGTTAAAGGTATAATGGGGATTAATGGTATTACTTATACACAAAATAATTTAATGTATGAATAATATGAAACCGGGACGGATTGTACAAGTAAGCTCTCAAAGGTTAAGTTACTTATTTCTTCTTAACTGAAGGTATTATATAGTACTGATTTTTTACGCTATAAATGTAAATAAAATACATGAAGTAATATTAATAAATACAAGATTCAATATCCCTCTACGACTAACACAACACAGGATAAATATTAGCCAACATTCCCGTCTGAATTTTTATGCTCATTACCTCAACAATTTTTCAGAACCTAAAACAATTACCAGACTGCCAACCATTTCGGAAAAAATACCGTTATCATTACGATCTTATACTATAAAATATGAGTACACTATTAATAAAAATATATACCAATGGAGAAAATTACAATTAAACATAAGTTTAGCTTCATAAAAACACCTACAAGCGACCCGTTCTTAGCAAATTTCCTCTATAGGGAAGAAGCTATTACCGTAGTTGGCATGGTAAGACCTAGGCCCAGGACCATGATAACTTTTCGTTTTGAGGTCCCCAGACCCCGAAAACGCCATTCGTTCGAAACTGTGTAAATATATATATATATATATATATTTATATATTGATCACGTTATTGGTTACACTTTGTAACAGATTATAATGTCCTCATATTAAACAATAGTCAGGAAATGTGTACTTCATTCTTACTAAAATAAAGTGTTTTGTTCATGGTGTCTTCCCGTAATAAGGTGTAATGAGATATTTGTGTTAGAAATGATCCCAAAGAACCTATGATCGACAACGAAGCAGAGCATTGTACAGTTCAGTTGTATTATATAACTTTACAACACATGTTAACACATGTTAAATAACTTGTAATATTTACACAATACGAACTCTACTTGAAGTAAAATGATTACTGAACATATATTTAGAGCACTTATACGGTGAAATAAAAAATCTTACTATTTTAATATTGTTTGCTTAAACAACGAATTAACTATACCAAGAAAAAAATATAATAACAAGGAAAATGTTAGATAAGAAAAAATACAGTATAGAGATGCCACTAAATAAAGTAATATAGATTGTTTATAACAAGATAGTTAGAATTAAGTATAATTTGTATTTAAATATATACATATACATATATTTATTTATATATTTACTTAATATATATTTATATTGTTGCATTTCATCCCAACTCAAACTGGGTGACATGGATTTCGGAACAATAATTTTGTTTTTGGATCTTCACTTTCAGAGCTACAGACTACTAATACCACGATAAAATTATATTTAAAATATCCATATTGAATTATAACCATGCAAACGTAACAATGCCATTTGATCTACAGATTGCACCGTCGTTGTAATATTATTTTATTATTGCATTTTCAAGCCGTTGTTGTAATAAATGGCTCAAGAACTTCCAAGTAGTAACTTAAACATTAAATTATAGAAAGTAAAAAAGAATTATTCATCGCGAAAGAAAGAGTGATTAATCCAACACTATTTCAGTAAACTTACTTCCACTTCTTAAAGTGTTCGGAAGCTTATAACTTCATATCATTCAGACTAAAAGGGTTCTTTAACTATTATATTTTCCAGGAAGTTACATAAGACTTTGCAAATGTCTTGCACAAAACAACAAAGAATACTTTGAGTAGTTATCAAATAACGATTATTATTCTCAGTAATCATTACTTTTACTCAGATTCTGCTTTGTGTGGTAAAACGTATTGTTAACGAAATTTTGTACTTATTGAAAGTCTTAGGACGTTAAAATTCGTCCAGCCGTTATCGAGTTATAGCTTTGAAGAAAAAACCCCTAGCGTTTGTATAGTATATATATATAGGATTACCACTAAAGAATCACTATAATACTCACCTCAACCTCAACAAATAATTAGTCTCTTAATGATGTTGTAATTCAAAACTCCCTTCTAAAATTGAACTCACAATATTCAATTTTATACAGGTATAAAATTAAAACAACTAATCAATAAAATTGATTTGACAAACCTCTGTTGATTATAAGTTAAATATTAAACTGTAATAGGATTATTTTTCGTTACAATAATAAATGATAAAACGTTCGACACATTTCTTTTGCATCACAAAACTAAGCAATAGGGAAAGCTAAATTGATTATGTTTTATTGGTAGGATTTAAAAAATTAATACATTAATCTCACAAGGAAGCTTTTAAATTGGAAATGTTTTAGACTCAAGTCAAATTGTTAATCCAACTCAACCTTCTATACTTACTTTCATCGAAGAGCATCAACAACTTACAATGATTTTTATTTTATATAAATTAACTCACTATTGTTTGTTTAGTATGCATCAGGAGTTTGAAACAAACTCAACATTGTATATTATTTATATATCTATCGTATGGTTTTGGTAAATGATCTCTTCTACAGTTACAACTCTCCTCACCTCAGAGAAATAACTATATTTTATGGGTTGACCTACTGCCAAGAGGACTCCAAATCACTAAGACATTATTATTAGAGCATTATCATTACGCAGCATCATCATTAGAGCTAAGAACCATTGGTAATTAGTAAGAACCATTGGTAATCAGTAAGAACCATTGATAATCAGTGGAGAATGAACCAGGGTCAGGACCAAAGTTACGCGCTTTACAGCTGTAACAGACCGCTCGCAAACAACATGGTTTTTGGCGAATATCAAGTCGTGTCAATGTGCACTTTGGAATGTTACTTGAATTTGTTTTTTATTAGGAAAACAACTAAAAAAAGTGTTAATTTTTACAGCTTTATCTTTTGTGGAAAGGTTATTAATAAGAGTCGTAACAATTAACTATCAAATTAGGGTAGTAATCTAACTCTTCGCTTCATAATGAATCCGACACTGGAGCGTATTCATAGTGTAAAATTCAGAACGTATTGTATTCCAAATAAGACACTTGTACAATACAATCAATCATGATATTTGAAAGATTACTATCAAGATACTGATAAGCTAAAATTGTGACATTAGACATTGACAACGCAATGTATTATAGGGTTTTAGTTTACTTCATGCAAAATATAAATTAATTACAATTGGTTTAAAAGTTGAGAATAACTTACTATCCAAAAAATAAAAACCGAACATATAGGTTTCTTAATACACGTAAAAATTTGGTTACTTGTAAGAAACAACAAGTATGAGCTAAACAGGACTTGTAGAATATTTGTATTTCAATTTCATTTTTGCTACATGTATCACATGGTTTTCAACAGTAACTTATTCAATAGTTATTTCATTAATTAACACAAATTAGAAGCTCAAAAACTATTCAAAACATGAACCCTCCTTAAATCGTAAAAACACATCAAACTAACAACTGATGATTATTAATTTTTTTAGCTTGAATCATTCAAGTAATTTTGGATACTCATACTTTAAATGGTTAGTTAAATTTTGTTTAATTCTTGATTTTCTGTCCAAACAATATTCAGAAAACTATGTTCGGCAGAGCCTCTAAAACTATGTTATTGGAAGTTTCCTACAAAAAAATTACTATTGTTATCTAAATATTACATCTGTTATAATGAAAACCCATTTCATTTAACATACTTCCACAACATGTTTTTTAAGGCTGGGTCAACAAACTTTCAACTTAAATAACAAGGGGTTCAGTCATCTCCTGCAGAGCGTCTCACGGTGTTTTATTGCCACTTGGATTAGCGCGTTTATTTGTTAGTGAATTTCCTATGGAAAGTGAACTATTAGCATTACCCACACGGTGAAACTTAAGCCCGGGACCACCATAGAAGTTCCTAACGTGATCCCCTGAACACGTTTTGGGGGGACGTTCAAAATATGTGTGAATGTATATTTATATATATAGACACACACGCACACACACACATATATACATATACATATATATATATATATATATATATATATATATATATATATATATATATATGTGTGTGTGTGTGTGTGTGTGTGTGTGTGTGTGTGAGTGTTTGAACTCTAGTGGTTGCATTTTTTGACCGATTTACTTCAAATTTGGTAGGGACGTTCCTTTTTATAGTCAGTTGGACAAGATCGATGGGCAAAACATCGGAAAACTGAAACCCCTTTTTTGGGAATTAATTTTTCAAATTTCGAGTTTTTGGGCCCAAATAGGGTCAGAAAAGCCCCGGATGTAGAATTAATGCTTATAAAAAGATGGGAATTAGTAAGGCGAAACTTTTAAGCCCTCTCTCGTCATTCTAGCATAAATACTTACCAAGTTATTAGAGATAATGTGTATCGACCTAACACATTATCATAGATTAAACATGTGTATTCTTAATCTATGACAGAACGTTGTCTTAAGGGGGTTTTAGATCGGAAAAGCCTCAACATCAAATGATGTTCACATGAAAAAGAGGGACATTCTTGATAATTTTTTAGCGAATTTCCCCTATAGGGAAGAAGCTATTACCGTAGGTCTCATGGTAAGACTTAAGCCCCAGACAATGATAACTTTTTGTTTTGAGGTCCCCAGATGCCAAAAACACTATTCGTTCAAATTTATATATATGTATATATATAGCTCCGTGAATGCGATAACTTGAGTAAAAAACAACCGATTTCGATGAAATTTGGCTCAAATGTGTAAAATGACATTCATGACTTTAAGTTCGAAAGCCAGAAAAATCGGACCATGGGAAGAGGAGTTTATGGGGTTTTTAAATTTTCCAAAAATCAGTTTTTTGCATTTTTCACCCTAAAATTAAAACAAAACTTAATTTTTGTTTTGCCCATGTTATAGAGCTTGAAAAAACAAATAATATAGTATTTTGAATTATTAACCTAGGTTGAGTGGTTGCGGAGAAAATCCAAAAAACCTACTCATAAAATCTCCCATGTTAATCTTAAGGGAAAAAGGTTTTTGGTTTTTCCTCATTTCATTTCAATGTAAACTTCACATTTGCTTTTACCAATCTGTTCAGTTCTACAAAACAATCATTTTGGTGTTTAAATTTTGATTCTACGCCCAACCGTTGCAGAGATATTCAAAGTGTCCAACGTATATTAACACAGTACGTTGTCCAATGTTATCCTTATGGAGAATAAATACAATTTGATATCTCGATTATTTATGAATGTATGTTGATGAAACTTGGTATGCAGCTTCACGTAGTACTGGTATATTGATATTTGCACAAAAATTGAGTTTTTGTTAATTAATCCCTTACCAGCAAACCTGCGTACTCAGCGCCCATGTTATTCTTATGGAGAATAAGTCAAATGTATTGAGTCCCTTAATTATGAACATAAATTAATAAAACTTGGTATGTAGCTTCATTTGGTTGAGTTATATTGATAATTGCATAAAAAGCCATTTTTTGTTCCTTGTCGCAGCAAACCTGCTTACTCAGCCCCCATGTTATTCTTATGGAGACTATTGACGTTACTAAAAGACTAAAAGACATTGACTATTGACTATTGACATTGACATTACTAAAATGTTATATAGCGCTTATTTATGATTGAATATTGATGAAACTTGGTATGTGGCTTCTCCTAGTTAAATTCTATTTATATTTGCATAAAAACCAATTGTTTGTTTCCTAATTTCAGCAAACCTACGTACTCATTAGCAATGTTATTCTTATGGAGAATAATTAAAATCACTTACATGTGAATATATTTTTATGAAACTTGGTATGCAGCTTTATGTGGTATTAAGACATGTATTATGCACTGGAAATTCGCTGAGTATGCAGGTTTGCTGCGACGGGGGTATTTTAAGTTTGGCAGCCTCTTTTGGCCTTACTTTACCCACCCAAATATTTAGGAACATGTTAAGAAATTAGGCCTATGATACCAATAAATTGTAAATAAGTAAAAAAAACTTAAGATTTTATTACATGTAACTGAATGTTTGTGTAACTTACCAATAAACCTCTGAATGCTATTGTATATTTACATTTATTGTCTAAATGTATAATGTGGAACAGAAAAACGAAGCAATAAAGTAATTCCTACTTTAAAAGAAATATTTATAACATAGATGAAACACTTTTCATTTTGCGCATCCATTCTATTATATTTTATCCCTTGGGTAGGAGTTGTTTAAATATTGGTTAATTGATCTTGTTTTTTTACTGTTACACATTTAATATATTCTTATTTTCTTTTGGGAAAGGGTATGTTTAAAAATTAGTTAATCGATGGGTTGCGTTGTCCTTAACTAAAAATCATCATGACTGCCCTCAAGAAAAGTAAAAAAACGACTTTTCTTGAGGGCAGTCATGATGATTTTTAATTTTAGCGAATTGACCATATATGGAAGAAGCTATTACTGTAGTTCGCATGGTAAGACCTAGACCCGGGTGCATGATAACCTTTCGTTTTGAGGTTCCCAGATTTCAAAAACACCAATCGATCAAAAATGTATAAATATATTTTTATATTTTATATATGCGGGTGTGATAACTTTCATAAATTTGGTCAGATTTCAATAAAATTTTGCTACACATGTGTAAAGCAAGATTTATTACTTTGCGTTCTAAAGCCAGACTGGTCGCCCCATCTGAAGGGGTATTTTAGGGATTTTGTTTTCCAAAAAATGAGTTTTTTATTTGACTCATGAAATGTTTTATAACATTTTAGTTTTTACCATTATATTCAGATGAAAAATAAGCAAACAAACTAACGATGATAACATCTGTATATAGGCCTCACAAAAACATGTCTTTAAATATTGGTGAATCTTATAGTAAAAAAAGTGTTATGACCAATATCCTCACCGAACAATTTCAATACATAGATAATAATAATTTTCGATGTATTATATTGTGTGGACATTTTTCTGTTTAGTTTTTGTTTTCTCAAAATCAAATCAAATCAAATTAAAACTCTTTATGGTCATTTGACTATAAATATAGCATTGACAAGGGTCAGGTTTTGTTACACAGTGAGTACTAACTAATAAATATCATATACTAATAATTAACAAAAAAAGAACATCAGTTGTAAGCATATAACACAACTAAACAATACTTATGTCTGATAAATACTCACGGACGGTGTAATATTCCTTTTTAACCAGAAAATCCCTTATCGTTTTGCGAAATTTCCCTGCACCTTGTTCTGATTTAAGAAGAAGAGGCAGTGCATTGTTCAGCTTTATAGAAGAGTAAAGCGTTTGTTTAAAAAACGTCTTGAGTTTCGGAATAATGAGTGCTCTAGAGTTGCGAAGGTTTTATCTATTGGCATTACGGGATTGATATAAAAGTTTGTTTTTTTAAGAAGAGAAAGACATTCAAAAATTTATATGCTGTAAAAAGTTACAAGATTGTATTTAGAGAAAACACCTCGACACGATTCAGACTTCTTCACACAAAATATCAGTCTGAGAGCTTTCTTTTGTCAGCGGAAAATTCTGTCATTCCGTGTCGATTCTGCATCCCAAATTGCGATCCCCTATGATAAATGAGGGAAAAAACAGCCGTAAAATGCTGTAAGTAGTATATTTGAGTATGAAAACTGAGGCCAGGCTTCGAAGAACAAATATACCTCTGTTTAATTTACTGGTTACTTTCTCAACATACTTAGAAAAATCAAGACGAGAATTGACAACATGGCCCAAGAAATTGGTATGCTGGTATGAATCAATGATACTTTCACCTACAATCATCGAAGAACCAATGGTGGAATCACCCCACTCTCTCAACTTAAAATCAATTAACATTGTTTTATTTGTGTTAACCAGCAAGATATTTTCAGCTAACCACTGCAGCAAAGAACTACTTTTTAAGAACGTATCCATCTCAAGAATATCACGGGAATGGTTACTGACACTTAACGAGGTGTCGTGCGCAAACAAGCATAGCGCGGGGCACGCTACTACAAATATCGTTGATGAAAAGCAAAAACAGGATCGGCCCCAGCACCGATCCCTGAGGGACACCCGAACGTACGATCGTTTCTCAGATTGCTGACAGAAAACATAACCATTACTGTCCACGTAGGGAATTCTAACGGTTTGCTTTCTGTATGTAACAAAAGAGGATAATCAATGAAAAGCATTAACTCTTATACCAAAGTGCTCCAACTTAGTCAAGAGCAGGCATATCGAAGGCCTTGCTAAGATCAAGGAATATACCAAAAGCATGTTGACGGTCATCCAGAGCCTTCGATATCCTTGAAATAAAACAGTTGCATCAACAGTTGATGTATTTTTTCAAAAACCAAACTTTTCTCAAAAAGAGCATTATTTGCAGTCAGAAAGGAATAAAGACGATCAAGGAACAATTTCTCCAAAACCTTAGAACAGGTAGAGACTATGGAGATAGGTCGGTAGTTGGTTCTGTCTACATTATTTTCTTTTTTAAATAGTGGTTTAACAATACCCGATTTCAGTAACGTGGGAAATTTACCCTGCTCAAAAGATGCATTGGTGAGATGGGAAAACGGCAAAGCCAACGATTCGCTGGCTTCCTTAAGCAATCTGGATGAGACTTCATCTTGACCAGCAGAGTAACTGGTTTTCAGGGAATAAATAACGTTTAGGTCTTCTACACTATCAGTTGGACGCAAGTATAAAGATAATGTAGCAGGAGACATTTTAAAAGTGTTCCTCAAAGCTACAGGATTGTTTACACAATATTTAATTGCAATGTCTCTGAAGAATGAATTGAAAGAATCGGCTACTTCCTTAGGCTTACTAACAATAACACCATCATTTTCAATTTGAATCTTTTTTAAATGTCGTAAAGGATAATTTGTCCTAACTTCATTAATAATATTCCAAACGGGTTTCGGTTTGTTGATAGAGTTGTTTAGATGGGACATGACCTTGTTAGATTTAGCTGCTCTAACTTCTTTTCTATACTGATTTTTTAGGTAACTATATTGTACTCTCAACGGGTGTGTGGATTGAACATCTCTTGTGCTAAAATAAATATCAATAAAACTTTCAGGCAGTTTCAATATAGAGTCATCAAGTTTAATTTGAGTGAAGAACCTTGTTGTATGTACTTTAGTTTTCTTAAAAAGAAAAGCACTTCTAAGATGATAGTTAACAGTATAGAGAAAACGAAAACGTTCAAATTTGTCATAAACTCCATGAGCTGTGAAGACTCACTTAATTTTTTTCTTTAAAAGACTCTTGAAAGTCCGGATATTACCATCGGTGAATAAACTCTTAACTGTTCATTTAGGTACTTCATCTGTAGTTGGACAGGACAGAGTAATGTTAGAAACTTGAGCATGATGGTCAGGTATTCCAGACACACGACTATGAAACATTCTTGGTCTAATGTTACAGAATACATTGTCAATTAATAATTTAGAGTTATTGAATTCGCTGGAATAAGGAAAAACAGTGTCATGAAGCCAAGGGACAGCATTAGATCAGAAAATTCCATAGAAGAGGCTGAACAAACAGCCATATCTATATTAAAGTAACCAACTAAATTGGTTCTTTGATATGATTTATTGAAAGCTTCAAGACAGTCTTGAAGGGAAATAAAAAAATTATTAATGGTTTCAACAGAAGTGTGTGGAGGCCTTTTTTTGTTTTGCACGAAAAGTTAAAAACATAGGAAAATATTTTAAAAGTAGACAAGTCGTACGTTTATATGTTATTTCAATGAAATAAACATCTTTAGTTGCATTACAGAGTTAGATTACGATTTAAAATGAATTTTACCAATATTATTAAAATTTAAACATAAAGTATTTTGTTATTTAACAGTTTAGTTTTATTCAAATATATTTAATTAGTCGTAGTAAAATAATATGATTAACATTGTAAATGTGGCTTGCAACACGGTTTCAGTGAAATGTCACGGGTTTATTATATAATAATTAAAAGTTGTTTTAAATGAGTCCACGCCGACAATTTTTTCTTCATTTATTAAGTTATCGACTCCGGACCACCACCAATCATCCGATCATTGTTGATAAACAGTCAAGTTCGTTTGACTTAGCTAATTTTTCTGGCCACCATATTAGGTCCGCCATATTGGATTCAGATATTTTCTCAAATGTAAAGGTGAGGTCGTGACCCATCGTATAGAACTACTTTTTTACGGTGAACACAATTCCGCAATCCATTTAAAAAAATAATTATTCGTTCTCAAGATATTGGTGATTTTTAAATTAATTATAAAGATAATTTTAAATGGCCAACCTTAAAACATGCCCATATTCTCTGCATTATGTAAAATAATGACCATGATCTACTACCGATCATTGTTAGGGGAATTTGCTTCGCATTGAACGAATTAAATTTTTCGGCCTCGATCTTGGATCCGCCATTTTGGAATGAGATTATTTTTTAATGTAAACGTGGGGTTATGAACCATCATTTTAACCGTTTCTCCACGCTGACACCAATCCCGCAATCAGTTTTTAAATATTACTTTTCGTTCTCATGATGTTGAAAGAATTTTGTTTAACATTTCAAAAAGGGTTTCAAAACGGATTGCAGCATTAGTTTCAGCGTGAAAAGCATTAGGGAATGATGGGTCACAACCCCATCTTTACATTTGAAAAAATTCCCACTCCAAAATGATGGATCCAAGATGGAAGCAAACACTTTTAATTTTTTTTAATGAAGCAAATGCACCCAGTAATGATCGGCAGCAGTTCATGGTAATTATTTGATTTAATGACGAGAATATGGGCATATTTTAAGGTTGGGGCATTACAATTATTTATAAAATGAAAACCCAATGTCTTGAGAACGAATAATGATTAAAAAAAATCGGATTTTGGAAATAAGTTCACCGTAAAAAGGTATTTCTATAAGATGACAATTCACATTAAAAAACATATTTGAATCCAATATGGTGGATCCACGGTAATGGCCAAACTACGAACTAAGTCAAAACAAAGTTTAAGTTTATCAACATTGATCGCCAGCTGTCCAGAATTGATATCTTAAGAAATGTGGATAAAATAACTGGGGTCTCAACTCAAGCTATATATTATATAAAATACTTATTGATACAATTTGGAGTGTAACTACGCAATTCTACGGTACATCCTCAGGCATATGCATAATTTTATATATTTATTATTTGGGTTTTTGTTTTTTGGGGGGAGAGGCACTTATTTTTGAAGGCTATTTTTACACCAAAACCGTCGACAGGACATGAAAGCTAATTTTGTTTTTAATTGGTTTTAACTAGTATGTTTATTGTGGTTCTAATGAAAAGACTGTTAAAATATAATTATCCGCGAATATATTATTAAATATGTATAATTAAAACCAAAACATCCATAACTAAAAGTCTCATTACAAACGTTTTCTCCAGAATATTTACATTAACTATATAATCTACAAACAATTTTAAGTTATAACTGCAACTTTACAACGACTTTGTGTTTGAGACCATACGCGTCCCATGAGTACAACGCCTTTTCTGGATCTAGTGTTTAAATTGCATAAGTTTCCCCTCCTTTTCCATTTAAACCCATGACAAGTTGCTATCTCGTGTTTCCTCTCGGACAGTACAGGGAATGGGGTAACTTATTCTTTTTCCCTGGGGAAATAAAAACCATTTTACATTTAATATTTCTTGCCTAGCAAACCAACCGATTCTAGATGTCACCTTCATAATCAGGACTAGTAATCTTTAAGAATTGAATAGCTGAATATGTCTATAAATACAAGGAATATTTAGTGTTTACCTCAAACACCATTACTAAAATTAATAATAGATTATTCACTAAAGGTTTTTTCATTCTTCCTGAAAAAAAACATTGTTTTGTGGTCATTCCGTGGGAATCAATTTCCAATCTTTTCTTAAAATGTTGTTTCCATAATTTTGCGTATGTAGGTATAATAAAGGTATTTAAATTCGTATTTGTTAATAATTTAACTATAGCCTATAAATAAAACATACCCTAAAATATGTATATTTAATTATAGAATAATAATTAGGGATCATAGAGCATATATTAAACAAACATTATTTATTTTTGTAACACCTTTTATTCGACGTACATTTTTCAACCGTGAAGTTTAAGTTAGTTTTAATAATTGTTAAGTAAGCCTATTCCTGTTTCATTTGAGATAATTTAATGTTGTCAGTAAAATAACTAAACGGAAAATAAAAATGGTGGATATTACATATTACCGTTACATGACTTAATATTCTTATTCGAGCTCGGTAAAAAACACAACAGGCACAGACTACACACATTTTCGTAGATTTTTCAGTTTTAAGTTATATTTGTATCTAACAATATGACAAGAAAACAGTAAGCAAATTAACTAGTCAAACACTAAAAGTTTCACAGTTATTTTTCTGTCATCCTTCGTACTGTAAATGTTACATCTAAAATGCATGAGTTTGTGTTTGTAGGATATACCAAGCTGACATGACAGCCTGGGAAGTCCTTCATTGTAATTGTATCCCTAAAGATTTGTAAAACTGACACTAAGACTAGGAACTCGGTAGTTCCATAAGCATTCAACTTCAAAAGTTCTTTATCAACCTTCCTTTAAGAACCCTTTGTTCTGAACAAAGACTTGGCTCAGATGAAGGTTTGAACTTGGACCAAACAAAGAAACTCTAGGATTAAAAAGAAGTAGACTGAAGTTAAGAAGTAGTTCTAATCCAGAACTTATATAGCTTGACTATCCTTATTTAGACCATGACCGTAGTGGTCACAGTACTAGTTTTAATAATTGTTATTTTATTGAAGGTATAATATATTTTTCTGCATACCGCTACCAAAACTTTTAATTCAATTTTAAGTTTACTTTAATTACTTATTTAATATCATCGGTCCTTGTTTGCAATTATAATTAATAAGTAGATAGTTTGAGCTGACCTTTATCGCAAACTGTGTTATAGTTATTTTTATAATCGAGTAACTTGTCCTTTGTGAGATTTTTGTGTTTTTTTTCTTGAGTAGATTTGCTCTAATAATTTTGTTTCAATTATTAAATAAGCTCTTCATTGATTTTGTATAAGAGTCGTTATTAATTAATGGTTTATTGATTTGTCTACTTTATCATACTTTATCATTCTTGGAGTAAAATGAAATCCTTATAAATTTCGTTAAAATGTATATTATCGTTTACCGTTGAAAATTCAAATTAAATTAAATAAATAAGTAAGATGGTCGCCATTTTTAAGCGGACCAAGAAGCTAAACAGACATTACCACTATAAATAAGTATTAACCAGATAAAATTATTATAAAATCTACATAAATAGGCTGCAACTTCACTCAGATATAAGTATTTTTTGCAAAAATTAAAATGGTGGCAACTTGGAAAAATAAAGCATTTTAAGACCTATGATTACAGGAAATATTTTACTATAAATAATGTAAAAATGCGCTAGTAAAATATCAGTTAGCATTTTGGATACTTTATTTCTAATCAATAATCATTCATATACAAAAGGAATCAACTGATTATTGTTATGATATTTTTGAATTAATAATATTAACATTGTCTAGTTAAAACTATACTTTCTGCTTCAGTAAACATGAAAGTACGACCAGACGAGACAGCAATTTATATTTTTTCATAAATATCATAAGGACTCAAATCATCAGAAAAGAGCTTTTATAAAATAAAGAAAGGCTTAAGACTTTAATCGATCACCTTTATGTAGGTTTTTTTTTAGCTTAGGATATGTATCACTATTCGTTATTATTAAAATAGGTGGTAAAATGAGAGTTTTACTTTTCTCTGTTTATTTATATACAACTGTAATTCACTTCAAAGTTTATGGAGTACTCGGTTAATAATCAAGCAAAATATAACGAAAGTGTTATTAAAACTATTAGTGAAAAAGATAGAATGTAAATAGTCCTAAATTGCCAAATTGCATGTTTTTATATTTTAATAAATATTAAAGCTATATATATATATGTATAGATATATATTTGTATATATATATATATTTAAAATGTAATTTAAAATGTTTGTTCAGTGGTTTAAGTACATTAAATACTAAATTTTAAAAGTCATTGACTACGAAATATCTTGAAATACTCATCAATGATTGTGATGTTCATAAAATATTGTTTTGCCTGACCTTACCAACTTTGCCAGCGCCACTCGTGTGACAATCCACAGCATCGCTTCTCACAGTTTCACGAGCTGTGTTGTTGTCACAGTGGCAAGTGGCATGTGACAAGTCCATTACATTAGTGACAATGTGTCGTTAGCGATGTGACAATGTGTTTGTGTGAACAATATCTTATTGACGTATTGGAAAACAGATAAGATCTGCTTTTCATCATGTTATGCAACTTTTTTGGATTCATAATTTCAGTAGTTGTATGTTTCAAAGATCATGTGAAATGTCTGCGAAAAAGGCAATTATAATCCCAATAGTTTAATACATTGAAGCCAGTTTTTTAACGATTAGTGCATTATATATTTCAGCTATAATCATATTTATCTAAACCAGAATAATAAATTTACTTATGAATGAAAATATGATCTTTCATTTTAGAACGTTAGTCCTTCACGTAAGTAATTTTTAACTAATGCAATTATAAATTTTACTTTGGAAACCATATTCTATTATATACTATATTCTATTCTAGAAAGCACCTAAAAGATACATAGTATCATCCCTTTACTGATCTACCATTCAAACCAGTAACAAATGAAATATCCTATTGCAATATTAAATATCTTATAGGTCTCGTAAATAATAAGGGTTTAATTAAGTTTTTACTTGAAGACACCGTTCTTCATATTTTCCTCCATTGTTAATAACGCTTTGTTCCAAGGACGTTCTTTAATCATCAGATTCTTTATGGTCATTCAAACTGCCTCTTTTAAGAACACCATACAAAGTTCTTATTAAAATGTTATCTCTGATTGTGATTTTTGAATAATTGATCTAAGGTTTTTTTAAACAAAACATCATTTTCTAACAGGCAATTGTTATAAATTATCGTGATAATACACTCGTCAGCAATTTACTATCACTCAAGGCACTAACGTTCCGTTTAAAGGCTGAGTTATTTGTTGCAGTCACTCCAGGAAGACAGGCTCATTAGGTTACCGTGGCTTCATATTAGTGTCGTAGTCACACTTCCTATGAGAATATTGGCTGGAATGAGACTTTTAGTATACAGGATAAGGATAAGGACCCTTCGAAAATATCAAACAAATATTACAATTCCCTTGAGATACCTCGAATTTAATACCTACATAGAAAATGTTATCAAAATCGTTGGTATGGCCTCTAGGTCTTTTTACAACCAGAAAAACATACACATGTAGACAGACAGGCTAGAATAATAACTTCTTTTAAATTTATCAGGTTATGTTTTCACATAATTAAAATAAATTTCAAATTAATTAAAATATTAAATTGCTAGTTATATTGTAAATATATATCATGGCATTTCGATACTTGTGGATTGGTAGCATGTGTTGACGTATCAGGTGAAAGCACAACACCTGATCCTTTGTACCTATTCTTTGGTTAGCGGGAAATAGAATAGATTTTGGTTAGGCTTTCCCAAAATTTTGTTTTTAATATTGCTACTCTTTCCTTAGTATCTATCCTGAATGTCTCACAGAAAATCAGATTGTTTAAAAATTCCCAAATAAGTTCCATCCATTCCAAGTCTGAGAGCGTACTACCTCTGTAAGCCTTGAATTCCAAAAGTTACGTAGCCGCCTTTTTTAAACTCTTTGTTCTGAACAAAGACTTTACGTGGATGAAAGTTTGAACTTGAACAAAACAAAGAAACCCTCAGCTTAAGAGAAGTAGACTTTTGTCAAAAAGGCGGTCCAATCCATTGCTTTCAGAATAAAGTGGCTGGGCAGCACAGTGGCTAGCGTCCTTACCACGTAATCTATCGCGGACAAAATCTAAAAATTATAAAATATGATTCTGGACCCAGCTGCCATATTGTTTTGGGCTAATAAGTAATTATGGTTTGAACAAAAGGTTGTAGTTTGAAAATAACAAGACCAAGGTTTGGACCGTTCCCTGTCAATCAAAGTAATAAAGGCCCCTAGTAACACTAAAGGAATGAACTCACACTAGCTACCACAACAGTCATTCATAATTTAAAATGCAGGTAGTTTAAATTAGGAATGCACCGGGAACGATAAGTTGTTCATAATATTTTTATTTAAATAGCCTATCATTAACGATATTAAAAAAAATATAAAATATGTTTTACGAGCTGCTTATATATAGTTGATTATATAGCTGATTATATATAGTTATTTAACTAGTTGACATAATTTAAATGTATAGAATGATTAAATAATGTAATCCAATAACCAGACAAAATCCTAACTATATAAATGCTTGTATTTTTAAATACGTTTTTCATAAATAAATGTAACTCTAATAGCAAGATTTGCATAAGAATGCAGACACACGAATATGTACATTTTTTATGAACAAGTTTAATAAATTACAGTTCCGAGTTTGAATGATATTACCTCATTACTTTGTATTACTTTCATCTCAGTACTGTATATTCTGTGCAAAAACATTATACAGAATGAGACGTAATTCGAAACATCTTATAACACTGTCAAATATAATTAGACGAATAATATTCTCTCACCGGACCTGAAAATAATTGGGGAGACCGTCTAGAATCCATTCTTGTATGTAAGTATAGTTTAAATTTAAATACGATTGAAAGTGATTGCGACATTTATTTACATTCTTTACTTATAGCAACACGTACCATGCAAATTAAGATAGTTAAGTTTTATTGTAGAGAATCACTCATCACAACTTAAATAACTGAAATATCTGTAATTATTATGTTCTAAATTTGTGTATTATTTCATTTTATTATTTACTTACCACTAATAGAAAAGCACTATTATTTACTTACTCTCACTCATTTATATAAAATGTGGGTCTAGTTCTAAAATATATCAATATACAGTTACAAATATGATGCGATAATGTAAAATATTTGGTCTGGGTAATGTATAATGTATGTTCGATTTAATTAAATTAAGTTTGTATTTGAAATTTTATCTGTTTTATATTTAATATGTTTTCCACGAAAGATGGTCCACTATCTGTTGCTTATTATCTTTTATTAAGGTAAATATTAACAAAACAAAAGCAACCCTAAAACCAATAAACTTAAGTTATTATAAGTAATAAATCATAGGAAAGTATACTTATAGGAACGCAGATTAGTTTGTATTTATTAAGAGGCTGTTATTACTCAGATTAAATACTAGCTTGCTTATTAATCTTTAAACAGGTTGGATAAAATACGTCTTACAACACTACAAAGTATATTTACACTTATACTACCCTCTTTAGTTGTAACAACTCGTATCGTGCTACTAAAGAAATTATTTATTAATGTTTATAACTTGCCAGTATATAATATGAGACTAAATCTGGCTGACAGTGGATATAAAATTTCGTGTAACAGATGATACAATATATTAGACCATCTGGCAACCAGTTGAGGCAAACAAATGCCCCAGCAACATGTGTTTTGAAAACTCTACTTGTGATAGGTTTGATACATTTCCATCCTTACGGATATGATGTCCTTGTTAAGTATATATACTTTTGACCAAACAGTTTAGAAAGAAGATTACCAACATTTTCTTGACCAAACCAAAAAAAATACTTTAATAGACGGATTTGTTGTAAAAAACTAATTCGCATTTTATGGCAAAAACTGGTCATGATTTTAAAATTGTTTGAGTATTTCAGAGAAATATTGTATATTATTACTAAATAAATATATTCCTCTACTAGTGCTACTTTTTAAGTAGAGCGAAAAAAAGTTTTATCAGTTACTCTACTGATAAAAGAGCAGCTGATAAGCTGCAACATGTGTTTTAAAAACTCTACCCGGGATAGATTTGATACATTTCCATCCTTATACGGATTGAATGTCCTTGTTAAGTATATAAGGATTTTGACTAAACAGTTTTGAAAGGAGATTACCAACTATCTCTCAACTAAACCAACGAATTACTTTAATAGACGGATTGGTCGTAATCAACTAATTCGTGTATTTTTTATAGGAAAAACTCGCCATGATTTCAAGTGTGTTGGAGTATTTCAGAAAAATATTGTATATTCTCATTGAATAAATGTAATTCTCTACTAGCGCTACTCTTTAAGTAGAGCGAAAAAAGTTTTAAGCTGATAAGAGGTAGTCAGACAATAAATCCTGAATTCGTTGAATAAGTAAAGAGCTTTAAACGGGAGGGTAATTCTTAAACTGAGAATACAAGAAGTCCGATATTTGAATAGAGAGATTTAATTTAACTATTATTCATGTGTCAGGTTAGATGTTATAGGTTAATTGCTGAATCCTAAACTTTATTTTCAAGGAATAACTATAAACAGTCTGATTGTAACTTGAAAACTGCATCAAATATTAGGATTAGTTCTATAAAGTGTATTCCCACTAAAATTTAGATTTATGGTTGCATTAAATCAGTTGAAAACACTAATAAAACACTATGCGCCAATTTATCCAGGAGCTTGTGTTATAATTCAGTATATATAAAGCTTACAATTACAATTTCAAAAATCGTTCTTTATAGGGTAGTACTGCAACACACTACAGGTTAGGGGGAAAAATGACTCTGTAGTCCTAATCTCAATAGGATATACAAGATCGATTGTCCCATTCAATTTGTATTTCATTCCCCCAAATACAACTTGTTATTTATTTTCGTTTTTAGAAACCAAATCTTCCTAAGAGAAGCTAAGAGAAGAGGCCCAAATAACGAAGGGCTCCAGAAATCCTGAGAGATTTAATTAATATTTGACGTCCAATCACTATATTTAACGATATTTAGATGTAAAGTATGCCCTAACCTAGATAATTACATTATGTGCTATGATATGGTTTATAATTTACAAGACTCATTTCTTATTATATTATCTAGGACCTAGACGTCAGTTATGTTTATATGCTTCACAATATTTACAATCCAAACTTTGTTATTCTACTGATTTAAAATGGCTGTTGATATTCCCCTATATAATGAAAGTATTGTTAATTTTGATATACATTTCCGTTATTATATTAATACTAAGGTTTATGTGTCAGCTATGTTCATATGCTCCACAATATTTACAGTCAAAACTTTGTTACTCTACTGATAAAATGGCTGTTGATATTCCCCTACATAATGAAAGTATGGTGAATTTCTATATACATTTAAATTATATTAGAGGGATGGGAATAACATAGGGCTTCGAATCTCCTAACTAGTCTAGTTCTTATTCGCTTCTTTACAAGAGAGTTTTAATATTAATTTTTGTATCAAGCTATAATGATCAGACTTTAAGTCTTTATAATGAGTGTTGGAAGGTTAGACAACAATGTGAACCTAATTCCATGTGGTGCTTAAAAGTTTGGTCAATATATTTATTTACTCAAACCATAAAAGCTTAGGCCTACTTGGAGTGTAACTAAATAATTTAATGTTAAATTACTTACGCCATTATTTTTAATTTGGTCACATAGTTAAACTAGTCTGCTAAGACCATTAACAATTTACAGAGAGCCTAGCCTCATTCAGTTTTACCACAGGCAAAAGAATATACATATGGATTCCTTTATCTGTGGTTTCACCTAACTTTCATGGTTCAAATATGCCAAATGTTACCAAATAAGGAAATGTTAATGTTATAATCAAAATCCTATTGGGTCAGTTGAACGTCCCAGGGTAGTTGCTTGGGTTGGTTGAGAGTTACGTTACAGCCCCTATTTTATAATGGAACTCGCCAAAACTAAACCAATCTCACTTCATAGTGCCAAATCAATAAACTCGATTAATGAAAGTATTCTTTTGTTCTAATGAACTGGTAAGTAAGGATACAAAAATATTATATTTCATCAATAGGACTGAAAGAGAAGCTTTACGATAGACCTCAAGTTAAAAAAATTAATGAGTATTGAAAGTCCACTTTTGGCCCAAGTGATTTATTTTGCCATACTGCAATCAAAATTAAGATAAAGTTTTCACAACAAAATTTGGTTACTCGTTTACCTCCAAAGGTTTTCTTCCCTATTGGTATTGCTATAAAGAAACAGCTGATACATAAGCTAACAACCTTTACATCTGTTTAGTTTGTAACAATGTTAATTAACGATTGCCAGATCGACTAATTCGGACCTTCGGTTAAGAAATCGATTGCAAGTTCGGTACTTCGAAATGCAGCACATAAAAAAATCAATAGTAACAGTTTTTTATCGATTATTTACAATTGATAGTACCAATTGTTTTTATCAGTTATTCACAAATTGTTGAATAATTCGTGCAATTCATATTCGGAAGTATCAGCTGATGACCTTGACCAAAAAGTGAGATTAGATGATGTTTTTAACTATAGGACGAAAAAGGTAATCAAAACAATACTTTTTATCCATCTAATAAAAGATCAATTTTAGAATATCAACGCATGTGTTGAAAACAGCGGTCTTTGAAGAAATATAACGAAAAATAAATTATATTTTTTTAAAATAATTTCTGAAAGAATCTCATTGTAATTCAATTCAAGTTGGAAAATCTAAAATTAAAGCGAGAAAGTGTTTGAGTATCTAAAATCCAAGAAACATAAACTCAATAATCCTATAAACCCACTTACTAAGTTTCATTCAAACTTATCTGTAAACGAGTTTGCACGCAGCACACTGACGTGAGGGAAGTGAATTTCCACATAAAAACTTGTAAAACTCAAAATAAGTGTAAAAACATACAATTTGTCCAATTTTTATTGAAATCTGGAAACATTGATTTTTTGGCTGCTCTGATACTCCTGGTTTGATTTACTTGCAAAGCTGGGAATACAATTTTGCCCATTATAAGGTTAGGAGAAGGTCCAGACAGGCTTGAAAGTAGGCGTGAGGTAGCTGGGGATGATAAAAGTACTCTAGCAAAGGAATAACAGGCTTTTCTAGTGTAAAACCCCAATAAGACAACGTACTGTGTTAGGTCGATAAACATTTTCTTTATTAACTCGGTAAATATTTATGCTAGAATGACGAGAGAGGGCTTAAAACTTTCGCCTCTCTAATTCCCATCTTTTTAAATGCATTGATTTTAAATCTGGGGCTTTTATGACCCTTTTTGGGCCCAAAACTCGAAATTTGAAAGATTAATCCCAATAAAGGGGTTTAGAGTTTTCCGATTGTTTTGCCCAACGAACTTGTCCAACTGATTACAGAAAGGAACGTCCATACCAAATTTGAAGTAAATCGGACAAAAAACTTGACCGCTAGAGTGCAAACACACACATATATATATATATATACACACATATATATATATATATATATATATATATATATATATATATATATATATATATATAATTTTGAACGACCCCCCAAAACGTGTTCAGGGGGTCACGTTAGGAACTTCTATGGTGGTCCCGGGCTTAAGTTTCACCGTGCAGGTCATGCTAATAGTTCACTTTCCAAAGGAAATTCACTAATAAGCCTCTTATTAATTTTTATATACAGTAAGACTAACACGATGTACTACGTTATTACATTTAATAAATATGCAACAAGCCTATTTAGAGAGGTACTGATTTGCTGATTCTTATTGATACAACTGGTTTTATAACCACGTGTAATATCTTATATGTATACCGCTGTTAATTTTGGAACGGCTAAGTAAAACAAGACTTTGTTAAATAGATGATGATTATTGAATAGACACTTAAAACCTCTGCGTGTAGTTGTCAAACGAACTACTTAGTCTGCACACTCATGTTAAAAAATAAGAAATTCTTAAAACTCAGTACTGGCACTAACAGTATAAAACATATTAAAATACTAGTAATACTTATGAAGAATTTAATACAACACTCCCCGTTTGTAAACGATCAAAAAAAACACACCACTATACATACTCTGAATGATTCAGCAACATAACTAATAAATAAGACTTAATTTACTTATATAAACACCATAAAACTGATAAAAGTACGGATAAAACTTGTCATCTATCTGAGGTCAGCTGTGTGTATATTTATTTAAGACCAATTGGCAGGAAAAGTGACGCAATAATTTACTTTCATTGGTGTGTCAAGGTTTTTTTAAAGTGGAGAGTAAATTTATCGTTTCTTTATAAATTTCACATGTGACTAACCTAATTAATTTTTATTTTCTTCGCACATGTTTGCATATTGTTTAATACAACATTCCACCGTTTACTATCTATAAAATCCAACCCGTAAATTAATTTAAGATCAAATCACTTTGCAACCCTTTAATGATAAAATGAACGTATACAGATATTGTATAAAATACATGTTATAAAAGCTCAAAACCCGATTAAAAAAAAACTGGACACAGGGTGTGTTGTGAGTGAATGGGTTTCCATCAATCCGTATTGAAGAGTGTGACAGTGACATGCTTGGTCCATCAAGTATTTGATTGTTTAGCTTAGCTTCCAAAAGCAATGAATATGTGAGTACTCTACCGTACGGGAACTAGATTGGTAAGTATATCAGAGAGAAGCCAAATGGTTAACTATACGGGTTTTTGTTAAACACTGGTTTACGACTTAAACATTAATTTAAGATTAGTTTGATTCGAGGTTTAAGATTAAGGCCGTACTTTGTATTATAACCTAGACATTTTATACCAAATCAGTAATTTTCTAAGCGGGAATAATTTTTGTACATGAAAAAGTAAGTTTTAGGTAACCTTGGCTAAGGTCTGTAGTGAGAGCTTTTAGGTCACATTGGTGTCTCTGACTTGTCCTGAAGACTATTGTGGTATCAGCTGATAGTGGCAATAACCCGAAAGACGTTTGTGACCTACGTGACTACGAGTGCAGCATTGCTGATAACACGTGTTGTAAGGTTGTAATTGCTCTTAAATTTCCAGTCAGTTTCTGATTACTTTCTGTCACCAGCATATGACAAATCCTAATGGAACCAAACCAGTTAATTGATGTTGTATTAATATAAAGTCTTATTTTAACTAAAATTCTAAAATAATTAGTAATCCCAAACAGCAACTCAGAACATTTTATTATAAGGTTTTCTTATAAAACTAAATAAACTATAAAAAACACGTATTTATTGTGAATTTAATCATTTTAGCCATAAAAACTATTGTAATCATGGACATAAAATGCAAATCTATTATTTATTCCTGTTAAACAAATGTATAAATGTAACGCTAAGCTATTGATAAAATCCCTTAAGGAATGAAGAAGCAAGCTTACATGGATACGAATAAAATTGTACAAACTGTTGCAAATGGTTTAAGTATGTGTACATAATTGTTGTCCAGGCTTTATCGCGCAAGGTTGTATAACTTAGTTAGCCAACTTAGCTAAGCCACAGAGTGGAAGGTTAACTGTCTAATTTGGCAAAGGAGGAATTGTATCGTAGAGCAGGCTGCCAAAATAACAAGCATAAACTCGCAATAGTTGCTCTAGAGAATTGGTAAGCCTGCTTTGCATTTCTCGCTCAGAACTGTGACTGTTTATTTTAACCTTATCATAATACTCAAGAAGATTTGTTAACCTGTCATTAGGATAAAAAAATACATTTTAACAGTTCATACAATTTATTTCATATTAAATTCGTCATAAGTATCAATAATAGTTTCATTTTTTAATACTGTGTGTGTTTTCCTAGAAACGTTTTTGTAGAAAAATTACGTTTGATAACTTTCTAGAACACTGAAATCTTTAAGCTTTAATATTTAACATGTTGTAACCTCTTGAACTGCGCTATAATGACAAATTAGTTACGTTTCTCCGTCAGCAGTCCAAAATAATATAGTCTCAAAACATATATAACGCAGTTTTAATTGGTTACATAAGTTTTGTGTTTTACACAATTTATCAAAGATTAAACTGGTTTACCCTGCAGGAACATATGATCTACTGTTAAAATACAAATTACATTAATTTTAACCATGAACATTCTCGCCAAGCGTATATAAAATACCTATAAAATGTTTGATAAAGACAGAGAATTTAATAAGACACGAGATGTCCCGACAACAAAGCATCACTATAGTCAATAGTCAATAGTCAAACATGCTTTATTCAATGAGTACATGCATTGTACAGAATGGAGTCAATCATATATACATACATATTGTAGCAAAACATAATTTACGAATCTAACTTAACTTCCTTATCAAATCAAATAACTATTATTCACATACAAAACATTCGTCCAATGAATAGAGTGGTTTAGTTAACATGTATTCCTTTAGTTTCTTTTTAAATTTGACATTGTCATTAATTTTTTCACAATGAAGAAAGAAATAAAGCCAGCAACGATTAAATGAGCCTGAAGCAATTCCAGAATTGGTTTCGTGACCTCCTAGATTTGTAAATAATTAAATAAATAGGCCTATAAACTATTGTCCTTTGTTATAAGTTATTCATGAAAGCATTGGGGAAAACAAATTATGTAAAACAATTTATCGAACAAGAGTGCTTATATTTGTATACCTTTTCACGCAATTGACATTAAAGTAACGTAAATTATTTTACTGGGTATTTAACGAGTTGAATAAAAAATTAGCTATCATGAACTTAGCTAACACAATGTAGACTGATGTACTTGTCACATGCCACGTTGGACTGTCTCGAAATAAACGGTGACAAGCGTTGTTGGAGATTGACGCTCGACGAGGGGCAGGGATGTTATTGATGCATTTCTAAAGATAACTTACTCATTTATATTTACGTGCCTATTAAATTAATTTTTTCAATATAAAAAATATATTATGAATTTTAATAATAAATGTAAGTTATAAGTGAACTTTTATCGTAGTACCAAAAGAAAAATATATGAGGTTTTATAAATTATTTATGTATAGGATTAAAACGACGTGTAGCAAGATATAAGTATATTATTACAGCCACTTTATCAAAGAAAGGAAGATTAGCAGGAGGATTATATTACAGGTTCAGGCTGTTCTAATGCACCAGGTACAAACAACTAATGCAATGGACAACAAAGCATGTCAATTGGAGTATTCCCGGGCTTTATGGAAATGTTGTTAAAATACTCTTACATCCATTTTAATATACCCTTAATATATATATATATATATATATATATATATATATATATATATATATATATTAAGGGGTTTATACATACCCCCTTTAGTACATACTTTAGGGGTTTATATATATATATATATAAACCCCTAAAGTAACAGGGTTTCTCTTAGAAATGACTAATAATCGTAATCAACGGCAAATGTATTTATTTTTTGTTAAATAAAATCAGATTAATTGCCTTTTGTTCTTTACAAACCAACTAATTTTCATTAAAACTTCAATGGAAGCAATCGAAGTTTAATTAAACTAGCTGTACCCAAGAGCTTTACTAGATTACCTGTTTTCTGTTAAAAAAATTTAACGAAACAGCCGAATATTCCTATTTTGTTATATTCCTCATATGTTTTATCAGTTCCCTTACGAAATATTACATGCAAAGAAACTACTATATTCTCAGGTTTTCTTACTAAGATATGTTTTTCAAATATGAAATTGATTCGTGACAGGTTTACAGTTTCCCAAAAAGTCTCAAATACGATTTAAAATTATATATACCAATTTTTGTGGACTTAACAGTATTTGTCATTGAACTTTCCAGTCAACCTTGATGTGCAAATGTGATATTTGCTATTTAGATTCATCTGGTAATAATATTATTTTATTTTAATTTAGGTGTAATGGTGGAAACAATCGCCCGTCACGCTCAAAGAGTAAATCAGCTGGAAAGTCAACTCGTGTCAGTGACTGTTTCTCTGAAACTGTCAGGTCACAGATGGGTTGGTTCAGAACTGATCATGAGAGATTTGACAAGCCATCAGCCAATATTGACAAGCAACAATTGAATTAGTAAAGCTTCCCCTCAGTTAACCTCTAAATACCACACGTTTTTTGGATTTTATCTGCAACCACTTAACCTAAGTTAATGATTCAAAATACTACTTTATTTGTTTTTTAAGCTCTATAAAATTCTCAAAACCAAAATTATGTATTTAAAAATTTAAGGGTGAAAAATTAATTTATATATTCGTGTATATAAATTTGATCGAATAGTGTTTTTGGCATCTGGGGACCTAAAAAAAAAGTTCTCATAGTCTCGGGCTTAAGTCTTACCATGCCACCTGCTATAATAGATTCTTCCCTATAGGGAACATTTGCTAAAATTAAAGATGTGCATTAACAATGTCATCTTCCCGAGGATCTTTCGTCTAGAAGTTTTGAATCTTAATAACATTTAGTTAAACTTGAATCTGGTAAGACAGCCATGGTAACATTCTCATCATGTAGTTAACCAATAATTTACAGGTAATAATTTTTCGTGTCAGCCAGAAACAAGCCCCAGACATAAACAGTATTGTGACGGCATGTACTTTTAGTCCGGCATTTTTGGTTTCTCACCACACTTCCGCCGTCTGATGTTGTCTTATTACAGCTATAATTTATCTCTCATTCAAAAACCATTGTAAAACTATTTCAGAACTGTCGCCCAAGTTATTTTCGTTAGAGTGTTGGTGAACCTACGTTTCCTAAACTTTACCTGTCCACAGGGGTCTCGGGAACGTGAGTGGACCGTGAGTGGAACGTGAGTGGAACGTGACTGGAACGTGAGTGGAACGTGAGTGGAACTTGAGTGAAACGTATCAAGAAAAGCTACAGTACAAGCTAGACGATACTGATAAAATATCCTAGCCAAGTCTGGGATTCGAACCCACGCCACGGCCGCTGCCATTGTTTCAATGTCTATCCACTTGACCATTGCACCAGTGGCTCACAAAATTGATCAATCTTAACTTCTCTAAAGTATCTATTGTCAGTATATTGTCAGTGTCTACTGTCAATGCATTATCAATATGGATCAATCTAGTTTGTAAAACCTTCAATGACTGTTCTAATCTACAGATCAGATTTGTAAGTCACCCCAACATTAGAATACAGGAACTAAGGCGTTTAAGAGATTACTCATGGTTAAGATTGCAACAGTTATTTAGTATAAATAAAAATCTGATTTTTTTGGGTTAGAATATGAAGCAATAACATCACTTAAAAATAATGTTGTGATAATTTAAGAGAGTGTGTAGCTTAAATCAAAATCCAGAGTAAGGAACCTACGATTATCATATACAAATTAAGTGCATAAATACAAATTTTCAAATCATTCTATTATAAAATGTGTTATCATCCAATATTTTTATTTAAATAGACGTACAATTGTTGATGAATGAGTGGGTGTGCACGTGGGTAAGTGTGTTCGTGTGTTGTTCACATATCATCCAGGGTGCCAATACAACACAGTGCGGCACAATGCAGAACAGGCTTCTCCACTTTGTCATTCATGATAAAACCCAACTGTCACTGCCATTCAACGGATCATTTTTATATGGAGGAAGAATAAAATATAAACGAGCCAGCCAAACATTACAATTCATTTAGTAAAACTTCACAATGCAGACGGCTTTATTATATGTCGACAATTTACAAAGTTTCTTTTGTATCCTTCGTTCCAAAGTTCAATATTTCCAAGTGTTTCATGTGTTAACACATTGGGTGCTGACATCATCAATTGATGATTTTTTTAACATTGAAACATATGTGTTTTCATGTTTGAACATGTTTGTCCGCACCCAACGTGTTAAGGAATTATAAATGGAAGTAAGGGGTTTGATATTTTGAATACAAAATTCACTGTGTGCCTAACTTGCATTGTGCATAAGGGGCAAACTCCATTTACACGACTTTTGGATTGGTAATACTAGCTCGGTGATAACTATTGGTAACCCACAATACTGATGTGACGGAATATCAGTTGACTTTTGGCTATACATTAGGTCAGTCATCCCCCTTCAATTTGGTTTCTTCAGGTTTTAAAACACCGTAGTGAAGTCTGTGATTCATAGCTGGAAAAATGTTTGTACTAATTTAGTATAGTATTTTTAGGTTGGCGAAAAGGCATTACATAATTCCATGTTAAGGGCTGATTTGCTGTTCCGAATGTTCTAGGTTATCTAATGTATATATTTATGAGTTGCGATAGTATGGGGTGATATAATAATTATTGAAGACCGTTGATTATTATTATGACTGTTAATCTGGCTACTTAGTCACATATACAGCAAAGTCTTTGTCAATAAATAGCTAAATGAAATATTAAAATAATTTAATAAACATTTTGCAACATGTTTTAGAAACCCCACAATATTATTTTTGGTTCAGTAAATTATTAAATAATTCAATAAATGTCAGTATTACTTTTTCTTTGTTTAAAACTCATTGTTGGAGATGGGAAATTTATGATATTTAATACATTACAGAACTATTTTCGGAAAATGTCGTAAACAATTGCTTGAATAACATTACTGTTAACATTGATAAGATAAAAGAATGATGAGTAAATGATTAGTGACACAATATAAAAGATTTAAAGATTTTCAATATCAAAGCATAAACCAACAATAAGTTATAGTATAGATTTTACTATTGAATAAATGTCTTTAATAAAAACATAAAATAATGAATAAATTTCAACTACAATTTATATATATATATATATATATATTGAATAAATCTGTTTGAACACATTATTGACAAGTTATTTTTGCTGTAAAAATATTGCTACTTTTTTCTAACGCTGATAAACATTGAACATACGTCTGCTGCATTTCAATACTATTTTGAAAGAATTATGAATAATTGGGATCATTCTGGCATTAGTTTCAAATTCAAATAAACAGCCAACACTTCACTTGTCCTGCAAGAGACAGGGCTGCCACTACCCCAGAGTCACGGTCATGTTTATGGTTATTAAGTTGGCAGTCTGCAGTCTCCGCCAGCCAGTGCTTTCCTTGCCAACTTGCACGCTCAATGTAATATAGCAAAGCCTTTTTATATTATTAGAGTACGTGTTATATTTTCTTCAGAAATTTTAAGTCTTAATAAATGTCTAACTTATTTAATAAGTTTCTTTCAACCAATTCAGATACTCTTAGCAACTGATTATCAGAGTCTACTACGCCTTAAAAGTTCTCATATGACTTGATTGTTTTATTTCATGGTATTTCTTTACTTTAATTCGAGTGATATTTTTCTATCGAAAAATGGCAACAGTGACAACGTAGAACCATGCTGTTGGCTACAGCCCAACTGTCAACTTAATTGTCCGGTATTAGAGATAGGGATTAGAGCTCTATAGCTATAATTATCGTATAGGCCGAACCCTGGACCTCGTGAACCCAATAGTCAAACTGATTTTTTTACAATTTTCAATTTTGTACATCGACACATTTTTTGCTTATAAATAGGCATAAAAATGATACATTTCCATATAAAAACGTATTCTCTAGAGGAATAGACCAATTTCATGTCTTGGAAATGTTTGCAGTTAAAATAATTAAAGGTATAAAATGACATTTTAGCTGTGATTCCAGCGAACAATCGCCAAGTGCAGACTGTAAACTGTTCTCCACTTTTAATAACGTATAATGATGTACTATTTTCTTATAAAATAAATTTTTTACCTTGTACTTTATAATATTTCTATTCTTTTAGTCACTTTTTGCTCTTTGATTAGAGTAAAAATGGAAAATTTGGGTACATTTCGCCAGTGAAACAAGTAAATTGTTGACTTTTTGACCAATTATTCCTATATTATTTATGAATACATGCTCTTTTACGTCAATACCGTGAATACTCTTAAGTTTACACTTTACAGGACATGCAAATAAGCAAAATAACCATATTAACGGTCTTTAAAATGACAAAAACTGACAAATATCGCAAATTTGTACCTCGGTGAAAACCGTTTTTATCGAAATTACGCTTAAATAAGGAGTTTAGAATAATTTGTTGGATACAATATGTTAATAAAACTATTCTAGAATAGTTTAAATCATAAAAAGACCACTTTATATAGCTAGAGGTTCTCGTATAGAGAAAACAATAGAAGCGAATAGCGGTACCTTCCGGACACGCGGTCGCATAGGGTCAATGGCTTAATAATCTTGATTTCATCGATTATGATGTTTTTAAATTTTGATATTACACTAAAAATCACCAATCCAATACATCAAGTTTCACGTTTAAGGGCGTTATGTTTCGCCAGTTACGGGCGTTTAAAGTTTATAGTGTAACAATAGGGTGACGGTCCGCTATCTGACGTGGCGTCAGCGTCATTTTTGGTGCTAGAAACTCGATAACGAGCCAGTCTGGGCACTCAGTTAAGTTTGTTAAGATTAAAACTCCCTTTCAAACGATACCAAACTCGACCATGTTTGCTAATTTCGTTTTTTCAATATGGCACATTCAGTATTTAGGGCGTTATAACTGTAAACTACTTGAAATGGCAAGAAAGGTATTTTCATTTTCAGAACTCAAATCAACTCATAAAGGAGTTATGTATCACCAACGTAAATACATAAATAAAGTTCCTGTTCAAACATATTAATCGGTATTTCTATGGAAAACCAAATTACTTTAAGCGAATTTCCCCTATAGGGAAGAAGCTATTACCGTAGGTGGCATGGTAAGACCTAGGCCCGGGACCATGATACATTTTTGTTTTGAGGCCACCAGATGCCAAAACACCATCAGTTAAAATTCATATATATATGTATATATATAGTTTTATATATATAATATATATATATATATGTGTGTGTGTGTGTGTGTGTGTGTGTGTGTGTGTGTGTGTGTGTGTGTGTGTGTGTGTGTGTGTGTGTGTGTGTGTGTGTGTGTGTGTGTGTGTGTGTGTGTGTGTGTGAGTGTGTGTGTGTGTCCGTAGGCACGATAACTTTCGTAAAAATGGTCTGATCTTGATGAATTTTGGTATAAACGTGTAAGGTAGCATCTATTTTCATGAGTTCGAGAACCATTCAGGTCGCTCTACTTTATGGGGGCTTTGGGGGGATTTTGTACCCCAAAAATGGGTTTCTTGAACGTTTTAAATAATAATTTTTAAACCCAAATGTTTGTTTACACTATTAAATTCAGCTTAAAAACCAAACAATTTGGTATTTCAGTAATCGCTTTACGTCAATTGTTTACCGAGATATTGAGAGTACTAAACACAATACGTTGTCCAATCTTATGGAGAATAAGTAAAATTGTATATCTTGCTTATTGATTAACATATATTAATGTATCTTGGTATGTGGCTTTGTATGGTTGGGTTTTAATGCTATTTGCATACAAAACTAATTTGTTGTGGTCCCCATGGCAGCAAACCTGCGTACTCAGCAGCTATAATGTTATTCTTATAGAGAATAATAAACATGTGATATCTTGCTTGTCTATGAACATAAATTGATAAAACTTGTTATGTTGCTTCATCTGGAGGTGATTCATTGGTATTTGCATAAAAACCAGATTTTGTGGTCCTTGATGCAGCACACCTGCATACTCAGTCCTAATGTTTTTCTTATGGAGAAAAAATAAAATGTCATATCTTGCTTATTTATCAATATGCTTTGATTAAAGTTGGTAAGTGGCTTCATGACTTAGTGAAGTAACATTTGAAATTCGCTGAGTATGCAGGTTTGCTGCAATGGGGGTATTTTATAATTTTATTGGCATATAATAACATTACTTTATATTTTACAATATTGCAAATTACGAAACAATGGTCCGAAACAGGATATATTGGCAGGTGTCAGTTGGCTTTAGCGATGAATGACAAAATGGTAGGCCTCATCCGCAGCGTGCCGCACTGTGCTGTAATGCCACCTAGGATAAACTTAGCATGTTACATGTAGCGTGCAATTTACTATTAATATACTAGTAATGGGTACCGCAGACATGATAGGCTTGATGTGTTTTACCAGCTAGTTAAGAGTAGCTAAGCAATACATTGTTACAATGAATAATCGATAAATCTATTAAAATCTTCATTTTAAAGATTGTTAATCCTTCCTTTAAAACATGCAAGTGCACGTGAAAACTACAAAATTAGGTTTCAATTTCTATTACCAGTTAAAATAATTGCAATATACCATTCTAAAGCTAACATCCTTAAACTCTACCAAGTTATTTGTTTTCCAATAATTCTTTATTATTCAACTGTTGATCACGTTTTGCAAGGTATCATTAAACGATAATAGTACAGATAAAATTATCCCAAAAAGATTATTACAAAACAAATAAAATTGGAATGTTTAAGAAATTTGGAGGAAAAGTATGATTAGCATTAAGTTTTAAAATCCAAAGAGTCCCAAAAGCTTTTTAGGCTGGAAGTACATTTTCTGGCAGTGGGAGGGTGGGAGAGAACTGAATTAAAGAATATTTGTATTCATGGTATTCAAGCTAGTGGAATGTTGTTTTTTAGGCCTCGTTCAATGTTTTTTAGGACTCAGAATTGAAATAAACCATATTGAAATCGATACATCCACCTGATTCGAAAAATAAGCTAATTATTTACCTATACAAGGTGCCTATGTCAGTAAGCAAAAAGACGTGGGACGCAATAATTAACATCAATTAAACTATTATTGTTATTAATTAAATTATTGGTTAAGTAAGTTTCTGTTTCATTAAATCACGAACTATACGATTAGTTGGTTTATTAAAACATGAACGTAGCTGAAGGCACGTGGTTTTAAACAACGTGTGTTTCAGAGTTAAGAAACATAAAAACCATCCAACAACAATGTTGTCTATGTTGGACTTGTCATACGTCACTTCCCACGGTGACAGCGACCATGTACGTATTGTATAGTTCTGAACTACAACCAAGAGTTGACTCGTTCTACATCAAACTATGGTTCAAGCCATTATATTACTCGGAAACTAAATAATTGCAATATCGTTGACAACAATATTTGTAAAACTAGCTATCACTCAGAATAATTCAAGGGGAAAATGTCAGTTAGTAGTATTTAATACAAGTCTGTTTAGTTTGCATTCGTCCTGTATGTAAATACCAGTTTTAGAAATTATGTCCGGTTTAATTTAATTACCACAACTCTGAATACTTAAATGCAATTTCTATATGTAACTATTTTTTTAATATGTATTTAAATATGTGAAGTTATCTGGTTAAATCCAAGGGACAGTCATAAAAAGCAAATAACTGGGTAAGCGGAAGACATTTAGTTATAAGAAGAAATTTTGTTATTAGTTTAGCTGCTTTCTAATGCCCAAGCTCATAAACTTACTTAATATCTTAATTGATAGAAATATTAAACTTTAAAAATCTGTATTTTTTAAGTATTTCCATTTATTTATACAGTGGATATAGAACACATCTGTTTTCGTACACTATCATTGCCACTAAACAATTAATACGAATATATTAAATATATATTACTTAGGTTTAATAAATGTTTAAATAACAGTAATATATGTTCATTTTTTTTGCAGACCCAATGTATTTGACCGTACACTTGACCAAGTAGGTTTAAAACTGCAGTAGGCTGATGACGAAAACATTAAGGAGAAGCTACTGATGGGTAGTCTAATACACTATAGGTTGAATGTTAGGACTATATTTAAGAAAAGTACAACTTTATTAGTAATAGTGCATAGGTACTATAATTTGAAAAGTTAAAGAGTTTATTATTGTGTATACTTTTATTGATCAATGGAAAGGAACTTTTTCATAAGAAAGATTTTATAAATATCCCTGTGTACAAGGAGGTTAGAATTCAATGTTCTTGGATAAGGAAAAGTTATTTTTTATGGTGCGACGAATATCAATTATTAACTATAACAATACTTGCCAGGAATTAATTAATTTTACTATATAAGTAACGATTAAGTTCAACATTTATTACGACTAATTACATATTTTAAACGTATTTATATTTGTGAGTAATACATATTCGATTTTTAAAATTTTTTTATAGTATTTTTTATAACCTTGTTTATAACTACATCACAACTATGAAATTACCTCGAACTCACTTAAGAGAGTTAGATAAGGGTGCAAATGAAATTTAAAGTAGGAATCAGCAAATAACCAAGCAATATATATTCCACTCCAGAATCTCAACCAAACTAAAGTGGATATTTCTGGTGTAATGATGATGGTGTTGTATGTCCTCCTTAAGCCAACCATCCAGAAGGATCTCCACTTCTTCACTCAATTTGTAATAGAATTTGTCTTGGATACAACATTTTCCTTACATTAAAACTATTGTATCTGTAACATGTTATAATAATAAATAAATAAAATTTTATAAAAACCAATATTCATATATGGAAGTAATAAAAGAAAGGCCATAAGAATAATAGGAATAATTTAAATTAATATACCAAGTTTATAAACATTATGCCAGACATATTATTCAAGACACTGTATTTCCAAAATATTATTTAATGGTATTATTAAAAATCAACTCATTGTTCAGTCCAGCTTACTAACAGTCGATAATAAATAAATGAACAAATTATACATGAAACAGGACACATTTACAAATATGGGGTCTGTATTTAGTTTATGAAAGTAATGTTATTTTAGGTGTTGCTCAGTAAATTAATGGAAATTTGGCTGGTAAAATAGTATTTAAGAATTCTGATCAATTGAAGGTTAAAATTTATTTTAATCAGTAATTATTTATTTGTAAATTTTGGAATAAAACAATATCATTAAATTTACGGTTTAAAGATATACTATTTATCTAATAAAGATCAAAAGACAAAATTGACACGTTTTCAGACTTTAAAAAATTGTTTTCTCTGTCCGGAAACGGAACACAAATAAATACGCAAGGTTAGGAGTAGGGTATAATGGACAGTTCTGGGGCAGGAGGGACAGGAGGGCCACCCCCCCCCCGACCCCCCCCCCTCGCAAATTTTTTTTTGCGAATTTTTTTTTTTTGCGAATTTTTTTTTTTTTGCGAATATTAACCTAACCTAACCTAACCTAACCTAACCTAACCTAACCTAACGTAACCTAACGTAACCTAACCTAACGTAACGTAACGTAACCTAACCTAACCTAACCTAACCTAACCTAACCTAACCTAACCTAACCTAACGTAACCTAACCTAACCTAACCTAACCTAACCTAACCTAACGTAACCTAACCTAACCCATCCTAACCTAACCTAACCTCGGATCAGATTTCTGATTGCAGATTCTTGTTCGTCTAGTCGAGCCGAGAAATTTGAGTACCCACAACGTACATTTGGACGATGTAGGGGGGGGGGGGCTATCTCGGTTACCATAAGTCGGATTTGAATTCTGATTGCAGATTCTTGTTCGTCTAGTCGAGCCGAGAAATTTGCATACCCACAAAGTACATTTGGACGATGTAGGGGGGGGGGCTATCTCGGTTACCATAAGTCGGATGTGAATTCTGATTGCAGATTCTTGTTCGTCTAGTCGAGCTGAGAAATTTGCATACCCACAAAGTACATTTGGACGATGTAGGGGGGGGGGCTATCTCGGTTACCATAAGTCGGATGTGAATTCTGATTGCAGATTCTTGTTCGTCTAGTCAAGCCGAGTAATTTGCATACACACAATGTACATTTGGACGATGTAGGGGGGGGGCGGGCTATATCGGTTACCATAATTCGGATTTGAATTCTGATTGCAGATTCTTGTTCGTCTAGTCGAGCCGAGTCATTTGAGTACCCACATCGTACACTTTGGATGATGTTTACAAAAAAGGGGCCCGCACCACACTTTTGACCTTTTTTTTTTTTGCATTTTTGGAATCTCCTCGTCAAGCCGAGTATTCTCAGTACCCACATGACATACTTTGGATAATTAATACAAGAGTTGAACAGGGTAACGCTACAACCAACAGAGCTAGCCCATCAGCGCTTGCGGTCAATTGAACTACCAGTGAATGCAAATTTTAAGGAGAATATAATTGCAATGCTTTGAACATATACTGCAAAGGGGGGTGTATCGATACACCCCCCTTCAAGTACTCTGCACCGAGGCAGCTGTTCGCACAACCGACTGACAAGTCGAGACCTGTCTGGGAATGCGGATGTTGTAATTTGATACCTCGACTGGAGGGTGCAGGTGGTCACACAAAAACCCGACAAGTCGAGACCTGTCTGGGAATGCGGATGTTGTAATTTGATACCTCGACGGGAAGACGGCTGACCCTTCTAGGAATCCATAATTATAGACCACCCGCGTCGAATTCCATTAGAGCAGGGTGGTCTTTACCCCAGACAGCGGTTGAGAGTTTTTGCCCCGACCTTCCCCGAAATCCATTAGTGGGGAGAGTCACCCACATCACCAGCCCTCCTTCAGTTCAGTTCGAGAGTTCAGTGCGTGAAGACGTGTTAGTCCGATCCTGTTCCGTTCTACGCGATTTGTGTTAGTTGCTGATTATCATCATTTGCGATTTGCGATTTGCGTAAAGCACCTTTGAACTATTTAAAACGTTCGTGTTGTGCTGTATTGTTTGTGATTATTAAAACTTATAATCCATATTAAAGATGAACGCCACACACGTTTGTAACATTTGTGGTTGTATTTATGTGCGTAGAAACAATTTGGTGCAACACCACATCAGATTCCACGGCTTGAGACCACAACTACCAACACCAACACCAGCGCAGCAAGGTACGTTTTTTGCGTTGCATTATTGTTTTAATCAGACCTAAATGTTAGTAATATAGGAATACGTTATGCAATATAACCGCAGAGTGATACAATTATTCTTATTTAACGGCTTTAACTATTTAGCGCGAATAGAGAACTCTGTTTTTTAAATTTAAAATTACATGACTATATCAATATAATTTAATTTTAATAACTTATGTTATTGCACGCCCCATCAAGTCAAGTCATCAGAGTACTACATTACATACATAAACAAAATTTTAACCCCCCCCCCCGACCATTTTGTGTGTGTGGGGGGGGGGGGCACTGAGAATTTGAAAGTACTCTAAACAAAGGTAGGTGTTAAACATACTTCACAATCTAATCGTTTTGTGCGTTTGCAGATGGAGTAGCTGCATGTCGGCTTTGTCGAGCCACATTCGTAGACCGGGGAGCTTTAGAGCGTCACATGGAAGCGAACCACCGAGTCATTCCACCCCGGGAGGTGATTGATGCTCCGCAGACGACTGCCGATGTCAATCAACACTCCGTTGAAGGTGAGAATCCACATTAAAATAACTTTTTCCCCTTGAAACTAATTACCTTTTTTCTAATTATTTAACTAGGTACATGAAGAAGAAGAAGGAGACCGTGACAACTGGTGTACTATTGATTTAATTGCTAGGGGGAGATTTTCGCTCCCCCTAAAACATAATGCTTCTTTAGGGTTGGCGCAGCTCAATATTGCAGCTACATCCTTAGCTTTGAACCCAGGTTCATCAATGTAGACAAACAGTACAGAAGATTACATTCCCTGTTTCAAAATTGATATTTTTAATTAACAATTACATTTTGAAATGTGATTCTCGAGAGAGGGGAATTTGTATCTTTAGTTATCCTAATCTGTTTTTTATTTTTATTTTCAGATGAAGGACCGGGTCCTGGCCACCACACCTGCCATGAATGCGGTCGCCGTTTCCGTCGTGAAATACACCTGCGTCGACATGTGGATTCGGTACACGGCAGAGTCCGCAGGTTCATATGCGGCACATGTGGCGTCGAATTCAAGAGGGAAGACAACCTGCGTCGACACACCATGCAATTTCACGGCAATGGTCAAGAACGAAGATTCCCTTGCGCATACTGCGGTCAGGAGTTCAACCAGCGGTTCAACAAGGACCATCATGAGCGGATCTCTTGCCCGATCATGAAGGACCTGATCCGGAACCGAGCAGCCATGGAACAGGATGAACCCCAGCCAGGTCCGAGCACGGAGCCACAACCCGGTACGAGCACACACCAACAACCCGATGATGTTGAGATGACTGGAGCAGGACAGTCAAGCCCCGTATTCTCACTCATTCAACGGGGTTTCCGCAACCGCCTCCTAACTTACCGTCTGCAGCGACCGATGGAGAATCTCGTCACAATCGGAGAAGTGATGGTGCTGTTGATTGTGAGCCTTACGGAGTTGCTTGAGAACACCTTGGCGAAACACCGCAGCATAAAGGTCAACTTGAAGCTGGATTGTGAGTTCAAAAATGTGCACAACAACACCTGCCTGCGCAACTTCAAGACGAAGATGACTCCGCTGACGGTGACCTCGGACCTGAACCAGTACATCACAACAGCTTTTGCGAAGCTTATCAGAGAGAAGGCTGAGTGTGATCATATCGGCTCCGGGTGGACATACCTTCGCGTTCGTGATTTGGAGGTCGGTATTAACGAATACACTCCTCTAGGTGAAGATGGTCGAGCTTGGCTCCCACTGCCTATGTCTCTGGAGAACACCAAAGCAGTCGTCAACGTATCGAACGCCGATGAGCGGTGTTTTATGTATGCGGTCTTGGGAAAGTTTGTTCAAGAGGACCCTAAAAGACCGGCATCGTACACCGACGACATCATCGCCCGATACGATTGGACCGGCCTTCAATTCCCCGTTGCTCTGAAGAGTATCAAGGCGTTTGAGCGGACAAACAACATCAGTATCAACGTCTATGGTATTGATCACACGTGCGTGGGTCAGAAACCTGACGGACGACCAAAGTATCAGGACACCGTGTTTCCCTTGAAGATTTGTAGGCAGGAGCGCGAAGACCATTGCGACATTTTGTACGTGACAACGGACGGTGATAGTCACTACGCCTACATCAAAGACCTTAGTCGACTGATCCGTCCACAGCTTACAGCACATATGGGTAGGATATTCATCTGTAAGCGGTGCTTCGCGCACTTTGATAACCGTCCGAACAAGCTCGGTCTGACGGGTGCACAGCGTCTGGAGGAGCATAGGCGATACTGCTCCGCTTCAGCCCCTATTCGCATGGATACGCCGAAGAAGACAGAAATCAAATTCAGCCATCCAGAGTTCACCCGACGCGAGCGTTTCACCATTTACGCGGACTTTGAGTGTGCTCTACTGCCGACCGCGGAGATGGATGAACAAGTCGACGAACCGCACGGAGGAGTAGCCACCCACATCCACATCCCATACGCCTTTGCGTACCAGATTATCGACTCGTACGGACTTGAGGAGTTCGAGCCTCGAGTCTACTTCGGGGATGATGCGTCAAAGACATTTATGGAGATGTTGAAAACTGATGTTGAGCGATTGTGGAACTTCCTGTACGAAGCAAGAAATCTGCGTCCTGTCCTGACCCCAGCCGAAACGATGCAGTACAACTCGACAGCGAATTGCTACCTCTGCGGATCGGCATTTTCAAGCGAAGACCCAAAGGTTCGTGATCACAACCACGCGCCGCCCTACGAGTTCCGTGGCGCTGCGCACAGATCATGTAACCTACGCTACAGGGAGCAGCGAGTAGTCAACTGCTACTTCCACAACCTCTCCAACTACGACGCTCACTTCATAGTGCGGGAGTTGGCGGTCGACCCTGGTGATGTTGAGGTGTTGGCTCACACGGAAGAGCGGTACATCGCTTTTACGAAGCGGTTCCTGTTCGACCGAGCGGCGGCACCGGTTGGGATGCAAGGGCGTGGAAAAAGACAGCCAGGATTCAGAGTCAGGTTCCTAGACACCTACAGGTTCCTGGCTTTGAGCCTCGCCAGCCTCGCAGCCGCACTTCCACCAGCTCAACTCTTGGAGACGAGGAAGAGATTCCCCGAAGACCACCTCTTCGATCTAGTCCGTAGGAAAGGCGTGTTCCCGTACAACTTTGTAACGTCGAACGCCGTGTTGGAAGATACTACGGAACTGCCTCTGCAGCGAGATTTTCACAACGACCTTACCCTGGAGGACATAACGGATGCAGACTACGAGCATGCTCGCAACGTGTGGGAAACCTTCGGTTGTAGGAACCTCAAGGACTACGCCGAGAAGTACCTACGCTGTGACATTGCGCTGTTGACTGACGTCTTTGAACGCTTCAGGGACACGTCGATGGCTGAATACGAACTAGACCCTGCGCACTACTACACCCTACCGTCATACGCCTGGGATGTTATGTTAAGGACCTGTCGAGTGGAGCTTGATACGATACAGGACTTTGATATGTACCTCTTCTTCGAGCAAGGCATCAGAGGAGGTATTTCCCAGGCGATCACCAGACACGCCAAGGCCAACCATGATGGATGTCGCCCTGAAGATCGACGACCTGAAGAGCCAACGAATCACCTGCTATACTTGGACGCCAACAACCTTTACGGTTGGGCCATGTCCCAGTGTCTTCCACAGGGGCACTTCCAATGGCTCAGCCGAGAGGAGATCTCGTCCCTGGATATTGCATCGTTGGACCCCGAAGGACCCACGGGCTACGTCTTGGAAGTTGACCTTCGCTACCCCGCCCACCTGCACGACCTTCACAAGGATCTCCCCTACTGCTGCGAGACCAAACGTCCGCCAGGAGGGAAATTCAAGAAGCTCGTTACGACTCTGGATGACAAGAAGAACTACATCTGTCATTACAGAATCCTGCAACAGGCGCTGGAAAACGGACTGGAGCTTGTGAACGTGCATCGCGTCATCTCGTTCCGTCAGTCTCGGTGGTTAGAGAGCTACATCCTAATGAACACCGAACTGAGGAAGAAGGCCACGACCAAGTTTGAACAAGACTTTTTCAAGCTTATGAACAATGCGGTCTTTGGCAAGACGATCGAGAATGTTCGCAAGCGAATGAACGCTAAACTGGTGTGTACGCCGGAGATGTTCAGGAAGTACGTGGCCAAGTCAAACTTCCTGGACCGAACCTACTTCAACGATGACGTCGCCATTGTACACATGTCGAAAGTCAATATCGTCCTGGACAAACCGCTCTACGTCGGAATGTGTGTCCTCGATCTGAGCAAGTGGCTCATGTACGACTTCCTTCGAAAGATGAAGAACCGCTACGGCGATCGACTGAAGGTTGACTACATGGACACTGACAGTTTCGTGTTCGACATCCAGACTGAAGATGTTTATAAGGACATGTTGGAGCATCTGGATGATTTTGACACCAGTGCGTACCCCCGAAACCATCCCTGCTACAGCCCCGTCAACGCAAAAGTCATCGGAAAGTTCAAGGATGAAGCGAACGGTCTTCCGCTGCTCGAGTACCTCGGTCTTCGCTCAAAACTTTATTTCATGGACATTGTCGAGTTCGAGGAGAGGACCGAAGATGACGAGTTGCAGGTCATGACAGTGAAGCGCGCCAAGGGAGTCGCTAGAGGTGTTGTAAAACACAATCTAACCTCTGACGACTATCGGGAATGCCTCTTCAACGGCGTGTTGAAGAGAACCATCAACACCAGGTTCCAGTCCCGAAACCACCGCGTCTTCACAGTTCAAGTCGACAAGCTATCCTTGAGCTGTAACGATGACAAACGCTACATCCTTCCGGACGGTGTAAATACACTGCCTTGGGGGCATGTTGACGTTCCACCTCAGCCCGAAGACATCCCTCAAGACGATGAAGAGGCGGAGGATGAGGAGCGTTGAGTGGTTGTGTCATATTACCAAAGACCCTGACTTGACTTGTAAATTATTTTGAAAAATCTAGTCATTAGTTTGTATCGAGTCTCGTAAAACTTAGAAATGTGCTCCTTTTTTCTTTTTGTTCTAGTCGTTAGTTTGTGTCGAGTCTCGTTTTTGCTAGCCAAACACAAATGTTCAGGAGCACATACTCGATGTAAAATATATATATATAAGGTGTGTAAATAAATAGCCAAATTGTTCGTATATACATTTGTCTTTTTTTTCCTCCCCTCACATAGTCTTAAGATACTAAAGTAAAAAAAAATTATTCAGGAATATGTTTATTCATATAAACCAGGTTCAGATATGAATGTTACTTTACAATCATTGTATGATAGGTCTGTCCCAATTTGTGGTTGACAACTGTTGTTCAACTGATTTAATTACCAGGGGGGAGATTTTCGCTCCCCCTAACACATAATGGCTTAGGGGGAGATTTTCGCTCCCCCATACTACAGGAATTGTTGAAGACTAGAATGCACCTGCTAATGTCATTGTATGATAGATCTGCCCCACTTTGGGGTAAAGGAGGCGAGGATGGGAAATAATAAGAATGTTTCTTTTTTTATTCTGAGTACACAACTAGTTTATTGAGAAAAATGCAAAATTTCAAAACTCAATTGGTATACATTTGTGCAAAGAGTCTTCTGATCAGTGCATCGTTGTGGCCGAAAGAAGAGTGTTCAAAGAGCTGCACAAAGTCCTTCATCTTCATGCCGTAGTGGGTGCGGCAGTACAGGAATACAAGGCAGTATTGACCGCAGACCAGAGTGTTGTCACTTTGAAGGCGATGCTCGTTGTACAGGTAGCGACGAGCGTTGCGTCTCAGGAATCCTTGGTAGAATTGAAGATGTGGCGGTTGACCGTAGCTGTCAAAGAATTCAATTATTCCTCCTCCTTTGTTAAGGTAGAAAGCGACCCAGTGAGTGCCGTCTTCATTGTGTGGATCAGTGTTCACAATCATAGCAGTAGATGGTGAAATATAATGGGGCAATTGATCCGCAGCGTAGACACCAACATTCTGTACGGGCAGTTTAGCCATACACTTTTGTATCTCTAAGGTATTCATTCTACTGTGTCGACGCCACAGTCAGTAGTAGGAGTAGTAGTACTAGTAGCAAAACAAAAGCAGGAACTGGTATCACTCTCACCATCGTCAGCGTAATCATCAGCGTCAGCGATATTTGTACTTAGATGTAACCAACTGCGTAATGTGATGCAATTGGCTAGAGCGCATCGTGTGTGAGCTGTTCTGTGGTGGCGACATCGCACTGCGTTTGTTGATAGTAGACTGTTGATTGACGATAGTGATCCGCAGCCAATATCGTTGATATCCATGACATTAGTAGTACAGTGATCCGTGATGAAATTGTATCGTACAAACTCTTTTTTCTCAGCACCTTTGACGTAGACAATCGGTCGTTTGGCGATACATGCACGTAACTTTTCCTCTAGCACATGATACCAGATATCACCTTGGTCCCATTCCAATCCGTGACAGTGTTTTGTGAGCCAATAGCTTTCACGCAGTTTCTCTTGTGATAGGAAATCTCGACTGAATGGTGATTTGGCGATATGATGCATTAGCAGTGTTCCACTGACCAATTCCAAGACGCACACTTCCTTTAGAATGTAGTCATTTGCGTTGTCCTTGAAACATTGAAAATCTACAATAATTGGAGATGCGGAATTTTTACGCGGTACTCTGCATAAACGATCCATCTTGTGCGAATGTTGGTTGTAGACTGAGGAGGAGGAGGACGATGACGCCGCTGCCGACGATCTAACCGCCAAAGTCCGCAGACACGTTGCGATGACGATCGATTTCGATGACGTTGTCAAACTCTGCGTATACCAGACAGTTGACAGTCTCTGTGAGCCCCGTGTCGAAAGCAATCTCCATACGCACACTGCCGTTGCGCACTAGGTTCCAATGAGTCGTGTCGCTTGCTGACATATCAGGTGTTAGATCGAATGCCATCAGACAGTATCCATCGTCGTAATCGTCTCTATTTATGAGATTACCAGCATCGCTAAAGTGTATGCCGGAGCCTGAAAACAGACTGTGATACGCCATCACGTATTTTCCCTTGCCGGTTTCGTAGTGTGGTTGTAGCGGTTTGGACGGCACTTGTTCACCGTCCACGTACAGCGAGAAGTAGTTGGTTTTGAAATTTTGAAAGTTAAATGGATTCTTTTTTAAATCGCCATTATAAGCGGCGTTGGTGACCAGTCCGACAATGATTCGTTTCGGCACTTGACCTAGAAACACATTGTCCAAAGTTTTGCTCCTCACTCCAAACGGCAGTGTGAATGTTTTCAATTCCACTCTGGTGATTGGGTATTTAGCTGTGCCGGTCTGAAGCGTTTTGCTGTGCGCCAACAGTACAGTGGGGCTAACTTTACACCTTCGTATCCAGAGATTCGCATCAACAATGTGCACCTTGTAGTCACCATCATCCGACATAATGGAGAAGGAATCTTTTGATCGGATCAGTTTAAAACGCAGCTCCACACCGTTCAACAGGAACTTGTTCTGATTACACATGTCCACATGTAGGCGACCGAGCATATCGATTTCACGACTTTTATTTGTCATTTTTCGTCTCGCCTTTAGTCCATCGTTATCGTCCAGAGTATTGTCCATGTGGCCGGCATCGTCCGCGTTCCACAATCCACATGTTAAATGTGATTTCCTAGCATCATAGCCGTAATTCAGCAATGTTTCAATATACGCTCGATATGCATAAGTGTTGTTTTGTGGTGTGACCAGTTTCTGATTCATACTCATATCGACTTGACTGAATAACGTGTGCAGCCAATTGTTGACTGGGCCAATTTTGTTCGATTCATCGGCATCTGCGATTGCCGCTCCTGTCGACTTGACAATAGACGCTGTAACTTCCAACATTGTTTGCGAAAGATCGGTGTATTCTTCGCCGTTGCCGGGCACAACAAACTCGATGGGCGAATCATCAGTCAGTGTGGAGATTGGTTTGTACTGAATCCATTTGCCGCTCTCGATACTGGTCTGCGTCGGCGGTAGGGAGAATAAGTCCAATTCCGTCTTGACGCATTCACACGACTTTTGATGTAGAAACGACATTGCTAGCGTGTGTGTTAATTGAATATATCACGTACGGAAGTTCTCCTCACTGCTTTCCTCGTCTTCCTTCTAACTGTCCTTCTCTTCTTGCTGCTGCTCTTGCCCTTCTTCTTGGATGACGACGACCTTCCTCGAAGGAGTTTCGTCAAAGACTGCGGTGTGACACGACGGCCGCCGAACATGGCGCGCTTCGCGTTCCTCTTACGCGAGAGTCTCGCGTTAGTCTTTCGCGCAGGAGTAGCGCGTCGGTGTTTCGCGGTATTCTTTCGCGTTACGCGACGGTGTTTCGCGCGAGAGCCACCGCCGCCACTTAGCACACGTTGAAGTTTGCCGTCCGCCCTGCGTTTTAGCGAGTCTGTAAACTGGCTGAAATGATCTCTAGCGGCTTCTTTGGGATCCCGCTGGTGCATGGCCATGTCGCCCAAGAATCCAACACCGGATTTCAACGCCTCTTTGGCCACAGCAGAGGCTCCCGACTTGAGCAGCGGTGTGATGGTGCGGAACATACCGCCTAGGAAACTGCCAATTCCATGTCCGCGCTGGTAGGGTGCACCGCGAAATACCCTATCGATACTGCCGCCGGTCTGCTGCAACTGTTGGCGACGGTAGTAAGCCAAGTAGGGATCGTTTGTATTCATAATTGCTGAGCTACTCTTTTGAAATGAAGCTTCACGTACGACGTCCCAAAGAGGAATGACGCTTTTTTACTAGCGTGATCCCTTAGGTCAATATCGATCGTTTCAAATGTTCCTTTCATAACTGGCGCATAATGAGGACTGATGAAATGCACAGTCTTATGCGCGCCGTGTGTGTAGTTATCTCTGTCAATGTTGATAATCTTCAAAAGCGGCGCTGTAGTGTCGCCAATCAGCTGCGGTTCAATCAGATCACAATACACGTACAAGTGTGTCGGCAGTCCCATAGTCAGATTTGGTGGCCATATCGCTGTGAGGTCATTTGTCAAAACGTTCTCGTACGGATCGAAACCCAACTGGAGAGACAGCGCTTCGGTGAAATGCACTTTGCTTATACCGTCCACCATTGTCGTGATCTTGACTCTGTCCTGCTCTTTGTCATACTCAAAGTACAAGTACTGGGTTACATCCTTCGCTTTATTGATCATTTTCAATAAATCGGTTATGTTCTTGTAATAACCGGGTTTCATCTTTAGCATAATGTGCTCGACGCTGAGTGTGACGGGTATACTCGGCAGAACGAGTTTATAGTCGAGCCAAATACACGATTCTTCGTCCACAGTCATAAAGGAGCATGGATAATGCGCTTCGACCAAAGCCATCTCCCACTCGCCATCGCCTTCTAATCGAATTTGTCTCGGCAGATGTGTAGTGTACTTGGACACTGTGTTTTTTGGAAAATAATCCTTTGAGCTGTTGCTGGGCAATGTCAAATAGAACTGGTTGCTATTAGGCATTTTGCAAATCTTGCGCTCTTACCCAAGAATTGAACTCGTCTCCGTAACCTGCCCACTTGACGAAATAACGCTTACTGCGACCACGACCCTTAGCGTCTAGTATTTCAGCAATCTTGAACAGATGGTCGTTGTATATTGTCACTTTTTGTAATTCGTATTCGTAAAACTGACCAGTCACTTGTTCACCGTTGAGATCCGCCAAAGTGTACATTGGCAGAGGCATCAATGTGTTTACACGACGCACCACAAACACTTCTTTACTCCAATTAGTCTCGTAACCTTTTGCGAATGTACCCTTCTCCTTAGATATGCGCACTGTGGTGCCAACTGTCAGTTTTGCCTTAACACGACGCGGTATCTTACCGAACATGCGACGCCATACCTGATGCAATATTTGCTTATTGTCAACAGTCACATCGACTGGCCGTATTCTGTTGCCTAGACTCTTGTGAGCGCTGTTGTTGTATGCGCTAACCAGTTTGTCCAACACATCTACGTAACGATATGTGTTTTTGTAAGTCAAATATCGCCACATGCGCGTTTTCAAAGTGCGATTCACGCGTTCCACTACGGCCGCTTTAACATCTGGGTTTTGTGTAGTGACATAGATGATTCCGTATTGTTTGAATAACCTTTTCGTCTTGGCACCGGTGAATTCAGTACCTTTGTCGGTTTGTAAACAGCGAGGTGTATCGGTCGCTTCGGCAAATATCTCCTCGAAAGCGTTGGCCACTTCAGCTCCTTCTTTCCGCCTCAACATCCGCACATACAGGTGTTTGCTAAACACGTCTATTACAGTCAGTAGGTAGTTGACGCCGTCGTTGTGTTTACTAAGACCACGCATATCGTTCAAGTCCGCTTGCCACAATTCAAATGGACCATACACTATGTAAGGATTGCGCGGGAAACGCTTGCGTGCTGGTTTGTGCAATGTGTAAGTGTCCTGTGTTTGTAACCATTCAATCACTTTGCGTTTTGAAACTGGTTTTGCAGCTCGCGCTAAAGGAGCTACACCGCCATACGACGAAGGTTCGATGGGATTGTAATACAAACGCTCCATAATACTGAAAACCTATCCTGTGTACGTTTCCCACTTGTCCAAATTTGACGACGGCTTGTTTCTAGTTAGAAGATCAAACTGCCCTGTCGGTGTAGATGTTACACGTTTTCCTCTTGCCGATCGAAGCCGATTTACTAGAGGTGTTCTCAGTATTGATTCAGTTGATGTGTCTTCCACGTCATCGTCTGATCCTTCTCCTCCTGTGAATGATGATCGATATTCGGCATTTATTTCCTTTAGTGCTCTTAGATTATTCATATAGTCCTTTGGAACGTTCATCGCTTTCAATGCGATGAGCACTTCCCGCCATCCTGGCGGTATGTAATCACGCATACGCACCTTTACTATGCAATTTAAGATATCCACTAGATTTGAGTCTGGGATTTTTACACCGTTGATGTACACTGAATAGCCACTGTCCCAACTGATTAAGCTGCCGTCACGTTTCATGAAACGTAAAAGATTGCGGGCATCAGATCTGTAAGTTTTGGAAAACGTCTCCACAATCTCTTCCACTGGACCACCTTCCGCAGCGGGGTGCGCTCGTCGACTATGTTCAATCCCACCCGTCTCCACGATTGGTATGCTAATCGGTTGGCGTCTATTCTCTGCAATATGCAAGAAGCGATGTAACGCCTGTTTGTACAATTTCCACTTTTCACTATCGTCCATACGTTTGTTATTCAATATTTGTTGCATCTCCGCGTCGAGGCTGTTTTCACTGGATAGATTAGTCGGTCTGTTATCCGTAGCATTTGATTGCAGTCGATCAATCAACTCTTGCGGCACAACTACCATCTTCTTCGCATGTTCCATTTTTGCACTAATGGCTAGCTACTTTTCTAAAGTGTAACTTCACGCACGACGTTCCAAAGTGGAATGGCAAATGATTACCAATGTTATCTCTTAAGTCAATTTCCACACTGTCAAAAGATCTATTCATAACAGGCACATAGTGCGGATCGATGAATGATGTTGATTTATGCAATCCGTATACATAAGTAGACGTGGATATATTGACAATTTTCAATAACGGTGCGACTGTATCGCCGACCATCTGCGGCTCGACTAAATCACAATACACGTACATGTGTGACGGTAAGCCAAGACGAATGTTGGGCGAACGGATGCTTTTGTTAACTGCATCACCTTCCAGCGTCAATTCATTCGGATCGAACACCAATTGAAGCGCTAACGTTGGACTTAATGTAATTTTTCCAACATCAGTTCCCATCGATACTTCAATGAATTTGTTGTATGAGTTTTCAACGGTGAACTTTACACCAAAAGTAATCGCTAGTTCTTGTGAATTGATATGATCACACAATTCTTGAATATTTGCGTAATCACCAGTCTTCAATTTAATTCTGTGGTTTTGTTTTGGAGTAGCAGACACTACCGGTGTTACATCGGCAGTGCTGTCCATAACCCGCGCCAACGCTTCTATGTTCACTTTTGCTTCCTCTTGCGGTTGTATGCAAATGTCAATTGTTTCGTCATTACCGACAGATAGAAATGTCATTGGATAGTGCGCTTCCACAAGTGCAATTTCCCAGTCGCCAGCGTCCAGTTGAATAGCTCTCGGCAAATGTGTTATATAATTTGCAACTGTATTTTTCGGATAATACTGCATCGAACTGTTGCTGGGCAGTGTCAAATAGAACTGATTGTTGATGCCAGCCATTTTTATCTACTCAGTGCTGCTTGTAGTACTGCGCTCAAAAGTAATGGTATAAAGATTCCACCGCCTTTTTGTATGAGATACTTTCGTTTCTTTGACCAGCCTTCGCCGCGTTTCACCAATCTACGTAGCGTCGCCTTGTGTTTGCTTAGCTGACTTTTACTCTTCTTCGCCAGAGGAACGTTACCTCGCAACACGTTGTATGCGCACTCACACACTGAGCGAATGCGGCTCTTGTCACACACCTTTAACAGTGCCTTCCGCTCCTTGGGTGTTGCGTGTATGAAAGCCGTAAGCAGAGCTGCGTCCTTCCGCAAGCACGACATGATTACTACTGATGGCGAAATTACCTTTTCTTTGGCAAGTACACATAGTTGGTAGAATCGTCTGGAAATATGCAACTTCGTATTCGCATATTTTCGTCTGTTGATTGTTTCAAGTCTATCAGTAGGTAGCCGTGTGGATTCCTAGTAGCGTCAGCGTACGCCTCCTCGATGAATTTCGGGCTGTCTGGATATATTTGTCTGGCCAAGTACCTAATCTGAACTCTATCTCTAGGATTCTTAAAACACACAATGTAATGCGCATTAAGTGAGATGTCCCTCTGCCCGCGTCCTTGATGAAACAAATTTTGTGTAATGAAAAACACACTAATGTTGCGATGATGGCAACCTTTTGTGAAAAGATCCACCACACGGTTGTCGGCCTCACGCATCATATCGTCTATAATCACAAGTATCGGCTCGTTACCAGAAAAATCCTCCAAGTTTGGTAGACCTTCTACGTGGTTAATGTTGACATTTTTCGGGTCACCACCACCACCACCACCACCACTACCATAATGCCAGTTTATACTGGTAAATGGTGTGTCACACATTTCTGTAATGTGTTTTATAAACTTTGACACAAACTGAGACTTGCCACAACCCGAAGGCCCCGCCACAATGGCTGAGAACGGATGTTTCCACATCAAGCCCATGATTACTACTGAGCTACTAAACACCTCACAGTTACCATACTCACACTCTTAAACTTACTACCAAAGGACATTTTTGGGGTTAAGTGAAATAAATAACACAGTGGTTATGTTCTGAACGTGACTATAAGTATTGACTACGAAAACTAATTTACAAAGGTATTAACATAATCTTCAAGTCTTGCTTTACATAAACTCCAACGGTGTGAATCTGCTATTGGAACCCCTCGGGCTGCGCTTCACCAAGCGAAGACGTTCTCCAAACCCGCTGTTGTAGCGCTCGATGTCGGTGTTGCTCAGGGCCTCGTTGAAGCGCCTAGGCAGGTAGACTCGCAGAAAGAAGTCGTCCCCGACCTGCCCCTCCAGGATCACGATGATCGTCTCGCCAAAGGGTGTGATGGCTCGCTCCATCGCAGTGATGAGATAGCCGCATTCCTCTCGGAGATCGGCTATCCTGGTGTAGAGCGGAGAGTCAGACTTGCAGTTGTTGAGGGTAGCTCTCAGGTCCGCGGTTGTTGCAGTGCCGTTCACGCCCGGAAACTCTAGCTTGAAAGTGCTGCTGCTCGACATCTCTAGTAGTAGTAGTTGGAGTAGGTCTATGTGAGGCGGCGGTCTGGTGGCGAATGATGCTCAATCGGGCGGGGCCCCGCCTTATAAACCCTCGCCGCCGTTTTCTTCTACGTGGATGGTTCGAAGGGTCGGGCGCAGGTGTTCACACAAAAAACCGACGCGTCGAGACCTGTCTGGGAATGCGGATGCTCTAGTTGAATGCCGGCGCCACTCGTTGTTTCTTCCTCACAGCTCGCTTCTTAGGCGTTGGCTGCGAAACTGCACTGCGTTGTGTAACAGTTTGAGTTAAGCCTGTAATTTTCGGTACTCCTGTTGATTTATAGATCCACATGTTTTCCACTTTATCAACTACTTGTTTAACACTTTGGTGCATTTCACCATCTTTGTCCAAAAATAATCCACACATGAACACCATATCTGTACCATCGTACATTTCCATTTTCAATAAAATTTGTCCTTTGTTTCCCGGGTTTTGAACAGCAAACGTATTCCCATCGTCCATCCATGACACTATGGGACAATCATCTGTTGGTTTTGGTACCCATCCTGGTTTCTTGGTTTCCACTTCGATGGGAGTTGGTCTCCTTCGTCTCTTGCAGGCAGTTGTCGGTTTTACAAATGACGAATGAGGTGATGCCAACGTCTGATCACTAGCATTATTGTTCATAACCTCAATCTCCTGAATAAACGATTTGATATAGTCGTCCGCAGAAGCGTAAGCGTCCATGTTCACGTCCTTACCGTGTGACTTCAACCGTACTACTGACTGGTGGTGCGTCTGCTCACCCTTGAAGTAAACTGTATGCACTCGCTGTCAGACAATATTTCTGTTTGGCGTTCGCTTTTATTCACCCGCTGAAGTCAACTGTTACGTTACGGTGACGATCGATCTCGATGACGTTGTCCAGTTCGGCGTACACTATACAGTTGACGGTCTCGGACAACGCTTTGGAGAATCCGATTTCGATACGTAGATTACCGTTGCGCAGGAGATTCCAGTGCCTCGACTCAGCCGCGGACATGTCCGGTGTCAAGTCGAACGCCATAAGACAATTACCGTACGGATAGTCACCTCTCTTGATCTCATTACCTGCGTCGGAGAACTGGATTCCGGTGCCAGTGACCAATGTGTAATAAGAGAGTATATACGTCTCACTGTTCAATGTGTAAACGGGCTGTAACGGTTTGGCCGGTACTTGTTCACCGTTCACGTACAATGCGAGATAATTCATATCGTAGTGTTGAAAGTTGTAGGGATTCTTCTTGAAATCTCCGTTGAACGCAAGATTACTGACCAGTCCAATTATCACACGTTTCGGTAACTGACCGAGAAATGCGCTGTCTAAAGCTTTACTCATTATACCGGAGGGTAGTGTGAAGGATTTCACTTCTACACGCGTGATCGGATACTTGGCCGTGCCGGTCTCGAGAGTTTTGCTGTGAGCCAACAATACGCTCGGATTGATCTTACATCGACGTACGAAAAGACTAATCTCTTTAATTGTCACCTTGTAGGTAGTTAGCGTTTTGGACACTATACAAAACGAGTTTCTGGATCTGTTAAGTTGCAATCGCATCTCGACACCGTTCAACATGAATTTGTTCTGATTGCACAGATCGATGTGCAATCGACCGACCATATCGCAAACATCGCTTTCTTTCGTGTGATCGCGACGCTTTTTCAATCCCTCGTTCAATTCGTCACAATCGTCCATTAGTCCGGCCGAATCTTCAAAAAACAGCTCGCTAGTCAGGTGCGAATTCTTCGCACTACATCCGTAGTTCAATAGGTTTTCCAAGTAGGCACGGTAAGCGTACGTGTTGTTTTGTGGTGACACCAGTTTATGATTGAGATAGAGATCCACTTGACTGAATATCGAGTGGAGCCAATTGTTCACCGGGCCCACCTCTTTAGCAGGTTGCCCACCGTCCGCTTTAGTGTCGTCCTGTTTCACAATAGCGGCTTTCACGTGTAATAACGTTTGTGCCAGGTCCGTGTACTCGTCACCGTGACCGGGTATTACAAACTCTATTGGCGAATCGTCTGTGAGTGATGAGATCGGTTTGTATTGAACCCATTTACCGCTCTCGATGCTGGTCTGCGTAGGCGGTAACGAAAACAAGTCCAGTTCAGTCTTCACACATTCACACGATTTCTGATGAATAAACGACATTGTTATCGAATTAATGTGGACGTCCGTCTTCGAAGAAGTCTATCAAGAGACTGTGGCGTGTCGCGACCCGCGCACCGCTTAGGGGGAGATTTTTGCTCCCCCTAACACATAATGGCTTAGGGGGGAGATTTTCGCTCCCCCATACGTCAGGAATTGTTGAAGACTAGAACAAGAATGAGACCGTGACAACTGGTGTTCTGTTGATTTAATTACTAGGGGGAGATTTTCGCTCCCCCTAACACATAATGGGTTAGGGGGAGATTTTCGCTCCCCCATACGTCAGGAATTGTTGAAGCCTAAAACAAGAATGATACCGTGGGTGTTTGACAACTGGTGATTTATTGCTCGGAATTCGATACGGGCGGACTATAATGGGTTCCTGGAAGGGTCGCGTCGCCCTCCCGTCGGGGTATCAAATTACAGCATCCGCATTCCCAGACAGGTCTCGACTTGTCGGTTTTTTGTGTGAACACCTGCACCCTCCAGTCGAGGTATCAAATTACAACATCCGCATTCCCAGACAGGTCTCGACTTGTCAGTCGGTTGTGCGAACAGCTGCCTCGGTGCAGAGTACTTGAAGGGGGGTGTATCGATACACCCCCCTTTGCAGTATATGTTCAAAGCATTGCAATTATATTCTCCTTAAAATTTGCATTCACTGGTAGTTCAATTGACCGCAAGCGCTGATGGGCTAGCTCTGTTGGTTGTAGCGTTACCCTGTTCAACTCTTGTATTAATTATCCAAAGTATGTCATGTGGGTACTGAGAATACTCGGCTTGACGAGGAGATTCCAAAAATGCAAAAAAAAAAAAAAGGTCAAAAGTGTGGTGCGGGCCCCTTTTTTGTAAACATCATCCAAAGTGTACGATGTGGGTACTCAAATGACTCGGCTCGACTAGACGAACAAGAATCTGCAATCAGAATTCAAATCCGAATTATGGTAACCGATATAGCCCGCCCCCCCCCCTACATCGTCCAAATGTACATTGTGGGTATGCAAATTACTCGGCTTGACTAGACGAACAAGAATCTGCAATCAGAATTCACATCCGACTTATGGTAACCGAGATAGCCCCCCCCCTACATCGTCCAAATGTACTTTGTGGGTATGCAAATTTCTCAGCTCGACTAGACGAACAAGAATCTGCAATCAGAATTCACATCCGACTTATGGTAACCGAGATAGCCCCCCCCCCTACATCGTCCAAATGTACTTTGTGGGTATGCAAATTTCTCGGCTCGACTAGACGAACAAGAATCTGCAATCAGAATTCAAATCCGACTTATGGTAACCGAGATAGCCCCCCCCCCTACATCGTCCAAATGTACGTTGTGGGTACTCAAATTTCTCGGCTCGACTAGACGAACAAGAATCTGCAATCAGAAATCTGATCCGAGGTTAGGTTAGGTTAGGATGGGTTAGGTTAGGTTACGTTAGGTTAGGTTAGGTTAGGTTAGGTTAGGTTACGTTAGGTTAGGTTAGGTTAGGTTAGGTTAGGTTAGGTTAGGTTAGGTTAGGTTAGGTTACGTTACGTTACGTTAGGTTAGGTTACGTTAGGTTACGTTAGGTTAGGTTAGGTTAGGTTAGGTTAGGTTAGGTTAGGTTAGGTTAATATTCGCAAAAAAAAAAAAATTCGCAAAAAAAAAAAATTCGCAAAAAAAAAAATTCGCAAAAAAAAAATTTGCGAGGGGGGGGGGGGCTCGGGGGGGGGGGTGGCCCTCCTGTCCCTCCTGCCCCAGAACTGTCCATTATACCCTACTGTTAGGGTTGAAAAAATATGGGAAAATTATTTCAATTAAATTACCCTTATCGTACGATAGGGAATTTTGTAACTACTTCATGAATAGTAACTGTAATGTGAGTAATGAATATGAAAGTCCTACCTTTGATTGAGTTAATCTTAATATATATTTGAAAGCTCCTTATTTGTACTAATGATTTTGGGTCCTAGTAGATAAAACTCGTGAAACTCGTGGAACTCGAGGAACCACGATGTTTAAAATATTACTGCAATCAGGAATGCAATAATTAAACTATAAACTTTGGCTAAGATTATTTTGATATACACTGTATTACGTTACTGGCATTAAATCCAAACATACAATTTCAATTGAAAGATGTACCCACTGAATAATATAATCTCAGAATAGCATACTAAAGTCAAATCCTACATTACATTCAGTATTTAGGGCGTTATTACTGGAAACTACTTGAAATGGCACGAAAGTTATTTTCATTTTCAGTGCTCAAATCAACTCATAAGGGAGCGATGTATCACCAACGTAAATAAATAAATAAAGTTCCTGTTCAAACATATTAAACGGTATTTCTATGGAAAACCAAATTACTTTTTTATAATTTTATTGGCATAATAATATTACTTTATTTTGTTTACAATATTGCAAATCACGAAACAATGGTCCGAAACAGGAGATATTGGCAGGTGTCAGTTGGCTTTGGCGATGAATGACAAAGTGGTAGGCCTCATCCGCAGCGTGCCGCACTGTGGTGTGCTGCTACCTAGGATAAACTTAGTATGTTACATGTAGCATGCAATGTACTATTAGTATACTAGTAATGGGTATTGAGTGTTAACACAGACATGATAGGCTTGATGTTTTTTATCAGCTAGTTAAAAGTAGCTAAGCAATACATTGTTACAATGAATAATCGATAAATCTATTAAAATCTTCATTTTAAAGATTGTTATCCTTCCCATAAAACATACAAGTGCACGTGACAACTTAAAAATTAGGTTTTAATTACTGTTACAAGTTAAAATAATTGCAATATACCATACTTAAGCTTACATCCTTACAACTTTTCAAGTTATTGGTTTTTCCAATAATTCTTGTTTACTAATCTGTTGGTCACGTTTTGCATCACAAAACGGCTTGTTTGGTTTTTGTTTGTATCACTAAACGACAACAGTATATATAAAGATATCCCAACAGATTAATAGAAAACAAAAATATTGGTCTGTTTATGAAATTTCGAGGAAAAGTGGTATTAGCATTACGTTTTTAAATCTAAAGAGCCCTAAACGCTTTTTAGGCTGGAAGTACATTTTCTTGTAGTGGGAGGGTGGGAGGGAAGTGAATTAAAGAATATTTGTATTCATGGGATTCAAGCTAGTGGAATGTCACTCTTTAGGCCTTGTTCTATGTTTTTTAGGACTCAGAATCGAAATAAACCATAGTGAAATCAATTAAACCACCTGTTTCGAAGAATTAAACTAATTATTTAACTAAATAAGGTGCCTACGTCAGTAAGGAAAAAGACATGAGGTACATTAATTAGCATTAATTAAAGATAGGTTAAGTAAGTTTCTGTTATATTAAATCACGAACTATACGATTAGTTGGTTTATTAAAACTGGAACTTAGCTGAAGACACGTGTTATCCCAGCAAGGTGTATTTTAGAGTTAAGAAACATAAACACGATCCAACTACAATGTTACTTATGATGGACTTGTCATATGTCACTTCCCACGGTGACAACGACCATATATGTATAGTTTAGTCCTGAACTCCAACCAAGAGTAGACTCGTTCCTACATCAAACTATGATTTAAGCCATTATATTACTAGGAAAATATATAATCGCAATATCGTTGAGAAAAATATCTGTAAAAATTGCTATCACTCAGAATAATCCTTGGGTAATTTATATGTTCGTAGTATTTAATACAAGCCTGATTATTTTTTATTCACCCTGATTATAAATAGCAGTTTTAGAAATTGTGTCTGGTATAATTTCAGAACCACAACTGTGAATACTTAAATGTCATTTCTATTAGTAAATGTTTTTTTAATATGCCTTTAAATAAGTGAAGTGTGCTGGTTAAATCCAAGCGAGAGTCATATAAAGCAAATGACTGAGTAAACAAATGTTTACGGAAGACTTTTTTTTAAGAAGAAAGTTTATTATTAGTGCTGCTGCTTTCTAATGTGCAAGCTCAAAAACTTACTAATTATCTTGATTGATAAAAATATTTAACATTAAAAATCTGTATTTGTGTAAGTATTTCCATTTATTTATACAGTGGATATAGAAAACATCTGTATTCGTACACTTACATTGCCACTAAACAATAAATACGAATATATTACATATATATATTACTTAGGTTTAATAAATGTTGAAATAACAGTAATATATGTTCATTTTTGGTGTTGACCCAATGTACTGTATTTGACTGTACACTTGACCAGTTAGGTTTAAAACTGCAGTAGCCTGTATAGCGCTGACAAGCAGGCTATAATATTTCTTGAGGTTAAAAAGTGGTCTTTTTAAATAAAAATGAACTAAATAAAATCTTCTTGTATTTATTTAAAACAAACAAATTTAATGTCTTTCTTCTCAAATCAAATCATTCAAAATTCAAAATAAATTTAAACTTGGTTTTGCTTATCACTTCAATGTTTCAAAATAGGTTAATTGTTCGATTATTGATATTACTGAACTTTAATTATAATTCTTCTTTCTGTACTTTAACAGTCTGGCTTTTAGTTTATCTTCAACCCAAGTATCAAAAAAGAAACGCTTCGAACCCTGAAAAAGAAATAATTGTTTTACAGACTGTTCCCCTTTTTGAAAAACAACAAAATGAGAAATGGAGCAATGATTTAAATTATGACTCTAAATTTTAAAACAACTTGTGTACCTTTCAATCTGAAGAAATTTACGTTTCGTTGGGTAGACTCACGACAAACTCACGACACCAGGGGTATACGTAAAATGCCGTAGCCCCCCAGCGACCGTGAATATTTAAGCTTGGTCCAGAAAGTTCTCGAACCCGGGTACGCCTGCCGTCACGTAACCCGGCTCCAGTTCCTTCAGGCCAAGCAACAATTCAAATCATTGTCTCCAACTCTTTCCGACATCCGCGATCAAGAAAATCGCGAGCTTGCCCAGACTTGCAAAACCAAGTAGCACCAGCAATTCTTATTTGCAACTGTCAGCAATTATTCACAAAAATTCTTTTATATTATATACATTATTTCTTCTTTAGATCTCATAAATAGTATATTAAATATATAGTGTTTCAAAGGCAATCGGAACGCTATACCTGATGACGATAACATTAAGGAATAGTTACTGATGGGGAGTCTAATACACTATAGGTTGAATGTTAAGTGGGCTATATTAAAAAAACGTCATTTGTAATAGTGCTTACGTACTATAATTTGAAAATTTAAAGAGGTTATTATTGTGTATAATTTTATTGATCAATGGAAAGGAACTTTTTCATGAGAAAGATTTTATAAATATACCTATGTTTAAGGAGGTTTTATTTCAACGTTCTTGGATAAGGTAAAGTTTCTTTTTATGGCTGGACGAATCTCACTTATTTATTATAACAATACTTTCCAGGAATTATTTTTTTTTTTACTATATAAGTAACGGTTAGATTCAACATTTATTACGACTGATTAAATATTTTAAACGTATTTATTTGTGAGTAATATGTATTAGATTTTTTTAAATTTCTTATAGTATTTGAATATAACATTGTTTAGAAATACATCTCAACTATGAAATTACCTCGAACTCACTTAAGAGAGTAAGATAAGAGTGCAAATGCAATTTAAAGTAGGAATCAGCAAATAAGTAAGCAATATATATTCCACTTCAGAATCTCAACTAGACTAAAGTGGTTATTTCTCTTATAATGATTATTTTAAATGTTGTTTGTCCTTCCTAAGCCAGCTATCCAGAAGGATCTGCACTTCTGCAGTTAATTTGTAATTGAATTTGTCCTGGATTCAACATTTTCCTTACATTAATACTCGTGTATCTGTAACATCTTATAATAGTAAATAAATACAGTTTTATAAAAACCAATATTTATATATATATATAAGTAATAAAAGGTAGGCCATAAGAATAATAGTAATAATTTAAATTAATATACCAAGTTTATAAATATTATGTCAGACATATTATTCAAGACACTGTATTTTCAAAATATTATTTTATAGCATTATTAAATATCAACTCATGGTTCAATCCAGCAACTAACAGTCGACAAATAAATAAATGAACAAATTATACCTGAAACAGGACACATTTACAAATATAGTGTTTGTATTTAGTTTATGAAAGTAATGTTATTTTAGGAGTTTTTTAGTAAATTAATGGAAATTTGGCTGATAAAAATAGTATTTAAGAATTATGATGAATCGAAGGTTAACATTTATTTTAATCATTAATTATTAATTTTTACGTTTTGGAAAGAACTAATATCATTAGGTTTAAAGATATAGTATTTATCTAATATAGATCAGGTGACAAAATTGACACATTTTCAGACTTTAAAAAATAGTTTTCTCTGTCCGGAAACGTAACACAAAATACATCTGCAGGGTTAGGGTTGAAAAAATACGAGAACATTATTTCACTTAAATTACTCTCAAGGTAGGACAAGGAATTTTGTAAATACTTCATGAATAGTAACTGTAATGTGAGTAATGAATGTGAGAATCCTACCTTTGGATGAGTTAATCTTAATATATATTTGAAGGATTAATATATATGATTTTGGGTCCTAGTAGAGAAAACTCGTTTAAGACGAGAAACCACAATGATTAAAATATTGTTGCAACAGTAGAATAGAATGCAAAAATTACATAATAAACCTTGGCTAAGATTTAATTGTATGTTAAATAACTTCTCTCGCAGACCCTATTCCATCTTCAAAACTAAATTTTAAAGTGGAAACCCTGATTGAATTTAAAATAAGGTCACTATCAGTAAAAATACTGAATCTGTCAAAACATTTGACGTAGTAATATTTAAATATAAGCCACTACAACAGCTGATGACAACATCTCCATGAGGAAATTTCTAAAACAGGCGCTTCTTGCTTGAGTGACAGTCTTATCATGACATGTTATTGACAAGCGGGTGATGAGGAGCCGTTGGCAGGCTTCTGACAGATGATAAGGCTACACAAATGTTATGTTCAAGTTTCATTGTTTGGTTAGAGAATGAGAATTGTAATGAACGAATTGTTTTAAGTTTTCGTCGAGTAAAAATTTTGTTGGTTTTTAAAACATATATAATATATATATATTGATCACGATATTGGTTTAAACTGGGTCACAGATTATAATGTTCTCTTATCAAGCAATAGTCAGGAAATGTGTACTTCATTCTTACTAAAATAAAGTGTTTTGTTCATGGTGTATATTTACCGTAATAAGGAGTAATGAGATACTTGTATTAGAAATGATCCCAAAGATCCTATGATCGACAGTGAAACAGAGCACTGTACAGTTCAGTTGTATTATTGAACAGCTTTTACAACAAACGTTGTTCTAACACTCTTTAAGTGAACTGACAACCAATGAATGAAGTGTTTGGAGGCTTATAACTTCATATAATTCAGACTAAAAGAGTTCTTTAAGTATCATATTTTCCAGGAAGTTACATAGGACTTTGCAAATGTCTTGGACAAAACAACAAAGAATACTTTGAGTAGTTATCAAATAACGATTATTATTCTCAGTAATCATTACTTTTATTAATACTCTGCTTTGTGTGTTCAAATGTATTGTCAACAAAACTTTGAACTTATTGAAAGTCTTAGGAATACAAGTAAGATAAGTCAGAATGAACCTTCACCAGTTAAAGCACTGGTATAAAAATGCACAGGATATCTTGTTAGGGCTGGTAATATGAGGGATACTCCGGAGAAGATTGGACGAACTGAGATTCCCAGTTGCTAGTACTGTGGAGTGGTCTAGTAGAGCAAACTGTGCCGAGTCGTTGGTGAAATTTGGGTACAGTTTTAAGATATTTAAATATAGAAAATTAGGGGGTTTAGATGGAATATACATAGAATTCTACAAGATGAAAATAACTTATGAGGTGTTTGATACTTTAAAAATTGTTTTTACCTGTATTTTAATAGTATGAAAGTGCCGCATATATCAAGGTAGGAAGCATGATGGATATTTCGTATGAACTGTATAAATTAAATACTTTAATTGTTTGTTTTTTCTATCTGAATAATCTTTCTTTATCTTATTTTAAATTATTTGAGGTTATCAATAATAGGTAGAGTTCACTAAATAATTTATTACTGTTGACTGGGAATCCAATTGTTTTGTAGAGTAATAAGAAAACTTGGGAGGAGGTAATTCAATTGAATATTAACTTGTGTGTTCGTTATTTACTTGTCTACAGTTAATGTTTTTTGTACAGTTTCTTTAAATATATTTCTATTAAATTATAACCTATTTCTATAATGACAATTCTTTCTTACTTTTTACCCTCTCACTGAAAAAGCGAGTGTAACCCTAATATTTTTAATTAATGATTACGATTATAAATTTAGATGTAATTATAAGATCCCGTTGTATAACCCCTAAGCCAGCCATACGTGGCATTCTGTAGTATGAGTCACACGTACCAACTTACCGTCAACCTACTAAAGTCAATTCACCAATGCTGTCATTGTTTCCCCGAGAACAAATACACTCACAGACTATCACCACAATATAGTTGAAGTATACATATTAAAATAAGTTCGGAGGTTCGAAAACAAAATAGTAATACATACAGTTTGTTTGTATTAAGCTGTTATCTTTTGCTTTATCAATATAATTTCATAAATATTTTGTGTATAAACTTATATAGATAATAAATAGTATATTCAATCACTAGGGACAAAAGTGACGTGTTTCGATACGATCTCAAGTTATACGAGTCTCGGAAAATGAGCGAGGATCGAAAAAAAACTTCTGGCCCGTGTGATGAACAATATTTTCCACCTTACTACCTGTAATCACCTGTTTTTCGGAACGTCATTTGAATACCAAAAGTAGAGTTTTCCGTCCAAGGGCCGAAAGTCATCTGATCTATTTAGCCAGTTTTGCCAACTTGTTTTCAAGCGTACACGACGTTACCTGGTTAATACGTGTATTTTGTGTTCTTTGGTTGAAACACTGGAAAAATAACAACAAAATTAAAAACATTGTCCCGTCGATGTTTTTTTATTGGTTAACTGCTTTTAGTCCAAGATGAGGATTTATGTTTTCAAAGGCTGTACTTTCAATTGTATGTTAATAGTAACGAAAAGTAATGTCGAATGAGAATGAGATTAATTCATAATCTCATAGTTTCGTTTATAGTATGTTAGTTTTCAAATAAACATTCTAATTTTTTTATAGTATTTATTTCATAATGGAGTAAGGTGAAAAACAGAGTTCACACCTCTGCCGAAAGGGTTTTGCATAGCCCTCGAACGCTTTTATAACCTCAACTTCGTCTCGGTGGTAAAACATGATCTCGGACAGCAAAACCTCTCTTTCAGCCCTTGGTGCGAAATATACTATTTCTACATACTGCACAATACATTAAGCAAACTACTTCACAAAACTTTAATTTTAAAACTTGTTGAAGTTTAAAGTTGGTTCCCAAAATGGCTTGCTTGTTGTTCTTGCTATTTAAAAACACACAGCTGTTACAGATGTATTCAACTATTGTCTGTTACGATTGTGTTAGTGATAGGTTAGACTAAGTATTACAATTGATATATCGAACGCTGTGGACAATCATACCCAACAACAATCGAAAAATGAATTAAAATCGATAAAATAAGCGATTACTACTCTCGATACAATCGATTACTTACTATTGACAATCACAAGTTTGCAGTTTTACTGCATTAATATAAACGACAAAAACGAACAGCTGATGACCTCGACACCAGCTGATTCCTTTTCGTCATAGGGATAAAAAGAACTACTTTAGCCCCGCAACGCATGTATTGAATCAGCCGTTTTCGAAGCAGTATGACGAAAAAGCTAATACTATACATAAGATATTTTTATAATAGTGAATAATTATGGAAAGTAATGCAACATTTGTAACTTAAATCTGCTTTACAAGTTGTAATTCCTGACAGTCAATCTGTTGAGGTAATCAACAGCTCAAACGGAATGATCGGACGGAGACTCATCTCGTTACTGACGTAAACGTTTGTTAGAGCTTTACTCAACTTTGTTCCAAGTTGATTTGATAATTCGCACAACACGTTAACACGCTCTACCTATCATGGGCAGCAGCGTGAAATTGTTCTTAATTCTGATAACAAATTAATCAATTTAACTCGTATATCTTACTGTACCAGATAAAGTACTTTGGTTTCATAAGAAAAATGTTTACGATCCTTACTATCATGTGGGGTCGGATTTAAATAAAAAAAAAGAGGTGCGTATATACTGATTTCTTAAGATCTACTGCTTTAGTGCTCTACTGCTTTAGTGGTTTACTGTTCTGTCATTTCTCACGTTTCGTAACTTGTATTTTTTTGGACGGCCAGATTTTATAACGTACTTACGGCATAATATTATTGAGCTATTTAAGTGAGTTTTCTAAGATAAACAACTATTTAACTGCATACATGCTAGTTAGTTGGTAGGTGAAATGTATGATTAAATGTGTTTATAGTAAGACTAAGTCTGTTTACACTAGGGGAAAATATATCGTCGTAAATATGTATCTTAAGAATATGTTATCGTTGAGCATGAAAATGAATACCCCCGTTGCAGCAAACCTGCGTACTCAGTGAATTTCCAATGCATAATATAATACCACACAAAGCCGCAAACCAAGTTTCATTAAAATATATACACAAATAAGCGATATATATATATTGTAATTTTTCTCCATAAGAATAACATTGGGGATGAGTACAGGTTTGCTGAAACAAGGAACATAAACTGGTTTATATGCAAATATCAATATCACTCAACTAGGTGAAGCCACATACCTAGTTTTATAAATATACATTCATAAATATATGCGATATATCCCATTTGATAAATCACCATAAGAATAACATGGGGTCTGATTACGCAGGTTTTCTGCTACGGGAACCTTTAGCAAACAATTTTTTTTGAGCAAATATTAATAGACCACAACTAGATAAAGCCGTATACCAAGTTTCGTCAGTATACGTTTATAAAGAAGGGAGATATATATTTTTTTCTTATTCTCCATAAGAATAACATTAGACAACGATATTAACTTTCAATATCTCGGTAACCGATTTACGTAGAGGAAAGATCAAAATACCAAATTGTGTTTTTTTTTTAAGGTGAATCCAATGGTAAAAACTAACATTTGACTATTTCAAAAATTATATGTAAAAGATTTTAAAAACCACGATATTTCAAGGAAATAATTTGTTTTTCTTTGCATATTTACCAACCAGTTAAATAGGTAATGTTTGTCATTTATTTGGAGTAACAAAAAAAATACTTATAAAAGATCTATAACGAATATAATGATAAATTAAGCTCAGGTACAGGATAATTTACTACAAACAATAAATCTACGTAATCATATGTTATACAAATTAATACTGCTAACGAATGTATCAACAAAAGTGGTATAGCAAAATTGTAATGGAAGAAGAAAATTAAAAACTATTCATCCATTGTTTCGGATGAACTTTCAACGAGGTCTGCAAACAGCTGATTGCGCCTTGTAGGCTTGTTGGTTGTTCCTGGCAAGAAACTAAACAAAATTAACTGTTTCAAGTTTGTAGCACCGGCGTTAGCCTTAGAATACCAAACGTTTCTCATCTTGGGTCTGACCAATAGAAAGTTACGAAACCTGTAGTTTTCAGAAGATTTTAACAACGTGTGCAGTCAAAATGGGCGACAAACTTTCCAAACTATTTGTTAAGTTTAAACTTTATATTATTATTGACTGAGTTTTGTGATTTACACCTTCATGCTTCCAATACTGCAGAGAATTTGAGGAAAAAATACAATAAAAATAATGTTTGATTAAAATATTGTAGAGGAAATTAGATATTTCGATATTGGAAATATTGTGTGCTTCTAGTTCAATATAATAGTTAAACTATACGCAAAAACTACAAATTTCGATAAAATATTTAATCGGTAATGCAACTATAGGCATAATATTTGATTATATCATTATACATGTCTCATTCACTATTATCTAATTCATTTTATACTAGTACAAAACGATCGTTAAACTATAATAATAAGCTTAAATTTGTATTTTGCTGTTTATGATCTTAACTATGTAGTAATTGGTTGTCACTGTTGTAAAACCGTGTTTATTTCATAACACTCATAAATATACATAGTATCACCAAAACAATATATGCTTGTTCAGATAATTGAAGTATTTCATCAATAGATCAACTGCAGTAAAAACGAGTCTTAGCTAAAAGAGGTATTCAGGCAATAAATCCTGAATTCGTTGAATAAGTAAAGAGCTTTAAATGGAGGAGTTCTACTTTAACTGAGAATAAAAGACGTCCGCTCTTTGAATAAAGAGATTTGACTTTACTATTAAAGGTTTATTGCATTGTATGAATCTTTCTAGATCTTAAGCTTTATTTTACATTAGTCAAATTGCTGATGCAGAAGCACAAAGTATGTTTTAAATGAACAGCTATTATTGCTGAAGCGTATTTCGTTATAGAAATTTAGGGCATCAGACATATATTAAATTTTGTTTCAAATATGATATTTAATTTGTATCTATAAATAAGAAAAATGGATCATCCCCCAGACTGAACCCCTACACCTACAACCACAAACTTTATCACGACTACTCTTTTCATAACGTAGGTAACCATTTAGAAAAGTTCTTTAAAAAATTCCCTTTGGACTCCACCCCACGAGGAGACAAAGTTCCAATCCATTGTTATTCTTATAAGCATTCACTTTAGTTTGATCTGATGAAACAGCCTCAAACAGATAATCATGATTCATCGTAGTTCCACGGGTTGACCACAGAATTCAGCACACATCACAGGTTTTTTTTCCGGGTGAAACCGGATACGATGGTCCGGATGACTATACGTTTGATATATTCGTAGTTGCTGTTAAAGTTACACTGCATTTTTATTCATCCTTACTTTTAATATGTATTATTTTCCTAACACTCTTACTCTATAGTATATCATGTTTTATGTAGACTAAGAATATTCTTACAAAATCTGCAACTCATTTAATGTAATTTTACACCCTCCCCAAACCATTAAAATCGTAATGTATTCATTGCTATAGATTTATTCAGACCTATTACCTCTATCACTGATAGCAAGTAGATCGATTTCTTTACCGACTATCGATTATAACAAATTATCACTATGCCGAAATAATAGCTTCTGGTTACTCACTAAATGTTAATTAGACGGTGAAACCGTTACATACCCACAGATATCCCGGGTTAGAAGGCAATCACGTGGTATAACTCATTCTGGTAGCGACGTGATCGCTTTGAAAATGTGTTTCGATATCTTTGATATATTCGGCTCGTTACACAAGGAAATGGTTTCCTGCTGCACATGACCTGGTCTATCAGGATCTGAAGGAAACATTTGTCTGGGAAATATCTGGAGAGAACCACAGCAGTCTGGGTCACTTTAGATTGAAAAATAAATAGCTTTTACTTTGTATTTAATTTTTTTCGTTAAACTAAATACAGTTTATTGTACTCTTTGTATCATTAATATTATTACAGAAAGAAAAAAATAGTTAATTTTCCAAAATCAGAAATGATCTTAATGTTTTTAATTGAATTATTGTTAGGAACAATTAAGCTATCCGCACATTAAGTTATTAAGACTATCCGCCACGCTAATAAGAGTTTTTTTTTCTTCAGGCAACGAAGAAAACCAAATTATTACTAACTGAACCAAAATAATTCTGGCCTACTTTTTTATGTCCAGATTTTAATCAGTTAAAATTTGATTGCTCTCGATTGAAATTTACAATGTTATATATTGTCTAAGCAATTTAATTGATTTGAATAAAAGTGTTTTTTTATGAAAACAAGCTGATGGAAAACAATCTCTGGAATATAAAGATTTTTCGTATTTTCACCAAATGCATTTTGTTGGATATATTAATAAACGATATTGGTGAAATCGGTCCAAACTCAAAAGGAGTGGACGTCCAGGGAACGAAGCCGCAATTTTTGTAACCCAAGTCCAATACGCTGATATCAGGCTATCAAGACGCCCATTTTACTTCAATGTGTATAGCTCAGTTTTTACTTACAGACCAGTCACGTGTTACAGGTGACATCGACGAATGAGTAGCTTGTGACACGTCATGACATGCTTTGTTGGATACTGACACTTGGTAAAAGTATTAAGAGACTACATATTTAGGTCATGTTAACCAATATTTTTACCAACTATGCTACATTAATTTTAAAGTAAACTCTTTAATCCTACTACAATAAGTAAGGTGTGCCTGTAACAGTTTGTTGAAACAGGTTACTCCTACTAAGCTGAAATAGCAATATTGTCACCCAGCTTTGTTTAATAGATGTTTTGAGTATCCACACTATATTAGTCGACCACTTTGGCAGATGTTCAGTCTATATAGATTGAAATTGCTATAAAAGAATGTAGTGAGTAGACTCTCCATGCTTGAAGAAAGGATCTGAACTTGGCAAATTGTTACCACATCTCAAAGTCTGATGATGTATTTTGTGTTTATTTATATAAAAAAAGTTCATGTTAATGTAATATATTGATGCAATGCAATTGAAATAAGTAAGGTATGTGTCCTGAAAACTGCATCTGTGGATAATTTGCACTATGAAACTTTTAACTGAATTTAAAACGTGTAATGCATGAGGACAATCGAAGGGAGTGGTCAAATGCATGAAAAAATACTTTACAACAATTTTACATTCTGTTTTAACAAGATTAGAATTTGTCTGTTTCCTTAGCTACTAACTTACGCGGTAAATGTAATTTCAATTCAAACAACGCGAGTGCTTGAAGATAAAGAATTATCGTCAATGTCAAATGGGAGTTACGTCACTATGATGTATTTTCTGTCCTAACCTTAAGTTAAATTTGCGGACTATTTTCTGGGTTTTTATTTTAATTTAGTATTAGTAATTATAGGTAAGACTCTTTGTAATTGTTATGGTGTGTTTTATAAACTTGAATTACTATTAAGTTTTTACACTAATCGTACACTTTTACATTTAATGTAAAACCATATATTGTTTGTGAATACCTATGGGTTCTTAATTATATAAAATATATAAAAACGAACCACGCTGTGGTTGTTTAGTAGTTAGTATCTTGAATTTCGGTGGTCTAGGCCGATGTCCTGTGACAATGTTTGTATCTGAAATGGCCCTTGGTAGGAAAGCGAAAGTAACAATGGCTTTCATTATATTTTACATTGAAACTTATGCTGGATTACATTTTTTATTTTAACAAATATCATAAAATGTTATATTTTATTAATTCAAAGTCTGAACAAAATGCTTCTTTTGCGGCTTTGTTCAGGTTGACCGAATATTTATCTAATTTTTCCTGCACAATAAGGAGAAAGCTACAGAAATTCTAGCTAAATAGTTTCAAAAATGCAAGCCTATAGCTTGTTGACTGTTAATTCTACCAAAAAAGTGCAAAGAAACATTGTATTTACTTTGATTTTATTTGTAGAACAACTTGCTGAAACATAAGCTAAAAATTGGAAAACACGCTTTCAACAATGAAAGCTTCCTTAAATTGCTCCCACTCCCCCGTTCAACGTTTAGGACCTTAAATGACGTACAAATACATGGGTGTAACAAACAACCATGCCAAATTGCTAAACTTCGAAATTTTAATTTCTCGATTTGTCTTATTTAATTGGGCTAAATATTTTATTAAAGGTAAGCCTCAATTGTTAAGATAAGTTACAACGTTAATTTTAATTATACTAAACGGATCATAAAAATGTTACAAAACAATAAGTCAGTAACAATACTCAAGGTACAAACAAGGATGCGCAAGGTACGGAAGGTTGGTTGGTGGATTATCAAGAGTCCTACATTTTAATATTTAACAAGTATTTTAGTACATTTCAGTTTTAATTTAAGGCAACAGTAACATAAGTAGGCCTGAAAAACTTTAAATACAGTTCCCTTAAACCTACTTTTCGGTTACATTAGTTGCGACAAACATATTTATTCTTGAATTTGTTGTACGTTAATTGGACGTTAATTGGAGGTTAATCTAGCTATGGGGTTATAAATGACTTGTTATTGGAAATTTCCCGGAAAATGTCAGCTTGAAAATTGGCCGGTGAGAAACTATCCATCGGGTTGATAGGTTATGAACAGATTTGACAGGCCGCAAATTGACTATCCATAATGAGGTCTACTGCCAGTTGGTCGTCAAAAACAGTTAATTAATGCTAAATATATACATAGATCTATATTTATATTGAATGATCGTTATATTGTTACTCTGCAATAATTATCATTCGTAATACTGTAATATTCAAACAATTTAAAAACCATAAAGAAACAGATTTAATTCTATACCGTGGAAAACCCATATTTTAAACTATAAATTTTAAACGATATTTAACGATTGTTAGTGATTGGTAGCACAGATAATCAGATCAATTGCACTATTACTAAAAGAGGCTATTGCATAACGAATACTTTGTTGTTATATAGATAACAAGCTTGTTAAATAGACGAATTTTAAATTTTGTAAATCACTGCATTTAGAACTTACTTCAAACTGAAATGAAGGAAATGTACCAAAACATGCAAATATTATTTGAATGGTCAGCAATAATTGTATATACTGTGTCATGGCTTAAAATAAAATCTTAACAATTCAGTAGCATTAAGTATAAACTAATGGGTTATTATTGGAAGGTTTATGGCCTAGAAGTGTAATACACAAAATACAACTTTTGCCATATAAGGGTTGTCTTGCATTAAACTCTTATCTAAAAAACATTTTACTTAGCTTTAAGGAAAAAGGCTCCTTTGTTTAAATCCTAACCGCTAGTCTTCTTACAGGCATAAGAGCACAAGGATGGCGATCACCAAAACTTCTGATTCGGAGGTTAAGAAAAAGCTACTTCCATTTGTCGTCAAGTCCAAGTTCAATAAGGAACACAAGTAATTATTTTAATAGTACTACTTTAAAACATCATTCAATGTTCAATGCAGTAAACTGTAATAAATACAACTATTTAATCGGAAGAAATTGTTTCATACAACTTTTACAGATAATATCAACCAATTTATATTACTTTTACACAATATTTAGTCTCCAAACTTTAATACAACTTTATGAATAAAAATAACAAATACACACTAGGATAAGCTATACATTAAACCAATTTATTTAATTTAACTACAACTTTTGATTTATGGTTTCGTTTGGCTTTTATTGGAGGGATATATTCAATAAGGGGACAGTTCTCTTCGCCTCAAGAAGCTACGGGTTTGCGATTTCTTCATTGTGTTTTGCCATTCATCTCACCGTGGATTCCACACCACCACACTGTGGCATATTCAGATTGCTAGTAGCCATTGGTGATTGACCAAGGACCTAGCGGTCTGAAGTCAACGCGTTCTAACCATTACAAGAGGCTTCAGCAAATATATTCGCATTTAGGCAAATAAGCGAGGGAGTTAACAAGCAAAGAAGAACAGGCTATAAATTATCCCTGGTGTAGCTTAAACCATCAGAGTGTTCCTTTTTCCATTCATAAATATTGCAAAATTATTTCCGGGAGATATCGGATTTTCATCAGAGCTGGCTGGAAACCAAGATGTCGCCTTGACTTGGCGAACAGCTCCATATCCTAACACGTGGTTAGATGTATTGGCCAATAAATATTGAGACATCATCTCCAGGTAATATCGGATATTCGTATATTTTGGCAGGCTACCTAGATATTAACCTACCATAGTTTAATTAAAGCATAGGTCCACCCTAGCATTTGAGAACAATTATTAAAAGGGAAATAAAAGTTTTATTCAAATTTTACATATGCTAAACTTGAACAAACTATGTAACTTTGATTATATATATATTAAGTTTACGAAGCATCAAAATTATCTTAAATAGTTGCTTTGTATATTCAAACTAGGTTTTGTTTTATTCATTTTACGTAATCAAACAGATAGACAAAACCGTGATGGACTAAACGTGTTACTGTGTCACAACTTGATGATTGTCAATACTGTTAAATGGACTCTCTCCCATATGCAAACACAATTGATTTTTCTTAAATTACTTATGTACAATAAATCAATTGGTGCCGTAAAACCCCCTCGAATATACCTGTTTAAGACAAATTAACGATAACAACTTTGTATTTGTGTTTGTACCCGAAGATTCATTACGACGGTGTATGCATGTTATATGTATTTTGTTTCTTTATTTTATAACAGTGAAATTATACAATCATTTCTTAAACAGTATAAAAATACAATATCCTTCATATAGTCAACAATTTACTATTTCACAGCAACGCAGCAGACGCACAGGCCTTTTGTTTCCTATGTCTGCTGATTCCCATGACCATTTTTTTTTTTCATTACGACAGCTTATTTTAAATTTTATATTTTTTTCTACAGTTGTATAGATTGCAGTAATAATTGTATTATATAAGTGAAATTGTACAAGCTGTAACTGTGTTGGATTAAACGTTTTGTTCATTGTTGTTGTTGTTGTTGCTGTTGTTGTTGTTGTTGTTATTTTTGTTGTTGTTGTTGTTAGTTTAATTTTATTTAGATATATTTATACTAATAAAATAACTCTAAACAATGTAGTAGAAGTCTACTTTAATGTATAGATACCCTCGTCGCAGCAAACCTGCATTCTCAGCTAATTTTCAATTGAGATAAAATTGCCTTAATACTATATAAAGCCTCTTACCAAGTTTCTTAAAAATATATTTACAAATAAGCGATACATACAATTTTAATTATTCTCCTAAAGAATAACATTGGGGCTGAGTACGCAGGTTTGCTGAACAAGGCACACAAAAAATGTGGTTTTATGCCAATATCAATATAACTCAACTAGGTGAAGTCATATACCAGTTTTTATTCAGTTATGTTCATAATTAACAGAGACATAGCATTTAATTATTCTTTATAAGAATAACATGGGGTCTGAGGACGCATATTTGCTCCTACGGGAGCCTTTAGGAAAATATTGTTTTATTAGCAAATATCAATAGACCAAAACCAGATGAAGCCGTATACCAAGTTTCATCAGTATTAGTACGTTTATAAATAAGCGAGATATAAAATTTGTCTTATGCTCCATAAGAATAACATTAGACAATGTACTGTGTTTAGCACTTTCAATGCCTCGGTAACCAATAGTAGATGTGAAATGGCAAAGAGAAGCCACAATCGGCGCTTTTTCCCCATGTTATTCTTATGGGGATCAGTTTTTGGACCGACACCCGATCCCGCCTTACACAAGTTTCCTTGTTAGCCTGTACTAATGTCCAACCCTTGCCTATATTAAATATATTTTCCCAATCCCCATCCCTCCTCTATATTTTTTAAAATTAATTTTCAAATTCAGGCTAAAAAACTATCTTTAGTGTTTATGGTCCGATTTGTCTGCAATTTGGATATGTTATTGTCCTAGGCAAGTGTTTTAATAAATTCCACTTACATTTCCCAAATTCACTATAACGGTCAAATTAAAAAATATTTTTTGAAAAATACTGCCAATTGCCACCTTCTTTATTAACTGTCCAATTTGTCTTCAATTTGGATATGTTATTGTCCTAGGCAAGTTGTTTAATAAATTCCACTTACATATCCCAAATTCACTATTACGGTCAAATTAAAAATTATTTTTGAAAAATACTGCCAATTGCCAACTTCTTTATTTACTGTCCGATTTATTTAAAATTTGGATATGCTATTGACCTAGGCAAGTGTTTTAATAAATTCCACTTACATATCCCAAATTCACTATTACGGTCAAATTAAAAAATATTTTAGAAAAATACTGCCAATTGCCAACTTCTTTATTTACTGTCCGATTTGTTTAAAATTTAGATATGTTATTGTCCTAGGCAAGTGTTTTAATAAATTCCACTTACATTTCCCAAATTCACTATTACGGACAAATTAAAAAATATTTTTGAAAAATACTGCCAATTGCCAACTTCTTTATTTACTGTCCGATTTGTTTAAAATTTAGATATGTTATTGTTATAGGCAAGTGTTTTAATAAATTAGCCTTACATTTCCCAAATTCACTATTACAGTCAAATTAAAAAATATTTTTGAAAAATACTGCCAATTGCCAACTTCTTTATTTACTGTCCGATTTGTTTAAAATTTGGATATGTTATTGTTGTAGGCTAGTGTATATGCACCATCCACATTTTACAAATATTGTGGTTAAATTTTAAAAAATTTGGAAAAATACTGCCAATTGGCAACTTCTTTATTTATGGTCTGATTTGTTTAAAATTTATATATGTCATTATTCTAGGCTAGTGTATATGTACCATCCACATTTGACAAATTAACTATAATGGTCAAATTTAAAAAATATTTTGAAAATATACTAACAATTTCAAACTTCTTTATTTACTGTCTGATTTATTTTCGGATATGTTATAGCTCTTATATAGGTAACAAGACCACACTACCACACGTTCCACTACCCCCTATAATACAGTATTTTGTCTTTTTTGTTTGTTTATTTTGCTGTAATCCCAAAACTGACTTTGCTGTTTATTGTCCGATTTGTTTAAAACTTGGATATGTTATTGTCCTAGGCAAGTGTTTTAATAAATTCCACTTACATATCCCAAATTCACTATTATGGTCAAATTAAAAAATATTTTTGAAAAATACTGCCAATTGCCAACTTCTTTATTTACTGTCCGATTTGTTTAAAATTTGGATATGTTATTGTTGTAGGCTAGTGTATATGCACCATCCACATTTTACAAATATTGCGGTTAAATTTTAAAAAATTTTGAAAAATACTGCCAATTGCCAACTTCTTTATTTACTGTCCGATTTGTTTAAAATTTGGATATGTTATTGTTGTAGGCTAGTGTATATGCACCATCCACATTTTACAAATATTGCGGTTAAATTTTAAAAAAATTTGGAAAAATACTGCCAACTGGCAACTTCTTTATTTATGGTCTGATTTGTTTAAAATTTATATATGTCATTATTCTAGGCTAGTGTATATGTACACACCATCCACATTTGACAAATTAACTATAATGGACAAATTAAAAAAATATTTTGAAAAATATACTAACAATTTCAAACTTCTTTATTTACTGTCTGATTTATTTTCGGATATGTTATAGCTCTTATATAGGTAACAAGACCACACTACCACACGTTCCACTACCCCCTATAATACAGTATTTTGTCTTTTTTGTTTGTTTATTTTGCTGTAATCCCAAAACTGACTTTGCTGTTTATTGTCCGATTTGCCTACACTTTGGATATTGTCCTAAGCATTTATTGTCTGATTTATTTTTGGATATGTTATAGCCCCCAACTATTATATCTAAAATTACAATATTATTTCCACCTATAATACAGTTGATGTGTTGTTTGTTTTGGCGCAACCTAAAAACTAACATTGGTATTTGTGTTTTTACAAAACTATATTTTGCGGTTGGATTAAAAAAAAAATAAATGCAAGCTTATTATATTTGCCACAAGCTTATTATATACATCCAGCTGTTATATTTGCCACATTTGCAATATTGTTGTGACCCTCTCAACTACCTCTCATTGTAATATAATAAGTAATATATATCCACAATTATGGTCAGAACTGCCTAAATTTTGGATATGTTTTAAGCCAATGCGATAACAAAAATAAATTTTTAAAACCCAAAACAACTAAACACAAAACACTAATCTTTCTTTGTGCTTGTTTGGAGTAGTCTTTATTTTATCCAACTTAATTTTAATTTTGTAGTTAACATCAAACTTCCCACATTCTAGCTCCCTTTCCAGCCAGTGGTTGGAGACATAAAGGTTACGAATATTTTCAAACTGTACAATATATCTTTTTCTACCCCTATGTTGGACTTGTTTAATAGCGCACCATATTCCAAATCCTCCAGTCTACTACATTCTTTAAATTTAACATTGCCTTTAATATCTTGCATCTCTATGTCTTCTTGTCCAACATCCCACTCATTGTTACGGAAACTTTCTATTTTTGGAAAGGAATTGCCATAAAATGTTGCGGTTCCGTTAGTGTTAAAGCTTGCAAGTGGCTCGTTGGTAGGTAGATAAATAATGTCCAAATCACCACCGTATGGCAACACGCCATAACCTTGCCTATTCTTATTTATCTCTATAAATACAGTTTTACAGACACCTTTAACATAGTATACACCCCTCCGTCCATCCTTTTCTGCCAACACTCCCACAAACTTGTTGTTTACTACAAACGCATACACTATATAATGTCCATAATGCTCTAGATCCTCCCAACGTCGCAGGAAGTAATCTTTTAATTTATCCTCTCTTTCCCTTCTTTCTTTAGCCAACTGTGCTTTGTATTCCTCTGCAACAGTATTTTCCACATATTCCAATTTACGCTTATTACTGTCAATGTCTTCTAATTCCAATTTCCTCTTTTTGGAACAACTCTCTAAGAAAGGCTTGGAAAGTGGCTCTATTTCTTTAATAGTGTATGGGTACAGTTTATTGGTCCGGCTTCTTAAAACGTAGGGAGTAAGGTTAGGACTTTCCACTAAGCCTAATTCTTCTAAATTGATGTGTTTAGGTATAGTGGAGAAAGGTGTATTTGATTTTGTAAAACATGTGCCCCCAGATTTGATGTAACACTTATGCTTTACACTTATGGCATCCTCCTCTATTACCTCTACATAGTTAGTTGGTAAACAGTTAAAGCTAAATGCAGATAGAGCATACTTTATTAACTTTTCCCTTTGTGTACTATCTTTTGGCAGTTTTAGTTGTACTCCAGTTATCTTCTTCGTATTACTATTACCCCAATATGCGTATTGTAATAAATCGTTAAACACTAAACAACAACTGTTTTGTAATTGGCAACTTTCACCCACATCTTATGCAGAGGTACAGCATAGAATGGAGCATTTTTAAAGTACCGTTTGTTGTCTTCTATTAGACTTAAACAATCTCTTAAAGGTTCAAACCCTTTACCAAAACCTCTACAATAGTTATAGATTGTTGCCTCTAACCTTGTTATTCCATTCTCTCTAGCTAGTTTAGACGAGAACGTTTCTTTTAGTCTCGCATCTGGACAGTTTACAAAGTTTATTATATGGTTTCCTATACTTTTAATTACTCCAGGACTTGTAATCTGGCATATAAATTTATTATATATTTTTACCCTGCTATTTACATTAAACCATGTTAAACAGTCTTTACTAACATTATCTACAATAACATTATATCCATTCTCCCCTTGGTAGCAAAAGTTAAAGTTTTCTGTAAGATATTGGCACATTTCCTCTTTATTAAATATTCCAGCCAAATCTAGTGTTATATCGAAATCCATAAGATAGTACATTTCTTTTTCCAGATCTTGCAGTATCTTTGGAAGATCTTCCAACAAATCCTTAATTTTAACATTTGCAAGCTCTATTTTATAGGGAATTGCTATAGGATCATCATACTTTTGTTTAATTTGGTCAATATCTTTCTTTATTATTTGTAACACACCCTCGCTTTGGGAGAATGGTAGTTTGGCCACAACACCATGTCGAGCTAAAGAGAACTTTTTAAATATTCCTCGTAAGTAGCTATTAAACGAGCCACATATTTCCTTCTTAACTTTAAATTTATTCCGAACGTCCCCATCACAATCCGTAACATTGGTTATCTTAACTAACATTATGTTATCACAAAACGCATCCGTTATAGATGTTAAGTTATTTAATTTTGGTTCGCCCTCGCAATAGTTTATATTACCTATGTCTGTAAGAAGGTTATTATTACGTAGATTTTCTAATAAAAACCATATACCGAATCTTTCGTTAGTAGGTTTAATACAATTTCCCAATAAATGGCTAACAGAGTACATTTCTTTTATACAAAAAAGTAGCGGAAACATGTAAACAGGACAGATTACACTATAGGCACATAGAGGTTGTAAATATATGGATATTGTATATAAACATAGGCGAGCGGTAAGTGTAACATGTACGTGGACACCCACATGCAAATATGGAATACCCACAAATTCGACTAAATAAGTTTATAGTCTCAATATAATTAACATATTAACTAACGGTGCCATCCCGCATTAGTACCCAAATTGTCGAAATTCTATAATTCTATTCTTAATCCTTGTATTAGGTTTTGTACTATTAAACCCTACATCCTGTGCAGTAGAGTAATATATGTATTTAATACAGATACGCACATTCTACAAGACCTGCACATCTGTTGTATAAGCAGCAGAATAGACGTCTCACTGTGTTGTTGTAAAGTAAAACATAAATGTAAATTGTGCTGGATACAACCGGCCAGATATTAGACAGGAAATGTGTTGGAAGTGTATTGCCAAATAGTAAGACAAACACCACATAGTGCAGCATGTAATCAATCCATTACTATTTAGACAAAGGTCAGTATTGGTACAACATCCGATATATTAGCCAAACCCACAATCAAAAACACAGCATTGGTGAACTGACATTAGTAGGTTGACGGTAAGTTGGTACGTGTGACTCATACTACAGAATGCCACGTATGGCTGGCTTAGGGGTTATGCAACGGGATCTTAATTAAATCTAAATTTATAATCCTAATCAATAATTAAAAATATCAGGGTTACTCTCGCTTTTCCAGTGAGAGGGTAAAAATTAAAAGAGAATAGTCATTATAAAAATAGGTTGCAATTTAATATAAATATATTTAAAGACACTGTACAAAAACTATTAACTATAGACAAGTAAATAACGAATGCACAAGTTAATATTTAAATAAATTGCCTCCTAACAAGATAATTCTTATTGCTCTACAAAACAATTAGATTCAAAATCAGCAGTAATAAATTATTTGGTGAACTCTACCTATTTTTGATAAACTCAAATAATTTAAAATAAGAAAAAGAAAGATTATTCAGATAGAAAAAAGAAAACAATCAAAGTATTTAATTTATACAATTTATACGAAATATCCCTCACGTTTCCTACCTCGATATATGCGGCACTTTCATACTATACAAACTCCCAGGTGAAAACAATTTTGAAAGTATCAAACACCACATAAGCAATTTTCATCTTGTAGAATTCTATGTATATTCCATCTAAACCCCCTAATTTTCTATATTTAAATCTCTTAAAACTGTACCCAAATTTCACCATCCGACTCGGCACAGTTTGCTCTACCAGACCACTCCACAGTACTAGCAACTGGGAATCTCAGTTCGTCCAATCTTCTCCGGAGTATCCCTCATATTACCAGGCCTAACAAGATATCCTGTGCATTTTTATACCAGTTCTTTAACTGGTGAAGGTTCATTCTGACTTATCTTACTTGTATTCCTAAGACTTTCAATAAGTTCAAAGTTTTGTTGACAATACATTTGAACACACAAAGCAGAATATTAGTAAAAGTAATGATTACTGAGAATAATAATCGTTATTTGATAACTACTCAAAGTATTATTTGTTGTTTTGTCCAAGACATTTGCAAAGTCTTATGCAACTTCCTGGAAAATATGATAGTTAAAGAACTCTTTTAGTCTGAGAAGTTATAAGCCTCCAAACACTTCAAGCATTGGCAGTAAGTTTACTGAAAGAGTGATAAAACAACGTTTGTTGTAAAAGCTGTACAATAATACAACTGAACTGTACAGTGATCTGTTTCATTGTCGAACATAGGATCTTTGGGATCATTTATAATACAAGTATCTCATTACACCTTATTACGGTAAATATACACCATGAACAAAACACTTTATTTTAGTAAGAATGAAGTACACATTTCCTGACTATTGCTTGATAAGAGAACATTATAATCTGTGACCCAGTTTAAACCAATATCGTGATCAATATATATATATATTATATATGTTTTAAAAACCAACAAAAGTTTTACTCGACGAAAACTTAAAACAATTCGTTCATTACAATTCTCATTCTCTAACCAAACAATGAAACTTGAACATAACATTTGTGTAGCCTTATCATCTGTCAGAAGCCTGCCAACGGCTCCTCATCACCCGCTTGTCAATAACATGTCATGATAAGACTGTCACTCAAGCAAGAAGCGCCTGTTTTAGAAATTTGTCCATGGAGATACTGTCATCAGCTGTTGTATTAGCTTATATTTAAATATTACTACGTCAAATGTTTTAACAGATTCAGTATTTTTACTGAGAGAGACCTTATTTTAAATTCAAACAGGGTTTCCACTTTAAAATTTAGTTTTGAAGATGAAATAGGGTCTGCGAGAGAAGTTATTTAACATACAATTAAATCTTAGCCAAAGTTTATAGTTTAATTATTGCATTCCTGATTGCAGTAATATTTTAAACATCGTGGTTCCTCGAGTTCCATGAGTTTCACGAGTTTTATCTACTAGGACCCAAAATCATTAGTACAAATAAGGAGCTTTCAAATATATATTAAGATTAACTTAATCAAATATAGGGCTCTTACATTCATTAGTCACGTTACAGTTATTATTCACGAAGTAGTTACAAAATTCCATATCGTAGAATAAGAGTAATTTAATTGAAATAATTTTCACATATTTTTTCAAACCTAACCCCGCAGATTTATTTTGTGTTATGTTTCCGGATAGAGAAAACTATTTTTTATAGTCTGAAAACGTGTCAATTTGTCTTTTGATCTTTATTAGATAAATAGTAAATAGTAAATAATAATTAGTAAATAGTTTTTATCTTTAAGCCGTAAATTGAATTACATTAGTTGTTTCCAAAATGTGCAAATAAATAATTACTGATTAAAATAAATTTAACCTTCGATTGATTAGAATTCTTAAATACTATTTTATCAGCCGAATTTCCATTAATTTACTGAACAACACCTAAAATAACGTTACTTTCATAAACTAAATACAGACCCCATATTTGTAAATGTGTTCTGTTTCAGGTATAATTTGTTCATTTATTTATTATCGACTGTTAGTAAGCTGGATTGAACCATTATTTGATTTTTAATAATGCTACAAAATAATACTTTGAAAATACAGTGTCTTGAATAATATGCCTGAAATAATGTTTATAAACTTGGTATATTAATTTAAATTATTAATATTATTCTTATGACCTTCCTTTTATTACTTCTATATATAAATATTGGTTTTTATAAAACTTTATTTATTTATTATTATAACATGTTACAGATACAATAGTTTTAATGTAAGGAAAATGTTGGATCCAAGACAAATTCTATTACAAATTGAGTGCAGAAGTGGAGATCCTTCTGGATGGTTGGCTTAGGGAGGACAAACAACATTTAAAATAGTCATTACATCAGAAATATCCACTTTCGTCTGGTTTAGATTCTGGAGTGGAATATATATTGCTTACTTATTTGCTGATTCCTACTTTAAATTGCATTTGCACTCTTATCTAACTCTCTTAAGTGAGTTCGAGGTAATTTCATAGTTGTGATGTAGTTATAAACAAGGTTATAATCAAATATTATACGAAATTTAAAAAAATCGAATACATATTACACACAAATATAAATACGTTTAAAATATGTAATTAGACGTAATAAATGTTGAACCTAATTGTTACTTATATAGTAAAAAAGAAAATTTAATTCCTGCAAGTATTGTTATTATAAATAAGTGAGATTCGTCCCGCCATAAAACAAACTTTATCTTATCCAAAAACGTTGAATTAAAACCTCCTTATACATAGGTATATTTATAAAATCTTTCTAATTAAAAAGTTCCTTTCCATTGATCTCTAAAATTATACACAATAATAACCTCTTTAACTTTTCAAATTATAGTACTTAACTATTAGTAATAACTATCAGTAATATTAGTAATAACTATAAGTAATTAACTATGTATAATTATAGTTATTAGACTACCCATCAGTAGCTTCTCCTTAATGTTTGCATCATCAGGCTACTGCAGTTTTAAACCTACTTGGTCAATTGTATAGTCACAAGCATTGCGTCTACACAAAAAATGAATATATATTACTGTTATTGAAACATTTATGAAACTTAAGTAATGTATATGTAATATATACGTATTTATTGTTTAGTGTCAAGTTTGGTGTACGAAAGCAGATTTGTTCTATATCCACTGTATAAATAAATAGAAATGCTTAAAAAATACAGATTTTTAAAGTTAAATATTTCTATAAATAAAGATATTCAGTAGGTTTTTGACCTTGGACATTAGAAAAGAGCAAAACTAATAACAAACTTTCTTCTTTTAACAAAAGGTCTTCCGTAAATATTTGTTTACCAAGTTATTTTCTTTATATAACTGTCCCTTGGATTTTACCAGCTCACTTCACTTGTTTAAAGACATATTAAAAATATAATTACATATAGAAATTAAATTTAGGTATTCCCAGTTATGCTACGGTACTGAAATTATATCAGACATAATTTCTAAACTGGTATTTATATACAGGTGAATAAAAAACAATCAGATTTGTATTAAATACTACGAACATACAAATTACCCAAGGATTATTCAGATGATAGCGAGTTTTACAAATATTGTTGTCAACAATATTGCAATTATTTGGTTTCTTAGTAATATAGTGGCTTAGTTTGATGTAGAACGAGTCAACTATTGGTTCGAGTTCAGAACTATGCAATGGTCGTTGTCACCGGGGGAAGTGACAAATGACAAGTCCATCAGAGACAACATTGTTGTTGGATCGTGTTTATGTTTCTTAACTCTGAAACACACGTTGCTTAAAACCACGTGTCTTCAGCCACGTTCCAGTTTTAATAAACCAACTAATCGTATAGTTCGTGATCTAATGTAACAGAAACTTACTTAACCTATCTTTAATTTATGTTAATTAATGTGCCTCATGTCTTTTTGCTTTCTTACGTAGGCACCTTATATAGGTAAATAATTAGTTTAATTCTTCAAAACAGGTGGTTGTATCGATTTCACTATGGTTTATTTCGATTCTGAGTCATAGAAAACATAGAACGTGTCCTAAAAAACGACAACCCACTAGCTTGAATCCCATGAATACAAATATTCTTTAATTCACTTCCCTCCCAACCTCCACTGCCAGAAAATGTAATTCCAGTCTAAAAAGTGTTTGGGACTCTGTAAATTTCAAAACTTAATGCTCATACTACCTTTTCTCCAAGTTTCATAAACAGACCAAGTATTTTGTTTTATAATAATCTTTTGGAATATCATTATCTGTGCTGTTGTCGTTCAGTGATACAAACAAAAACCAAGCAAGCCGTTTTGTGATGCAAAACGTGACCAACAGTTGAGTAATCAACATCCTTCCTTGGTAAAGTTGAAGGATGTTAGCTTTAGTATGGTATATTGCAATTATTTTAACTGGTAACAGTAATTAAAACCTAATTTTTAAGTTGTCACGTGCACTTTTATGTTCTATGGGAAGGATAACAATCTTTAAAATGAAGATTTTAATAGATTTATCGATTATTCATTGTAACAATGTATTGCTTAGCTACTTTTAACTAGTTGGTAAAAAACATCAAGCCTATCATGTCTGTGTTAAAACTCAATACCCGTTACTGGTATACTAATTGTACATTGCATGCTACATGTAACATGCTAAGTTTATCCTAGGTGGCAGCACACCACAGTGCGGCACGCTGCGGATGAGGCCTACCACTTTGTCATTCATCGACAAAGCCAACTGACACCTGTCAATATTTCCTGTTTTGGACCATTGCTTCGTAATTTGCAATATTGTAAACAAAATAAAGTAATTTTATTATTTTTTTAATAAAATTATAAAAAAGTAATTTGGTTTTCTATAGGAATACCGATTAATATGTTTGAACAGGATCTTTATATATTTATTTACATTGATGATACATAGCTCCTTTATGAGTTGATTTGAGTACTGAAAATGAAAATACCTTTCGTGCCATTACAAGTAGTTTCCAGTAATAACGCCCTAAATACTGAATGTAATGTAGGATTTGACTTTTGTATGCTATTCTGAGATTATATTATTCAGTGGGTACATCTCTCAATTGAAATTGTATGTATTGGATTTAATGCTAGTAGCTTAATGCAGTATATATCTAAATAACGAAGCAGATATATTTCTACCCTCCTTGATAGCTCTTCTAGTGCTTTTAATAATTTATAAATCTAATTTTCTACTCATTACAAACTGAGTTCCTTATTTAAGGACATGTAATATTTAATAATACTTTCAAATAGTATAATTACTTGTTCTTAAATAAGTAATATAATTATACTCTGTGTAGTAAAGACACATATTTGTTACACAAAATTTAGTTAAATTTGTAGTATAAATTACAGTTTGATTAACGCTGGGTTGTTTTCGGAGAACCTTAAGTCTAAGACCCTTCCATCTCATGTTCCAATTAATGCTCATCAATAAGGAAGTGGCGGAAGATAATTGTTTGACTCTTCTGTAAGAGCTTCATAGGATCAGATAGCTAAGACTATTATTTCTGACTGTATTTAATGCTTTACTATATAACAGAAGTTCGTACAAGTTTTCATGTTGTAAAAATAGACGGGAATAATCTTTTGGGTTATTTTAAATATATTTTAAGTATTAAAGAGACTGCAGTTTATTCCTACATCAGTGTTATATTTTTAGAATGACTAATATTTAATATCGTAGAATACTATTTTATACTTTGTCTAATTTGAAGGTTAACCTTTCTTTTTTGGCAATGTATTTTTACGTAAAAATTAAATGAAGGGTTACTCTAAAAAGGATTGGAAGATTTTCTTTATACAAGGTTATAAGTTATTATCAGCTGATAGGACCAACCTTATATGAAAAAATGAAGGCCGATAAATGCCTCTCATTTTTGATGTATAGATGTCGGCATAAATAGCTTACCTTAGATGTTGAGGCTCGCCTGAATATATATCAATAGAAGGCTAACTTTAGATCATACATCAATAGAAAAATAATGTTCGTAAATAAATTTAACAGAAGTAAAGTTTAAGAGCTGAAAATATATCATTTAATCAGATCATATCCTAAAGTTACTTTCAACATCTACAGGGTGTCAGAAAAATGCATAGCGTTCTATGCAGAACCGGATTTTACATACAAAAACAATTCGAAAATGTAAAGTAACATTTTTTCGATTTTGGCTTAGTTTAGCTGTCATCCGCCGTTTTGTATTTGTTCTTATAATTAATAATTCCAAAACCTGTACGAAATTTGGCATAAATTTTAAATTTTACGTTATTAAAATTTTCCAAAAATATTTTTTGTCTAAGTTATCAAATTTTTAAATGGCGGCTATTTAAATATTTTAAAGTCAAATTTCATGAAAACTAGCAGCTAAAACAAAATTTTACAAGACATCAAATTCAATAGTAATTTTAATATAAATTCAAAGACACTTTTATTGAAAAAATCAATCAATAAATAAAAAGTTGAGTTAAAAACTATTTATGATAATATTTTAGTACATTTGTATATACTGCGCATATAGTTACAATCCTAAATATGCATGTTATGAATACTTCTTTAGTTTTAGACCTTGGCCTCCAGCCCTGACGTGTAACCAATACAACCTGAAGATAATGTCTCAATATTTTATGGCCAAACGCCTAAGCTAATTTAAAAGTGTTTATACTGTAGACCACATCAAATTGCGATCCTGGTTTTCAGCCAACGTTGACGAATATCTGATATTGCTTACCGGTACTGTTGATTTATCAATATTTATTGTTCAATACCCTTACCCGGACAGACAGGCCTACGACAGAAAATGTGAGCGACCGCGTCCTATAATAGCGGACAATTAAGTTGCCAGTTGAGGGCGAGGTTTGCCGGGCCATTAACCAAGATCAGCCAATCGTAGATATACTTAATTTCCAAAACTCCACACCAGCTAATCAGAATAACATTCGAGTGATATTTTTCCATCGCAAAATGGCAACAGTGAAAACGTAGAACCATGCTGTTGGCTACAGCCCAACTGTCAACTTAATTTTCAGGTATTAAAGATAGGGATTAGAGCTCTACAGCTCTTGGGTTCACGAGGTCCAGGGTTCGGCCTATACGATAATCAACGATGGGTTTTTATTATGAAATAGTTCTTTATCTCTGTGGTTTGTTTTTAGGTCAAATATATACAAAGACGACTAACTTAATTATAATTTTTTTATTTAAATGGTATTAAACAGAAAACACATTTTTGACTATTCCTCTCCTATTTTTCTTAAATTATTATAAAATAATGAAGAATGCATAAATGCTTCTTCAACCAGTTATTGATATTATATAAGCAAATTGCAAAATACTACCATTTTTAAATTACTTAATTACATAACAATCTTTTTCCAACGCTCAAGACATTTTTGTTATGAGAACTCATAAACGCTTCTATTTGTGTGGAAACCTCAGGATATGAGCCCGTGATCCCTTGTAACATCGTTAGGCTGGTGAGATGTGTGAGTCTCTAACAGTATATCAGTTCAAATGCCAATTGAGATACCTCTGCCAATTAGGTGTCATTCTATATTTTACATTTAAATCGGGTACAATGTTTAAATAACTTTAGGCCCTATTTACCGTTTTATGCACTTGGGATCCCCTGTGAATAATTGTCAGTTCTTTCCTTTTCATTTTTTACGTTCTTCAGCTGAACAACTGTACAACAAAGGATTAAATGTTTAATTTAATACCGTTATTCTTCAGCTGTTTGTTCGTTATCTGTTCAGGTCGTATTCACAAGGGAAGCAATACGGGTGAGTGTTTCCAAATGACACTTTTGTTTTATTCAAATAAGAAATCTCTCTGAGGATGCATCTTTAATGTACTTTATGAATGAATTAAAGTAAAGAAATACCATGAAATAAAACAATCAATTCATAAGAGAACTTTTAAGGCGTATTAGACTCTGATAATCAGTTGCTAAGAGTATTTTAATTGGTGGAAAGAAACTTATCAATAAAGTTGGACATTTATTAAAGACTTAAAATTTCCGAAGAGAATATAGCACGTACTCCAATAATATAAAAAGGCTTTGCTACATTAAATTGAGCATGCAAGTTGGCAAGGAATGCACTGGCTAGCGGAGACTGCAGACTGCCAACTTAATAACCATAAACATGACCGTGACTCTGGGGTAGTGGCAGCCCTGTCCCCTTGCAGGACGAGTGAAGTGTTGGCTGTTTATTAGTAAATTTCCTTTGGAAAGTGAACTATTAGCATGACTCGCACGGTGAAACTTAAGCCCGGGACCACCATAGAAGTTCCTAACGTGACCCCCCGATCACGTTTTGGGGGGGTCGCTCAAAATTGTGTATATATATGTGTGTGTGTGTGTGTGTGTGTGTGTGTGTGTGTGTGTGTGTGTGTGTGTTTGCACTCTAGCGGTCGCATTTTCTAACCGATTTACTTCAAATTTGGTAGAGACATTCCTTTCTGTAATCAGTTGGATAAGTTCGTTGGGCAAAACAATTGGAAAACTCTAAACCCCTTCTTTTGGTGATTAATCTTTCAAATTTTGAGTTTTTGGGCCCAAAAACCGTCAGAAATGCCTCGAATGTAAAATTAATGCATGTAAAAAGATGTAAATTAGTGAGGCAAAAGTTTTAAGCCCTCTCTCGCTATTCTAGCACACATGTTTACTGAGTTATTATTGAAAATGTGTATCGACTTAACACAGTACGTTGTCTTATGGGGATTTTACACTAGAAAAGCCTGTTATTCCTTTGTTAGAGTACTTTTATCATCCCCAGCAACCTCACGCCTACTTTCAAGCCTGTCTAGACCTTCCCCTAACATTAAATGCGCAAAATTGTGTTCCCACCTTTGCAGGTAAATGAAACCATGAGCATCAGAACAGCCAAAAAATCACTGTTTTCATATTTCAATAAAAATTGGAATAAATGTATGTTATTACACTGATTTGGAGTTTTAAAAGTTGTTATGTGGAAATTCACTTCCCTCACGTCAGCGTGCTGCGTGCGAACTCGTTTTGATTTGAAACTAATCCCAGAATGATCCCGATTATTCATAATTTTTCCAAAATAATATTTAAATGCAGCAGACGTATGTTCGATGTTTATCAGCGTTTGAAAAAAGTAGCAATATTTGTACAGCAAAAATAACTTGTCAATAATGTGTACATATGTATTTATTATATATATATATATATATATATATATATATATATATATATATATATATATATATATTATATATTGTTGTTGAAATTTATTTATTATTTTGTGTTTTTATTAAAGACATTTATTCAATAGTAAAATCTATACTGTAACTTATTGCTGGTTTATGCTCTGATATTGAAAATCTTTAAATCTTTTTTATTGTATCACTAATCATTTACTCATCATTCTTTTATCTTATAAATGTTAACAGTAATGTTATTCAAGCAATTGTTTACGAAATTTTCCGAAAATAGTTCTGTAATTTATTAAATATCATAAATGTTTCATCACCAACAATAAATTTTATACAAAGAAAATGTAAAACTGACATTTATTGAATTATTTAGTAATTTATTGAACAAAAATATTAGACATATTATTACGTATTAGAACGTAAATATTGTGGTCTTTCCAAATATTCTGAACACATTTTAGCGAATTTCCCCTACAGGGAAGAAGCTATTACCGTAGGTCTTATGGTAAGACTTAAGCCCGAGACCATGATAACTTTTCGTTGTGAGGCCACTAGATGCCAAAAACATCATTCGTTCAAATTCATATATATATATATATATATATATGTGTGTGTTCGGAGGCACGATAACTTTCGTAAAAATGGTCCGATCTTCATGAAATTCGGTACAAACGTTTAAGGAAGGATCTATTTTCATGAGTTCAAGGACCAGACAGGTCGCTCTTATTTTAAAGGGGTTTTTAGGGGTTTTGTAACCCAAAAATTGGTTTTTTGAACTTTTTACATATAATTCTTTTTAAACCCAAACTTTTACTTTGACCATTAAATTTAACTTAAAAAAAACCATTTGGTATTTTGATCATCGCTCTACGTCAATTGGTTACCGAGATATTAAAAGTGCTAAACAAAATACGTTGTCCAAAGTTAATCTTATGGAGATATAAGTACAATTTTATATCTCGCTTATTAACGAACAAATATCAATGAAACTTGGTATGTGGCTTCATCTGGTTTTTGTCTATTCTTATTTGCAGAAAAAAAAACAATTTTTACCGATACTCCCTGTAGCAGCAATCCTGCGTACTCAGCCCCCATGTTATTCTTATGGAGAATAAGTCAAATCTTATGTCTCGGTTAATTATGACTTAATAAAATTTGGTATGTAGTTTCACCTCTTATTGAGTCATACTGATACTTGCATTAAAACCCATTTGTTATGCTCCTTGTTGCAGCAAACCTGCGTACTCATACACCATGTCATTCTTATGGAGAATAATTAAAATATGGTATAATTTGCTTACTTTATGAATGTAGATCGATGAAACTTGGTATGTGGTTTCACCTAGTTGAGTTATATTGATATTTGAATGAAAACCCATATTTTGCGTTCCTTTTGCAGCAAACCTGCTTACTCAGCCCCATGTTATTCTTATGGAGGATGATTCAAATATTATATATCGCTTATTCATGAATGAATATTGATCAAACTTGGTATGTGGCTTCACCTAGTTAAATTGTATTGACATTTGCATCAAAACTGTGTCAGCAAACCTACATACTCATCCCCAATGTTATTCTTATGTAGAGTAAATAAAATATCGATTGTTTGTTAATATATTTTTATGAATCTTGGTAAGCGGCTTCATGTAGTATTAAGACAAAAATGTCCTTTGAAAATTCGCTGAGTACACAGGTTTGCTGCGAAGGGGGTATTATTAAATTATTTAAATATTTCATTTAGTTATTTATTGGAAAAGCCTAAGAAGCCGATAAAAACGATTAGTGAAACTGTGTTCATCTCGATACATTTATGATTTACAGTGAAATTGTACTTTGCTATTTATGTGAATAGCAAGATTAGTAAGCCAGATAAGCAGTCATTATAGAAATCAACGGGCATCAAGAATGATTATATTGCCCCTTACTAACACAACTAGTAAATATAGACATTAGATAAAGTATAAAAATACGGCGCAGCAAATCAGCCCTTTACAGAGAATTCTGTGACGCCTTTTCGCCAAGCTCAAAAATACTGGTGCCTTTAATATTCTATCCTAAATTAGTAAAAATCACTTTTCAACTATGTATCACAGACTTTGCTATGGTTTTTTAAAACTTGAAACAACAAAAGTGAAAGGGGGGTGACTGACCTAATGTATAGCCAAAAGCCAACTGATATTTGTCACATTAATTTTGTGGTTACCAATAGTTGTCACCAAGCTAGTTTTACCGATCCAAAAGTCATTTAAATGGAGTTTGCCCCTCCAGTTTTTTGCATAAGGTACATGCAAAATTAGGCACATAGTTAATTTTGTGTTCAAAATATCAAACCCCTTACTTTCATTTACAGCACCTTAAACACGCACAACTTGGAACTGTTTACTTTGAAACGAAGAATACATATGAAACTTTAATTGCAATTTGTAAACATGTAATACAACCTTCTACATATTAAAGTTTTCCTACATTAATTGTATTGTTTAGCTTGTTTTTTATACTTTATTCTTTCCCCATATAAAAAAGCACCTGTTGAATGACAGTGACAGTTGGGTTTTATCATGAATGACAAAGTGGAGAGGCCTGTTCTGCATTGTGCCGCACTGTGTTGTATTGGCACCCTGGATGATATATGAACAACACACGAACACACTTACCCACGTGCACACCCACTCATTCATCAACACTTGTACTTTTTCTAAAATAACAATATATGATGGCAACAAATTTTATAATAGACTGATTTTAAATTGTTTATTTATGTATTTAATTTGTTTGTGATTATCGTAGTTTACTTATTCTAACACTTTTAAACTCTTAGTGTTCCATCATATGCTAACCCAACAAAATGCATACTTTTAATTTAACTAACTAGCTGCTACAGCTCTAATCATGAATAATCTCTTTAACAGCTGAGTCCCTGCATTCTATTGCTGGGATAGCGGTCTTGGCATGGGTTCGAATCCCAGCCCTGGCTAGGACATTCCATCAGTACTGTCTAGGTTGTACTGTAACTTATCTTAATACGTTCCATTCACATGCTCCAGACCACTGTAGACGAACAAAGTGTAGGGAAATAAAGATTAAAAACCAATAACCTAGGCAAACATTCTACAAAAGGTTTTCAATGATTTTTGATTAAGAGTTTGATGCATAAGATGAGTTTATGAGAAAATCATACAGTAGTGTGGAGAGAAACCAAAAATTCCGGACTGAAAATAGATGCCGGCACGATACTGTTTAGTCCGAGGCTTGTTTCTGTTTGATACGAGAAAAATGTTAAAGTTAAACTATGTGTTTTTTACATGATCAATATATTATCACGGCCGGCTACCAGGTCCAAGATTAACTAAATTTTATTAAAATTTAAACGAGCTACGAGTCAAAAAAACCTCGGGAAGAAGGCCTTACTTTAGTACACCTTTCATTTTAAATACTCGACTACTTTTTGAGTAATTTTTGCTACGTTTTGATGTGCAGTCTTAAATCTGTGTGTTTAAGTCTTCTTCAAATCCTTATTTCATAACGCTTTACCTGAATGAAGTTCAAACTTACTATTAAACAAAGAAATTTATAAGTTATTAAACAAATAAAATATCTGATTAATTAAAAAAAAAAAATTGTTTGGAACCAATTCAAATATTAAGCATTTCAAACCAAAATAAAAATTATTTTATTTTATTTTTGCTTAACTGCTTATTGAATGCATTCGTTATCCAACCCTGAAATATACATCAAAACTAAAACCTACCATAAATAATTATTTCGTAAACGTTGATTTCTTAAATATATTGTTCATTTAGTTTTAACATCTATGTTAAAGGCTGGCTCAAAAAATAAACCTTATTCAATTTTTAAATTAAGCACTTTAATACTAAATGCCATGTTGAGGACAATTAATTATATAAAAGTAAATGTTAAGCTCTTTTATATACTTATGCTGGTCTAGTGGAATGGCAATATTGTAATTCCATTTTTTCCAATAGAATTGTTTTTTTAAGTAACACATAGAAACACGGTACAATATCAGAAATTCGTAAGTTTACTTATCTAAAATAGAATAACATTAGGACAGTGTCATAAGCAATATTTAATATAGCAGATGTGAATAGCAGCATTGGTGCTTTGCGTTGTGTCATTGAGTTGTATTTTAAATAAAATTTTATCAAATTATTCTCTGTTAATCTGTGGCCTTTAGAGGTAAACTCGAAAGAAACTTAGACTAGTCAAATTTTGCTTGCCAATATCAGCTGATGCCTTGTCAAATCTCTCATGATCAGTTCTGAATCAACCCATCCGTGACCTGACAGTTTCAGAGAAACAGTCACTGACACGAGTTGACTTTCCAGCTGATTTACTCTTTGAGCGTAAGGGATGATTGTTTAAACCATTACACCTAAAGTAAAATAAAATTATATTGTTGCCAGATGGATCTAAATAGAAAATGTCACATTGGCTCATTAAGGTTAACTGGAAAGTTTAATGACAAATACTGTTAAGTCCACCAAAAAGATTATATATAATTTTAAACTGTATTCGGACTTTTTGAAACTATATTTTTTGAAACTGTAAACCTATCATATATAAATTTCTTATTCAAACGAAAGGTCTTAGTAATAAAATCTGAGGAAAAATATTAGGTTCTCTTCTTCAGGTATTTGGGAAGGGAATAAATAAAATATATGAGGAATATAAAAACAAATTAGGAATATTAATGTTTATTACTGAAAACAGAAAATCGAGTGGAGCTCTTGGGTACACCTGGTTTAATTAAACTTCGATATACTTTAATTGAGTTTTGAATGAACATTAATTGGTTTATAATGAACAAAAGGGCAAATAATCTAATTTTATTTAAACTAAATAAATTTGTCAGTTGATTATGATCATCCAGCATTCCTAATAGAACACCTGTTACTTTAGGCATTTCTATAGTTTAAGAGGATACTAAAAGGACTGTACGAGTATTTTAATAATATTCCCGTAAAGCCCGGAAATACCCCAATTGACATGCTTTGACACACATTGTGAAGTACCAGGTGCAATAGAACAGCCTGAACCTAAAATCAGTAATACAATCCAATTGCTAATCTTCCTTTATTTTACAAAGTAACTGTATAGCTGTAGAGTAGCTGCATATTTTATTACACGTCGTTTTAATCCTGTACATAAATAGTTTGTTAAACTTGATGTATATTTTCTGAACTGCGATATAAGTTAACTTTAAACCTATAACACTTTTAACTCGTACATTTAATATAAAAACGTATAGTAATATTTTTTTAAATATTAAAACAAATAACACATTAAGTTAATAGGCACATAATGTAAATAATAGTAATTAAGTAAGAAAGTTATCTTTAAAAAACATAAATAACATTCTCGCCACTCGTCTAGCGTCAATCTCCAACAACGCTTGTCACAGTTTATTACGAGCCAGGCCTTCATGGAATGTGACAAGTGACAAGTACATCAATCTAAATAGTGTTAGGTATATGGTAGATAAATTTATATTCAGCAAGATAAATATCCAGTAACACATTTTACCTGATTTTAATGTCAATTGCGTGAAAATGTATGCAAAATGAAATATTCTTGTTCTATACATTGTTTTACATCAATTGTTTTCCTCAGTGCTTCCATGAATAACTTATAACAAAGGACAATAGTTTATAGGCCTAGTTATTTAATTATTGGCGTAGCTTGTAGGTCACGAAACCAATTCTGGAATTGCTTCAGGCTCATTTAATCGTTGCTGGCTTTATTTCTTTCTTCATTGTGAGTTATGCTTTGTTGTCGGGGCATCTCGTGTCTTATTAAATTCTCTGTCTTTATCAAATATTTTATAGGTATTTGATATACGCTTGGCGAGAATTTTCATGGTTAAAATTAATGTAATTTGAATTTTAACCTTATATCTTCTGTTCCTGCAGAGTAAACCAGTTTAATCTTTGAAAAATTGAGTAAACCACAAAAAATATGTAACCAGTTGAAACTGCGTTATATATGTTTTGAGACTATATTATTTTGGACTGCTGTCGGAGAAACGTAACTAATTTTTCATTGTAGTGCAGTTCAAGAGGTTACAACATGTTAAATATTAAAGCTTAAAGATTTCAGTGTTCTAGAAAGTTATCAAACCTAATCGTTCTACAAAACTATTTTAGATCAACTAAAATGTATTCGTTGATTCTGATGACAGTTTAACAAATCTTCCTGAATATCAAGATAAGTTTAAAATAAACAGTCACTAAGTGTTCTAAGTGAGAAATGCAAAGCAGGCTTACCACTTCTCTAGAACAACTACTGCGAGTTTATGCTTGTTATTTTGGCAGCCTGCTCTACGATACAATTCCTCCTTTGCCAAATTAGACGGTTAACCTTCCACTCTGTGGCTTAGCTAAGTTGGCAAACTTAGTTTATATTTCCTTGTGCGATAAAACCTGGACTACAATTATGTGTAAATACTTAAACCATTTGTAACTGTTAGTTTACATTTATATTCGTATACCTATACGGGGTGTACTAAATACCCCCGTCGCAGCAAACCTGCATACTCAGCGAATTTCCAATGAATTATAACATAACACATTAAGCCACTTAACAGAATTCATAAGAAATATATTCACAAACAAGCGATATTTAAAATATTAATTATTCTCCATAAGAACAACATCGGGGATGAGTACGCAGGTTTGCTGCAACAAGGAATACAAAATAATGGGTTTTTAAGCAAATATCAATAGAACTCATCTAATTGAAGTCACATACCAAGTTCCATCCATATACATTCATAAATAAGCGATATATAACATTTTAAATATTTTCCATAAGAATAACATGGTGACCGAATACCTAGGTTTGCTGCAACGGGAACCATAGGCAAACAATTGTTTTTTGAGCAAACAACAATAAACCACAACCAGATGAAGTCATATACCAAATTTTTTCAGTTTATGTTCATAAATAAGCGAGATATAAATTTTTCTTTTTCTCCATAAGAATAACATTAGACAACGTACTGTGTTTAGCACTTTCAATATCTCAGTAACCAATTGACGTAGAGCAATGATCAAAATACCAAATTGTTTTTTTTTAAGTTGATTTCAATGGTAAAAATTTCAATTTGATTAAAATAAAAATTACATGAGAAAACACCAAAAAACCCATTTTTGGGATACAAAACCCCCCCAAAAACCCCCCTTCGGATGATGCGATTCGTCTGGTTTTCGAACTCGTTCAAATAAATGGTACTTTACACATTTATACCAAATTTCATTAAGATCGGACCTTTTTTACGAGAGTTATCGTGCTTACGGACACACACACACACACATATATATATATATATATATATATATACATATATAAAAATTTGAACGAATGGTGTTTTTGGCATCTGGGGACCTCAAAATGAAAAGTTATCATGGTCTCGGGCTTAAGTCTTACCATGAGACCTACGGTAATAGCTTCTTCCCTATAGGGGAAATTCGCTAAAAACGTCTTACAACACTTAAGATATATTTCCACTTATACTGATTCACATACAGACGGTAAACATATATAATACACCCGTCGCAGCAAACCTGCATACTCAGCGAATATCCAATGAATATATAACATAACACATTAAAACACTTCACAGGATTCATAAGAAATGTATTCACAAACAAGCGATATTTAAAATATTAATTATTCTCCATAAGAATAACATTGGGGATGAGTACGCAGGTTTGCTGCAACAAGGCACACAAAATAATGGGTTTTTATGCAAATATCAATAGAACTCATCTTAGTGAAGTCACATACCAAGTTTCATCCATATACATTCATAAATAAGCGATATATAACATTTTAAGTATTTGCCATAAGAATAACATGGGGACCAAGTACCTAGGTTTGCTGCTACAGGAACCATAGGCGAAAAATTGTTTTTTTTTGTGCAAACAACAATAAACCATAACCAGATCAAGCCATATACCAAATTTTGCCAGTTTATGTTCATAAATAAGCGAGATATACAATTTTTCTTTTTCTCCATAAGAATAACATTAGACAACGTACTGTGTTTAGCACTTTCAATATCTCGGTAACCAATTGACGTAGAGCAATGATAAAAATACCAAATTGTTTGTTTTTTTAAGCTGAATTCAATGGTGTAAATTAAAATTTGATTTAAATTCAAATTACATGTGAAAACCCCAAAAAACACATTTTTGGGGTACAAAACCCCCCAAAACCCCCCTTCGGATGGTGCGATTCATCTGGTTTTCGAACTTGTTAAAATAAATGGTACTTTAGACATTTGTACCAAATTTCATTAAGATCGGACCTTTTTTACGAGAGTTATCGTGCTTACGGACACATATATATAAATATATATATATATATATATATATATATATATATATATATATATATATATATATATATACATATATAAAAATTTGAACGAATGGTGTTTTTGGCATCTGGGGACCTCAAAATGAAAAGTTATCATGGTCTCGGGCTTAAGTCTTACCATGAGACCTACGGTAATAGCTTCTTCCCTATAGGGGAAATTCGCTAAAAGATGGTACTAGGCCTTTATATATGGCTTATATATGGGCTTATAATATAACCTTAGTATATATTATATACCAGGCTTTATATATGTTTACCGTCAGTATTTGAATCAGTATAAGTGTAAATATATCTTAAGTGTTGAAAGGCGTTTTTTATTACACCCCGTAAGTAATAACAACACGTAATATGCTAATAAAAAAGTTGTTTCGTATATATATATATATATAAAAAGCTTGCTCTTTATCCCCTTAGGAGTTTTATAAATGGTTTCTATTACATTTATAAAATGTTGTTACAAAAATAAATATTAATGTCGCATTTTAAGTTTGCGGTTACCATAGGTTAGAAGACTAAAATGTTTAAATACATTTCACAAGCAAAATATGTGTTTTTTTTATATTTTCATTGATTATGTCTAAGAATAGTTTCAACGATTGTGTCTAAGAAAACATGTTCTGACTTTCTTATTGGGATTACTCATAACTATAGAATTTTAGTTAAAATAATACTTCATATTAATGCAATAACAATCAACTCGTTTGGTTCCATTACTCTCTTCAAGCTTACGATGTGCCCTAAGCTAGTATTATAAAGTAAAAATTGTTGGAATCTTAAGATCATTTACAACCTAATACGTCATGTCTGTAAAACTCACTTCCACACACAATCTTCCTTGATTGTGTTATTTTGGTATACCATAATTATTTCATTACAAATAGTCCAGACGAAGGAACGCGCACCAGTGTTACACACTTGGTCTATCCGTTTTGCTTTTCTGCAATGCTGCACTCGTAATCAACTGAGCCGCAAAAGGACTTTTGGGATATTGCCACTATCAGCTGATACCACAATAGTCTTCAGAAAACGTCAGAGACACCAATGTGACCTAAAAACTCTCATAACAGAACTTGGTCAAATTACCTAAAACTTAACTTAAAAAAAACCTATTTCCACTTAAACAATTGTTTATTTGGTATAAAATATGTACATTTCAATGTAAAGTACAACATTAATCTTTAACCTCGAATCAAACCTTTCTCAAATTAATATTTAAATCCCTTATCGAAAGTTTAACGAAAACCCATATAATTAACCATTTGGCTTCTCTCTGATACCTGGTATTTTTCCAAAATATTTACTTACTTAAACAGCCTCAACTGTTGCTTTTGTTTTCACGCTGAACATGTTTTGGACGAATTACCGTCAATATTCAGCAGCAGCGGTCGAAGAACTTAAAAGAGTCCATTTTTCCATACCAGATTATCTCAGGTGTCAAGGCTATTTGTGTATTGTATCTCTCTGATATCTTTACCGACCTAGTTTCCCTATGGTAGAGTACTCACATATGCTTTTGGAAGCGAAACTAAACAAACAAAAAACTTGATGGACCAAGCATGTCACTGTCACATTCTTCAATACGGTTTGATAGACACTCGATGGAACTCATTCACTCACAACACTCCCTGTGTCCAGCTTCATTTAAATCAGTTTTTGAGCTTTTATAAAATTTATTTTATAGAATATCTGTATACGTTTATTTCATCAATAAAGTCAAAGCAAAGCAAATCGATCTTAAATTAATTTACGTATTGGGATTTATAGATGTAAACGATGGAGTGTTGTATTAAACAATATGCAAAAATGTTCGAAGAATATATTAGGTAAGTCACATGTAAAATATACAGTATAAAGAAACAATAAATTTAGCTTCCACTTAAAAAAGCTTTACCAATGGAAGTAGAGAATTGCGGCACTTTTCCTGCCAATTCGTCTTAAACTAAATGTAATCACAGCTGACCTCAGATAGCTGATTAAGTTTTATCCGTGCTTTTATCAATTTTAACGTGTTTATCTAAGTAAATTAAGTCTTATTTATTAATTATGCTGCCAAATCATTCAGAGTCTATATAGTGGTGTTGTCTTTGTTCCCCTACAAAATAGGAGTGTCGTATTCAATCCGTCATAAGTATCAATAATATTATATTATTTAGTAATATTTCAAATCGGCCTAAGCATTTGTGATGTGAGTAAATAAATATCTTGACCTGACTATACTTTAATGGACCACATGGAATTAGGTTCACATTGTTGCCTAAATTTCTAATACCCATCTTAAAGACTTAAAGTCTGATCATTTTAACTTAGTACACAAATCAATATTAAAAATAACGTTTAATGAAGCACATAAGAACTAGACTAGTTAGGAGATTCGAAGCCCTATTTTATTCCATAATTACAATTTAAAAAAATTATATCGATATTCACCATACTTATATTATGTAGGGGAACATCAACAGCCGTTTTATTTCTGTAGAGCAACAAAGTTTGGATTGTTAATATTGTGGAGCATATGAACATAACTGAGTCCTAAATCCTAGTTAAAATAATAAGAAATAAGTCTTTTAAACTATAAACATAATATAGCACAGAATATAATGGATCTAGGTCAGGACATACTTTACACCTGAATTGTAAGTAAAGAATTTTTCTTTACAGATTGGACTAAAATAATTATTAATCCCAGCTGTTTTGGGGTGAAGCCCTTCGTTATTTGGTCTCTTCTCTTAGGAATATTTGGTTTATGAAAACAAAAATAAACAACATGTATTGGGGGAACCAAATACAAATTGAATGGGAAAAATAAATTTGTTTGATTACTTGTATTTCCTATTGAGGTTAGGACTATAGATGATTTTTGCCCCCTAACCTGTTGAGTGTTGAAGTACTACCCTTTGGAGAGCGATATGCTCACATGAAGAGAAGAGACGTACAATTTAAGCTCAGAATGGCCGGTACAGAACTTTAACTAGTTTGTATATTTGGTTTCGTAGGAAAATAGTATAATAACAATAATTTGTAAACCTTGTATAACCTTCTATAAATTGGGATATTAAAAAATTATAGTTATCCTTTTTTGATTGCTTCTACACCTCATGGTAAAATGTTGATCCAACAAAACTTACTTATAATAATGTATAATTTTAATCAAAACATTGATTTATATACAACCAAAATGTTTATACAATTTTATTCTTTATTTATATTTCGTTTCGTAAAATATACTTACTTCATGACTAGCCAGTTTGATACTGTATTACTTATAACATCAAGTTGTAAATTGTAAGTGTAAGCTTTATATACTGAACTATAACACAAGCTCTTAGATAAATTGGGGCCTGGTTTGTCTATGTTTATTTAAATGTTTTAATTCAACTTTAAAACTACGTTTAGTATTAGGATTAGATCTATAATTGTAGATCTAATCCTAACACTTGTTACAGTTTACGAGTTACAATCAGCATGTTTATAGTTATTCCTTGAAAATAAAGTTTAGGATTCAGCAATAAACCTATAACATCTAACCTGACACATGAATAATAGTTAAATTAAATCTCTTTATTCAAATATCGGACTTCTTGTATTCTCAGTTTAAGAATCACCCTCCCGTTTAAAGCTCTTTACATATTCAACGAATTCAGGATTTATTGCCTGACTACCTCTTATCGGCTTAAAGTGTTTTTTCGCTCTACTTAAAGAGTATCACTAGTAGAGGAATACATTTATTCAATGAGAAAATACAAGATTTCTCTAAAATACTCCAAAAAACTTGAAATCATGGCGAGTTTTTGCCATAACAAATTCACGAATCAGTTTTTACGTCAAATCCGTCTATTAAAGTAATTTGTTGGTTTGGTCAAGAGTTTGTAATCTCCTTTCAGAACTGTTTAGTCAAATGCTTAACAAGGACATCATATGTGTAAGGATAGAAATGTACCAAATCTATCACAAGTAGAGTTTTCAAAACACATGTTGCTGGGGCATTTGTTTGCCTCAACTGGTTGCCAGCTGGTGTAATATATTGTATCATCTGTTACACGAAATTTCATATCCACTGTCAGCCAGATTTAGTCTCATATTATATACAGACGAGTTATAAAGATTAATAAGCAAGCTAGTAGTTAATCCGAGTAATAAAAGCCTTTTACTAATTTCAAACTAATCTGGGTTCTTGTTAATACACTTTCCTATGATTTAGTACTTGTAATAACTTAACTTTATTGACTTTAGGGTTCTTTGATTTTGCTGATATTTACCTTTAAAAAAGTTAATAAAAACAGATAGTGGACCATCTTCCGTGGAAAACATAGTAAATATACAACAGATAACATGTCAAATACAGTTTAAATTTAATTAAATCGAATGTACTTTATATATTACCAAGAGGAAAAATTTGAAATTATCGCATTATATTTGTAATTTTATCTATTTTAGAACTTTTCCCACATTTTATAAACTTTATTGAGATTTATTAGTGTAAGTAGCTAATAGAACGAAATAAAAATATGACGAAACAATTAATTCAAAAGATTATAATCGGATACAAATTAACTTGGGATTAGTGATTTTCTACAAATAAAACTTATCTATGTTAATTAGCATGGTACGAGTTGTTACAAGTAAAGGATGAAATTACAAATATCGAAAGCACTTTCAATCGCATTTAAATTTAAAATGTTCTTACACACAATAATGGATTCCGGTCGGTCTCGCCGTTCATTTCCAGACCCAATGAGAGAATATTAATTGTCTAAATATATTTTAAAGTGTTTGTAAGCTTTTAGCGAATTTCCCCTATAGGGAAGAAGCTATTACCGTAGGTGGTGTGGCATGGTAAGACTTAAGCCCGAGACCATGTTAACTTTTTGTTTTGATGTCCCCAGATGCCAAAAACACTATTCGTTCAAATTTATATATATATATATATATATGTTTTTATATATATATATGTGTGTGTGTGTGTGTGTGTGTGTGTGTGTGTGTGTGTGTGTGTGTGTGTGTGTAACCTTTGAAAGAAACACCCGATTTTTATTAAATTTGGCAAAAATGTGAAGGGTAACATTTATGACTTTAGGTTCGAAAACCAGATCGATCGGATATGGGAAGGGGCTTTTATGGGGGTTTTAAATTTTCCAAAAATAATTTTTTTGAATTTTTTCTCCATAAAATTTTAAAAAGACTTAATTTTGGTTATAGCCATTTTATAGAGCTTAAAAACAAATAATTTGGTATATTGAATCAGTAACTTATGTTAAGTGGTTGTAGAGAAAAGTCAAAAAACGCGTCCATAAAATTACCCATATTAATATTATGGGAAAAAGGTTTTTGGATTTTCCTCAGATAATTTTACTAAAAACTTCACATTTCTTTTTACCAATCAGTTTAGCTCTAAAAAACAATCATTTTGGTGTTTTAATTGTTGTTCTACGTTCAACCGTTGCAGAGATATTCAAAATGCTAAACACAGTACGTTGTCCAGTGTTATCCTTATGGAGGATAAATAAAATTTATATCTCGATTATTTATGAATGTATATATATATATATATATATATATATATATATATATGTGTCCGTGAATGCGATAACTTGAGTAAAAAACGTCCGATATCGATGAAATTTGGCTCAAATGTGTAAAATGACATTCATGACTTTAAGTTCGAAAACCAGAAAAATCGGACCATGGGAAGGGGGGTTTATGGGGGTTTTAAATTTCCCAAAAATCGGTTTTTTGCATTTTTCACCCTACAATTTTTTAAAAACTTAATTTTGGTTTTGACCATGTTATAGAGCTTAAAAAAACAAATAATTTAATATTTTGAATTATTAACCTAGGTTAAGTGGTTGCGGAGAAAATACAAAAAAACCTACTCATAAAACCTCCCATGTTAATCTTATGGGAATAAGGTTTTAGCGAATTTCCCCTATAGGGAAGAAGCTATTACCGTAGGTCTCATGGTGAGACTTAAGCCCGAGACCATGATAACTTTTTGTTTTGAGGTCCCCAGAATCCAAAAATACTATTCGTTCAAATTTATATATATGTATATATATATATATATATATATATATATATATATATATATATGTGTCCGTGAATGCGATAACTTGAGTAAAAAACGTCCGATATCGATGAAATTTGGCCCAAATGTGTAAAGTGACATTTATGACTTTAAGTTCGAAAACCAGAAAAATCGGACTATGGAAAGGGGGGTTTATGGGGGTTTAAAATTTTCCAAAAATCAGTTTTTTGCATTTTTCACCCTAAAATTTTTAAAACAGTTAATTTTGGTTTTTATCATGTTATGGAGCTTAAAAAAACAAATGAAATGGTATTTTGAATTATTAACCTAGGTTAAGTGGTTGCGGAAAAATTCAAAAAAAAACCTGCTCATAAAATCTCCCATGTTAATCTTATGGGAAAAAGGTTTTTAGCTTTTCCTCAGTTAATTCTACTTTAATCTTAACATTTGCTTTTACCAATCACTTCAGCTCCACAAAACAATCGTTTTGGTGTTTAAATTGTGATTCTACGTCCAACCGTTGCAGAGATATTATGTATATTATTTTATGTAGGAGTGAGAAACACATAAATTCATTGGAAATTCGCTGAGTACGCAGGTTTGATGCGACGGTTTTTTTTTTCATTTCCTCAGTTTATTTTAATTTAAACTTCACATTTGCTTTTAGAAATCTGTTCAGTTCCACAAAACAATCATTTTGGTGTTTAAATTATGATTCTACGCCCAACCGTTGCTGAGATATTCAAAGTGCTAAACCCAGTACGTTGTCCAATGTTATCCTTATGGAGAATAAATAAAATTTGATATCTCGATTATTTATGAATGTATGTTGATGAAACTTGGTATGTGGCTTCAAATAGTGCTGGTATATTGATATTTGCACAAAAAATTGATATTTTGTTGGTTATTCCTGTAGCAGCATACCTGCGTACTCAGCCCCCATGTTATTCTTATGGAGAATAACTAAAATGTTATATAGCGCTTATTTATGATTGAATGTTGATGAAACTTGGTATGTGGCTTCGCCTAGTTAAATTATATTTATATTAGCATGAAAAACAATTGTTTGTGTTCCTTGTTTCAGCAAACCTACGTACTCATTACCAATGTTATTCTTATGGAGAATAATTAAAATCGCTTATATGTGAATATATTTTTATGAAACTTGGTACGCGGCTTTATGTGGAATTCAGACAAATATTATGCATTGGAAATTCGCTGAGTACGCAGGTTTGCTGCGACGGGGGTATTAGATTTTCTTCTTGATCGATCTTCCGATCCTCATAGTACGTGGCGTGGTTAGGACGCCACTATGCTATCAGCCAGTTCACTTTATTCCGAAAACAATGGATTCGACCGCCTTTTTGACAAAAGTCTACTTCTATTAAGCTGAGGGTTTCTTTGTTTTGTCCAAGTTCATACTTTCATCCGTGTAAAGTCTTTGTTCAGAACAAAGAGTTTAAGAGAAGGCGGCTATGTAACTTTTGGAATTCAAGGCTAACAGAGTTGGTACGCTCTCAGAGTTGGAATGGATGGAACTTGATTGGGAATTTAAAAACAATCTGGTTTTCTGGGGGATATTCAGAATAGATGCTCAGGAAAAAGTAGCAATAGTCAGATTATTGTAAAAAAAAGTGCGGGAAAGCCTAACCTATTTTTTTTTAATTTCCCGCTAACCAAAGAATAGGTACAAAGGATCAGGTGTTGTGCTTTCACCTGATACTTCTACACATGCAACCAATCGAACTGCCATGATATCTATTTACAGATCATTCCTTCAGACTGCCCCGACATTCTGTCTCAGATGCAGTTTAAGACTCCTTCGTGCACTCGTTCAAAGGTCCTCTTCGCCAGACAACATCATCGTACCAACTATGAAGCAAACGGCACTCTAGTCCGACTGCAAAGAGCAGGCAACGTCTTACCTGAAACTTTAGACTTCTTCTTGGACAGTGTGAAGTCTCTATAGAGAAAGACTAGAAGCCAGTTTCCTCCAGCCTAGCTTTTGATGCGTGTTATTTCTCACACTCATGTTGTACACTAATTGTAATTAATGTGAAATAAAGTTTGCATTTGTATTGTTGGTCTATATTATATTTTTGTTCATTTGTTCATGTTATTTTTAAATTTTTTTGTATTTGCTGTTTTTTTTCACTTATTCTTTGTATGTTACCACTGTAAAAACTCTTTGTTAAAGTAGTTACTATTGTATTGTGTAATATGTTAGTTTTTCATTATCCTACTTAATGCTTGGCTATGTCAGTCATCTTGAATTGTATTCTTGCATTGTATTCAATATATATTGTATTCTCATTCTGTATTGATTAATTTTTTTAAATGAAGATGTTTTCCGTTGGAATATAAAATAAAATAAAAATAAATACAATTTAACAATCAATTTATATTTTAATTTTGTGAAAACATTGTTAACCTGATAAATTTTAAACATATACTACTTAAAGTTATTATTCTAGACTGCCTGTCTATATGTTTATGATTTCTGGTTGTGATGAGGCGTAGATACCGTACCAACGGGTTGACTTTGATAAAATTTGGTATGTAGGTACTAATTCACGGTATCTCAAGGGGATTTTAATATTTGTTTGATATTTTTGAAGGGTCCATTTCCTTATCCTGTATACTAACAGTCTCGTTCCAGCCAATATTCTCATAGGAATGTGACTACGTTACTAAAGTGAAGCATTGGTAACCTAATGAGTTACTGTTTTCCCTGGAGTGATTGCAACAAATAACTCAGCCTTTAAACGGAACGTTAGTACTCTGGGTGGTGGCAAAGTACTGACAATTGCTTATTAGAAAATTATGTTTAGTTTAAAAAAACCTTAGATAAGTTATTAAAGAATCACAATCAGAGATAACGTTTTAATACGTTACGACATTTTATAGTGTTATTATAATCTAAGAGGTAGTTTGATTGATCACAAAGAATCCGATGATTCTAAGAACGTCCTAAGAACAAAGCGTTATTAGCTAAGGAGGAAAATATAATAAAGGAATCCTCAAGCAAAAGCTTAGTTAAAAACCTTATATTATAAGCCTTTATTATTTACGTGACCTACAATATATTTAAGATTGCAATAGGATATTTCATTTGCTACTGGTTTAAATGGGCAAATCAATAAAGGGAAAATACAAAGTATCTTTTAGGTCCTTTGTAGAATCGAAAATAGAATGTAAGAAAATATGGTTTGCTAAGTATAATTAATAATTGCAACAGTTTAAAATCATAACTGTAATATCTCATTTTAATTCATAAGTAAATTTATCGTTTTGGTTTAAAGAAATAAGATTTCAGCTGAAATATATGATGCACTAACCCTTAAATACTGACTTCAATGTAGCAAACGATTAGGATTATAATTGCCTATTTGTAGATATTTCACATGATCTTTGAGACACATCTACTGAAATTATGAATCCCAAAATACTTACATAACATGATGAAAAGCAGATTTTATCCATATTCCAATAAGATATTGTTGACACAAACACGTTGTCACATCGCTGACGACACATTGTCTCTAAGGTAATGGCCATGTCACATGTCACTTGCCACTGTGACGACGAAACAGCTCGTGAAACTATGAGAAGCGTCGTTGTGGAATGTCACAAAACGAGTGGCATTGACAAAGTTGGTAAGGTCAGGCAAAACAATATTTCATTAACAATCACTAATCATTGATGAGTATTTTAAGATACATTTCGTAGTCAATGATTTTGTAACACTTATTACTTTATGATTTTAACCACTGAACACACATTTTAAATATATATAGATTGAATGTTTATTAAAGTTTAAAAACATTCTATTTGGTAATTTAGGATTACATACATTTTATATTTTTCACTAACAGTTTTAATAACTCTTACGTTATATTTTTATTGATATTTAATTGATTACACCAAAAACGGTGAAGTGAATTACAGTTGATTAATAAATAAACAAAGATAAGTAAAAATCACATTTTGACCACCTATTTTAATAATAACTAATAGTGATACATATCGTAAGCTAAAAGAAACCTACATAATGGTGATCGATTAAAGTCTTAAGCGTTTCTTGATTTTAAAATAACTCTTTTCACATGATTTTAATCCTTAAGATATTTATCAAAACATATAAATTGCTGTCTTGTCTGGTCGTACTTTAATGTTTACTAATGAAGAAAGTATAGTTTTAACTAGACAATGTTAATATTATTAATGCAAAAATATAACAATAATCAGTAGACTCCTTTTGTATACGAATGAATATTGTATCGATTTAAAGTATTCAAAATGCTTACTGATATTTTACCAGCGCGATTTTACATTATTTATAGTAAAATATTTCCTGTAATCATAGATCTTAAAACTCCTAATTTTCAAAATTGCCACCATTTTGATTCTCGCAAAAATATTATAAATATAATCTGAGGGATGTTGTAGCCTATTTATGTAGCTTTTATAATAGGTTTTTTATATGATTAATACTTATTTACAATAATAATGTCGGTTTAGCTTCTTGATCCGCTTAAAAATGGCGACCATCTTATTTATTTATTTAATTTAATTTAAATTTCAAACGGTAAACGCCAATATACATTTTAACGAAATTTAAAAGGATTTCATTTTACTCCAAGATTGATCAAGGATTTACAAAAATCAATAAGCTATTAATCACAAACGACTTTTATACAAATTAATGAAGAGCATATTCAGTAACATGCAGAAAAATTATTAGGGCAAAAATAATCAAGAAATAAACCACAAAAATCTCACAAAGGACAAGTTACTCATTTATAAAAATAATTAAAACAACTTTTTGTTTGTGATAAAGGTCAGCTACTTATGAATTATATTTGTAAACAGGACCGATGATATTAAATGAGAAATACAGTAAACGTAAAATTGAATTAAATGTTTTGGTAGCTGTATGCAGAAAAATATATTTTACCTTCAATAAAATAACAATTATTAAAACTAGTACTGTGACACCTACAGTCATGGTCTATATAAGCTATATAAGTTCATGGAGCTATATATATATATATATATATATATATATATATATATATATATATATATATATAAGTTCTGGATTATAACTACTTCTTAACTTCAGTCTACTTCTTAGCAAAGTCTTTGTCAGAACAAAGGGTTCTTAAAGGAAGGTTGATAAAGAACTTTGGAAGTTGAATGCTTATGGAACTACCGAGTTCCTAGTCTTAGTCTCAGTTTTACAAATCTTTAGGGATACAATTACAATGAAGGACTTCCCAGGCTGTCATGTCAGCTTGGTATATCCTACAAACACAAACTCGTGCATTGTAGATGTAACATTTACAGTACGAAAGATGACAAAAAAATAACTGTGAACCTTTTAGTGTTTGGCTTATTAATTTTCTTACTGTTTTCTTGTCATACTGGAAATTACAAATACAATTTAAAACTGACAAATCTAAGAAAAGTTTTGTAGTCTGTGTCTGTTGTGTTTTTTTTACCGAACTCGAATAAGAATATTATGTTATGTAACGGTAATGTGTAATATCCACCACTTTGTTTTCCGTTTATTTATTTTATTGACAACATAAAATTATCTTGAATGAAACAGGAATAGATAGCCTGCTCTTACCTAATAGTTATTGAAACTAACTTAAACTTCACGGTTTAAAAATGTATGTCGAAAACATTTGTTGCAAAAATAAAGAATTTTTGTTTTAATATATGTTCTATGATCCCTAATTATTATTCTACAATTAAATAGAATCTTATTATTTTTATTTATACATTACTTATATATATATATATATATATATATATATATATTAGGATACGTTTTATTTGTAGGTATTTAAATTATTATCAAATACAAATGTAAAACCCTTTATTACGCCTACAAATGCAAAATTAAGTAAAATCATGTTAAGAAAAAATTGGAAATTGATTCCCATGGAGAGAAACCACAAAATAATGTTTTCTTTCAGGAAGAATGAAAAAAAAACCTTAAGCGAATAATATATTATTAATTTTAGTAATGGTGTTTGAGGTAAACACTAAATATTCTTGCATTTATAGATATATTCAGCTGTTCAATAAAACTAAAAATAGCTCTTAAAGATTACTAGTCGTGATTATGAAGGTGACATATAGAATCGGCTGGTTTGCTAGGCAACGAATATTAAATGTAAATTGGTTTTTGTTTTCCCTGGGTAAAAGAACAAGTTACCCTATTCCCCATACCGTCCGAGAGGAAACACGAGATAGCAACTTGTCATGAGTTTAAATGGAACAGGAGGGGAAACTTATGCAATTTAAACACTCGATCCAGAAAAGGCGTTGTGCTCATAGGATTTGAATGGTCTCAAATAAAAATGTGTGTAAGTCGTTGTAAAGTTACACTTTTAACTTAAAATAGTTTGAAGATTAAATAATTAAATCAAAAAATCTGTTGAAGAACCATTTTTAAAGAGAGTCATGGATGTTTTGTTTTTATTATAAATATAATAATATATTTGCGGATAATGATAGGTTAACCGTATTTTCATTAAAACCACAATAAACATAATAGTAAATACCAATTAAAAACAAGGTTTCCTGTTGTGTTAATGGTTAGGTGTAAAAACTGCCTTAAAAAAGTGCCCCCCACCACCCAAATAAAACAAATAAAAATCAATAATAAATATGTAAAATTATGCCTGAGGATGTACCGTACAATTGTGTAGTTACATTCCAATTTTTATCAATAAGTATTCTAACAATATAAAGGATGAGTTTTCAATGAGCCCCCCTACTTTTGTCAACATTTCTTAAGGTGTCAATTCCTGACAGGTGGCAAACATTGTTGAAAAACTTACTACTTTAATTTAATAACAGAGCTATTGGTGACTACATTATAAGTGGGTTCTCTCAAACTGATGAAAATATCAGATGACAACCATTTTGTACTGGGTTGAGATAGATACCTCTATTTTTCACTGTTCTTATTTTTTTATAAAGACTTAAAAATGATGTACCACTCAATGGGGCTATACATTAAATACTTTTGAGCTACGCCCAAAAAATCTTATTTTGGGGCCACGGCTAAAATTGTTATACTGCCCGAAAAGTGCAATTTTATTTCCTATGGAGGTGTGCTAAATTGATTTTTCCTGGTGTTACCCGTTAAAAGGTTATGAGAGGGTATCCACACATTTGCGTAACCCTACAACTTCTACACTTCCACTTGAAGCCACTTGACAAGTTTCAACAGAATTTATTCTGAAATAATTATAAGATATTCATTTAATTTATTCTCAGTAAAAATAACTTAAGGAAGAGTGCGTGGTCTTACAACAACTAAGACCACAAAAATGGGGTTTTATACAAATATACCTCAATCAGATAAAGCCCGTACCAAATTTTAACAATACATGATCACAATAGGTGATATGTACAATTTTATCCATAAGAATAAAGTTAGGCTTGAGTATGCAGGTTTGCTGCCACGGGGACCACGAAAATGGATTTTATATAAACATCAAAATATTACAATTGAAAATTTATAGTATTGTAAGACATAATTTACTGTACCGTTATCTTTAAATCATTTACTTTATAATACCTAAAAGGGAAATGATAAGGATCCACTCTGTAGGCCTCGGTCCTCCCGCCAGCTGACCACGCGCAGCGACTATGTCGGCCGACACAACACTCCTCCGAGAACTAACTTATGTTCCATTAATAAGTTTAGTTCAATAAAACAATAGTAACTTGTTATCTCATATATCGTATAGTTTTTATAAATTTGTGTAAACATATATGTTGAATTTTAGAAATTGCAATTGTTTATATGTATTATTTCATTTAATTATTTTTATTTTATTATTGTATTTTGATTTTTGTTTGCTTATATTAAACAAATCAAAGAGCCAAAATGTTCAATGGTAATCTCAGTCAAAACCCTTTTTTGTGGTGAATTTTATATATAAAATATAATAGATATGTAATTTGTTAACACACACACACACACACACACACACACACACACACACACACACACACACACACACACACACACACACACACACACACACACACACACACACACACACACACACGCACCCTCTACACAACGAACCTGCGTACTCAGCGATTTTCTTATGCAAACATATATACCTAAATAACAATGGAAGCCATTTACTAAGTGTTAACAAAACATATTCATATATAAGCGAGACACAATGTTTTATTTACTCTATACGAGACTACCATTAGGATTGAGTTTGCAGGTTTCCTGGAACAGGGACAGCAAAATTGTGGTTTTTGTAAAGCATGCACAATTAAATATAAACTTCTAAAACTGTTTAAACAAGGTAGTAAAAATACAATCATAACTCATAAAATAACATATAATAGGTTGTATGCATCCCAATGGGTTTTACAAGTGATACATGAAGATATATCTTGAAAGGTTTTAAAGACTCATTTTACAACTAGATAATAGTTTTCTGTAAACTATTGTGTTTACTGAACAGGCGTAGTGACAATGAATGTTGTCAGCTTACAAACAACTTCCGACTACAATGTCACTAGTTTCCAATACTTGGTGCATCTTTAATCCCAAAGATTAAAAATAATTCTATGGCCCACTTTTAGTTCAAGAAAAACTTGATACAGCTTTAGCTATGTTTGGATATCAAAGTCTGATGGGTGCAAAGATATGTATGCAAAAAAATAACAATATTTAAACACTATGAAGTAGGAAATATATAACTAATTCATTATACAGGGTGTCCCGTAAGTAAGTACAAAAACTTTGGGAATAGGTTATATGGGTCAACATTAAAAGAAAATCAAGAATAATTTGTTTTCTAAAAATGCCTTGTTACCGATATATCCGTTATTTTGTATTTTTTCAATACAAATTTATATCTCAAAAACCATTAAATATTACTTTATGAATCTTGGTATAGTGTTTAAGGTAGAAATGAAATAATTCAAAAAAAATTGTGTTAAAAAATATTTTTCCGTTTCAAAATGGCGACCATTTTAATTTTTCTAAGTAAAATTACTAAAAAACTGCTGATTTTATGGAAAAAAGAAAAGAAACTTTTTTAGTATTTTTAATTTTCTATCAAACGACACCAAGTTCAGAAGGATCGGACAACAAATAGCTGAGAAATAACGATTTTTAGTTGTACAGGCCAGGCGCACCCTGACAGCTTCTCCTCATTGTCTGCGACAATCAGCTGATTAACCTGCACTCATGGTTCCATTGTTGGTAACATTGTGTTTTGCTATTTTTTCACACAACATTTTATTATAATTATCAACTAAGAAACAACCAAGGGTGGCTAATTTCTAAATGGATAAAATGACAATTTTAGTTGTACGGGTCATTCTAAATTGATACAACGTACTTTTTTCATTGCTGTTGTTTAAGGCTGTTGTTTCATCATTACCTGTTCTAATGTTGTGCATGGTTATTATTGCATAAATAAAACTTTATAATAAGTATGAATAGGCACAGTTTTTTTTAAATTTACTTTAATCGAATGTATTATTAATTATTTAAAAACTAAGATGAATCACACAATTTATACAAATGTGGAACTAAGGTTATAATTTTCCCGTAAATTATCTAGTAATTGGCTTATAACCTGCATTACAACTAACAATGGTTTTACTTTTAAGTGCCTAAAACTAAATAAAATTAATACATAAACATCAACAAATTAGAAAACTTACAGTCTCTAAAGCTAAAATAATGCCTAAACTAAAGACAACTATCCTAAATTTACAATCATCAGGTTCGGACACATAAAACTTACGTCCCTACAGCATGTGCTCAAAGTGTCCACCATTCATGTCTATACATCTATCAAGCCGATTTCTCATAGAAACCCTCACCCGTTCAAACACCCCTGGTATTTGCCTGATCACATTACACCCATTTACTATTCTTTCCCTTAATTCTTCAACATTTTCAACAGGGGTTTGGTATACCAATGATTTCAGATAACCCAAAACAAAAAAGTCGAGTGGGTTAAGGTCTGGGGACCTGGCAGGCCATGCAACAGGACCCCCGTGAGCAATCCATCTATTTCTAAAAGTCTCATTTAAATGACGCCTTACATCTAAAGTAAAATGTGGTGGTGCACCATCCTGCATAAACCACATGGTAGCTCTCTCATGGAGTGTCATACCTTCAAGTAGTTCGGGCAACATGTTTCTCAGAAAGTCCAAATACGATGCTCCGTTCAGTATATTTGGCAAAAACACAGGTCCTAACAAAACATCCCCAATAATCCCTAACCAAACATTGATAGAAAACCGTACTTGATGTCTCCTTTGAGAAAATTCATGATGATTCACATAATCCCACAGGTGATTATTGTGGTAATTAAAAATTCCTTCTCTTGAAAAACCAGCCTCATCCGTGAATAAAATCTTAGAAAGGAAAAGAGGAATCAGTGCTATTTTTATTAAAAACCAGTGGCAAAGTTCGATCCTTGGTCTGAAGTCCCTTGGAGAAAGCCCTTGAACCCTTTGAATATGGTAAGGATACAAAAGTTAGCTCTAAAATGCGCCAGACTGAGGTTTTTGACACTCCCTCTTCACGTGACAACCTTCTTACGCTAGTGCTGGGGTCTGCTTCAACTGCATCTAGTATTCTTTGTTCAGTTTGCACCGTTGTTACTGTAGCTGAACGCCCTGACTTCTCTGAATTTCTTAAATTATCTCGCTCCCTTAGTGTCCTGTGTACGCGTACAAATGTTCTACTGTTTGGAAGTCTTCGGTTAGGGAATCTCTGCGCATAAACTCTTTGTGCCTGCAACGAGTTTTCATCAGCAAATCCATAAACGAAATGAATATCAGTCAACTCTTCAAATGAGAAATTAGGCATTTTCAGAAATTAACATAAAAATGTTTATAAATTACAATTTATCACTATCACAATAAAACTTGATCCAAAAAAGAGTTCAATCACTGACTTTGTTTCGAAAGTAACGGAAAGTGTCAACAAAATAGCAAAACATAATGTTACCAACAATGGAGCCATGTGTACAGGTTAATTAGCTGATTGTCGCAGACAATGAGGAGAAGCTGTCAGGGTGCGCCTGGCCTGTACAACTAAAAATTGTTATTTCTCAGTTATTTGTTGTCCGATCCTTCTGAACTTGGTGTCGTTTGATAGAAAATTAAAAATACTAAAAAAAATTTCTTTTCTTTTTTCCATAAAATTAGCTGTTTTTTAGTAATTTTAGTTAGAAAAATTAAAATGGCCACCATTTTGAAACGGAAAAATATTTTTTAAAAAGTTTTTTTTGAAATTATTTCATTTCTACCTTAAACACTATACCAAGTTTCATAAAGTAATATTTAATGGTTTTTGAGATATAAATTTTTATTTAAAAAATACAAAATGGCGGATATATTGGTAACAAGGCGTTTTTAGAATAAACATTATTTTTATTTTATTTTTATTTTGACCCATATAAGCTATTCCTAAAGTTTTTGTACTTACTTACGGGACACCCTGTATATTAGACGATTTTTATCGATTAATTTAAATAATTGCTGTTATTTAAACTGTAAACCGTCAATAAATTAATGTTAGTATTTTAATTATTACCAATTGTAATTGGTTGCAATCCTTTCTACCATATTTAAATACGTATTTTACAATAGGATTTTATCATCATATTAGTACAGGTATCCTACCTAAACGAAGAGAATGATGGTTCAGGGAGTAGTGTCTTTATTTAAAAACACTGTATTTACTCTTTTTACCTTTAAGTAAAAATTATAAGGATCATATTTTACATCTTACTCTATATCAAAATAAATTATGATTTATAGATATAATATTAACGTATATATTTCCTATCTCAATATTTATTTGACTAAAATCAACAACGTTGTAGGTTTCACGTCTGTTGCAATATTTTTTAGATCAATCAAAGCCAATCTTTTTATTTTATACTATTATTCAATTCAATACATTCATTCCTATTCTCCATTAGAACAAAATTTAGCAGAGCGTATCAACTCATATGTGCTTGCTTCCACTAAAATTCCACATGCGGATTTAACAGTTTTGTTTACCTTTTTATAATAAATTATTTCTGGGTAATAAACTTTAGGTAATTTTAATATTTAGAATATATTTTACTGCATATACAGTACAGAACAAATACAACTTTGGGGTATTTTAGATTGAAATCGAAACAAAATAATCTTATATGTTTATAAAATAACCAGGTCAAGGAACACTCACATTAAACATTTTGAAACGGGTTTTACCACGGAGTGAGACATGGATAATAATATTTTCGTCTATCCTGAGGGGAAATATCCTTAAGAAAGCGGCTTTGTGCAAAGAAAGTTAAATGAGTTAATATGTACACAATTAATCAAATTAAAATAAAATAATTTTGAAAACACTCAAATTTCTCTCAAGCAGTTACAGTAAAAAACACACATTTTCACTTTACTATTTCAGTATATTTATAATATATTAATATAATTAATACTGTGGATTGATAATAAATACTTCAACATATAGATAGGAAAAGTCTGTAGCCTGTAGTATTTGTGGACAGGAAGAGTAAGGAAAAAGAGCCTGTCGACCCTTCAAAGACAAAATAAGCTAAATGAACTCGTGGGCAACGAAAAGAGTGGCAAAACAACAAGAAACCCTGTTCGCCATATGAATATGAGCAATAAATATTTCTTTAGACTTACTCAAATAATTGATTGACTTTCTCAGGGGTTAGGCCCGACCCAACTAACTCGTGATAGAGATGGGCCAAAGGTCGGTGTGAAAGACAAGCACAACAGTCCAGGAGGAGGTTTCCTAATTTACACAGGCCCGTTAACCGTTCGCGAGCTGCCCTGATTGTCAAGAATTGTTGACTTCTGTTTGAGCAAACGAGGAAGTCACACAAACTGTCTACAATTACCATTGTTAATTCCAATCAGTTCGTTAGGCCGATGATATGACTCTTTGATCGATATCACTCCTTGGAGGTGTAATTTAAAATAGTAAATTCCCGTACTCATTGAAGGTATTGAATACAATAGTTTTATATTAACTGTTTATAGTTAAAATTCTGAAATTAATACTTTTTTCTTATCGCTGTCTTGGTAGGAGTTATTTAGTAAACACAATATCTTTAGTAATCGGAGAAACATATACAACTAGATAGTCTAGACTATTGTATTTCACTACATACATCATAAAGTAATTTACATATTTGAGTGTTTTTCTATTAATGCCCACATCTTATCTAAAATCTTTCTCCACCCGATTTAGAGAGTTTTACAAAAGTTAGATTTATTCACCGGTCTCCTGGCTTCAGAGTATTCCGAAATATTCACTCTCTTTAATAAACTAGGGTTTAGGTGTTATTATACTTCTCAATGTTTATTACATGGTGGGTACTTTTTCAGTATTATTTGTATTGTTTTAGTTTTCCTTTAGGTCAAAGTTCCAGCGTCATAAGTTCCAATCTAGATCAGTGATGGTTGTATACAAGAGCTTTTGAGCTGATTTTCCATTTAGGTGCAAATTGCTTAAGGTTTTAACATGACATAATATGTTATTTACGAAAAAATACTCTAATCAACACTGTTTTCAACCAAAACAGTGCCCTAAAATAATTTATCTTGGACAATTAACGGTGTTTCGTAAATTGAGAGCTCTTTAGTTTAATCAACTGTTTATCACCTACTTTTAAAACTAAAAAATATGGTTAGTTTGATGTATGTATGTTTTATATCAATTTATTAATTGCATCTTTTCATACATCTACTCCAACTATTGTAAACCATGCGACCACCAAGCTACTGAACTATTAGCACAATATTTTTGAGGCATATTTCAAGTGAAACAGCCGCAATAATGCAATATAAAAATAAGGAGGTAAGATAATATTGGAACCTTAGTGAAAAATAAATAAATAAAACAGTTGCGTACTAAAGAACACTTAAGTAGCATTAAGAAGAAGTTTTTTTAATTGTATAATTCATACAAAAGTAGTTTGGCTGATTTCTTCCTAGACGCCTTGTCGTTTCAGAAGGAACGTAGTAGCCAGCAATACTACTACATCCACCATAAAGTTGACCAGAGACCAGTCGATGTCAAACAACACACAAGGAGTATCTAAATAGTCGTCCTTGACGATGCTTGCGAGTTTGTCGGTTTCATGGCTTAGGACAGGCTCTGGGTGAAAACAAGTCTTTTTAATAGATAGAGCAGAGAGATGATTCCTCTGGTATTCCACCCATGCATTGAGTGCAAACATTATGATCATACCTATGAAACAAATTACGACATGAATCAGTTCAATACTTACAGCGATCGGTTCATTATCATTTGCGTTCAAGTAGTGAAGATAGAAAGTAACTAACATGACTGGGATGTAGATGCAATTTCCTAGCATTTTAGTGACAAATATGAAAAATGACCAAGTTTGAAATTTGACTCTCAGGCTGTTTGACTGCAACACCATTGAGATTATGTTGGTATACTTGGACTTCATAGCGTCTGTGTTATTTGAAACACTTACAATTGCTGACGACGTGCCTTCTTCAACATTTCGCATCATATTCGTGGTCAAATTACACACTTGTGTTTCGATTAGCCTAGTGTTTATAGATATGATTCGACCAACACATTCGAGAATTTCCAGTTCGAGAATATAAATCACTAACACGTTGTAGTAGAATCACCACTCTGCGAGAAGGTATGGAATCAATTCAACGACAACAATTGATTTAGTAAAGTCCGATAGCCGATAGCCCAAAATTTCAGAACTTTTAGATTCTACTCTTATGGTAATCATTACTTCAGCAAAGCATCCTGAAAAAGAAATTATGGACACGATGATTCTTAAACAAGTAAAATAAAACCGCCTTCCAAGTAGTCCAAGAATAGCTTTTACCATGGCCTCAAGTGATTGTTGTAAGATCTTAATGGACGTCATCCAATGGCGGTTGTAAACCACATAGCCAGTGCAAATAAAGGTATCGAGGATGTAGTAAAAACATATTATTCTACAGTAATTTTGTATGTCATTGTCAGATGAAGGGTTGGACGTGGACTCAATACTATACACAATCCCCGAAGTTAACAGACTGCCAGTCAATACAACAGCTATGCAAACAATCTGAATCTTGCGCAGAATAGAATGTTTAGTGGGAATTAAAGCTCCAGAAAGATAGTACATTACTGATCCTAGCTTTGTAAAAAATATATCTCCCCCCATAGTTATTATAATGCAACGGGTTGCTGTTGCAACTCTTCTAAACTAAAAGGGATTGTATCGGTTCACATTCAGATGTTGCCAGGCTCAGCGTTTGCCTTAAACTAGGTTTAATAATCTCCCCGCATGACTAAAAATCAATCACCAAACCAGTACTATTAAAGAGTACTGGTTATCGTTTTACATTTTGGCTAGCAAAGTTTCTGCATGCAATTGTTAAACAACGAGATAAAAACCGAATTAAGATTGCTTTTGATCACATCGAGAAATATATCGTAAGCCATAAGTAGTTGATATTGATGTATCTTCGTAATTCCGTGTAATAAGTAAGTATATTAAGTACTCCTTACTTTCCCATCTAATTTTGGTTAATCGTAAAATACCAGGAGCGGTATTTCTGGTATTTCACTACTGCACTGCACCTACAGAAAGATATGTGCATGTTGCTGGTAATAGTTAACATAATTTTATCATTTTTAACCATCGCTGATACGTACTGACATTCAACCAGAGCAATAAATGGAGCCAGATGGACCACGGCAACATTAATCCTAGTACGGTACAGTTATTAAATAATCATGCTTTTTACAAAATGGTATCTTTTGGCAACAGACACGGTCAACATTTTCCCACAGATTTTTGTTTTAGTTTTGCTTACTAACTTTCTTTTAGCTACTGGTATCCAAAATGTTCCACAATTTTACCCTTACTTTGAAAAGTTTTTATATTTTGTATTCCGAACACAATTCAGCTTAAACGAAAAAGAGTCTAAGCTGTAAGGGGATAGTCTGGTGATAAATCCTGAGTTCCTTGAATAAGTTAGGAGGTTTAAATGGAGGAGTTTTACTTTTAACTCAGAACAAGACGTCTACTCTTTTAGAATTGATAAGTTGAATTTAACCAATACAGATTATTTACCTTGCAAATATCTTAGAGACTACTTATCAAACATATGGACTGCAGTTTAAGGTTTTGAGGATCGCATGCACGAAAGAGTTTACATCAAAAGTATCTTATATATCTTATAATTTCCTTAGGGGTAAAAACTAAAATAAACATTCAGAGGGCGATTGGTATGTTATACCAAATTTCAGTTACATATAATAAAATCCGATGATGTTTTATTTATTTACGATTTATTGGTACGGTAACCTAAGCCTAATTTCCTAATATGTTCCTAACTATGTGGGTGGCCAATGTATGGAAAAAGAGGCTGTTAAACTAAAAAATAAGAGTTATCAAGAATGTCCCTTATAGCATCACATTCTTTTGAATGTCATAAATTTAATTTGATGTCGAGACTTTTACACACATTCAATTGGGCGTTTCCTCGTACTTTTAGGAATGCAAACATCCGTATTTTCTCTGTTGAAAGGTAATTTTAGTGAACACTTCTCTCAGTTACTTGTGCGACAAGTGCCACAATATAAGTTGAACTGTGCTGGTGGTAGATAAACAATCTAAAAAACTAAATTATCTATTCAACCAATCGTTTTCAAAGTAAAAAATATTAGTTTAAACTACTGCCAACTGTTATGTGCATGGTTAAAACTAAATCGCTTACAATTCAGTTGACCATAATTAGCTCTATACATTTTGTAAGTAAAAATCAGAGAAACAATAAAACTGTTTCCGTTGAAACAAGATAAAAAAGTTCGCAACGTCTCGTTTACCCGGCTGAGCGCTTCTCTCGATTGGCCTCATGGATTACATCAGTTCACTTCAGTTTACGTCAAACAGTTTAAAAGTTTAGTCTTGCTTTTCTTTCAATCTGACAGCTGTATAGTATTTGTAAAGGGTTATTTTTGTGAATTATTACCCAAGTTTCCGTTGCAATTATACGAACTTGGGCTAAAAAATATGTTGCTTACAATAACTTTTAAAGTGTAGTAAAATGATCACTGTTGTAAAAGCATGGCAAAGTGCAAGACTAAAATTAAAAATTCAAATTAACGCTTGTTATAAACGGTGCTTTTGAACCAAGCAGGGTTAACTTTTTTACAACCTATTCTATTTTAAAACCCAAAATTTGTTTACAGGTAACACAGTTTAGACTAATGACCTACTTCATTTATTCAAATCAAGGAAACAGATATTTTAGACCTTCCAAATAAACCCGTTATCCCACGAGTCAATAAAATACCGTGCGACGCTGTGCAGGAGATGTCTGAACACTTTGTCATCTGCGTTATGTTGCGTCATGTACTTACTTCCGGAACACCCTGTTTATTAATTTTTTGTTTCTTGGATCGTAAGTTATCGTTTATCAACTTTTTAAACCGATAACAAACATATTTTTACAATTTTGTGTCTAAGTCGCTATAGTGTGTTGTAAAGTCTAATATCACATTTTTAGGTTTTTAGTATCTTGATAATAATCTTTTATTGTTTGTATTGTATAAGTGTTTTCTTGAGGAGCATTGTATAAGTGTATTTTGGAATACTGAAATGTTCTGAATTCTGAATTTTACACTATGAGTACGCTCCAGTATCACGTTGAGTATGAAGGGAAGAGTTAGATTATTAAATTATTTAAATAGTTGTTACGACCCTTTACAAAATGCATAAAGATGTTAAAAATAACAATTCGTTTTCGTATTTTGCCGAAAAAAAATTTAAGTTAAATTCCAAAGTGCACATTGACATGTCTTGATATTTGCCAAAAACCATGTTATTTGCGAGCGGTCTGTTACAGCTGTAAAGCGCGTATCTTTGGTCCTGACCCAGGTTCATTCTTCACTGATCATCAGTGGTTCTTAGCTCTAATGGCGATGCAGCGACTTGGTGGTTTGGAGTCAGGTCAACCATTAGATCAACATCTTTGCAGCAGGTCAACCCATAAAAAAATAGTTATTTCTCTGAGGTGAGGAGAGATGTGGTTGAAGAGATCATTAACCAAAAGCCACACGATAGATAGATAAATAAAATATACATTGTTGAGTTTGTTGCAAACTCCTGATGCAAGTTTAACGAACAATAGTGACTTAATTAAATAAAAAATACAAATCATTAGAAGTTGTTTATGCTTTTCGATGAAGGTAAGTATAGACGGCTCAGTTTGATTAACAATGTGACTTGAGTCTAAACTTTTCCAATTTAAAAGCTTCCTTTTGACGGTTTTGTATAAGTTGTTTACATCCTACCAATAAAACATAATCAATTTCGTTTTCTCCATTGCTTAGCTTTTGTGATGCAAAATAAATGTGTCGAACGTTTTATAAATCATAATTGTAACAAAAAAGGATCTTATTACAGTTTAATATTTAACTTATAATCAATGGGAGTTTTTAAAAACACATATATTGATAAGTTTTCTATTTTATACCTGTCAAAATTGAATATTGTGAGTTAAATTGTGAATGGTAGTTTTTAATTATACACCAGTTTAGAAACCAATTATGCTTTTAAATTTTAGGTAAGCATTAAAGTGATTTTTAGTGCTAATATATTTTAAATATTTCTTGGTCAAATATTATTAACATAGCACGGTTTTTAACTTAACATTGTTTTCCTATTTACGTACGTAACTGAAACAAATTTATTGAATAATTGTACTATTTTTTTAATCTGTTATAGTTGTTTTAGAGAAATAGTTCTTCTTGGAAACCTATTATTTATTATAGAATATATCTATTAAATTACTGCCAGCCAAATAACAAAGTTTAGCAAATCTAAATTCTTTTATACAGTAAAAAATACCAACATTCCTGAACCCAGGTCTTTCTGATCGGCCGCGGTAGCCCAGAGGTAAAGTGCCTGACTAGCAATTCAGACGTGGCCGGTTCGATCCCGGTCCCGGCCGACTCCTGTAAGATCATAAGCGGTCACCCCTGGCATGGCCATATAACTAATGCCGCTACGGTACCTCGCTGTATTCAGTTCACCACACAGGTCAATAGCTTATGGTGACGGGGAGTTGAGGTTTTACACTATGACTATGTATACCAAAGGTGAAAATTATAATAAAACATAAGTTTAGTTTCATCAAAACACTCACAAGCTAAAAGTTTTCTATACGTTAAAGTAGACATCTACTGTTTCGTTTTAAGAGTTATCTTGATTAGTTTAAACATATCTATATAAAATTAAACTCTAAAAGATATTATATTTGTTATATTGTTTGAGAAAAGTTTGTAAATTGTCACTGTTATAAAATAAAGAAGAAAATACACATAAAATGCATACACCGTCGTAATGAATCTTCGGGTACAAAAACAAATACAAAGTTGTTATGGTTAATTTGTCTTAAACAGGTAGATTCGAGGGGGTTTTACGGCACCAATTGATTTATTGTACATAGGTAATTTAAGAAAAATCAATTGTGTTTGCATATGGGCGAGAGTCCATTTAACAATATTGACAATCATCAAGTTGTGACACAGTAACACGTTTAGTCCATCACGTTTTTGTCTATCTTTTTGATTATGTAAAATTAATAAAACAAAACCTAGTTTGAATATACAAAGCAAATATTTAAGATAATTTTGATGCTTCGTAAACTAAATATATATATATGAAATCAAAGTTACATAGTTTGTTCAAGTTTAGCATATGAAAAATTGTAATATAACTTTTACTTCCCTTTTAATAGTTGTTCTCAAATGCTAGGGTTGATCTATAGATTAAGTAAAGTATAAACTATGGTAGGTTAATATCTAGGTAGCCTGCCAACATATACCAATATCCAATATTACCTGGAGATGATGTCTCAATATTTATTGGCCAATACATCTAACCACGTGTTAGGATATGGAGCTGTTCGCCAAGTCAAGGCGACATCTTGGTTTCCAGCCAGCTCTGATGAAAATCCGATATCTCCTGGAAATAGTTTTGCAATATTTATGAAAGGAAAAAGGAACACTCTGATGGTTTAAGCTACACCAGGGGTAATTTCTGCTTGTTCTTATTTGCTTGTTAACTCCCTCGCTTATTTGCCTGTATGCGAATCTATTTGCTGAAGCCTCATGTAATGGTTAGAACGCGTTGAATTCAGTTCGCTAGGTCCTTGGTCAATCACCAATGGCTACTAGCAATCTGAATATGCCACAGTGTGGTGGTGTGGAATCCACGGTAAGATGAATGGCAAAACACAATGAAGAAATCGCAAACCCGTAGCTTCTTGAGGCGAAGAGAACTGTCCCCTTATTGAATATATCCCTCCAATAAAAGCCAAATGAAGCCATAAATCAAAAACTGTAGTTAAATTAAATAAATTTGTTTAATGTATAGCTTATCCTAGTGTGTAGTTGTTATCTTTATTCATAAAGTTGTATTAAAGTTTAGATACTAAAAGTTTGTATACAAGTAATATAATAACATATAAAGTTGATGGTATTATCCATAAAAGTTGTATGATACAATTCCTTCCAATTACATATTCGTATTTATTATAGTTTACTGCATTGAACTTGAATAATTTTTTAAAGTATCACTATTAAAATAATTATTTGTGTTCCTAATTGAACTTGGACTTTGACGACAAATTGAAGTAGCTTCTTCTTAACTTCCGAATCAGAAGTTTTGGTGATCGCCATCTTTGTGCTCTTATGTCTGTAAGAAGACTAGCGGTTAGGATTTAAACAGAGGAGCCTATTGCCTAAAGCTAAGTAAAATGTTATTTAGATAAGAATTTAATGCAAGACAACCCTTATATGGCAAAAGTTGTATTTTGTGTATTACACTTCTAGGCCATAAACCTTCCAATAATAACCCATAAGTTTATACTTAATGCTACTGAATTGTTAAGATTTTATTTTAAGCTATGATATATACAATTATTGCTAGATAAATCAAATAATATTTGCATGTTTTGTTACATTTCCTTCTTTTCAGTTTGAAGCATGTTCTAAATGCAGTGATTTACAAAATTTAAAAGTCGTCTATTTAATCTCCTTGTTATCTATATAAAAACAGTATTCGTTATGCAATATCCTCTTTTAATAATAGTACAATTGATCTGATTATCTGTGCTAGCAATCACCAACAATTTTTAAATATCGTTAAAAATTTATCGTTTAAAATGTGGGGTTTCCATGGTATAGAATTAATCATGTTTCTTTATGGTTTGTAAATTGTTTGAATATTACAGTATTACGATTGATAATTATTACAGATTAACAATATAACGATCATTCAATATTAATATAGATCCATGTATATATTAAGTATTAATTAACTGTTTTTGTCGACTAACTGGCAGTAGACCTCATTATGGATAGTCAATTTGCGGCCTGTCAAATCTGTTCATAACCTATCAACCCGATGGATAGTTTCTCACCGGCCCATTTTCAAGCTGATATTTTCTAAGAAATTTCCAATAACAAGTCATTTATAACCCCATAGCTAGATTAACCTCAACTGAAACTGCTTCCATTTTTTAAACAAAAATTATGGTATGGATTTCGAAAATAAAATATGATAAAAATACATCACACATTGTAAATCTTCTAGGCTTGATTCACAAGTTCAAACTAATATTAAAATGTTAAGGTAACCAAACTACCGTATATTTTAGAAAGGCCACGAGTCCATTTATAGTACAACAAATGTAGGAATAAATATATTTGTCAACACTAATGTAACCGAAAAGTAGGATTAAGGGAACTGTATTTAAAGTTGTTTCAGGCCTATTTATGTTAGTGTTGCTTAAAATTTAAACTGAAATGTACTAAAATACCTGTTAAATATTAAAATTGTAGAACTCTTGATAGTCCACCAACCAACCTTCCGTATTTTATTTATTCTCCATAAGAATAACATTATAATTGAGTACGCAGGTTTGCTGCAACAAGAAAGATAAGATAAGATAAGATATGTGTTTTTTTTTTGTAATTATCAATATAACTCAACCAGGTGAAACTACATACCAAGTTTTATTAATTAAGGTTCATAACTAAAGCAGATATTAAACTTTACTTATTCTCCATATGAATAACATGGGGGCCGAGTATGCAGGTTTGCTGCTACCGGGAAAATCAACAAAAAACTTTTTTTGTGATAATATCAATATACCACAACTAGTTGAAGCCACACACCAAGTTTCATTAATGTACATACATAAATAATCAAAATATAAAACTTTATTTATTCTCCATAAGGATAACATTGGACAATGTACTATGTTTGGCACTTTGAATATCACTGAAACGGTTGGACGTAAAACAACAATTAAAACGCCAAAATGATTGTTTTGTAGAGCTAAACTGATTGATACAAAGATATGTGGAGTTTTTAGTGAACTTATCTGAGGAAAATCCAAAAACCGTATATCGTTTATTTAAGATTAAGATGGGAAAATTTTATGGACACATTTGTTTACTTTTCTCCACAACCACTACACCTCGCTTAATGATTCAAAATACTAAATAGTTTGTTTTTCTAAGCTCTATAAAATGGCTATAACCGAAATCTATTGTTTTTAAAATTTTAGGGTAAAAATTTAAAAAAACTGATTTTTGGAAAAATTTAAACCCCCTTCCCATAGACCGATCGATCTGGTTTTCGAACTTAAAGTCATAAATGTTACTCTCCACATTTGTGCCAAATTTCATAAAAATCGGGTGCTTCTTTCAAAAGTTATTGCGGTAACGGACACACACATACACACACACACACACACACACATATATATATATATATATATATATATATATATATATATATATATATAAATTTGAACGAATAGTGTTTTTGGCATCTGGGGACCTCACAACAAACAGTTATCACGGTCTCGGGCTTAAGTCTTACCATGTCACCTACAGTAATAGCTTCTTCCCTATAGGGGAAATTCGCAATCCAGCATAAGTTTCAATGTAAAATATAATGAAAGCCATTTTTACTTTCGCTTTCCTACCAAGGGCCATTTCAGATACAAACATTGTCACAGGACATCGGCCTAGACCACCGTAATTCAAGATACTAACTACTAAGCAACCGCAGCGTGGTTCGTTTTTATATATTTTATATAATTAAGAACCCATAGGTATTCACAAACAATATATGGTTTTACATTAAATGTAAAAGTGTACGATTAGTGTAAAAACTTAATAGTAATTCAAGTTTATAAAACACACCATAACAATTACAAAGAGTCTTACCTATAATTACTAATACTAAATTAAAATAAAAACCCAGAAAATAGTCCGTAAATTTAACTTAAGGTTAGGACAGAAAATACATCATAGTGACGTAACTCCCATTTGACATTGACGATAATTCTTTATCTTCAAGAACTCGCGTTGTTTGAATTGAAATTACATTTACCGCGTAAGTTAGTAGCTAAGGAAACAGACAAATTCTAATATTGTTAAAACAGAATGTAAAATTGTTGTAAAGTATTTTTTCATGCATTTGACCACTCCCTTCGATTGTCCTCATGCATTACACGTTTTAAATTCAGTTAAAAGTTTCATAGTGCAAATTATCCACAGATGCAGTTTCCAGTACACATACCTTACTTATTTCAATTGCATTGCATCAATATATTACATTAACATGAACTTTTTTTATATAAATAAACACAAAATACATCATCAGACTTTGGGATGTGGTAACAATTTGCCAAGTTCAGATCCTTTCTTCAAGCATGGAGAGTCTACTCACTACATTCTTTTATAGCAATTTCAATCTATATAGACTGAACATCTGCCAAAGTGGTCGACTAATATAGTATGGATACTCAAAACATCTATTAAACAAAGCTGGGTGACAATATTGCTTTTTCAGCTTAGTAGGAGTAACCTGTTTCAACAAACTGTTACAAGCACACCTTACTTATTGTAGTAGGATTAAAGAGTTTACTTTAAAATTAATGTAGCATAGTTGGTAAAAATATTGGTTAACATGACCTAAATATGTAGTCTCTTAATACTTTTACCAAGGGTCAGTATCCAACAAAGCATGTCATGACGTGTCACGAGCTACTCATTCTTCGATGTCACCTGTAACACGTGACTGGTCTGTAAGTAAAAACTGAGCTATACACATTGAAATAAAATGGGCGTCTTGATAGCCTGATATCAGCGTATTGGACTTGGGTTACAAAAATTGCGGCTTCGTTCCCTGGACGTCCACTCCTTTTGAGTTTGGACCGATTCCACCAACATCGTTTATTAATATATCCAACAAAATGCCTCTGGTGAAAATACGAAAAAAACTTTATATTCCAGAGATTCGTAATCAGCATGTTTTCATAAAAAAAACACTTTTATTCAAATCAATTAAATTGCTTAGACCAATTATAACATTATAAATTTCAATCGAAAGCAATCAATTTTATTTAATTAAAATCTGGACATTAAAAACTAGGATATAATTATTTTGGTTCAGTTAGTGGGAATTAGGTTTTCTTCGTTGCCTGAAAAAAAAATCTTACTAGCGTGGCGGATAGTCTTAATAACTTAATATGCGGGTAGCTTAATTGTTCCTAACAATTAATTCAATTTAAAAATTAAGATGATTTCTGATTTTGGAACATTAACTATTTTTTTCTTTCTGTAATAATATTAATGATACTAAGAGTACAATAAACTGTATTTAGTTTAAAGATAAAAAAATTAAATACAAAGTAAAAGCTATTTATTTTTCAATCTAAAGTGACCCAGACCACTGTGGTTCTCTCCAGATATTTCCCAGACAAATGTTTCCTTCAGATCCTGATAGACCAGGTCATGTGCAGCAGGAAACCATTTCCTTGTGTAACGAGCCGAATATATCAAAGATATCGAAACACATTTCCACAGCGATCACGTCGCTACCAGAATGAGTTATACCACGTGATTGCCTTCTAACCCGGGATATCTGTGGGCGTGTAACGGTTTCACCGTCTCATTTACATATAGTGAGTAACCAGAAGCTATTATTTCGGCATAATAATAATTTGTTATAATCGATAGTCGGTAAAGAAATCGATCTACTTGCTATCAGTGATAGTGATAATAGGTCTGAATAAATCTATAGCAAAGAATACATTACGATTTTAATGGTTTGGGGAGGGTGTAAAATTACATTAAATGAGTTGCAGATTTTGTAAGAATATTCTTAGTCTACATAAAACATGATATAATATAGAGTAAGAGTGCTAGGAAAATAATACATATTAAAAGTAAGGATGAATAAAAATGCAGTGTAACTTTAACAGCAACTACGAATATATCAAACGTATAGTCATCCGGACCATCGTATCCGGTTTCACCCGTAAAAAACTGTAATGTGTGCTGCATTCTGTGTTCAACCCGTGGAACTACTATGAATCATGATCAGCTGTTTGAGGCGGTTTCATCAGACCAAACTAAAGTGAATGCTTATAAGAATAACAATGGATTGGAACTTTGTCTCTTCGTGGGGTGGAGTCCAAAGGGAATTTCTTAAAGAACCTTTCTAAATGGTTACCTACGTTATGAAAGAGTAGTCGTGCCAAAGTTTGTGGTTGTAGGTGTAGGGGTTCAGTCTGGGGGATGATCAATTTATCTTATTTATAGATAAAGATTAAATATCATATTTGAAACAAAATTTAATATATGTCTGATGGCCTAAATTTCTATAACGAAATACGCTTCAACAATAATAGCTGTTCATTTAAAACATACTTTGTGCTTCTGCATCAGTAATTTGACTAATGTAAAATAAAGCTTAAGATCTAGAAAGATTCATACAATGCAATAAACCTTTAATAGTAAAGTTAAATCTCTTTATTCAAAGAGCGGACGTCTTTTATTCTCAGTTAAAGTAGAACTCCTCCATTTAAAGCTCTTTACTTATTCAACGAATTCAGGATTTATTGCCTGAATACCTCTTTTAGCTAAGACTCGTTTTTACTGCAGTTGTTCTATTGATAAAATACTTCAATTATCTGAACAAGCATATATTGTTTTGGTGATACTATGTATATTTATGAGTGTTATGAAATAAACACGGTTTTACAACACTGACACAAACAATTACTTCATAGTTAAGATCATAAACAGCAAAATACAAATTTAAGCTTATTATTATAGTTTAACGATCGTTTTGTACTAGTATAAAATGAATTAGATAATATTGAATGAGACATGTATAATGATATAATCAAATATTATGCCTATAGTTGCATTACCGATTAAATATTTTATCGAAATTTGTAGTTTTTGCGTATAGTTTAACTATTATATTGAACTAGAAGCACACAATATTTCCAAAATCGAAATATCTAATTTCCTCTACAATATTTTAATCAAACATTATTTTTATTGTATTTTTTCCTCAAATTCTCTGCAGTATTGGAAGCATGAAGGTGTAAATCACAAAACTCAGTCAATAATAATATAAAGTTTAAACTTAACAAATAGTTTGGAAAGTTTGTCGCCCGTTTTGACTGCACACGTTGTTAAAATCATCTGAAAACTACAGGTTTCGTAACTTTCTATTGGTCAAACCCAAGATGAGAAACATTTGGTATTCTAAGGCTAACGCCGGTGCTACAAACTTGAAACAGTTAATTTTGTTTAGTTTCTTGCCAGGAACAACCAACAAGCCTACAAGGCGCAATCAGCTGTTTGCAGACCTCGTTGAAAGTTCATCCAAAACAATTGATGAATAGTTTTTAATTTTCTTTTTCCATTACAATTTTGCTATACCACTTTTGTTGATACATTCGTTAGCAGTATTAATTTGTATAACATATGATTACGTAGATTTATTGTTTGTAGTAAATTATCCTGTACCTGAGCTTAATTTATCATTATATTCGTTATAGATCTTTTATAAGTATTTTTTTTGTTACTCCAAATAAATGACAAACATTATCTATTTAACTGGTTGGTAAATATGCAAAGAAAACAAATTATTTCCTTGAAATATCGTGGTTTTTAAAATCTTTTACATATAATTTTTGAAATAGTCGAATGTTAGTTTTTACCATTGGATTCACCTTAAAAAAACACAATTTGGTATTTTGATCATTCCTCTACGTAAATCGGTTACCGAGATATTGAAAGTGCTAAACACAGTACGTTGTCTAATGTTATTCTTATGGAGGATAAGAACAATATTATATCTCGCTTCTTTATGAATGTATACTGACGAAACTTGGTATACGGCGTTATCTGGTTGTGGTATATTGATATTTTCTAAAAAAACAACAATTTTTGCTAAAGGTTCCCGTAGCAGAAAACCTGCGTACTCAGACCCCATGTTTCTGCTTATGGAGAAAAATTAAAATGATATGTCTCCCTTAATTATGAACATGAATTAATAAAACCTTGTATATGACTTCACCTAGTTGAGTTGTATTGATATTTTCCCAAACACCCATTTTTGTCGTTCCTTATTGCAGCAAACCTGCGTACTCATCCCCCATGTTATTCTTATGGAGATTAATCAAATGGAATATATCGCTTATTTAGAATGTATATTGATGAAACTAGGTATATGGCTTCACCTAGTTGAGTTATATTGATATTTACATAGAAGCCAGTTGTTTGTGTTCCTTTTTTCAGCAATCCTGTACTCATCCCCAATGTTATTCTTATGGAGAATAATTACAATTTATATATCGCTTGTTTGTGTATATATTTTAATGAAACTTGGTTTGCGGCTTTATGTGGTATTATGTTATGCATTGGAAATTCGCTGAGTACGCAGGTTTGCTGTGACGGGGTTATTTATTTTTATCCTCAACGATAGCATATTTTTAAGATACATTTTTTACGATAACATATTTTCCCCGAGTGTAAACGGACTTGGTCTTACCTCATATAAACACATTTAATCACACATATCAACCTACCAACTTACTAACATGTTTGTATTTAGATAGTTTTTTATCTTAGAAAACTCAGTTAAATGGCTCAATAATATTATGTCGTAAGTAAGCAGTACGTTATAAAATCTGGCCATTAAAAAATACATGTTACGAAACGTGAGAAACGACAAAACAGTAAATGCCTAAAGATGTACATCTTGAAACATCAGTACGAATACAACAAATACTCTATAACTATCACTTTTAACCTACGTTAAAATACGTAAGTTATCTCGATAAGAAAAACAATAAGAATAATTATTAATTAATAAGAATAAATAAGAATAATTGGAGGTGCTTGAATATGGGGTATTTCTGAAGATTTAGATTTTGGAATAATAATAAATGTTAATACGCACCTCTTTTTTGTAATTTAAATCCTACTCCACATGATAGTAAAGGTTGTAAACCTTTTTCTTACGAAACCAAAGTACTTTATCTGGTACAGTAAGATATACCAGTTAAATTGATTCATTTTGTTATCAGAATGAAGAACAATTTCACGCTGCTGCCCATGATAGGTAGAGCGTGTTAACGTGTTGTGTGAATTATCAAATCAACTTGGAACAAAGTTTAGTAAAGCTCTAACAACCGTTTACGTCAGTAACGAGATGAGTCTCCGTCCGATCATTCCGTTTGAGCTTTTGATTACCTCAACAGATTGACTGTCAGGAATCACAACTTTTAAAACAGATTTAAGTTACAAATTTTACATTACTTTCCATAATTATTCACTATTATAAAAATATCTATTGTATAGTATTAGCTTTTTCTTCATACTGCTTCGAAAACGGCTGATTCAATACATGCGTTGCGGGGCTAAAGTAGTTCTTTGTATCCCTATGACGGAAAGGAATCAGCTGGTGTCGATGACATCAGCTGTTCGTTTTTGTCGTTTATATTAATGCAGTAAAACTGCAAACTTGTGTACGTCAATTGTAATGAATCGCTTATTTTATCGATTTTAATTCATTTTTGCATTGTTTTTGTTGTATAATAGACCACAGCGTTCGATATATCAATTGTAATAGTTAGTCTAACCTAACACTAACACAATCGTAACAGACAATAGTTGAATACATCTGTAACAGCTGTGTGTTTTTAAATAGCAAGAACAACATGGAAGCCATTTTGGGAGCCAACTTTAAACTTCAAGAAGTTTTAAAATTTTAGTTTTGTGAAGTAGTTTGCTTAATGTATTGTGCCGTATAACGAAATAGTATATTTCGCACCAAGGGCTGAAGGTGGGGTTTTGCTGGCCGAGATCGTGTTTTATCACCGAGACGAAGTCGAGGGCTATGCAAAACCCTCTCAGCAGAGGTGCGAACGCTATTTTTTTACCGTACTACACTTGAAATAAACACTATACAAAATTTGGAATATTTATTTGAAACCTAACATCCTATAAACGAAATTATGATGTCATGAATTAATCTTATTCTATTTTACTTTTTGTCACTATTCAAATAACAATTTAAAGTACAGCCGTGATTATCTGAAAACATAAATCCTCATTTTAGACTAAAAACAGTTAACTAATAAAAAGAAACATCGATTGTACAATGTTTTGAATTTTCTTGTTATTTTTCCAGTGTTTCAACCAAAGAACACAAAATAGTATTCACGTATTAACCAGGTAACGTCTTGTACGCTTGAAAACAAGTTGGCAACACTGGCTAAATAGATCAGATGACTTTCGGCCCTTGGACGGAAAACTCTACTTTTTGTATTCAAATGACGTTCCGAAAAACAGGTGATTACAGCTTGTATGGTGGAAAATATTTTTCATCACACGGGCCAGAAGTTTCTTTTCGACCCTCGCTCATTTTCCGAGACTCTTTAAACTTAAAATTGTATCGAAAAGCGTCACCTTTGTCCCTAGTGATGAAATATACTATTTATTAACTATATAAGTTTGTATAACAAATATTTGTGAAATTATATTAATAAAGCAAAAGATAAAAGATTAATACAAACAAACTGTATGCATTACAATTTAGTTTTCGAACCTCTGAACTTATTTTAAAATGTATACTTCAACTATATTGTGGTGATAGTCTGTGAGTGTGTTTGTTCTCGGGGAAGCAACGACAGACAAACACAGCATTGGTGAATTGACATTAGTAGGTTGACGGTAAGTTGGTACGTGTGACTCATACTACAGAATGCCACGTATGGCTGGCTTAGGGGTTATACAACGGGATCTTAATTAAATCTAAATTTATAATCCTAATCAATAATTAAAAATATCAGGGTTACTCTCGCTTTTCCAGTGAGAGGGTAAAAAGTAAAAGAGAATAGTCATTATAAAAATAGGTTGCAATTTAATAGAAATATATTTAAAGACACTATACAAAAACTATTAACTATAGACAAGTAAATAATAAAGCACAAGTTAATATTTAAATGAATTGCCTCCTCACAAGTTAATTCTTATTGCTCTACAAAACAATTAGATTCAAAATCAGCAGTAATAAATTATTTGGTGAACTCTACCTATTTTTGATAAACTAAAATAATTTAAAATAAGAAAAAAAAGATTATTCAGATAGAAAAAAAGAAAACAATCAAAGTATTTAATTTATACAATTTATACGAAATATCCATCATGTTTCCTACCTCGATATATGCGGCACTTTCATACTATACAAACTCCCAGGTTAAAACAATTTTTAAAATATCAAACACCTTATAAGCTATTTTCATCTTGTAGAATTCTATGTATATTCCATCTAAACCCCCTAATTTTCTATATTTAAATCTATTAAAACTGCACCCAAATTTCACCATACGACTCGGCACAGTTTGCTCTACTAGACCACTCCACAGTACTAGCAACTGGGAATCTCAGTTCGTCCAATCTTCTCCGGAGTATCCCACATATTACCAGCCCTAAAAAGATATCCTGTGCATTTTTATACCAGTTCTTTAACTGGAGAAGGTTCATTCTGACTAATCTTACATGTATTCCTAAGATTCCTAAGACTTTCAATAAGTTCAAAGTTTTGTTGACAATACATTTGAACACACAAAGCAGAATATTAGTAAAAGTAATGATTACTGAGAATAATAATCGTTATTTGATAACTACTCAAAGTATTATTTGTTGTTTTGTCCAAGACATTTGCAATGTCTTATGTAACTTCCTGTAAAATATGATAGTTAAAGAACTCTTTTAGTCTGAATGATATGAAGTTATAAGCCTCCAAACACTTCATGCATTGGTTGTCAGTTCACTTAAAGAGTGTTAGAACAACGTTTGTTGTAAAAGCTGTACAATAATACAACTGAACTGTACAGTGCTCTGTTTCACTGTCGATCATAGGATCTTTGGGATCATTTCTAATACAAGTACCTCATTACACCTTATTACGGTAAATATACACCATGAACAAAACACTTTATTTTAGTAAGAATGAAGTACACATTTCCTGACTATTGCTTGATAAGAGAACATTATAATCTGTGACCCAGTTTAAACCAATATCGTGATCAATATATATATTATATATGGTTTAAAAACCAACAAAATTGTTACTCGACGAGAACTTAAAACAATTCGTTCATTACAATTCTCATTCTGTAACCAAACAATGAAACTTGAACATAACATTTGTGTAGCCTTATCATCTGTCAGAAGCCTGCCAACGGCTCCTCATCACCCGCTTGTCAATAACATGTCATGATAAGACTGTCACTCAAGCAAGAAGCGCCTGTTTTAGAAATTTCCTCATGGAGATGTTGTCATAAGCTGTTGTAGTGGCTTATATTTAAATATTACTACGTCAAATGTTTTGACAGATTCAGTATTTTTACTGATAGTGACCTTATTTTAATTTCAATCAAGGTTTCCACTTTAAAATTTAGTTTTGAAGATGGAATAGGGTCTGTGAGAGAAGTTATTTAACATACAATTAAATCTTAGCCAAGGTTTATTATGTAATTTTTGCATTCTATTCTACTGTTGCAACAATATTTTAATCATTGTGGTTCCTCGTCTTACACGAGTTTTCTCTACTAGGACCCAAAATCATATATATTAATCCTTCAAATATATATTAAGATTAACTCATCCAAAGGTAGGATTCTCACATTCATTACTCACATTACAGTTACTATGCATGAAGTATTTACAAAATTCCTTGTCCTACCTTGAGAGTAATTTAAGTGAAATAATGTTCTCGTATTTTTTCAACCCTAACCCTGCAGATGTATTTTGTGTTACGTTTCCGGACAGAGAAAACTATTTTTTAAAGTCTGAAAATGTGTCAATTTTTTCTTCTGATCTATATTAGATAAATAGTATATCTTTAAACCTAATGATATTAGTTCTTTCCAAAACGTAAAAAATTAATAATTAATGATTAAAATAAATGTTAACCTTCGATTCATCATAATTCTTAAATACTATTTTTATCAGCCAAATTTCCATTAATTTACTAAAAAACTCCTAAAATAACATTACTTTCATAAACTAAATACAAACACTATATTTGTAAATGTGTCCTGTTTCAGGTATAATTTGTTCATTTATTTATTTGTCGACTGTTAGTTGCTGGATTGAACCACGAGTTGATATTTAATAATGCTATAAAATAATATTTTGAAAATACAGTGTCTTGAATAATATGCCAGACATAATATTTATAAACTTGGTATATTAATTTAAATTATTACTATTATTCTTATGGCCTACCTTTTATTACTTATATATAAAAATATTGGTTTTTATAAAACTGTATTTATTTACTATTATAACATGTTACAGATACACGAGTATTAATGTAAGGAAAATGTTGGATCTAAGAAAAATTCAATAACAAATTGAGTGCAGAATTGCAGATCCTTCTGGATAGTTGGCTTAGGAAGGAAAAACAACATTTAAAATAATCATTATAAGAGAAATAACCACTTTAGTCTAGTTGAGATTCTGAAGTGGAATATATATTGCTTACTTATTTGCTGATTACTACTTTAAATTGCATTTGCACTCTTATCTTACTCTCTTAAGTGAGTTCGAGGTAATTTCATAGTTGAGATGTATTTCTAAACAAGGTTATATTCAAATACTATAAGAAATTTTAAAAAATCTAATACATATTACTCACAAATAAATACGTTTTAAATATTTAATTAGTCGTAATAAATGTTGTACCTAACCATTACTTATATAGTAAAAAAGAAAATTTAATTCCTGGAAAGTATTGTTATAATAAATAAGTGAGATTCGTCCAGCCATAAAAAGAAACTTTACCTTATCCAAGAACGTTGAAATAAAACCTCCTTAAACATAGGTATATTTATAAAATCTTTCTAATGAAAAAGTTCCTTTCCATTGATCAATAAAATTATACACAATAATAACCTCTTTAAATTTTCAAATTATAGTACGTAAGCACTATTACAAATGACGTTTTTTTTAATATAGCCAACTTAACATTCAACCTATAGTGTATTAGACCCCCATCAGCAACTATTCCTTAATGTTATCGTCATCAGGTATAGCGTTCCGATTGCCATTGAAACACTATATATTTAATATACTATTTATGAGATGTAAAGAATAAATAATGTATATAATATAAAAGAAGTTTTGTGAATAATTGCTGACAGTTGCAAATAAGAATTGCTGGTGCTACTTGGTTTTGCAAGTCTGGGCAAGCTCGCGATTTTCTTGATCGCGGATGTCGGAAAGAGTTGGAGACAATGATTTGAATTGTTGCTTGGCCTGAAGGAACTGGAGCCGGGTTACGTGACGGCCGGCGTACTCGGGTTCGAGAACTTTCTGGACCAAGCTTACATATTCACGGTCGCTGGGGGGCTACGGCATTTTACGTATACCTCTGGTGTCGTGAGTTTGTCGTGAGTCTACCCAACGAAACGTAAATTTCTTCAGATTGGAAGGTACAAAAGTTGTTTTAAAATTTAGAGTCAAATTTAAATCATTGCTCCATTTCTCATTTTGTTGTTTTTCAAAAAGGGGAACAGTCTGTAAAACAATTATTTATTTTTCAGGGTTCGAAGCGTTTCTTTTTTGATACTTGGGTTGAAGATAAACTAAAAGCCAGACTGTTAAAGTACAGAAAGAAGAATTATAATTAAAGTTCAGTAATATCAATAATCGAACAATTAACCTATTTTGAAACATTGAAGTGATAAGCAAAACCAAGTTTAATTTTATTTTGAATTTTGAATGAAGTGATTTGAGAAAAAAGACATTTAATTTGTTTGTTTTAAATAGATACAAGAAGATTTTATTTAGTTCATTTTTATTTAAAAAGACCACTTTTTAACCTCAAGAAATATTATAGCCTGCTTGTCAGCGCTATACAGGCTACTGCAGTTTTAAACCTAACTGGTCAAGTGTACAGTCAAATACATTGGGTCGACACCAAAAATGAACATATATTACTGTTATTTAAACATTTATTAAACCTAAGTAATATATATATGTAATATATTCGTATTTATTGTTTAGTGGCAATGTAAGTGTACGAATACAGATGTTTTCTATATCCACTGCATAAATAAATGGAAATACTTACACAAATACAGATTTTTAATGTTAAATATTTTTATCAATCAAGATAATTAGTAAGTTTTTGAGCTTGCACATTAGAAAGCAGCAGCACTAATAATAAACTTTCTTCTTAAAAAAATGTCTTCCGTAAACATTTGTTTACTCAGTCATTTGCTTTATATGACTCTCGCTTGGATTTAACCAGCACACTTCACTTATTTAAAGGCATATTAAAAAAACATTTACTAATAGAAATTACATTTAAGTATTCACAGTTTTGGTTCTGAAATTATACCAGACATAATTTCTAAAACTGCTATTTATAATCAGGGTGAATAAAAAATAATCAGGCTTGCATTAAATACTACGAACATATAAATTACCCAAGGATTATTCTGAGTGATAGCAATTTTTACAGATATTTTTCTCAACAATATTGCAATTATATATTTTCCTAGTAATATAATGGCTTAAATCATAGTTTGATGTAGGAACGAGTCTACTCTTGGTTGGAGTTCAGGACTAAACTATACATATATGGTCGTTGTCACCGTGGGAAGTGACATATGACAAGTCCATCATAAGTAACATTGTAGTTGGATGGTGTTTATGTTTCTTAACTCTAAAATACACCTTGCTGGGATAACACGTGTCTTCAGCTAAGTTCCAGTTTTAATAAACCAACTAATCGTATAGTTCGTGATTTAATATAACAAACTTACTTAACCTATCTTTAATTAATGCTAATTAATGTACCTCATGTCTTTTTCCTTACTGACGTAGGCACCTTATTTAGTTAAATAATTAGTTTAATTCTTCGAAACAGGTGGTTTAATTGATTTCACTATGGTTTATTTCGATTCTGAGTCCTAAAAAACATAGAACAAGGCCTAAAGAGTGACATTCCACTAGCTTGAATCCCATGAATACAAATATTCTTTAATTCACTTCCCTCCCACCCTCCCACTACAAGAAAATGTACTTCCAGCCTAAAAAGCGTTTAGGGCTCTTTAGATTTAAAAACGTAATGCTAATACCACTTTTCCTCGAAATTTCATAAACAGACCAATATTTTTGTTTTCTATTAATCTGTTGGGATATCTTTATCTGTACTGTTGTCGTTTAGTGATACAAACAAAAACCAAACAGGCCGTTTTGTGATGCAAAACGTGACCAACAGATTAGTAAACAAGAATTATTGGAAAACCAATAACTTGAAAAGTTGTAAGGATGTAAGCTTTAGTATGGTATATTGCAATTATTTTAACTGGTAACAGTAATTAAAACCTAATTTTTAAGTTGTCACGTGCACTTGTATGTTTTATGGGAAGGATAACAATCTTTAAAATGAAGATTTTAATGGATTTATCGATTATTCATTGTAACAATGTATTGCTTAGCTACTTTTAACTAGCTGATAAAAAACATCAAGCCTATCATGTCTGTGTTAACACTCAATACCCATTACTAGTATACTAATAGTACATTGCATGCTACATGTAACATACTAAGTTTATCCTAGGTGGCAGCACACCACAGTGCGGCACGCTGCGGATGAGGCCTACCACTTTGTCATTCATCGCCAAAGCCAACTGACACCTGCCAATATCTCCTGTTTCGGACCATCGTTTCGTGATTTGCAATATTGTAAACAAAATAAAGTAATATTATTATGCCAATAAAATTATAAAAAAGTAATTTGGTTTTCCATAGAAATACCGTTTAATATGTTTGAACAGGAACTTTATTTATTTATTTACGTTGGTGAAACATCGCTCCCTTATGAGTTGATTTGAGTACTGAAAATGAAAATAACTTTCGTACCATTTCAAGTAGTTTCCAGTAATAACGCCCTAAATACTGAATGTAATGTAGGATTTGACTTTAGTATGCTATTCTGAGATTATATTATTCAGTGGGTACATCTTTCAATTGAAATTGTATGTTTGGATTTAATGCCAGTAACGTAATACAGTGTATATCAAAAAAACGAAGCAGATATATTTCTACCTACTTGATAGCTTTTCTAGTGCTTTTAATAATTTATAAATTTAATTTTCTACTTATTTCAATCTGAGTTTCTTATTTAAGGGCATGTAATATTTCATAATATTTTCAAATAGTATAATTACTTATTTTTTAATAAGTAATATAATTATACTATGTGTAGTGAAGACACATATTTGATACAAAACAGTAAATTTGTAGTATAAATAACAGTTTGATTAACGCTGGGTTGTTTTCGGAGAACCTTAAGTCTAAGACCCTTCCATCTCATGTTCCAATTAATGCTCATCAATAAGGAAGTGGTGGAAGATAATTGTTTGACTCTTCTGTAAGAGCTTCATAGGATCAGATAGCTAAGACTATTATTTCTGACAGTATTTAATGCTTTACTATATAACAGAAGTTCGTAAAAGTTTTCATGGTGTAAAAATAGACGGAATAATCTTTTGGGTTATTTTTGAGATATTTTAATTGTTAAAAAGACTGAAGATTTTTCCTACACCAGTGTTATATTTTTAGGATGACTAATAATTAATATCGTATAATACTATTTTACACTTTGTCTAATTGAAGGTTAACCTTCCTTTCTGGCAATATCTTTTTACGTAAAAATGAAGTCAAGGGTTACTCTAAAAAGGATTGTAAGATTTTTGTTATACAAGGTTATAAATTATTATCATCAGTTGATAGGACCAATCTTATACGAAAAAAATGAAGGGCGATAAATGCCTCTCATTTTTTATGTATAAATGTCGGCATAAATAGCTTACCTTAGATATTGAGGCTCGCCTGAATATATATCAATAAAAGGCTAAGTTTGGATTATACATCAATAGAATAGTAAAGTTCGTAAATCAATTTATCAGGAATAAAGTTTAAGAGTTAAACATCTCTTTTAATCAGTTAATATCCTAAAGTTACTTTCTACATCTTTTATTAGTTAGAGGACATCAAATTTAATGCTCATTTTAATATAAATCTAATGACACTGTGATTGTAAAAATCGATTAATAAATAAAAAGTTTAGGTTATTTTGTATAGTTAATTTAAAAATGGCGGCCATGTAAAAATTTTAAAGTCAAATTTCCTAGTGCACTTGACTATATAATCACAAGAGCTTTATATTTGATGTACTGTACAATTTTGTTTTAGTTGCTAGTTTCCATGGAATTTGACTTTTAAACCTTTACAATGACCGCCATTTTGAAATTTCATAAGTTTGACAAGAAATAGTTTTGGAAAATTTTAATAACATCAAACTTAAAATTTATACCAAGTTTCGTACAAATATCTCCAAGAGTTTTTTTAAATATTAATTATAAAAAAAAATACAAAATGGCAGATAACGGCTAAACCAAGCCAAAATAATAAAAATTTGACTTCTTACCGGTTTTGCATAGCACGCTACACATTATTGTGACATGCGTTATGGCATTGTTTTAGGATGGAATCTTTTGTTTTACGTAGTTACCACCAGTTATAAAACAGTTAATTTGTAAAAAGTGTGTTGTTTTTGTAATATTGTTATTTGTTATCGAATTGAAACTCGTTAATGGCCTAATAGAAGACAGAAAGTGGGCTTTGAAAGTCCCAGCTAATCTACTTGGTTAAGATATTCTCCGGGACCGAACGTTCCTCATCAGAAAGCCTGATTTTGTTGTTAAACAGGAAATATACAACTATTTTATATTACTTCCTTCAGACCTAACTGCTTATCGGTCTCATGCTGATTAAAACTATTTATGCTAATATTTTTGTAATTCTGTATAAACTGTACATATAGCTACAAACCTTAGTTGGCATGTTATGTGTACTTCTTTAGTTCTAGACCTTGGCATCCAGCCACCACTAACGAGGATCCAATACCACCTGAAGATAATGTCTCAATATTTGATGGCCAACATGCCTAAGCTAATTCAAAAGTGTTTATGTTGACCACATTAACTTGCGATCCTGGTCTTTAGCCAATGTTTACAAATATCTGATATTGCTTACTGTTGATGTATCAATATTTATTGTTAAATACCCTTACCCAGACAGACAGGACCTACGATAGAAAATGGGAACGACCGCGTCCTATAATAGCGGACAATTAAGTTGCCAGTTGAGGGCGAGGTTTGCCGGATTATCAACCAAGATCAGCCAATAGTAGACAGCTGATCCGAATAATATTCGAGTGATATTTTACTATAGTAAAATGGTAAGAGTGAAAGCGTAAAACCATGCAGTTGGCCACAGCCCAACTGTCAACTTAATTGTCTGCTAATAAAGATAGGGATTAGAGCGCTATAGTTCTTGGGTTCACGAGGTCCAGGGTTCAGTATAGACGATAATCAACGATGGTTTCTCGTTATGAAGTAAGTGCCTTAACCCGGTGGCTTGTTTTTGAGGTGAATTATATACAAATACAAATAACTTAATTATAATGTTTTAATCAAATAGGTATCAAACAAAATACATATTTTTGACTGTCCCATTTTGCCAAAATCATTATAAAATAACGAAGAAGGCAAAATAGATCAATTCAACAGCTATTTATATTATATAAGCAAAATACCGTTTAGGGTTTTGTTGTTTCAAACATAGTCACTTCCTGTTAATTTTGATAATCCAATATGTTAATACAATTTTATCGAGCCCACACTATTGGAGTATCATGATATTTACCAGTTTTTGACACGGTACTATTCTTAAATTAATTATTTACTTATACCGATTTTTCCAACGCTTAAGACATTTTTGTTAAGAGAACACACAAACGCTTCTAGGAAAACCGGTCCAAATCCCTCAATTTTTGTGGAAACCTCAGGATATGAGCCCGTGACCCCTTGAACCTAAGTCCAAAACGCGAACCGTTAGGCTGGTGAGATGCGTGTGGTTCTAACAATAGTTATTAAATCACTTCATATGCTAATTTGGAGACCTAAGCGTATTACGTGCCATTCTCTATTTTAAGTTTAAATTAGGTACGTTACGATAATTGAACAGTTTTTGACCCTAATAACCACTTTATGTTCTTGTGATACTCTGTGAATACTTTGCCACATACTCATTCATAATATTTGACAGTAATTTCCTTTTCACTATTTATGTTCTTCTGCTGAACAACTGTACAACAAAAGATTACATTTTAAATTTAAGTTAGCTATTTGTACGTTAACTGTTCAGGTAGTATTCACAGGAAAGTAGTACGGGTGAGGGTTTCCTAAATGGCACTTGGGTTTTATTTAAATAAGAAGTCTCTGTGAGGATGTGTCTTTTATGCATTTAATGAATGAAGTAAATTTAAAATACCATGAAATAAAACAATCAAGTCATTAGAGAATTTCTGAGAATCAGTAGACTCTGATAATCAGTTTCTAAGAGTATTTTAACTGGTAGAAAGAAACTTATTAAAGACTTAACATTTACGTAGACAATATAACAATTACTCCCATACTATATGAAAAGGCTTTGCTATATTATTAGACTGAACATGCAAGTTGGCAAGGGAAGCACTGGCTGGCTTAGACTGCAGACTGCCAACTTAATAACCATAAACATGACTGTGACTCTTGGGTAGTGGCAGCCCTGTCTCTTGCAGGATGAGTGAAGTGTTGACTGTATATTTGGATTTGAAACTAACACCAGAATGATCCCGACTATTCATAATTTTTTCAAAATAGTCTTTAAATGCAGCAGACATCTGTTGGGTGTTTACCAGCGTTTTAGAAAAGTAGCAATTATTTCTACAGCAAAAATAACTTACCAATAATGTTTCAAAATGGTTAATCTATATCAATAAAAGAATATCTGGAATTTGTCGGCGATTTTAGAACCCTAAACTATTATACATAAATAGTTGTTTAAATATCATGCTATACAATATTTTCATTTTTTTAAATAGCGGATTAAATCATTTTGAATTTATACTCATTATAATTTTATCATGAAATTTAAAAAAATAACAATTGAACAAATGCTTTTAAATTGTTTGAATATTGGAAAGTTAAAAAATAAAAGTTATTTATTTAATAATGAACTTTATAACGTATCGTTGGTTTATGCTCTGATAATGAACATCTTAAAATCTTTTATCTTGTCTCAATGATAATTTACTTACTATTCTTTTATCTTATCAATGTAGCCTAAACAGTAATGTTATTTAAGAAATTTTTGACGAAATTTGTCCTCAATAGTTTCATAATTTATTGAATATCATAAATTTGTAATCACCAACAATGAATTTTATACAAAGAAAAAGTAATACTGACATTTATTGAACAAAAGCCAAATATTTTGAACACATTTTAGCGAATTTCCCCTATAGGAAAGTAACTATTACCGTAAGTCTCATGGTAAGACTTAAGCCCAACACCATGATAACTTTTCATTTTGTGGCCCCCAGATGCCAAAAACACTATTCGTTCAAATTCATATATAACTTTCGTAAAAATGGTCCGATCTTGATGAAATTCGATCCAAACGTGTAAAAGGATCTATTTTCATGAGTTCGAGAACCAGACATGTCGCTCTATTTTAAAGGGGTTTTTGGGGGGGTTTTGTACCCCATAAATTGTTTGTTTGAACTTTTTACATGTAATTCTTTTTAAACCCAAAATTTTACTTAAACCATTAAATTTAACTTAAAACAAATTTGGTATTTTTATCATCGCTCTACGTCAATTGGTTACCGAGATATTAAAAGTGCTAAACAATGTACGTTGTTCAATGTTAATCTTATGGAGAATAAGTACAATTTTATACCTCACTTATTAACGACAAATATTAATGAAACTTGGTATGTGGCTTCATATGCTTGTGGCCTATTCTTAGTTGCAGAAAAAACAATTTTTACCAATACTCCCTGTAGCAGCAATCCTGCGTACTCAGCCCCCATGTTATTCTTATGGAGAATAAGTCAAATCTTGTCTCCATTAATTATGACATTAATGAATAAAATTTGGTATGTAGTTTCACCTCTTATTGAGTCATACTGATACTTGTATTAAAACCCAATTGTTGTGCTCCTTGTTGCAGCAAACCTGCGTATTCACCCCCAATGTTATTCTTATGGAGAATAATTGAAATATGGTATACTTTGATTATTTATGAATGTAGATCGGTGAAACTTGGTATGTGGCTTCACCTAGTTGAGTTATATTGATATTGAATGAAAACCCATATTTTGCGTTCCTCTTGCAGCAAACCCGTTTACTCAGCCCCCATGTTATTCTTATGGTGGATGATTCAAATGTTATATATTGCTGATTCATGAATGAATATTGATAAAACTTGGTATGTGGCTTCACCTAGTTAAATTGTATTGATATTTGCATCAAAACTGTGTCAGAAAACCTACATAATCATTTCCAATGTCATTTTTATGTAGAATAAATAAAATATCGCTTGTTTATTCTTACATTTTTATGAAACCTGATAAGCGGCATTATGTAGTATTAAGACAAAAATGTGCATCACAAATTCGCTGAGTACGCAGGTTTGCTGCAACGGGGGAATCATTAAATTATTTATATATTTCATTTGGTTATTTATTGAAAAAGACTAAGAAGCCAATAAAAACGATTTGTGAAACTATGTTCATCTCGATATATTTATGATTTACAGTGAAACTCTACTATTTATGTGAACAGCAAGATTAGTAAGCCAGATTAGCAGTCATCAAGAATGATTATACTGCCCCTTACTAACTCAAATAGTAAATATAGACATTAGATAAGTATACAAAATACGGAGCAGCAAATCAGCCTGTTAAAAAGAATTCTGTGACACCTTTTCGCCAAGCTCAAAAATACCGTTGGCTCTAATACTCTATACTAAATTTGTTAAAATCACTTTTCAACTATGTATCACAGACTTTGCTATGGTGTTTTAAATCTTGAAACAACAAAAGTGAAAGGGGGATGACTGACCTAATGTGTAGCCAAAAGCCAACTGATATTTGTCACATCAGTGTTGTGGTTACCAATAGTTGTCACCGAGCTAGTTTTACCGATCCAAAAGTCATTTAAATGGAGTTTGCCCCTTTAGTTTTTTGCATAAGGTACATGCAAAGTTAGGCACATAGTGAATTTTGTATTCAAAATATCAAACACCTTACTTTCATTTACAACACCTTAAACACGCACAACTTGGAACTGTTTACTTTGAAACGAAGAATACATATGAAACTTTAATTGCAATTTGTAAACATGTAATACAACCTTCTACGTATTAAAGTTTTCCTACATTAAATTGTATTGTTTAGCTTGTTTTTTATATTTTATTCTTTCCCCATATCAAAAGCACCCATTGAATGGCAGTGACAGTTGGGTTTTATCATGAATGACGAAGTAGAGAGGCCTGTTCTGCATTGTGCCGCACTGTGTTGTATTGGCACCCTGGATGATATGTGAACAAACACACGAACACACTTACCCACGCACTTACACCCACTCATTTATCAACAATTGTACGTCTATTTAAATAACAATATATGATGACAAAAATTTTTATAATAGACTGATTTGAAAATGTTTATTTATGTACTTAATGTGTTTGTGATTATCGTAGGTTACTTATTCTAACACTTTTAAACTGATGGTGTTCCATCATATACTAACCCAACAAAATGCATACTTTTAATTTTACTAAATAGCTGCTACAGTTATAATTATGAATAATCTCTTTAACGGATTAGTTCCTGTATTATGTTACTGGGATGACTTACATATCTCATATGTAGACGGATTAACTAACAATCATAGTTTTATTATTGACTCTTTTACAAACAAAATTAATCATAATGATAATAGGATTGACTATAGATACATCAGTATTTATTGTTGACGATAATAGTCTGGGCAAGGTGAGGAGAGAGAGAGAGAGAGAGAGAGAGAGAGAGAGAGAGAGAGAGAGAGAGAGAGAGAGAGAGAGAGAGAGAGAGAGAGAGAGAGAGAGATGCTTCTTCGCTTGGTGAGCCGTTGGCGTAATGTAATGATCAAGACGACGCACTTCAAAACCAGCGGCAGCGGCCTTGGCATGGGTTCGAATCCCAGCCCTGGCTAGGACATTCTATCAGTTCTGTCTAGTTGTACTGTAACTATGCTTAATACTTCCATTCACATGCTCCTGCCCTGTAGACAGAAAAAGTGTAGGGAAAGAAAGGTCACTAAAACAACAACCTAGGCAAACATTTTACAAAAGGTTTTCAATGATTTTTGAATAAGAGATTGATGCATAAGATGAGTTTATGAGAAAATCATACAGTAGTGTGGAGAGAAACCAAAAATGCCGGACTGAAAGTAGATGCCGGCACGGCACAATACTGTTGACGTCCGAGGTTTGTTTCTGGTTGATTCGAGAACAATTTTAAAGTTAAACTATGTGTTTTTTACATGATCAATATATTATCACGGTCGGCTACCACATCCAAGATTACTAAATATTATTAAAATTTAAACGAGCTACAATTCAAAAGAACCTCGGGAAGAAGGCCTTACTTTAGTACAACATTCATTTTAAATACTCAACTACTTTTAAGTACTTTTTGCTACGTCTTGATGTACAGACTTTATAATTTATTAAACAAATAAAATATCTGATTAAGTCAAAAAACGAAATTTTGTTTGGAATTCAAATATCAGGCATTTCAAACCAAAATAAAAATTATTTTATTTTATTTTTGCCTAGCTGCTTATTGAATGCATCCGTTATCTTACACTGAAATATACATAACAAATAAAACGTACCATAAACAATTATTTCGTAAATGCTTATTTCTTAAATATATAGTTCATTTAGTTTTAACACCTGTTCTTAATTATTTGTCTTTGATCCCTAAAAGGCCGGTTCGAAAAATAAACCTTATTCAATTGTTTTAACTAAGCACTTAAATACTAAATGCCATCCATGTTGAGGACAATTCATTATACAAAAGTAAATATTAAACTCTTTTACATGCTTATGCCAGTCTAGTGGAATGGCAATATTGTAATTCCATTTTTACTTTCTCCCCCTATATGGAGAAAGTATTGTTTTCATAAACATTTTCGAATTTGAGTTGTTAGTGGAAATATTCGTTTTAGTGCTCCCTGAACCCAAAAAAGTGGTTTTTACTTGATGTCTGTCTGTGTGTGTGTTTGTGTGGGTGTCCGTGTGTGTGTGTGTGTGTGTGTGTCTGTGTGGATGTGTACAGAGCTAGAGCCCTAACCTATGGGCCGATTTTTATGAAATTTTGTATGTAGGTACTAATCCACGATATCTCCAGGTGTTTTAGCGAATTTCCCCTATAGGGAAGAAGCTATTACCGTAGTCGGCATGGTAAGACCTAGGCCCGGGACCATGATAACTTTTCGTTTTGAGGTCCCCAGACCCCAAAAACACCATTCGTTCGAAACTGTATATATATATATATATATATATATATAATTATAATATCTTGACAATTCTGACTGGATAGTCAATTCTGACTGTGAACAGCTCGGAATGGTATAGAAACATAAGGGCAGTCCAGATTGCATATATTTTATAGACCATTAAAACAGTTCAAATTGTCTTGTTTGTATAACACAAACAGGACATCATGAATGTGTTAGATTCACTGTAATTGAATTATAGAGTCACTCTGTTCTTAGTTTTAAATGTTATTTGTTGATTATTTGAAATATTTTATCCATTTAACTGCTTTAGTTTTCATTATGTTCTACTTATTTAACTACATTAATTAAATTCCTGCATAGTAAGAGAACTTTAACTTAAACTGACTGCCTGTTTAAGTTTGACTGACATTGTGACAACTTGTTTGTTTATTTTTCAATTCACTATTATTTGTTTACTTAACATGTGACTCAGTAGCTGAATTACTAGTTTACTGCTATCTCGACATTGTACAAACGTGTACCAAACGACAATAAAGCCTAGTCTATTCTAATTTATTCTATATTTTAAGGCAAAAAAAAAACAGTTTAAATTATTGAGATTTTAAAATGAGCAAGTAGTTTAATTGTTAAATTATGTAATTCCTAATCCTTAAACAAAAGATGAAATTACAAGCCATAATCAGGCATTTTATACATTTTGTTTATTAATAAGATGAACCCAACTACTGTATAATTAAATGTCACTGTACGTTACCTTTGTGCACATACGGTCGCTGCAACAGTATATACAAGTGCTGCCTTTAAGTGAGGTGGTGTCTGACAGTCGTTTATATTTCGAGATCCGATGCAAAAGCATCTGAGCCGATTGAACTGAATCTTTACTGTGAATTATTTTTACTATCCTTTATGAAAGGAGTAGTAACATTAAAAAAAATCCCTTAAAGCTCCGTCCTACAGATCTTTAAATGAATTCCTGTGGTTATTGGTTTCCAGTGTTACAGTGTGTAACATGTAAGTCATCTGGGTGTTGTTAGTAGATGTCATATCCCTCACACAAAGAACAGGAAACCATTTATTTTTAATCCGATTAATCTGAAATTCAAAGATTATGATTTTTTAATTATTATCAAAATGGAAATTGCCTTGAATTGTGTTATATGGTTTATTAGATATTTGTATTGGTGAACAGAATTTTAGTTGGTCCGAAACTATATTCAAAGAAGAGATATAATATTTTTCAAATTGCTTATATATATCTCTATACATTAACATTTTTATAAAACATTTCTGTCATTTTAAACGATAAGTCACAATGAATATGAACATTATGTTACAATTGTGAAAATTTTAATTTGATCCAGTATAAGTACTTGGCAATTGTTATCCTTTCAATAACAATTGTGTATCTTGGGTGTGATACGTACTCAGTATCCTGTTTTATTATTGATGTTATATACAAAATTATAGGTACAGTTCACAGTTAACTGTAATTATCAACAACTTCAAATTTTAATGTATCAAAAAGTTAAATCAATAAATTTTTCAGAGAAACTACGTTTAATATAATACTTACTTCAGTTGTCCATCCATTTCCTTGGAGATAATAATTTTATATGGAAGGATCTGTTTCCGAGCAGGCAATTTTGGGTAAAAGAAATTCAAGTTTTATAGTAATGTATGTTTTAGAAACTAGGCTCCACCATATTTTTGTTATTAAAAATCTATGAATTTTATATTAATTCAAACAATTATTGGAAAAAAACTGTTACAGTACAGGGTATCTTTTGTAATATCTGTCATTATTATATGACTTGACATGAGTTATTTTTTAGTGATTTAAAATTGTAATATACAAAAACCTACTAAACAGCTAATTTATTTCATTATGAAAGTTTGAAAAAAACCGATAAGTATCCACTTATTGGGCTTTTTCAAACTCTCAAAATTAAATATATTAGCTGTTTAGTAGGCTTTTGTATATTACAATTTTAAATTACTAAAAAATAACTCATGTCGAGTCATATAGGCTAATGTTCAGATATTACAAAAGATGAAACTTCAGCACAAATGAAAATTAGAAGGCTTCAACAAGCTCTACGGCAGGCAGCACACAGAGCAGAACAGCAACTTTGACGTAAAAAGCAAGCTCAGTGGCAGGTTGAGAGCAACTGAAATGACACTATGGAGGAGCAGTGATCTTCAGATACTGTTGAAAAAGCTGAAGCTCGCAAATAAGCTATTGGTGTAAGTGCACCCAGCGGCAACAAACATTAACCAGAAATCCATAAGACTATGTAGTGAATTGCTACCATACCTTGGAATACGACTCTTAGTCAGTTAACTGCTATGTAGTCAGCGCGGGCAAAGTCGCGAAGGGTAATGGCTAGTATAGTAAATATTTATCTTGTATTTTAATTTCCTTTAAAACATAGCAGCTATAGGCATGAAATAAAACAAACTTGAATATATATGACAGTCATTATATAACAGTCAAGTATATTTTTTTCTTATAGCTTAGATCTATGACAACAATAAACAACTATCAATAGTTATATAATTGATACAAAATATAAGTATGAATATATTGTAAAGGCAACAATTTAAATTTAAATTATTTCTTTTACTTAAAAATTCCTTTATTAATTAGGCCTACACTGTTTCTGTCACATACTACAAATGCAGCTTAAGATTCACTTCAATACAGTGGATATGCCCTTGCGCTGTTCTATAAAATACATTAAAGTTAAAATCTGTGTAATTATGTATCAATATGCCCATTGGTAAAAAACTCAGTGTAGGCTTTGTGTTAAAGATGAAGTACAGTAGGTGCCCTTTTAATAGGCCACCGCTTTATGTAGCCTACATGTCCAGGAAATTTATTTCCTTTAAAGTAGCTAGGACATATTCACAACTATTGTAATGTGTTTTTTTAGCAGAACTCCATTTAACTAAACCCATAATTACATTTAGTACATAGCAAGCTATAAATTAATGAGTTTATCGAGTAGTTTAATTTAGTTCATATTCTAATAAGCCATTTAATGTCATTAAATGCTATAGTTGTTCATATCTCATTTTCTAGATATTAGTTCATCTGGCCAAATCATTATCCGGCCTGGCTGGTTAATAGAGCGCTAACAGTACATGTTAAATATTATTAAGTCCTGCTACTGATCCTTGTTATTGAGTTTTTTATAATCTTTAGAGTTTTTATTATAAAAACATATGATAGTTACTCTTATTATTAATGGGTTCAATGATTTCAGTTTCATACTTGAAATGATGGGCCTGAAATAATAAGCCAGCAACCTGTTTTATAAAAAATAGTCATTGTCCAAAATAAACACTGATTTAGTTATTTTTAGGGATGAATCAAATATTTATTAGAATCAAATTATTTATTCAAAGAATAAAATACTACTTTAAAAACAGGATTATCTATGTAGTATACTTTCACAATAGAGGGGCTTAAACCCAGTCTTCTGGGTTCACTCGCTCCATTGGAAGAAGCAATGTTTACTCTTTTTTATCATTAATTCATAGATATAAAATACCTGCAATGCAATTATTCAACAGATAGCAGAAAACAATTGTTGTGGATAAATAATTACAAGTTGTATTTGAGGCAGCAGTACTGGAGCACATGATTAGCTGGTGTAGGGTTTATGTCGACTACTACTTGATGAGAATTTTATTCCATGCTGTTACTGTCACCTCTATGACACATTCTTGAGAAAAAACTAGATATGAAAAACTATAGCTTAAAATGTTATTAAATGGAATATTAGCTTATGAACTAATTTAAACTGGAGGACAATTACTTATTTCATTAATTACTAGACATCCCCAGTATCACATTTAATGTATTTCTGATGGGCAAAATGGAAACAAAAAGGGCTTACAATTTGTAAGATTAACTATTCAAATAATGTTTCCCCTTCGCCATGTTAATCTACCTTCTCAAGAGGTACAAAAAGGCCAGCTCTCATTCGATTAAAGGAATAATTAATGAACGATTAATTCTGGCACAGGTTAAAGGCGACACTGCTCACAATAGTGTGTGTCCAGAAAAATTTGTTGCATGTAAAAAAAACTAAAAATATTAAATGTAGTAAAAGTTAATTATGTAAAAAAAGTTTATTTGAAAAAATAAATACCACATATCAAATACAAACACAAAACCGATTAACCGTCAACAGTTGCAGCATGAGGCATGTTATTAAAGTAAGTACAGGTTTTGAATTCCTTCGTTATAGCGCTGCTGTTGGCTGCATGCTGCTCTGTGTACCTACATCTATTGGCAAGCCTAGGAGGCACTTACGGCAAAAATCGACCGTGTTTTCATTTACTCGAATGTGTGCTCATTCAATTTCCAAGTGTTAAAGGTGTGAAAGTGGCTGAAATTCATAGGCAGATTAGCGAAGTGTATGGAAAGACCATAATAATCAATAGAGCGGCATGCAAATGGGTTAGAACATTTCAAGATGGCCACATAAGTGTTCATGACGAGGAACGAAATGGGCCACCCTCTGACATTACTGAAGGTTTGGCGCATTAAGTTGATCAAAGCGTGATAGAGAACAGACAGTTTACAACTTGTCGCTATATTATGAGTTTCCGTTAGTGTTTAGAAGGGTTTGTTATGCAATTGTGACCGAACGAGCAATTATTGAAAGTGTTCACGCTTCAAAAATGTTGACAAAGGTGCACTAAACCAAGAGTTTGGGAAGTGCCCTGACTTCTCTTGAAAGGTACGAGGATGAAGGTGATGATTTTTTCACCCAATTTTTTACATGTGTCGAATCACTTCTTGACGCTAGAGGTATTGAACACTTTGCTATACACTTCGCTAATCTCCTGATGAATTTAAACCGCTTTCACACCGTTAAAACTTGTAAATTGAATCGCAGCGAGACTTCACGGTTGGCGGGGAACTCGACCGCCGGCACCATTTTGAATGCTTAAAAACAGATGAAAACAAGGTTGATTTTTGTCATAGTTGCGTCACAGGCTTGCCGGTAGATGTAGGTACACAGAGCAGCATGCAGGAATGCCAACCGCAGCACTACAACATTGGAATTGAAAAACAGTACTTACTTTAAAAACATGCCTCGTATAACAATAATGACATTATTGAAAAAAATATACAATAATGTATTTGTTTATGGATGCATTTCAATGTTTATTTAATACAATGCCTCAAAATCTGCCGAAGAGTTCCCATTTTGGTTTTCTATTATTACAATTCACTTCATTAAAGAAACTAAAGTTTTACAGTTATGGGCTTACATCTGAGGCCAACAAAACAAGTTATCCGGTGGTATTTCACTAAGGATTGAACTGCTGTCGAAAAAGTAACTTAAAACCATTTAAAATGTAGTTCTATTAAGTTCAACAGTTCTGAAAGTTTTGAAAAATTATTAAGTTGTGTTTTAAAACCAATAAGTATAAAATGTATGTCAATATTCATTGCACATTAAAACAGGTAATATAAAGATAAAGGTCTGCCATAAAATACACCTTATAAAACAGTACAACAATTACAATTATGCAAAATGGCTTTAAAAAATATGCAATCTTAAAACATGATGACTTTATGATACTACAACATGATGAATTAAAAAATTGTTAACTAGCAAAGACCATTTAACAAATAAAATAACTTCAGTGAAGGAAATTCAATGGTAAAATAATAATAATTACAAAATGTGTCTTAATTGTCTTAGGACAGGACCAGCCTTGTATATTATTTTAGTTATAAAACTAATGAGTATAATGCTTTTGAGTATGAGACTACATCAATATTCATGGTCAATTAAAACATTAATATTTAAATATGAAGGCCTGCCATAAAATATAACTTATAAAATAGTACAATAGTTCAAATTATTAAAAAGGTTATATCATATATGTCACCTCATCAGCAAATACAAATTCAAAAATGCTGACTTAAAAAGATTACCTTAACATTTTGTTAACTGTAAAGTAACATTAAGAATAAAATCACTCTAATTAAGGAAATTCAACAGTAAAATAATAATGGTTGCAAAATGTCTCTAAAACGTATAGGGGCAGTACCCGCCTTGAATATTATGTAAGTTATAAAACTACTGAGAACAATGTATATACAATAGTCATGGGACTTAAGACTTAAAAGAGTTATATATAAAGATGTATATAAATCATAACTCACACAATTGTACAGTAATTAAAATTGTGCAAAAAACGCTTTAAAAATACCTATATATAAATTAAAACATGATGACCTCCTAAAAAAATACAATTAAAAAAGATAAACACTTCAGCTAAGGAAATTCAGTGATAAAATAATTTCAAAATATCTTACCAATCTTAATAAATGATAAAGTTATAGTAACCTAAAACATACAAATACCTGAAACTAGATTTGTATCAAACAAAGAGACCACAAGGGTCAGAAATAGCATATTTCTTCACCTAGTTCTGCCTTTATTTGGATTAAAACCTTCCATCAAACAGGATGAAAAGTAATACTTGATCAGCCATCTGTAAAACAAACATTACATCAAAAATGTAAATAGCTCTGTAAATATAAAAAAGGTATAAAAACTAAGCATAATGCAAATAACATCAGGCATATTAGCATATTAGCCATATTACCATATTAGCACTGGTAACAAGAAAGCCATGAGCCAAAAAAAATGTAAGAAACTGATAAGTAATCTAATGAATACAATGTACTGTTAATACAAATACCTACTGTATGTAATACATACATAATCAAACAATAATTTGACCAACAATATTTTTTGTATAGAGTAATATTCACACCTTTAAGTGTCAAGCGTTTTTAAGATAGATAAATTGATTGATTGATTGATTGATGGAAGCTTGATGAAGAACAAGGTTTAGCCAAATTTTTTCACTGATAGTTACGGTGGATAAAAACTGTTTATAAAACTGGTTAAACGGTGCAGTATGGACTACCTCAATTTTTAGTGTTTTTAAATGTCTGTGTCTGTATCCATTGAGAGTTTAATATTGCATTACATTTTATTTTGTTGTTGTTTTACTATAAATTATCTCTTTCACCATTCTCACAAAATTATATTAAATAAATGTCAGTTAGACAACAAAAATCCAAAGGCTCGTAGTCTACTCAGACTTGTGGCCAGTAGAGTTTCACTGCTCAAACCTTCAAATAGTAACTTTATTAAATGGTGTGACTTTAATCAACAATCCTATTGGTCCATAACAAGGCACACCAGTTGCGCATCAAGAGTCTCGCTTGTGGTCAACAGAGTAACCGTTAGCCAGATCAACTTGTGGCAGGTCGGTCTGTTCAAGTATGCACCGGTTGGCCTGCTAATTGAAATCAAGTAAGAGATGAAATATATTATACAATTTGCACATTTATCAAATTACAAAATGTTTAACTAACCAGTGGGCATTAAAAAATCTACAAAGAAAGCCAAGCATCCTTTTGATTGTAAATTCAATCCTATACTCTAATAAGAGCAATGTAAGTATGTTTGTAACTTTGTGTAGGGCTGCATCAATTTGTAACTTAAATAGAATTTTACACCTTAAAAAAAAATCTATTAGAACCATGTTAAATCTTAGGCATGATGAACATTGTAGGAATCATTTCTCTGAATTAGGAATTATGACAGTGTATAGCCTCTTCTATATTTATAAAACAGTACTACATATAAATAATATATCAAGCACATTGCCTAAGAATGTTAGCAATCATAATTACAAAACAAGAAACAGATATGATTTTCAAGTTGAAAGACATTTTAAAGAAATATTCCGAAAAAAACCAACTTATATAGGTATACAATTTTTTAATCAGCTGCCAATGACAATAAAGAAACAAATAAATACTACGACATTTAAGAAGAGTCTAAAGTTGTTTCTAACTGAGGGAGCTTTTTACAGTTTTAGTGAGTTTTGGAAAAATGATTTTAAATCAACAGAAGTAAAATGACAAGTTTTGTATCAATCTGTAATTAGTTTTAGATTGTTGTAAATGTTGACGCCATTTATGTATACATTGTATATAAATGAATAAAGGATATTTTGAATTTGAATTTGTTTGTATGCAAAATAAATTTCGGAATGTAGGTGAACGATTTTGTTCAACTTTGGAATTAGGGCCTTTAGGACATAAAAAAGTTTGAAACTGGACCCAGCTGTCATTTGTCATTGAGCTATTAATTAATGATGCTTTCTAAGAACATGTCAACCTTAGATAGTAACAGGACCAGGGTTTGGACCGTCCCCTATAAAAACGTATAAAAAATACCACTGGCATGATGCACAAAAATCCCTAGGAAAATTCATGATTTTTTAAAGTATCATTTAAAAAAGTAGAAATTGTAACATTTTTCTTATAGTTTTTTAAATAAAAACAACATAATCATAATATCTGTGAACAAATTAACCAGTGGATTGACAATGTAGCATTTACAAAGTAAAGCATCAATAAATGATTTATTCAAAACAGTGACTAGAACCATTGAATAAAGTTTGCATAACGGGCTGACATCTTTTTCATCCATGAAACAAATTAAATGTCGAGTACGGCGCAGTCTCCCCAGTACTTACATCAATGTCAAATAGGGTATAAAAATTAATTTATTCACTGTTTAGACATACCGGGTATTCAAAAAGTCTGGAAACCCCTTAATATTTATTTTATTAATAAACACAGAACAATGAAACTCTAGGATTACGTCCTCACTGTAGTTACTGACTTTTTAGCCATTTTTACTTTTTTTTCGCCTTGGGGGGCCATCCTGTGGAGAAAGTCTAAAAAATCTTAAATGTAAGCAAAGGTCGAATTATACCTCATTTTAAAGGTCTTTGTTAGAGGATCACATTGCCGCAATCCCGACTGAAAAAGGACCATTCGTTTAGAAATGGCAGCCTCTCAAAGTTTGTTTGATTTTAATGCTAATGCAATGGCAAATAACGGCGTTCTTGGCAGAACTAATTACTTGCCAATTCAGATTATTGATAGCCAGGACATAAAAATAAAAAAAAATGTTTATGTCCTGGCTATCAATAATCTGAATTAGCATGTAATTAATTCTACCAAGAACGTCATTTGCCATTGCCTTAGCATTAAAATCAAACAAACTTTGAGAGGCTGCCATTTTCAAACGAATGGTCCTTTTTCAGTCTAGATTGTGGCAATGTGTTTCTCTAACAAAGACCTTTAAAAAGAGGTATAATTCGACCTTTGCTTACATTTAAGATTTTTTAGACTTCCTCCACAGGACGGCCCCCCAAAGTGAAAAAAAAAGTTAAAATGGCCAAAAAGTCAGTAACTACAGTGAGGGCGTAATCCTAGAGTTTCATTGTTCTGCGTATATTAATAAAATAAATATTAAGGAGTTTCCAGACTTTTTGAACTCCCGGTATATTAAAACACCTTAAACAATTAAATGATTACTTATTTTACTAAATTGTAATTGATATTTGTGTCACCATTAAAAATATAATAATTACTGGTACTCATTTAGGCCCTAATTGAATTTGAATTTATAACCCCTCCTTTACCAATAAAATAGTTAGCAATTTACTAAACATTAAATGACATTTATAACTTATGTTTATGTTTAAACTTTTTAGTTATATTAACTTACAACACCCATACTCAATAGCAAACATCTAAGCAATCCATGTCCATATTAAATAACATACCTACATATGCAATCATGATCGCTGCTGAAAACAATAAGTATTATGTTTGCTGAGTAAATGCAAAACAGTGGTTACCACTCCAGAAAAATTACAATTACTGGAGGTGAATACAAAGCGCACCAAAATGATGATGAGGTAAGCCCCCAGGAATGGGTAAAATATCATCGATCTCTCCCAAGAGCTAGATTCACACTAATCTGAATTAATAAAAACTGTACAGCATAAAAAATTGATACCACCTGTTGGTAATATCCATATGTGGTGACAATTTTTACCAGCCAAAGCAAACATTGTAAAAATACCTAAAACTCACCTTGAATTGCTGGAAGACATTTTTTCACTGAGGGTGACACATTTTTTTGTTTCCTTTTCACATTGTTATTGATAAATGTGTATACGCTGTTAACTGATCTTGTGTTAAATCTACTTTTGTGTTTGTTATAAAATTGTTTAACTTCATTCCAGGATGGCATTTCTTTGTTTAAAATATGTTGACCAAAATATGAATAAATCAATTCTTTTTCTGAAGAATCCCATCTAGTTCTAAGAATGAATTTATTCTGTTTCTTGTTCAATGATTCTTCTTCGTTCGAATCACAATCAGAGGGAACAGCAAATGAGGGATCGTCAATTTCACTTCCAGCCTCTTCAAGTCTCGGTGTCTGTTCTTCATTTGTATTACCTTCAACTCTACCTTCATCATCAAGTCGTGGCTGTATTGATTGCTCTTCATTTGTTTTTTCTTCCACTTTATCTTCAGCGACATTTCCTTCTTTGGAAAGGGAAGGTTTACCGAGTGTCATATTATGCAAAATAGGACAAATGTACAATTTCTGTAATATGCTAGTGGGTAATTCATAATGTTTTTTATGCGTTGTCAAACTGTGGCCGAGTGCGCTGGCTAAATAATCCTGGTATTGCGGGTGTTTAGAATGGAGTCTACTGAACGTAGCCGCATGATGGCGCAAACCATTGTTAGTTAATGTGTTTGGACTTTTCAGACTGACTTTCCTCTTTACATTTCTCATACACAAAATCGGATTTACAGGTTTTCCCTGAGACATGAGAAAGAGTAAGTCCTCTTCAGGCTTATCATCAACAATTCCAACATCCTTCCTATGATTAATAAGCGTATCAAGTACCTGCTTCATTAGGGGGGTTAACACAATTGGAACAACTTCCAGATTTTTCCCAGGAACATAAAATATGTGGAAGTTCTTACATTTTTCAATGTCTGCAGTCTCAAATCTTGCCTGGTCACTTCCTGTAGCATTAGAAGCCTGTACCATATTTATGAGTTCGTCCTGTTTGTCAAGAAGTGTAAAGTGTAAGCAAGTTGCTCTTTTGAAGTCGACAGGTCGTCGCCTCATCAGGCACATAATATGTGTCACCAAGAAGTCCATAAGTCTATTATAAGTGCCTTTTTTTACATCACTGTTCTTCAGTTCAGACATTAACTTCCTGTAATCACTGACGATATAAGAACAAATTTGAACAATGTCTTCTTCATGAGCAAACTTTTTCTCTAATCCGGCTTGTGCTGCTTTCCGCATTTTAGTAGCGATCCTCCCAATTTTGTCTGCCCAGTGTCTTTCTACTAATGTAATGAAGTGCTTAAACATTTTGTACTTGCTCAAATCGTTCATGTTTGTAGAGTAGTTTTTGCATAAATAATCACTTTGGGCAATATTTGCTGCAATTTTAAGAGGCTGAGATAGTCTGTAAGCCATAGAAGGAATATCTAATTTTCCAGAGTTTGGATTATATCCACTCAGTTTTAAAGAAGATTCAACTAGTGTTTCAAAGTTTGCTGGGTTACAACAGTCTTCCAAAGTCTGTATGTCTGGTAAAGGGTCATCTCGTGATTTGTTCAAAATTGGTTGCACTTCTTTCATTTTCATAACTAAATTAGTTATGTCTCTGATCTTAGAAGCAGTATAGTGGTGATGAATTGGGTCCCTCCTACTGCGATGGAATTCACTCCCAAATCGCATTATCAAAGGATCATTTATTGCAAATTTTTTTACATCATCTTCGTGCATATTCTTTAACACTTCACTTTTGAGTTCTTCGCTGGCTCCTTTTATGTCACCGATTACACTTAATGGGGTACTGTGACTTTTAAGGCGCAAACTAACTTTCTCAGTTAATGAACATGAATACTCTCTACACAATTTTAGATGGACTGATATTCTATCTTTTTTGTAATAGCCCTTACAATATGTACAGACAACCGTATTTTCTGCAGTTTCCTTCCTATTGTGCCTGTCCTTAACAAGTATGACCTTATTTTCATAATTTCCTTTTTTAAAGTCATTAATCACCATTTCATTGTAGATGGCATTAGCCCGTTTTCTTAATCTATCCGTTACCTCCCTCTTCAATTTTCCCTTTCTCCTGGGATCTTTTTCAATGCTGCTTATGTTAAATAACTCTTTACCTTCGGGAGTGTCAGGGTGATGTTTTTCTAAATGCACACAGTATTCTTTTACAAGTTTTTTACAATACAAGCAGTAATTTTCTTTTTTCCCTATACGTTTCTTGACAACATGGCTTGGGGGGCTCTCATCACCTTCATTTCCAATGTCTTCCAAAGAGGGCTAAAAAAGATAATGGATATTATAGTTCGGTTTGTTAGATAACACAATTAGAAACCTGTTGTTATTATCTGCTGTCAAATATTATTAGGGGTGTGCGAGTATTCAGACTTCGAGCTTTTTCGAGCCGAATATTGAAGTAATTGGCTTGGCTCAAGATTCGCAAAAAGGTTTGAAGTTCGATCCGAATATTTAATGCCGACCAGTTAAAAGAGTCGTCTACAAAAGTAAATTCATAGCAAAAAAAAACTTTCCTGAATCGATGTTAGAATTCTCATAGTTTGCATCGGTAGAGCTCCATAACAAATATAATTCTGCAGTGCTAACTCGTTCGGTCCTTCGTAAAAAAATAACCAAAATGTACTATAGTATCTTAAACTGTCGACCTGATCAGTGATCAACCAACGCAATGGAGCTACTTTCTCTACGCTCAATTACATCAAGTGGACCTATCACACTATTCCGTTTGCAGTGCAGTGTTGTCGTTGCCCAGTTCAGTTTTGCAATATTTCACGGTTAATAATAATGAATACAACAACCGTACTGCTTCAGAAAAAGTACCACTGCAAAAAACTAAAATCCATAGAAACACTTTTATAATGTGCAGATGAATTAGTACTCTACAAAAATTTGATTGTTAAAAAATCAACTAATTGCGAGGTTCACAAAATCTAAGGATTTTATGAAAATTCTGAATGGTTACGTAACGCATGTTTATAATACCGGTGGTCATGTTATTTAAAAGGTTAATTATATTCTATGCACGCCGAAGGCCCTAACCAAGAGCAAGACGCGATAAAAATGGCGCAGTGTTTTATTACGCTACGCTACAGCTGTGCGATTAAAATCATATTGTTACCTCCGCGGGATTGTTTGAATTTGTGAATAAACGTCAGTAGAAGTAGAAAGCATATCATTCTGTAATTATTGTATTCTATCATATTGTTAAAGTAGTGGTGGAAGAAGAATACGTTGACGATGCTTTTCCAACTTCTGCTTCTGAAACCTTCTGTTTCAGAAGCAGATATAATAGGTTAAGTCTATTAGGTAGTAGGTTAGATAGAACATCGGCTAGGCCTACGATTATTGAATAACTTATTCCTGTGAGTGCCTCAATAAGTATAAGTATCAGAAATAAAGACTGGTTTAACTTACTATTTATAAAAGCATAACCTAAAATTTACTACTTATGTAGGTGGATTTAAGTAAGGTGTGCTATTCAGAAGGACGAATTTGAGCATGTTCTGCGCAGCCTCCAGGTGACATCACGGTGTTTATTTGATCAGCTGGTTTACAGTGACAGATGATGTTCCTCTCGGCTAGAGTCTATCCAAAAAAACAGGTCAGGATCGGAACGTCTACCCTCCCTCTATCCACAACACCGCGGCCATGACTAACCTTGCAGAGTTTCGCTCCCGCTGTCACACAAGTGGTCTAAATAAATTTTCCTTTTTAGTAGCTAATTTATTTTATTATTTTCCCACGGTAGGCCTTTATTTATTTAACGTAGGAATAATTAATCTAGAAGAAGTGAATGAAAGATGACCAATATGAAAGTTATAAATTATTTTACATAACCATAATAAATAAAAAGTTTGTTCTTTTAAACATTAATAAAAAAAGGAATACATTTAGGCCTAATCAAAAATAATCAAAGCTCGAGAACTTTAAAAAATTCTGCTGGCGTGGCTCGAGTCACAAAATAACTACCAGTATATTGCACACCCCTAGAGAAAATAATATCAAAAAAGCTCGGCTCGAGAAAGCTCGAAGCTTGAGAACTTTGAAAAAAGCTCGGCTCGGCTCGAATCGAGCCAGAAATCACTATTTGCACACCCCTAAATTTTATTAATATTGATTAGCTGGACTACTAATATGAGAGGTATTATGCCCCTAATTGAGAGGTATATGCGCGCATAAATGATAAAAAGATGAAGAAACATTGATTTTATATGTAGAGATAACTAGCTGGTGTTCCTTTCTTCGCATCTTACAGTCACAACAACTCAGATGTTCTACAAATATTGCGTCAATGCTGAACTGATTGACAGAGTTCCTACAGGTTTTCCGAAACAAAATTCCTGGCTGAAAGCCAAGCATGGCCCTGTCACTCAATCACTGTATAAGGTGCCGACGCAATAAAGTAAACCTAATTTACCAATACCTAAGTAATCCAAAGACACGAAGTATCAAGTATCGATAATTCTTCGATACCGGTGGCATAGAAGGTATCGAGGAATAGAGAATCAGAATTGGCCCATCCCTAATTCTTCGTAGAAGTAATAAGCAACGATAGACCTATCAATAACTAATAATAATTCATTTTACATTAGGCCTACCTGATAATTTTCATTGAGACTCAAGTTTGAGCTGTTTTGTTTTACTGGTGAAGGTTTTGGTAGATCAGACACATTAACCTTTCCTCCTTTCTTTAATGTTTGTATTGCTTCATTATAAGTGTTTATTAGTTTACATTTGCGTCTTGCTGAACTAATTCGGCCTGCCTTTTGGTCATCTTTACGTTGTTGTTTCATAATATTAACTGTTGAAAGTAATTTATTCAAAATTTCGGCATCTGTAAATGGAAGTACAAAGCATTTAATACCTATCATACACCATTAGATGTTAATGAAAGTCATTAATATAAAATCTCTTATGGCACCCTTAGTTTTGAAATAGTTAAAATTATATGCAAATATTTTATCTCAGTTGACATATATAAATGTTTCATAATGTGGATCATTCATAAAACCTTACAGTTAGCTATGAAAGCTACCACCCTAAAGCTATACAGCTTTTGTTGGTGAGGTAGAGCAATTGATTTCCTGTTTTGCTGGAGGAGCAAATTTAGCCTATTCACCTTGCAAGAACACTAGAATGTTACGTTCAACACTTCTATACATAAGTAAGCTTCAAAATAGAAGGCCATCCCTAAAGACCAATGAAAAATGAACCTTACAAGGTCTGATATAGTGTAAAATTGCAAACAATAGAGTAAAGCACAAAGTAATGTCCATTTGCTGACAACGTTTTGTCTATCAATAATCTGAAAGTAGATCTAAAAATATCACTGTGTGCGGTTAGGGTTCATTTACGCTAGAGATCATTGGCACAATGACCCTTCTGAAATTACTAAACAAAAAAAGAGGTTCATTTGCTCTACAGCTCATTGGCACTATGACCCTATCTAAATAATAAAATAATAATTCAGGGTCCATTTACACTTCAGATTGTTGAGTCAACCGCCCTAAAAAGTAATATTTTAAATAAATATGAAATTAGGACGTTGATACAACGAACCGTTTAGTTTAAAATATTTGTCATTTCAACTTTAGGGCCGTTGGCACTACGAGCTATTTTATTTGTTATAGTGAAAATATAAAGAGTAAATGGGCAAAAAGTATCTTCAAACAGAAGGCGCTCATCCATTTGCACTGTAGATTGGAGCTGTCCCCGTGTGCAGACTGTGTAACTATAACTCCGGACTGGATTTCAAATTTGTTGTCTATGAAAAAACCACAGACCATAGAACAAAATAGACTGGGCATCAAGGGTATAAAAGTGAAGCACAAATTAAATCTGGACCACCAAGATGGCGGCCTGTAATTTATCTGAGTTCCAACAGTTAGCGTTACTTGTGTGGTGACTTTGGTCTTAATAATACACACACGCCCAAGTCAAAACATGTTCAGAGGCGGATTTAGAGGGGGGCTATAGGGGCTGTAGCCCAGGGCGGCAAATTTACAGAAAATTAACAAGTTGTTTAAAAAGGAAATGTTGAAACGGGGAAAATTTTGACGTAAGCGGATGACAATGACGGTGTACCGCCCTTTTAAAGGTAAAGGTAGTAATCAGAGACTAATGTATTCCGCTTGCAGTCCCCCACATTGCAATTTCTCAAAACAGTCATAATGGATTTGTCATTCATCCGTACTAGTGTACTAGTGACAAGACGATTACGCTAGGGTACAGAGAAAGGGCGGCAAGCCATGACGAACTACAGTTAATTTAATTCAACTTTTGGACCACCAAGATGGCGGCCATCAAGATCCATAGAACTTCGTAAAGGTATGCGCAGTCGATATAATTAAGGTTTTCTAGCTAACCGGAAGAGACCTCGTAAAAACACTTGTAAGGTGACGTGATCACCAATCGAATCTGAATTGTTGCGAGACGATAGAAATGGAACAGTCAGGACCTCCCGCAGCGCCATCCTTGCACAGTACAAATGTTTGGAGGGGAACTGGCACTCTTCCCCCACCCCGCAGCCGCGAGTACTACACCAGAGAGACATGCCCTCGTTCCCATTCCATATACATAACAGCAATTCTGCCACTTCCATTATCCAGCAAAATAATGAGACCCTCAGAAACAATCGTGTCGTGTACGGCAATTATAGTAACCTAACCGCCGCAGCGCGCTGTTTAAGTTTTTAGCCTAGTCGTTTCCTCCTCCACACGAAAATGTTTTATTTCATTCAGTAAAATCTTTTTTTGTGAAACGCAGAACCAATCTGGCTTATAAACAGACAGATAAACAAATTTTAACACATATTTTAATATCCCTGCTGCATACAACATTTTACTGCTAAAAGTAGAAACAACATTTATTTATATAGATAAAGACAAAAATCGCCTTAGCGTATTAATATAAGATTATGGAAATGGCAGGATTCGTGGTTTGAAATTGTATTATTTTAGGAGTACAGTAGAAATCCAATTATCCGGACCCCAATTATCCGAATATCCAATTATCCGAATCGATTTTGAGTGAAATAATAGAAATATAAAAATCAAGAAAATAACAGCGGGAGCGCGTGTAGCGATAATGCGCCGTGAGCGCTAAAATAAAAGCCTGCGCTGTTACCTTCCGGACGATATTTTCGCAGGGAACGATGAGTCATACCCCCTTCCCGCCCTGCTCATCATCAGTCGCTACTGTTCTTTCACCGAGATTATCGTTCGAAATGAGTACAAAACGTAAACGTGTTGTCCTTTCGCTAAGTGATAAACTCACTTTGCTCGAGATGTTCAAGTGAAATAACCAACATTGAACAGTGAAATACGTACAGTGTGTAGGCCTATTGAAAAGAGCAACTGTATATACTGTATTAAATTTAACTCCTGTAATTTAATTTTTATGACGTATATTCTTGATACAGTTCGCTCACTTTCTGTTCACTACATTTATAATAACTTTGTCGATAAAATTCTGATTTTTTATGTATGGTGATGTTTTTTGCTTAATTCCCGAGGTATACCTGATTATCCGAAATTCTGCATATCCGAATTGGCCCGATCCCCAATTAATTCGGATAATTGGAGTTCTACTGTATACCACAATTCTGATGTTTAATGTTTAAGTCAGTTGGCAGAACTGCTGTTGTTATGTATGGAGTGGGGACGAGGGCGTGGCTCCCTGATGTAGTACTCGCGGCTGCGGGGTGGGGGGACAGCGCCAGTTCCCTGCCAAAAATGTTTACTGTGCGAAGATGGTGCTGCGGGAGTTCCTGACTGTTCCAATTCTGCGCTCCCATTGTTGCTGGAAACATGAAGAATTATAAAAACTGTTATTAGTTGGTTATGTGTGGGGTTGTGTTGGTTTTGTATATACCGGTAGGTAGCTTTTACTATATTCAATTAAATTGAGCAGATTGAGTAACATTAGACAAAAACAGAATATTCTTACCAGGAGGTATTTCATCTGATTCAAAAACAGCTGTAGTGCTCATATATTCATAATGACTGATATCCAGAGCATTTCTTGCAGCTTGCCTGCACTGTTCCAAGTCTTCAATATTTACTGAAATATAGGAAAGGGAACAAATAAACGATATATATATATATATATATAAAATTTATAACCTAGGAATATAATATTTAAGTATCGAGAGTACACAAGTCCTTTTGTGAGTTCATGGCTTCGCTCTTGTCACTGGAATCTCCCACACGTTTAAATTTAATCTAGGTGAGCGGAAAGTGGTACATACAAGTAATGTTTGTTTTTTCGAGAATGTTTTGCCACATCCTGCGTAAGCAGTTAAATAAACAAAATTTGAACCAGTACCTGCCGAACTTAGCAAATAACCTCTCTCTTGCTCTCTCCCATCCCTCTAACCCTCCCCCTCTCACCCCACTTTTTTTAATGCAGGGTTAAAACGGATATCAGGATGGCGTTACCGTTACAGTTGTCAGCAGTAATTTATATTTAGGCTACATAAGCCTTAACTGCCAGAACAGAAGAACTTCGATAGTTCGACAGTCTGTATACTTAGACACGAGCCGTGACAACATGACATGACAGTACCGGCGACCGATTGTGTCTTTGACGGATTTGCCGGTCAGTGATGAGAGCCCGCTTATTGTTTTCGCGAACGCACGTTACCACCTTTTCTATAAATAACTTATCCTTCCTTTCCCCTACGCCGTCCTATCCACCCCCTTCCCAATAAGTAGTTCAAGTCAGTTCGCTCGAGATGCTGCGGGAGTTAAACAGGTTTTTGATTCTTTCGTGATACGCTGTTGTTTCAAATAAAACACCAACCATCATTTTAAATCTAATCGTTTTGCCATTACCCCGTTATCAAAAATTGCCTTATTTTTTAAATAACATGATTATTATTGATTATACTAGGCCTATTACCAGGATTGCAGTTATTATGTTCAGTGACTTTCTTTCCATCAACATTCTTTTCTGAATTCACAAGTTTTACGCTTTCTTCCAAACAATGTCTTTTATGAGAACCTGAAACAAAATTAAACCATTCAATGCAATGCCATAAGGACTCTAATAATTCCAAAAAAATCCTATGTACCGCATTGGCTACCGATAATCTCGATTAAGGGTCACCAGGTTGTTTCCAGTGTACCTAGTAATGTGGGCCGGGTAAATAAGCGCGTAGGTAGTAAATAAGCCGGGTAAATAAGCGCCTAAATGAAATATGGGTAAATACTTAAAAATGATTATTATTTGTTTACTGGTAAAATGGTTAGTAAATATAATCAATAAAATACCGTCAAATGGTATACATTGATTATAACAAGGGTGTTACGGCGCAAGGGATGATGCGCAAGGGATGATGCGCAAGGCCTTCTTCTGAAGAAGCAGCACTTCATTGCAACCACCTGTGTGCCCCCACAACAACAGTCCATAGCTTAAATGGCCGTGGAATAAGGCATAGTACACTTCCAGCAGATATTTTTCAGTAACCATTGTTTTCAGCCTACGCAGTAAAAAGATAACTCGGGCTAGCTTTGAACAGGTTTTGTTTATGTGGCTCTTGCAAGACAACTTTGTGTCAATTGTCAGGCCTGACAGTTTATCCTCCTCCAATGTATAAAGGTGAGGGTTCATCAGGCTACAGATGATTTTCTGAGTCTTGTCTTCACTGACACTCATTCTGTTAACAGTTAAACCTTTGCTTAACATCATCAAATACTTCTAAAGCCCGTGACTGTGCTTATTCCGGAGAGGGGCCACGGGTGTAAATGGTGGAATCATCGGCAAACAACAAAATGTCTACCATGAGACCAAGGTCATTAATTATAACCAAGAAGATAAGAGGGCCTATCATAAATGGCCGAAATACCTGGGTATGGTATTTATGAATTTTGGGTAACTTGTATACTCCGAGTTTTAAATACCCAAGTTTTTCCCATAACTAAGTGTACCAAACCCATTACATAAAACATTCAGTACAGACTGAATCACTGTCACCAACCGTACCCCACAATACACCAAATTTTAAATTTGTTTGCCGTCATGTATGTGTGATGGTCCTTCTATAGTGAGTTTTGCTTAACACTTTTTACTACGGACCAACTGCCACAGATACGAGACGCATGCTCAACAACTCAGGTAACTGGGAAATTTGAGAAGACAGACTGCTTAGGTTATTTTGACCAACCAAATTACAGGTAACTGTCAAATTACGTGGCTGCAAAGTAAAGCAACAGATTGGTTAACTTAAAAAATTTAAATAAAAAATATAACTTCCGAGAGAACAAGCGTCCCGCATACGTGTCACATATTTCCATACAGTGATAAGTAAGCTGTAAACTAATCAGGAGAACCACACATTATGACCATTAGGCTTGTTTATCATGACCAATTAATTAACACAAAGCGCATAAGCGAACATGCCATCAGAATTGATAAAAATGAATGTAAGCCTTAAAAAAGATACCAGAACCAACTGTGATGGCGGAACAATAAAATAATTACAAAATTCAGCTGTCACACAGAACTAAGTCACAATTACCAGTAAAAGAATGTTAAAAATTTAAGGGGAGTCGGGTGGTGAAAAATTGAAAAAAAATATTTTTTTTGTTTTTTATGATTTTTTATTCCGTATCTTTCCAGGATTATTTTAAGGCCTTATTTATTAAAATCAGATAAGTCAAAATAGTTTTATAACCATTTTTGTAAAGGTGCGCACGAACAGTTTGGACGAAATTTCTCGACTGTGCGGTCGAGCTATCTGTTATACATGTTTGATAACATTAGACACCTTGCTCTATAGTATTTTGTGTTTTGCTGTTGGCTAACCTGTGTTTCAACTCTGCTGCCTAGCAACAGCTGCATTTCTGTTGTTTGTTTATTGATCTCTCTTGTGGCTTGTTGATGGTTATGTTTTGATGGATAATAGTGAATAATAGTGTTTTGAATGTGAATAATAGTTATAATTAGTGAGTGTTTCAGTGTATTTTACGTTGTAATAATGCCTAGAGCTACTAACAAGGTATTTAAAAAACGAAAACGTGTGTGTAATGTTAATTTGAAACATATACAAAACAATAATGATAGGGAATTGTTAGGCCTAGCTGTGGGACAAACAAGCCCTAGAACTCCCCCATCCAAATTGTCTGTCAGAAATGAAAGTTCTTCCAAGAAAAAGGTAGGACCTAAATTGTGCCTTTATGAACAGTATGAAGTAGCAGATGATTCATGTAATGACATAGTAAATCTGCAGAAATTAGAAAATTTGCTGGCTAAAATTGTAGTTTGTGAAAAATGTGGCGGACGAGTAGTATTGAACAGAAGTCACAGACTAGGCCTAAGCCTCAAAATTACTATTAGATGTATTAATTGTGGATTTGAAGTTTCAGAGTATAATAGTAGTAAAATAAGTGAAACTAAAATAAATGAAGTGAACACTAGGTTAGCCTATGGCTTCAGATGCATTGGCAAAGGTGAAGCGAGTGCGAAAAAAGTGTGTGCTGCTCTGAACTTACCTACCCCTCCTGCAATGAAATATTATAATAAGATTATGTGTAAAGCTGCTAAAGAAGTGAGTTGTGAAACAATGAATGAAGCAGTAGAAGAAACAGTAAATGAGAATGAAGGCAATCGTGACATAACAGCAACGTTTGATGGTTCATGGCAGAGACGAGGACATCGATCCCTAAATGGAATAGTGACTGCAATAAGTGGCACAAACGGTAAGGTTTTAGATGTCAGAATTTATACCAAACATTGCCGTTGTGTAAATAGATTGAAAGAAGAACATGAGCCTAATTGTACTGCAAATTTTCAAGGATCTAGTGGTAGTATGGAGGTAAAAGGCGTGACAGATATGTTCAAAAGTTCCGTTACCAAGAATAATATCCGATACAAGTACTATTTAGGAGACGGAGACAGCGCTGCATTTCCTACTGTAGTTGAAAGCAAACCATATGGCCCAAATTTTATAATTGAAAAGCTGGAATGTATTGGCCATGTCCAGAAACGGATGGGGGCCAGATTAAAAAAATTTAAGTCAAAAAAAGGGAAAGATAAACTTTCAGATGACAAAACGATTGGAGGTCGTGGCCGTCTTACGAATTCTGCTATAAAACAAATACAATTGTATTATGGATTAGCCATACGTAGAAACACATCCAGTTTAGAAGAAATGAAAAAAGCTGTTTGGGCAGAATACTTTCATCTTGGTTCGACAAACGAAACGCCCCAGCATGGCCTATGCCCCAAAGACAGCGACACGTGGTGCAAGTTTCATAAAGCGATAACAAATGGTGAAGTATATAACCACAAGCAACATTTTCACCTTCCCTTAGTAATTATGGAAGAAATAAAACCAATTTTTAGGCATTTGGCCAAACCAGAGCTTCTCCAAAAATGTTTGCATGGGGGAACCCAAAATACAAATGAATCGCTAAATGGCCTAGTGTGGTCAAGGCTTCCAAAATCAACATTTGTTATGAAAGATACACTAGAATGTGGTGTCTATGAGGCTGTTGCATGTTTTAATATTGGGAACATTGCAAGGTGTAGGATTTTAGAGAAGATGGGTGTGTCTCCTGGGCAACAGTTTGTAAAACTGATGAAACAACTAGATGAGCTACGGATAAAAAAAGCGGAGAAAGCTATGGATGAACTCGAAAAAACCTGCAGGAAAAAGGCTTCTTTAGCAAAAATGATGTTAGAAGATAAGTATGAAGATGAAGCACACCAGGACCAACCATCCTATGGAGCTGGATTATATTAAAGTAAGTGTAACTAGTAGTTTTGAGTAAGTTAAGAGCTACTCGTAACATTAAACGCGATTTACGAAAAATCAGTTTTTTTCTTACAAAAGGTACATTTTCTCAGGAACCATAAGAGATATCTTCATGATTATTTTTTTATTTTATTTAGCACACTAAGCTGGTTATTTTGAGTGTTGGGTTTTTTGATATATTTTATATATTTATATTTATGCCTTTTTTTATATCCTAAAACACGGTAAATAAACCTCGTAATTTGAATTTAAAAGTAAAAATATTAAATATTAATATTTTTTTTTAACCAACACTCAAAATGACCAGCACAACAGACCAAACAAAACAAAAAAATAATCATAAAGATATCTGTTATAGTTTCTGGGAAAAGTGTACCTAAAGTTGTTAAATCGAACATGGATGAGATAGGACCATCCGACTCCCCTTAATACGAGTGGATAGATGATGTTAAGTACCTGCAACTGAATCAAAGCCAAGTTCATTATTGATATTATTATCAAATTCATCTGAGAAGAGTCTCTTACGGGCCACTGAAATTATATTTTCAATCTCATTTGTTGCCAAACTTCCTTCAATATAGTTTGATACATCTTTCAGGGGCTCGTGGTGGTTCTGAAACTTGGCAGTGCGTAATTTAATTTACATAGGCTTACACAAAATTAGTATAACCTAAAAAAAAATTTTTTTAATTATTAAATTTTTGCATCACACTGGAACTCTTAAATACTATAATAGGACCTGTTAACAGCAAGATCTACCATATTTGTTGTAAACCAAAAACAGCGTTACCGGTACCTATCAATATGTTTTAACCTGGTGGGAAACTTATTATATAGGTACCGGTAATGATTTTCTTAAATATTGTGGCATTAGCCTAAGTTAACTCAGCTGAACTTAATATATGGATGGGTAACTAAAAAATATCTCCGTTCCTTGGATTATATCCATGAAAGTGTTGTTCCTCCATAATACAAACAACCAAAATTTTATTTAACGAAAATCAGACACTTTAAAATATAAATAGGCACTAGGGATAGGAATTTTAATTAACAATATCACGACACAAAGATAAGGGGACTAGAAAAGGTTAGGATAGGTTTGGTTGTCACAGGTTTATGTAAGTTCAATGATGAGGGTTACTTCTGAACAGCAATTAAAAATGTCACCACTTAAAGTAGTAATTTAATTAACTAGAAATCTAAAGGCTAACAAAAATCAGCTGTATGAGAAAAGTACTTTTGAACGATATTTCAGGCCACGTTTCCATGGGAAATAAAACTAGTCATAATCGACGATGTATTAAATAGGACAAACAATTTAAATGCACATGATTGGAACAAATTTATAAATGAGGCTTTTTGTCACAACGTAGCGTAGTATAATTCCACACAAATGTTAATAATAAACTTTAATTTTATTGCTGAACTTACATAAGATAAATTGTAAAGCTACTACAAATAGGTTGGGAGTCTTGCTAGCCTAACGGTTAGCGTCTTGGACTTCGGTTAAAGGGGTCACGGGTTCAAATCCCGGGATATCCACATAATTTCAGGGGTTTGGACCGCTTACCCATATAGGCCTAAGCGTTTGTAATGCACTCATAAAAAAAATGTCACTGGCGTTGAAATACCAACAAATATTTAAGTTTATATATAATTTCATTAACTTAGACAGAAATTTCTTAAATTTAAATTTGAGAAAGCTACTTGAATAACTCAGCAGTTTGTACATAGTTTGCTTAAGTTAGAAAATGTCAAACTACAATTAAAAACTTGGCCTACCTCACATGTAGTTAGAGCTGGATGTATCAACGCCATAATTTTGTCACCCCTACTTGCAAACACCTTTGCTCCATGGCTTGTCATGTTAACACTGACAGTCGTTTTCCATAGTTTCTAAAACCAAAAAAGGCACTTTGTAATAATGATATGAGATAGGGCATATCAATTAGGCCTAACTGGGGTCCAGTGCAATAAGCGGATTGATTTTTTTCTAACAATTTATTTCAAATACAACATATTATTAGGTAGGCCCTACTTAAAATGAGTTTCATTATTGAAAAATTAAATACGGGTTAAATTAGGACAAGGCCTATGTTTTTTTACTGTATACAAATTAAGACAACAACAGCTCTATGCTCAGTTATGTTTATCATAAATAAACACACATTAGCCTATTCATGGGACTGGGGCAAGTATAACTTTTCGCGATAATGACTGACAGATTTAAGATAACTTAAACTAACCTCATTAACTGTACTTAGTGCTGTCATGAGCGGTGGTAATTTGAGTTTAAAAAGTGTTTTCGTCACCTTAGATTTTTTAAGGTAGACAATCTTCGCTGATTACTTGGAGGGGACTAAATTAGATTGATAGATATGCCTTACTTCTGGAAATATGTATCAGTCTGGAAGTATTAAAGCCATTCTCGATTGGGAGGTAGCATTTTCATAACTTACAGAAACCAATGTAGAGGTCTGTGCTTATGACTTCGGTAAAAAGATTAGGCATTATGTTTTTATAAGACATGCAGTCATGTTTGGTCAATAAAATAGCAAATCAACAATTTTTTTAAATTAGGGCCTAAAAAAATGCGTGCTTATAGTTTAATAGAACTGATAACAAATACATTTAGTACTTACCTTCACATTATGAATGAAAAAAACCCTGCCTTAACAAACTGATAACAAGTACTGATAACCTGCACGTTTCGCACTAACACAGTAGCATACACAGCTCCACAGAGAACGAGACAACACTAATCAACTCTGTACACCCAAAATAAGTTCCTTTTAAAACAATTGACGATTATTATTAAAACAATCCTTGAAGATAAATATTAAATCAACTTTATAACAGCCGAATCAGAATGCCGTTAACAATAAGTGACTCACTGACTTATATAAGAGAGAGAAATAAATCCCTCCAAATTCCAAATGGGTCATACAAAAATGTGGCGGTAACACTTTTTTCCCCGCTTAGCGCAACATAGAGTTCAGTGAGCGCAACAGGCTTCTCCCCACATAGAGTAAGTCCTGGTGTCCGTGTCTACCACGGTACCACGGTACCAAAAAGAATTATTTTCAAGTATCTGTGGTGTCTACGGTTAGAAGTAACTCGCGCGAGTGTTGATAAGTACCTGGAGCTACTCTGGTGCTTTTCCACTATCCAACTGACTACTGACCTGCACTTGACTATCAAGGTTCGTAGAGCTTTCAGACCAGGTGTGCTTATTTACATAATAGCAATGTTCGCAGCAAAGATGTCTTACGAGGTTGTCCAGCTGATTCCTAAATAAACAACATACCATAAAGTGTTGCCAACCTTAAGGGTATAATAATGGCACAGCTATTTTGAAATTGTCACTGGACATGCAAAAGAAAATTTATACCCTTAATCCATTACAGTAATATAATAATACAAATAAATCAAAACAATATATTAGTTTCATAAAATAACAGCTTATCATGGAATGTAAGCAGTTAAACAATGTTAGTTCTAATTACACTGATGAGGAAAATATGGTACTCGTACGATAAATATCGTGTTTCCAGCAACACTGCAGATTGGATTGGTGATCACGTGACCTTCCAGATGTTTTTACGAGGTCTCTTCCGGTAAATTAGAAAAACTTAAATATATCGACTCAGCACACCTTGTCTGAAAGCTCTACGAACCTAGCTTGACTATAACCGTTTTTGGTACCAGTACATAAAAGCTATACATAATTGGGCACCTAGGGTCTCAAGCTGCAAGAGGGGCCCGCACCACGCAGCCACACAGCAGAACTGGCGCTGTGGGATTGACGATTGGGCTCACGCCTATGTAGCTTAAGCTTAAATCCAACCCTGAGTAAACTCTCGTCGAGGCAAGACGGCACGATGCGAGTAATAGAGTGTACTTGGTGCGCTCGGCTTGTCTCGCCCCTTCTCACCTCTTCCCACCTCGCCACGCCTTGGTCTCCACTACGCCTTTTGCGGTTTCGCCTTAATTTGGCTTGCACTGAAACTTGCATGGCTTATAATCTTTGAGACAAGCATATCACTATAACTGGCAGGATCAACCCGGGAGCAGTGGATATTTCTAAGATCTCAGCTGCACGGCTATTAGCTGCACTGTCTACAAATTAAAAAAACCTCTTGCAAGCAATAAAAGGTCACCAAGTTAGACTTGGATGGCAACAAGGACCCACACCACTGGTTGAGCCTAGGGGCCCACAGCTCTTACATCCGGCGCTGAGTGTACTGCTACCATTACACGTCTTCTATACTGCACGTCAATTGCCTATAGATTTGTATTGGTCTGTTTAAACTAAAGCTACAGTAAGCTTTACACCGGGGTTCAGCTACTGTCACTGTTCAACAAGGTGACAGTACTAAGTGAGCATATTTCGTGAAGGTCAGTGCAGTCGATAAGGTTTTGGGAGTGAAATTGAATGGTGATATGAACTTGGGTGAGCAGCTGGATAAGATTGAGAAGAAATTGGCTAAAGGAATCTTTGTTGTAAAATCTGTACAAAATTCTACAATCGTTATCTACTTAATTCTGTCTATTTCGCCTTTCAACGCCTAATCAAAACATTTTTTGGCGTTAAAAATGGCAAAATTAAATTACCAGGGTTAAGAAACATACGGTTTGACACCAGAATCAACGTATTCAGACAAGTTCTATGATACAGCGGTAGCTATACTCGAAATTTACGCGTTATCCGTAAACGGCGTAAAAGTGGCATTTAGGTTAGAGATAGGGAAAAAATTTACTGCACAAAATTTGTTCAGCGTAATTTTCCAAGTCAGTTGACCTTATACTAACCACTCGAATATTAATATTTAATGCGGTGTTTATATTTTTATATTCAACGAGTTTTTCCACGTACACGTTATACTAAACATTTACCGGCTTTATAAGGGACAAAACGATAATAAGGGTTAAAAAACATACGGTTTGACACCAGAATCAACGTATTCAGACAAGTTCTTATGATACAGCGGTAGCTATACTCGAAATTTACGCGTTATCCGTAAACGGCGTGAAAATGGCATTTAGGTTAGAGATAGGGGAAAAATTTACTGCACAAAATTTGTTCAGCGTAATTTTTCAAGACAGTTGACCTTATACTGACAACTTGAATATTAATATTTAATGCGGTGTTTATATTTTTATATTCAACGAGTTTTTCCACGTACACGTTATACTAAACATTTACCGGCTTTAAAAGTGGCAAAATGATAATAAGGGTTAAAAAACATACTGTTTACTGCAGAATCAACGTTATCAGATAAATTCTTATGATACAGCGGTAGCTATACTCGAAATTTACGCGTTATCCGTAAACGGCGTGAAAATGGCATTTAGGTTAGAGATAGGGAAAAAATTTACTGCACAAAATTTGTTCAGCGTAATTTTCCAAGTCAGTTGACCTTATACTAACCACTCGAATATTAATATTTAATGCGGTGTTTATATTTTTATATTCAACGAGTTTTTCCACGTACACGTTATACTAAACATTTACCGGCTTTAAAAGTGGCAAAATGATAATAAGGGTTAAAAAACATACTGTTTACTGCAGAATCAACGTTATCAGATAAATTCTTATGATACAGCGGTAGCTATACTCGAAATTTACGCGTTATCCGTAAACGGCGTGAAAATGGCATTTAGGTTAGAGATAGGGGAAAAATGTACTGCACAAAATTTGTTCAGCGTATTTTTTCAAATCAGTTGACCTTATACTAACCACTCGAATATTAATATTTAATGCGGTGTTTATATTTTTATATTCAACGAGTTTTTCCACGTACACGTTATACTAAACATTTACCGGCTTTAAAAGTGGCAAAATGACTACAAGGGTTAAAAAACATACGGTTTGACACCAGAATCAACGTATTCAGATAAATTCTTATGATACAGCGGTAGCTATACTCGAAATTTACGCGTTATCCGTAAACGGCGTGAAAATGGCATTTAGGTTAGAGATAGGGAAAAAAAGTACTGCACAAAATTTGTTCAGCGTATTTTTTCAAATCAGTTGACCATACTAACCACTCGAATATTAATATTTAATGCGGTGTTTATATTTTTATATTCAACGAGTTTTTCCACGTACACGTTATACTAAACATTTACCGGCTTTAAAAGTGGCAAAATGACTACAAGGGTTAAAAAACATACGGTTTGACACCAGAATCAACGTTTTCAGATAAATTCTTATGATACAGCGGTAGTTAGCTATACTCGAAATTTACGCGTTATCCGTAAACGGCGTGAAAATGGCATTTAGGTTAGAGATAGGGGAAAAATTTACTGCACAAAATTTGTTCAGCGTAATTTTTCAAGACAGTTGACCTTATACTAACAACTTGAATATTAATATTTAATGCGGTGTTTATATTTTTATATTCAACGAGTTTTTCCACGTACACGTTATACTAAACATTTACCGGCTTTAAAAGTGGCAAAATGATAATAAGGGTTAAAAAACATACTGTTTACTGCAGAATCAACGTTATCAGATAAATTCTTATGATACAGCGGTAGCTATACTCGAAATTTACGCGTTATCCGTAAACGGCGTGAAAATGGCATTTAGGTTAGAGATAGGGAAAAAAAGTACTGCACAAAATTTGTTCAGCGTATTTTTTCAAATCAGTTGACCATACTAACCACTCGAATATTAATATTTAATGCGGTGTTTATATTTTTATATTCAACGAGTTTTTCCACGTACACGTTATACTAAACATTTACCGGCTTTAAAAGTGGCAAAATGACTACAAGGGTTAAAAAACATACGGTTTGACACCAGAATCAACATATTCATACAGGTGGTTGTTATGATACAGCGGTAGCTACGGGAAATGTACGCTTTAAACGTCAATGGCATGAAAATGTCATTTGGATAGAGATATGAAAAAATGTAATGAACAACATTTATTCATTGCAATTTTCCAAGTCAGTTGAAATTTTCCTAACTACCATAATTTTAATAATAAATTTGATACATCTGTTATATTATTTTATTTGTATGATGTAATAATGACTGATTTTGACAGAACGGTTTTTTTATAATTCTTTAATGCTTTAATTTAATGGATCGCCGTTAAAGGCCTATTTGAAATTGTACACATGCAGGCTGCATGTATTGTAAATTACTGATTCTGTTAATGCAGGCTGCATGTATTGTAAATTACTGCTTCTGTTATGCCATGTGCAATACACATTTAATACTAAGCCAATTATATCAAAGGTATATGTTTGGGTCTACGATTCTAATTATTTTGGCTAAATCTTCAACATATCAAAGGAACAAATCGTTTCTTACCGTGATCATTTCGTCATGCGTGCTGAATTTTAAATTAATCTGGGTGTGTTGAAATTATAGATTTAGTATTTTAAATCAAAATTCAAATCAATAAGTTTATACTGCACGTAATGTAATTAAATGGGAAATCCGGCCTGCGGAATTTAAATGTATTATTATAACATAGCCGAAACATTATGCGTATTAAAATATTGAATATATTGTGTCAAAGTTAAGAAAATGTCGTTTTATGTAAAACATGATACGCCTGCATGTAAAATAGCCCTTGTAGGGAAATTAATGGTACTTATGTTTTTTAACTTTGTTATGAGTTTAGTTACGGATATTGAATCAGATTCATAGTTGAGTGTCTTCAAGCCAAATTCTGTTCATTAACGCAAGTTAAAGTTAAAATTTATTTTATTACAAATAGTTTGTTCATCGTGCTAAAATATGCAATAAGAATTAACCTATACTGTTATTGTTTTGATAACCAAAAGTCTGCAACTGATAACCAAAGTTTTGATAACTGAAAGTTTCTCAGTTAGCCACTTGACGGATTTTCATGATTATTATTTAAGGAAAGGCAATTTTAACTAGAAGGGAATGTCAAACATTTGATTTTCCATTTCGATTTTTGACATATTTTATTTTAATTGTTCATTCCCAAAAACGTATCTTGGGAAACAGCAGCGAGACATCAAACCTATATCGACTGAAATATCTGTAGCCTATTGGAGCAACGAACACTTTCTAAACATGCAGAATTCCCGGATTTCAAAGTTATTTAGAATACGAACCACAAAACATGTGGCCATTGTGGTATATGTTTGACCAATTAATTTCATAGTAAATTACGTATGATTTAAAATCAACAAGTACAACATTTTCTGTAAGAAGCGTCGTTTATGAGTTTAAAACACTAATAATAAAAAAGTCCAAATTATTTAAGGGTTTTCGTCTACCAACCCCATGGCTTTCGAGGTAGCAAACTTAATTTCACAACCCCCGTACTATACCAAAAAATCCTTAAAAAGATTTTTTTCCGGATTTAATGTAAGCTGGAATGCTAATGTATATTTGACTATTATAGCACAATATTGTTTAGTATTGTACATTTATTATGTTTTAATGACGTTTCCACCAAAAATACATTTATTAAAAAAAAACTGAATTAACTTGATTTCTGTAATAGTTACGGATTTTATGGTTATAATATTTGTTGTAGAACACCATATTTCCAACAAAATGGCGTTTATTTCGTATTGATATCACAAACTGTTTATTAGATACAGGCGATTCCAAAAACAGCGCCCCAGCGCTTTATAAACCTGGCGATAAATCCCCCCTCCCCATTGTTGTGTACCAACTGGGGACGTGATGACATAGGTTTTTCATCTATTATTTGTCCTCAACAACAATCAAAAGTCAAAATGCGTCACCATTTCAGTGCATACTCCACCCTGTTCAGGTCCCTGGACTATTATATTTCACAACCTCATGGAAATGTAGAGCATATGGTTATACATCCTATAATATTATTACATAGAGGTGGTTTCTGCCAGTCTGCCGGTGTGTCTGTTGTTCCGTGTAAACGCAGACACTACCGAACCGACTGGATAAAATTTCACATAAACGTAGATCTTGAACCCGTGCAACACATAGACATAGTCACTTCCTTAAAATACCCTTGGGCTACGCCCCGTGGTCGTCCAAAGTTTCAGTGTTTACATTTTAAAAGGATATACACATTCAAATACAAAAATGTAAACAGCTGTGGATACTACAGTTTGACAGTTTGAAGAGCAGAAGCAAGAACAGCCGTTTCATAAATACAACCCGTACGATGGACGGGTAGACAGCTAGTTTCCAACAGTCAGTTACACATTTATAACAAACTAGCTGATGTACCCGTTCTTCGCACAAGGGTTTTCTTTACCCGTTCTATAGTCAATACAATTTGTATTTTAGTTAGCTTGAAACAGCTGCTTCTGCTCTTTAAGCTGTAAATTGGAGGTGTCCTCAGCTGTTCACATTACAGTTTCTGAATGTTTACTTTCTTATGAAATGTAAACATTGAAACTTAGGCCGTCCTGAGGGGATTTTAAGGAAGTGAATAGGCCTATACGTCGCATGGGTTCAAGATGTACCTTTGTGTAAACTTTCATCCCAGTCTGTTCAGTAGTTTTTGCGTTTACCCGGAACATTAGACAGACAGACAGAAACCACATATTCTTTATAATATTATAGGTTTTTCAGATATTGTTTATCTTATTGTGATGACTTTATATTGATAGTTATACTTTAAAAACACGAATTTCAATTTAAAATGTCCCAATTTGTGTATTGTAAAACATAACTTAACTATCAATATAAACTGATCGGAATAAGATAACAATATTTGTAAAAATGTGCTATAAATGTGTCTAACTGACTATTTCAATCAAGTTTACAGGAAATGTCTAACCATAGGTTTTACGTTTCCACGAGGTTTCCGTATTAACGAAAAAACATGTTTACAGCCAACTTGAGTTTTTAGAGTAACTGGTATTAAACTTGAGTGATCCAAACACTTTTAGAAGTTAAGATTCAATATACCATAACAAATAAAATCAAGCTTTATAGCTATACAAAACCTTTAAGACTAAATACTCGACGATAGAGTCTGTATAACTGAAAAACGTGTTATACATTAGTACCAATAAACAGAAATGGTGTTAAAAAACATTAGTTTTGTAAAAAAATAATATTAACAACAAACTTTGTTGTTTTCATTGCAAACTTCAGCCTAATAAATTCCCGGAACCGTCAGAATCTTGATCGGTTTTCATTATTTTTCTCCCCCCGGACGAAATCCTTCCCACGCTCTGAACAGGTGTACTGTTATCAGTTTGCACTTCCCACTTCCTACTCAGGATTGTCCCGTTTTTTCACGATCGTATCCGGAGTTTCAAAAAAGTCTCACGGGACGCCTAAATGTACAATCCGCAAAAAGAACATATTTTAAAGTATAAACTTGAATTAGCATTAAACCAGAGTGATTAAAACCTTCACGCTTCTGAGTATAGATGATACTCTACGTTGCCTTGACTTTGAACATATAAACAATAATTTGTTAGCCAAGAATTGCCGAAGAAGGAGTTTTTACTTTATATACTGCATGAAATAGACTACGATTTAATAAGTCTTCCATAAAATCAAAGATTTAACAATATCAGGGTATAGAGAAATGTTAATAAATTATTAGTGACGTGGCACCTAGGTGGATTCAAATAAGGTGTGCTATTGCGCATCGTAGCGTGACGTCCCCTGGAGGCAGAAGCGCGTCACCAATGTATTCTGACTATCCTATTTGAAGGAGTAGGGTCATGGGGTAGTCAGAATACTTCGTTGACGCGCTTTATTAGGAACGAGTTTGCAACAATGGAAAACTTCAGTGGCGGCTATAGCCTATCAAAAAAAATAGGTCGGGATCAGAACGTCAACCCTCCCTCCATTCCCACCACACCGTTATCGTTGAGAAGGACGTCATCTATTTTGTATATATGTATATTGCTAGGGAATTTCCTCTATGAAAAAGAAGCTATTACCGTGGGTTTAACCGTGGAAGGGTAAAAATGCAGTATAGGTATAGGGTACCGTTGGCAAACATAATGTTTGACTGTAACTGATATATTTTTATTTTTAGATTACGGATGTCAAACATTTTTTCGTGGGAAACTCATATGTACCTGCACAAAACACTATTTGTTTAAATTTGTTACATGTTTTTATATTGGAAACATAAATTTAAATTTTATTTTGCGTTTGGTCTTGACCGTGCTCACTGGTCTTGACGCGCCAACATTGAAATTTACCTAAAAGTTTCCATGTACTGGCCAAACCGAAACTTTGACAAAAAAACCTTGAAAGAAAAAATGTAAAATAGACATTTATGTTTCAATTGGCCAAAAATGTCCCGTTTAAAAAAAATTAAAATTGCCACAGAGGCTCGTATTTTACAATACACAAGTAAAACATGGTAATAGTTTACCGTCACTTAAAATAAGCAGTTTTGGTATTTGGAATATAAAACTTATAACATTATTAAGCGTGTTTCATGCAGGCCAAGAATATATAAGGTTTTTTACAATTAAATCAGCGTAATTTGGAGTTGTGGCAGTAGGAGTGAAACTCTGCAAGTTTACTCTGCGGCCGCGGTGTTGTGGATGGAGGGAGGGTAGACGTTCCGATCCCGACCTGGGTTTTTGGATAGGCTCTTGCCGAGAGTAATACCAGCTGTCACTATAAACCAGCTGATCAAATAAACACGGTGACGTCACCTGGAGGCTGCGCAGAACATGCTCAAATTCGTCCTTCTGAATAGCACATCTTATTTAAATCCACCTAGCGTGGCACCAACCAACCACGACAGATCCAAGAATGGGAACCAGTGTCGTCACTGCATGAACACTGAGCAATATACATTTGAGTCCTTGTCCCACATTCTTGGTAAATGCCCGTTTGGAGAGATGCTCAGAAACGAACACACAAAGGGACAAAGGTCATGAGGTACATTAAAAGATGGTGGGATTGTAAGATAACGGTTCAATACGAAGATCGGGTATATTAGTTGTAGATAGTAAATTAAAAAAAGGTTTTATTTTTGATACAACGATACGCTTTGAAAGAAACAAAGAACAAACAAAAGAAGTAAATCAGGAAAAAATATACGATGCAATCAAAAACTACTTTAAAGAAATATACCAACTAAAAAGTATTGAAATATTTGGACTATAGATAGGGGCAAAAGGTACCATCCCAATCTTTGTTGCGGATGTATGGAAAAGGTCAGTGGCGGATTTAAGCAGTTGCCGCCCAAGGGCTATTAGGAAAATTCGGACAATTAGCCTCGAAATTCTGACTATTTTACCCCTGAATTAGCGCTTTTCAATACAGTTTTCAGTCATTTTGTAAGTTATACTTTAATACAAAGAATTGTTTATATGTTTTAGACGATTACAATGTACAATTAATTGATGTAGGCCTAATCTTCATAAAATTCTACACATTTTCAAACACTTCTTCTAGTTTCACCTCCATGATGTTGTAGATCAAATTAATTAAAATATAATACCTACAGGATACTACTCTATAATACTACTCTCTGTCAAGATAGCTTCAAAAAACGTGCCGTCATATTTGGTATTTTGTCCTGTTGTGGTGTGAACTTGTTGGTGGGACGGTGTCATTCGATGTACAAGGCGGCTTGTTTTCAACACTATTTCCAAAGCCATATTAAAAGGGTATTTTCATTTAACTCAAATCAAAACTTTGCTTCGAGATAAACAATAAAATTACATATAAAATATGTCTTAAGATTATAAAAATAAGTTTAACATCATGATTTGCCTAAAATGCGACAAGATATTAATTTAAAGACTTCAAATTTTCATTTACAGTTTTTCATTTAATGAAATGGGGGATTTTGACACCGTCCCACCCAAAAAATCTACATAGAGGTCTCGCCTGGAGTTAAAAACTGCAGCCTACATATGCTGACCACCATTTTGACCCTCCGTCAACTATGCTCCCATGGCAACAACCAATCAAATCCTCTTTTCACAAATTATGTTAGTCTTTATTTGTCTTTGGTCAGATGTTTTGTTTAACAAAATATCTTCCAGAATGAACGATTATGTGGTAGCCTTTGATGGCAAGTCAAAGAAGGCTGAAATAACTTTTAATTTCTCCTTATAGTATATAGAGAAAGTATTGTTTTCGTCAACATTTTCGAATTTGAGTTGTTAGTGGAAATATTCGTTTTGGTGCTCCCTGAACCCAAAAAAGTGGTTTTTACGTGATGTGTGTGTGTGTGTGTGTGTGTGTGTGTGTGTGTGTGTGTGTGTGTGTGTGTGTGTGTGTGTGTGTGTGTGTGTGTGTGTGTGTGTGTGTGTGTCTGTGTGGATGTGTGGATGTGTGGATGTGTACAGAGCTAGAGCCCTAACCAATGGGTCGATTGTTATGAAATTTGGTATGTAGGTGCTAATCCACGATATCTCCAGGTATTTTTTCATTTTTTGGAATTTTTGATTTTTAAGGGTAATTAACCACGTAAACCACAAAAAAATGGCAAATTAAAATTTCTCAAAAAGCGCTAACGATTTTGATTAAACTTTAGTCGTTTGTAGTACATGAGTTTTCCAAAAAAATGACACCACCCGCATTTCTGTAAAAATTCGGGTTCAGAAATTACAGGTCTTAAAACATAAAAAACTCAGTTTTTGGATTTTTCATCATAAAAAATAAATATTAAAAAATATTACTATTCACCATTAAAAAGAGCTCAAAAAACTAAATAATTTAGTATTTTGAATTACTATTCTACGATTGCTGGTTGCGGAGAAAATTGAAATTTTCATTTTACGGTAAACACAGTACGTTGCCTAATGTTATTCTTATGGGGAATACAAAAATTACTATTTCTCTATTATTTGCTGATCAATTTCATTAAAACTTGATATGCTTGTCAAGTTAGCATTGAACAGCAGAGTGAATTCGAAATATGTTGCCCCTTAATAACCCTGGGGGGGGGGGATATGGGGCATTTCCCCTCTTAAAACCACGAGTGTAGCAATGGATTCTGTAGTGCCTCCAAAGCAGGGATTTGGGTGGATGTTTTTGAAAACAACTTGTTTACAAGATTTTCTGTACATTCGACCGTGCTTTGTATTCTATATTTAGTAAATAAAGAGTAATTTATTCATTAAAGTTGGGCTAAAAGAGAGAAAGTATGTGTCAGTTTCCTGATACCGTTTATTTTTTGTTGCCTTGAGTTTGAAAATGAATCGACAATATCATTGTAGTCTAAATTTTGTTTTGCCTTCTCAAATTCGATTGATGAAACATTTCTCAGCCGTGTGCCTTAGTCATTATTGATATTGTGTAAAAAATAATTTTAATGCTATGCGAATGTACGGGTAAACTTGGAAGTCCGTAATTTGGACGTAGTAATAGTGGCGCAGTGCCTGATGTAGTTCGTGGCTTTCCGCCCTTTCTCTGTAGCGTAATCGTCTTGTCGCTAGTACAGATGAATGACAAATGCATTATGACTGTTTTGAGGAACTGCAGTGTGAGGACTGCAAGCGTAATACATTAGTCTCTTATTACTCCCTTTGCCTTTAAAAGGGCGGCTCACCGTCATTGCCATACGTTTTCGTCAAAATGTTCTCCGTTTCAACATTTATTTAGTAAGGAACTTATTAATTTTCTGTAAATTTGCCGCCCCTAAAAATTCCCGCCCTGGGCTACAGCCCCTATAGCCCCCCCTAAATCCGCCACTGGAAAAGGTTTCACCTAAATAAAGACAACCTTCAAACAATAGCCACAACCATAATGAAATTCACTCTATTTATTATGAGGAACCATTTATATAACAAAATTGATGAATAGCTAAAAATAACATCTTCAAAATTCGTATTAAGTATTTTATATTTAGCAAAAATTGTATTGTTTAAATTCCTTTGTTTTTGTAGCTTCAATTTAAGAAGGTGCAAATTGAATTTAAGAAGGTGAATTGAAGAAGGTGTAAATTTAAATGCTTGTATTTATGTTAGGGGGCCATTTTCGCAAACGCCCGGGGCCCAAGAGGTTTTAAATACGCCCCTGCTTGTTCTGTTTTTCGTAAATGATAAACACAAACTACTGTAGTGTTCTTAGTAACTAGTGTAGCATAAAAACCGGCATTTCATTATACAGTATCATAGGACTGTATTACAATTAATGCCAGGTGCTCAGGCCCGTAGTGAGGGGGCGGCAGGTAAGGATAGATTCGGGAGGCTAGCAGGAAAAAAATAGTGAAATATTTATCGGTATTATTGTTTATGAATTTAAAATAAATAAGAATCCTGTTAATAATATGTTCATAACTCAAGGTTGTACAATAACCTGTAAGAGATATTAACTAATGAAATTATCAGTTACAAATCAATTTTGGACAGAGTAGTGAGGTAAACTCAACATTATCAAGCAAGCATTGTCGACAAAGTGTCTGCCGTCTGCCGCAAGGAGGGGAGTTGTAACCCCCCTCCCCGCCCTCCAATCGCTTGGCGGCCTCGTTCCAAGGCCACACTCCATCCCCGCGCCTGCGCGTTGTCGTTTAAGTTGCAGTGATTCAGTGATAGTAGTTGACAGTTTGTATTGATGTTCTTATTTTCTGTCGTCTGTGGCTACTTAAAGCTAAATAACGTCTGAGACCTTTTAATTTCACTATTTTATGTAAAAGTGAGATCGTGTATAGCCCCCGGGCCCTCAGTAAACAAGTACTGAAGCACTGAGTGTTTGGGGTCCGTTTCAAAACGTCAAGGTACAGAATGTAAATATCCTACTTAAAATAATGCGTGGTTTTAAAACGTAAATGTACATAACATCAAGTCCCACTTATTTAAATGTGAAATACGACTGTTTTCAAAACCTCCAGTTTCAAAATGTATAGGTATTATTTAACAATTTAAAACGGAGGTGTTCCAAAACGTAAAGATACAAAACGTCAAGGTAGTATTTGTTATAACTGACCTGAACGTTGTGAAACTTTACGTTTTAAAACTAGCGGTTCTACATTTAATGTTGTTTTACAACCTTTTCGTTTGGACCTTAACTTTCGGAAACAGCTAAATTAAAAACTGCATAAATAAAAACACAGAAGTTTTGAAACTTTACGATTTTAAACAGCCAAACTACTAAGTTTAAATAAAAGAGGACCTTGACGTTCTGTACCTGGAGGTTATGAAACGTTCCCGTGTTCAATAAGGCCCATTCTAAAGGAGCGGGAAAACCGCGGCTATTTTGCCGCACCAAAATGTTGTGCCATTGGTTCTAGTTCTGGCGCGGTTTCAACGCAGGTAAACCGCCACGGTATTCCCGCTCGTTTAGAAGGGGCCTCCCCCTTACGATGTGGGGGCCCATATCGAGGTCGAACCGGGAGGCCTGCTCTTTACCTGCTGGTGCTAAGGCCGCGTCGTCTGACCAGTCCAAATTGTCAGTTGTACACGGATACTGGCAATCTGGACGCCGTCCGAATTGACACATAACAGTCAGGATTGGTAAGAACTTTTAAATAAACAGCCCAGATTGCACTTATTTCATACGTATATATATATATATATATCTATATATATATATATATATATATGTGTCCGTGAGCACGATAACTCTCGTAAAAATTATCTGATTTTGATGAAATTTGGTATAAACGTGTAAAGCAACATTTATGACTTTAAGTTCGAAAACCAGCCAGATCGCTTTATCCGAAGGGGTATTTTGGGGGGGTTTTGTACCCCAAAAATGGGTTTTTTGAATTTTTTACATATAATTTTTGAAATAGTCAAATTTTAGTTTTTACCATTGGATTCAGCTTAAAAAAACACACAATTTGGTATTTTGATCATTTCTCTACGTCAATTGGTTACCGAGATATTGAAAGTGCTAAACACAGTACGTTGTCTAATGTTATTCTTATGGAGGAAAAGAAAAATTTTACATCTCGCTTATTTATGAACGTATACTGACGAAACTTGGTATACGGCTTCATCTGGTTGTGGACCACTGATATTTGCTCAAAAAAACTATTTTTTGCTAAAGGCTCCCGTAGCAGCAAACCTGCATACTCAGCCCCATGTTATTCTTATGGAGAATAAATAACGTGTTATCTCCCTTAATTATGAAAATAAATTAATGAAATTTGGTATGTGGCTTTACCTAAATGAGTTGTATTGATATTTGTATAAAACCCCATTTTTTGTTTTCCTTCCTTCAGCAAACCTGCATACTCAGCCGCCATGTTATTCTTATGGAGAATAATTAAAATGTCATAAATCGTTTATTTATGAATGTATATTGATGAAAATTGGTATGTGGCTTTATGTGGTATTAAGATACGTATATATTCATTGGAAATTCGCTGAGTATGCAGGTTTGCTGCTACGGGGGTATTTTTCATTTTTTTGAATTTTGATTTTTAAGGGTAATTATCCCTCAAAAACCACCAAAAAACATGAAAAATCCAAATTTCTCAAAAACGGCTCTAACGATTTTGATTAAACTTTCGTGGTTTGTAGAACTTTAGGTTTACAACAAAATGACACCACCCGCATTTCTGGAAAAATTCGGGTTCAGAAATTACAGGACTTAAAACATCAAAAATTCAGTTTTTTGGATTTTTCATAAAAAATAATAAATGTTAAAAAAGATTACTATTCACCATTAAAAAGAGCTCAAAAAACTAAATAAATTTGTATTTTAAATTACTATTCTACGATTGCTAGTTGCGGAGAAAATTGAAATTTTCATTTAGCGGTAAACACAGTACGTTGTCCAATGTTATTCTTATGGGGAATACAAAAATAACTATTTCTCTCTTATTTACTGATCAATTTCATTAAAATTTGATATGCAGGTCAAGTTAGCATTGACCAACAGATGATGTTCGAAATGTGTTGCTATTTAACCCTGGGGGGGCAAGGGGGCATTTCCCCTCTCAAAACTACTGTGTGTAGCAACGGACTCTATAGTGCCTCCAAAAAAGCAATTTGGGTGGATATTTCTGAAAACAACTATTTTAGACAATTTTCTGTACATTTATCTATACTTCATATTCTATATTTAGTAAATAACAACTATTTTTGTCATTAATGTTTGGCGAAAAGGGAGAAAGTATGTGTCAGTTTCCTGATACCGTTTATTTACAATATAATTGGTTTTGTTTAAGTAACACATCGAATACGGTACAATATCAGATATTGGAAAGTTTGCTTGGCTAAAATATAATAACGTTAGGACAGTATCATAAGCAATATTTAATATAGCAGATGTGAATAACAGCATTGGTACATTGCGTTGTGTCAATGAATTATATTTTAGATAAAATTGTATCAAATTCTTCTCTGTTAATCTGTGGCCTTTAGAGGTCAACTGGAAATAAACTTTACTAAGACGAGTCAAATTTTGCTTGTCAATATCAGCTGATGCCTTGTCAAATCTCTCACGATCAGTTCTGAACCAACCCATCCGTGACCTGACAGTTTCAGAGAAACAGTCACTGACACGAGTTGACTTTCCAGCTGATTTACTGTTTGAGCGTAAGGGATGATTGATTAAACCATTACACCTAAATTAAAATAAAATTTTGTTGTTGCCAGATGAATCTAAATAGCAAATATCACATTGGCTCATTAAAGTTAACTGGAAAGTTTAATGACAAATACTGTTTAAGTCCACCAAAAAGATTATATATAATTTTTAACCGTATTTGGACTTTTTGAAACTATATTTGAAACTATATATGTATCAATTTCTTATTTGAACGAAAGTTCTTAGCAATAAAATCTGAGGACAAATATTAGGTTCTCTTTATAAAGTATTTGGTAAGGGAATAAATAAAATATATGAGGAATATAATAACACATTAGGAATATTGATTTTGTTTACTGAAAACAGATAATGTAGCGGAGACCTTGGGTACAGCTGGTTTAGTTAAATTTCGATATACTTTAATAGAGGTTTAAATGAACAACAATTGTTTTATAAAGAACAAAAAGGCAAATAATCTGATTCTATTTAAAATAAATTAAATTAATCTGACGGTTGATTATGATCATCCAGCATTCCTAATAGAACACCTGTTACTTTAGGGATTTATATAGTTTAAGAGTATATTAAAAGGGCTGTACGAGTATTTTAATAATATTCCCGTAAAGCCCGGAAATACTCCAATTGACATGCTTTGACACACATTGTGAAGTACCAAGTACAATAGAACAGCTTGAACCTAAAATCAGTAACACAATCCAATTGATAATCTTCCTTTATTTTACAAAGTAACTGAATAGCTGTAGAGTAGCTGCATATTTTATTACAGGTCGTTTTAATCCTGTACATAAATAGTTGGTTAAACTTAATAGATTTTTTTTAACTACGATAAAAGTTAACTTTAAACCTATAACACTTTTAACTCGTACATTTAATATAAAAACACATAGTAATAATTTTGTTAATATTGAAACAAATAAAAGATGAAGTTAATAGACACGTAAATGATAGGAATTAAACAAGAAAGTTATCTTTAAAAAAATATAAATAACATCCACGCCACTCGCCAATCTCCAACAATGCTTGTCCCAGTTTATTACGAGCCAGGCCATCGTGGAATGTGACAAGTGACAAGTACATCAGTCTACATAGTGTTAGGTATTTGGTAGATAAATTTAGATTCAACAAGTTAAATATCCAGTAACACATTTTACCTGATTTCAATGTCAATTGCGTGAAAATATATACAAATTGAAATATTCTTGTTCTATACATGGTTTTACATAAATTGTTTTCTTCAATGCTTTCATAAATAACTTATAACACAGGACAATAGTAATGTAGGTCCGGTTATTTAATTATTGGCATAGCTTGGAGGTCACGAAACAAATTATGGAATTGCTTCAGGCTCATTTAATCGTTGCTGGCTTTATTTCTTCCTTCATTGAGAGTGATGCTTTGTTGTCGGGGCATCTCGTGTCTTATTAAATTCTCTGTCTTTATCAAATATTGTTTAGGTATTTTAGATATGCTTAGCGAGATTGTTCATTGTTAAAATTAATGTAATTTGAAATTTTAACCATACAGTAGATCTCTGTTCCTGCAGGGTAAACGAGTTCAATGTTTGGCAAATTGAGTAAAACACGAAAATTATGTAAGGAATTGAAACTGCGTTATATAGATTTTGACACTATATTATTTTGGACTGCTGACGGAGAAACGTAATTTAATTTAACGTTGATAATAGTAAAGTTATCAAATGTAATTGTTCTATAAAACTATTCTAGATCAACTAAAATGTATTCGTTGATCATGGTGACAGTTTAACAAATCTTCCTAAATATTAAGATAAGGTTAAAATAAACAGTCACAGTTCTGAGCGAGAAATGCAAAGCAGGCTTACCACTTCTCTAGAGCAACTATTGCAAGTTTGTGCTTATTATTTTGGCAGCCTGCTCTGCGATACAATTCCTCCTTTGCCAAATTAGACGGTTAACCTTCCACTCTGTGGCTTAGCTAAGTTGGCTAACTAAGTTGATATAACCTTGCGCGATAAAGCCTGGACTACAATTATGTACAAATACTAAAGCCATGTGTAACTGTTAATATACATTTATATTCGTACCTATATAAGCTTGGTTCTTTATACCCTTAGGAATTTTATAAATGGTTTTTATTACCTTTATAAAATGTTGTTACAAAAATAAATAGTAATGTTGCATTTTAAGAGTGCGGTTACCACAGGTTACTGAAATGTTTAAATACATTTCACAATCCAAATACGTGTGTTTTATAGTTTCAACAATTGTGTCTAAGAAAACCTAATCATAAAATATTCTGAGTTGCTGATTGGGACTACTCATAATTAATTAATTTGAGTAAAATAATATTTTATATTAAAACAACATTAAACAACTCGTTTGGTTCCATTAGGATTTGCAATATGCTTGTAACAGAAAGTAATCATAAACTGATTAGGAATTTAATAGAATTACCTTAAAACACGTCATATATACAATGCTGCACTCGTAATCAAGTTAGTAGCAAAAGGACTTTCGTATTATTACCACTATCAGCTGATACCACAATAGTCTTCAGGATATGTCAGAGACACCATTGTGACCTAAAAACTCTCACTACAGACCTTGGCCAAGGTTACATACAACTTACTAATTTATGAACAACAATTATTCCAGCTTAGAAAATTATTTATTTGGTATATAATTGCTACGTTTTAATATAAATTATGGCTCTAATCTTTAACCTCTAATCAAACTTTGCTTAAATTTAATTAAATCCCTAATCCAGATTTTAACAAAACCCCTTATAATTAACCATTCGGCTTCTCTCTGACATGCTTACGGATCTGGATCCCGTACGGTAGGGTTTTCACACATTCATTGATTTTGGAAGCAAAACTAAACAATCAAACAACTTGATGGACTAAACATGTCACTGTGACACTCTTCAATACGGTTTGATGGAAACTCGTTCACTCACAACACTCCCTGTGTCCAGCTTGATTTAAATCGGTTTTTAAGTGTTTATAACATTTATTTTATATGATATATGTATACGTTTATTTAATTAATAAGGTGTTCCTTAAAGAGATTTGATCTATAATTAATATATATATATATATATATATATATATATATATATATTGGCTTTTATAGATAGTAAACGATGGAATGTTGTATTGAACAATATACATTAATGTGTAAAGAACGTAAGAATATGTTGCTTTATTCACATGTGAAATTTATAAAGTGAGCCGGGTAGAAGACATGGGGAATTGGGGGATCAGGGGAAATCTGTTTGGGGCATAAGTCTAACAGAACGTTTGGGGGAAATTAACGCGGAAGTATGAATATAAACTAACTGAAGGCAAGTTAGATATGGGAAGGTATACAGAGAATGTAAACTAGTCTGGTTGGTGACTGGGTTGGTGTTACAGATCACTGAACACCAATAGGTAATGAAAATAAATTAAGAAATAACTAGTGGAAGCAATTGCTGGATTTTACCCAAAGGAAGGATCGATCTGCCAGATAAAAACCTGCCGTAGCGAGCTTTGATGGGTCCCTACATATTTATATATAACTAACCTGTAATTGAATCTATGGAAATAATATTGCTGAATCACCTAAAATACCTAATTAATACTACAACATCCTCACAAGCCAAACATATTGATCCTAAATACTACATTTGAATGCTTTTCCTGACAGCCAGAAGGACTTATGGCGTGGGTGGTGCCCACGCCAAGGTTTAAACTCAATAATTATTCATAACTATATTTAACTACCCTTAATCTGGCTTCACCTAGCTCCCCCCTTAAATTAGTGTACTTAGCACATCATTTCTAGTAGTTCAATCTCGGTAAATTGGCAATTTATGCCAACCGGTAAAAGGGCGTCTTGATTACTTGAAGAACTACAATCAAAAGGGAAGATGCCGGAAGGGCCGCGATTCAACAGTTTCTGGTACGTCATGCCGCTTCCGGTAGCGCCGTTGGGTTGGTGGTGGCCAACAAGATTATTTGCAAAATCATATGTCCAGGGAGACGTGGCGTTGCACGGCACAAAAGAAACAATAAATTTACCCTCCACTTAAAAAATATAGATATACTGATGTAAGTAGATTATTGCGTCACATTTCCTGCCAATCTGACCTAAAACAAATACAAACACAACTGACCACAGATAACATAGTTTTATCAGTAATTTTATTATATGAATGGTGTTTATATTTGTAAATTAAGTCTTATTCATTAGTTATGTTGGAAAATCATCCAGAATATGTATATTGGTGTGTTGTTTTTGTTCTTTACTTACAAAACTTACAATAGGGAGTGTCGTATTAAATCTGCCGTAATTATGATTTTTATTTAATGTTTTTTAATCCTGTTAGTTCCAGCAATGAGTTTTAAGAATTGTTAATGCTTTTACTAGCGAATTCCCCTATAAGAGAAAAGCTATTACCGAAGTCCGCATGGCAAGACTTAGGCTCGGAACTATGACAACTTTTCATTTTGAGGCCCCAGATGCCAAAAATACCATTCGTTCAAACTTATGTGTATATTATTCAAATTACCATTGTACAACAAAGTCCCCTTTTTTATGTAATTTTAATTAACTGACATGTGTCAGCACTAATTCAATATCAGAAAAATGTCAGTCAGTTAAAATGATATAAAAAATATGAAAAAGGTACTTTGTCTTAAAATTTATATTGGAATAATAATAATATTAGTACCCCTAAACACAAATCTGAATAAAAAATTTATATATATATATATATATATATATATATATATGTATACGTGTGTATATATATATGTCCGTAGACACGATAACGTTCGTAAAAAAGTCCGATCTTGATGACATTTGGTATAAACGTGTAAGGCAGGATCTATTTTCATGAGTTAAAAATACAGTCACGTTGCACTATTTTAAGAGGGGTTTTGTATCCCAGAAATGGATTTTTAAAACTTTTTACTTCTAATTGTTTTTAAAGCCAATTTTAGTTTGCAAGATTGAATTCAGTTTAAAAACAAACAATAGAGTATTATTGCTCTATGTCATTCGGCTACTGAGATATTGAAAGTCCTAAACACGGTACGTTGTCCAATGAATCTTATGGAAAGTAATTTAAAATGTACATCTTGATTATTAATGAACATATATTAATAACAATTGATATACAATGAGCACCCAAATGCACTGCTTCTTGTTCCCGATTTGAGCAAGCAAACCTTAAAAGTGCATTCTCTCGCTAATGCATTGACGGATTGGTTGAACGAAGTGTCATTAGATTTGTGATACAAATGTTTATTTTATTTGTATCTTGTAATTTGTTTATAAAATGAATGGTTTGTTTGTTATTTGACTTTATAATATTAAAATGGGCGTCATTTAAAAAATATTTAAGACAAGTTAATAATAATCTTTCATTGTTTGCTTCTTTGGTTATTTAAAATATGTGCAAAGTTTAGTTTCTGTTGATTAAATAGTTCATGAAATATTAGTTTCTTTGTTAAAAATACAAAATGGTGGCTAGTGGCTAAATGGAAGATTTTTCGACCTATGTTTATATCAAATTTGTTGTTAAAATTGTTCAAAAGATATTGTACCAGTCCTCGAAGTTTGTAATGACCCTTTCTGAACACACTGAATAAAGTTCATATGGTTGGCATTTACTGATATTTGCAACCAAGACCAATTTTTTGTGGTCTCTATGTCAGCAAACCTGCGTACTGAACCCAGCAGCTATAAACTTATTCTTATGAGTAAATGTGATTTCTTGCTTGTTTTTGAACATATTTTGGTAAAACTTGGTATGTTGATCATATGGTGGTGATCCATTGGTATTTAAATAAAACCTCGATATTTGTAGTTCTTGATGCATAAAACCTGCGAACTCACTCCTAATATTTTTCTTATGGAGATAAAATAGGAAACGTCATATCCCGCTAAATAATTAACATGCTTTGATGAAAGTTGGTAAGGAACTACATGATGTGCTGAGGTACCATTTTAAATTCGCGGAGGATACAGGTTTGATGCAACGGGGGTATTTAATTATCAGTGGGAAGACTAAGTAGCTCGTTTGACAATCACACGCTCCAGGTTTGAAATGTCTATTCAATAATCAATATATATTTAACATAGTCTTGTTTTACGTTGCCGTTCCAAACCAGAGAGCTCTATACAATCTGGAGAGATTACTGCCATGCAGTTTCTGAAAAAAAGCGTGCGGTAGAAAATCAGCTGGTTACACGATTTTTCCTCTCTAAAGTACCAACATAACTCTATGAATAGGCCTACCATGTAAAAGCATAGACTAACTACCATGTTCGTGTTGTAATGTTGGTACTGTAGAGGGGACAAAATTCTGCCAATGATGGCACGAAAATCCAACCAGCAGTAGTCTCTCTAGTTATACATAGAGGTTCCAAACATAAAAGTGGTATGCATATAATATATTACACGTAGTTATAACACCAGTTTAATCAATAAGAATCAACAAATCGGTACGTCTCTAAATCAGCTTGTTGCAGATTAAATGTAATAACCCAGTACACCGGGTTATTCTTGTGGTATATAAGCAGTATGACGTGTATTTACAAATATGTTGTATGTAACATATAATTTGGGTTTATTATTGGGCTTATATTTTCTGGAATTTAGATACTCAAACACTCTCTTGCTTTAATTTAAGATTTTCCACTTTGAACTGAACTGAAATAACGCTCCTTAAGAGAATATTTCTAAAAGCAATAATTTATATTGCTTCAAAAACCACTATTTTCAGCACATACGTTGATATGCTAATATTGTTATTTTATTAAATAAATAACAAGTATTGCTGTGATGGCCTTTTCCTACCAGAACCAAAAACATAATTTGATGACACTTTTTGGTCTAGGTCATCAGCTGATACTTCCGAATATGAACTGCACGAGTTATTTAACAATTGTGAATAACCGATACAAAACTAATACTATCAATTGTAAATCATCGATAAAACAACTGTTACTATCGATTTTGTTAGTTGATGTATTTTGAAGTACCGATCTTGCAATCGATTTCTTAACCGATAGTCTGAGGTAGTCGATCTGGCAATCGCTAATTATCATCGTTACACACTAAACACCTGTAAAAGTTGTTGGCATATGTATCAGCTGTTTGTTTATAGCAATACCATTATGGAAGAAAACGATTATTTGACGATAAATAAGTTTTTGTGAAATTTGTATCTTAATTTTGTTTGCAGTATGGAAAAAATACACCCGTCGCAGCAAACCTGCATACTCAGCGAATTTCCAATGAATATATAACATAACACTTAACAGGATTCATAAGAAATGTATTCACAAACAAGCGATATTTAAAATATTAATTATTCTCCATAAGAATAACATTGGGGATGAGTACGCAGGTTTGCTGCAACAAGGCACGCAAAATAATGGGTTTTTATGCAAATATCAATAGAACTCATCTTAGTGAAGTCACATACCAAGTTTCATCCATATACATTCATAAATAAGCGATATATAACATTTTAAGTATTTTCCATAAGAATAACATGGGGACCAAGTACCTAGGTTTGCTGCTACAGGAACCATAGGCGAAAAATTGTTTTTTTGGGCAAACAACAATAAACCATAACCAGATCAAGCCATATACCAAATTTTGCCAGTTTATGTTCATAAATAAGCGAGATATACAATTTTTCTTTTTCTCCATAAGAATAACATTAGACAACGTACTGTGTTTAGCACTTTCAATATCTCGGTAACCAATTGACGTAGAGCAATGATCAAAATACCAAATTGTTTGTTTTTTTAAGCTAAATTCAATGGTATAAATTAAAATTTGATTTAAATTAAAATTACAAGTGAAAAACCCAAAAAAACATTTTTGGGGTACAAAACCCCCCAAAAACCCCCCTTCGGATGGTGCGATTCATCTGGTTTTCGAACTTGTTCAAATAAATGGTACTTTACACATTTGTACCAAATTTCATTAAGATCGGACCCTTTTTACGAGAGTTATCGTGCTTACGGACACACATATATATATATATATAAATATATATATATATATAAATATATATTTATATATATACATATATAAAAATTTGAACGAATGGTGTTTTTGGCATCTGGGGACCTCAAAATGAAAAGTTATCATGGTCTCGGGCTTAAGTCTTACCATGAGACCTACGGTAATTTCCCTATAGGGGAAATTCGCTAATATAAGTTCATCACTAGGACCAAAAGTGGACTTTCAATCCTCGTTAATTTCTCAAACTCGAGCTCGTATCGAAAAGCTTCACTTCCAGTCTTAGTGATTAAACATACAATTAGTTTATAATCTCTGGTCACTAGGTCGTTAGAAGAAAAGAATACTTTCATTAATCATTTTATTTTTTAATGATTTGTCACTATGAAATGAGATTGGTTTAGCTTTGGTGAGTTCCATTAAAATACAGGAGTCACAATTCAATTCTCAACCAACAAACTATCCTGGGACGTTTAACTGACCCAAACAGGGTCTTGGTTATAACATCAACATATTTAGTAATTATTTAGTAGTTATTTAGTAACAATTGGCATATTGGAACCATGAAAGTTAGGTGAAACCAAAAGAGGCTAGGCTCTCTGTAAATTGTTAATGGTCTTAGTAGACTTAATTAACTATGTGACCAAATTAAAAATAATGACGTAAGTAATTTAACATGATATTATTTAATAATATTCCAAATAGCCCCAAGCCTTTTTGATTTGAGTAAATAAATATGTTGACCAGACTGAACTTTTATGGACCACATGGAATTAGGATCACATTGTTGCCTATCTTTCTAATACCCATCATACAGACTTAAAGTCTGATCATTTTAACTTAATACAAAAATCAAATATTAAAACTCTCTTGTAAAGAAGCACATAAGAACTAGGCTAGTTAGGAGATTCGAAGCCCTACTTTATTCCCATCCATCTAACATAATTTCAATATATATCAAAACTCACTATACTTTCATTATGTGGAGGAATATAAAGATCTATTTTATATCAGTAGAGTAACAAAGAGAGGATTGAAAATATTGTGGAGCATTTGAACATAACTGACAACTAAATTCTAATATTAATATAATTATAGAAATGTATATCGAAATTCTAACACTTTCATTATGTAGGGGAATATCAACAGCCATTTTATATCAGTAGAATAATAATGTTTAGATTGTAAATATTATGGAGCATATGAACATAATTGACACCTAAATTCTAGTTGATATAACAAGAAATGAGACTCGTAAATAAAAAAAAATAACATAGCACAGAATGTAATGATCTAGGTTAGGGCGTACTATACATCTAAATTCTCGTTAAATATTCAGATTGAACGTTAAATATTAGTTACATCTATCAGATGTTTGGGATAGAGCCATTCGGTGTTTGGTCTTCTAGGAAAATTTGGTTTATGAAAACAAAAATAAATAACAATTTGTATTTGGGGGAACAAAATTCCAATTGAACGGGAAGAAAAAATTTGTTTTATGACTTGTATTTCCTATTGAGGTTAGGACTATGTATATTTAACCAAAATGTATATTTAACTTTATTCTTTATGCATATTTCGTTTCGTGAAAAGTTAATTACTTCATGACTAGCCAGTTTGATACTGTATTACTTATAAGATAAAGTTTGAAATTGTAATTGTAAGCTTTATATACTGAATTATAACACAAGCTCTTGGATAAATTGGGGCCTGGTTTTTCTATGTTTATTTAACTGATTTAATGCAACCCTAAAAATACATTTCAGTGAGAATAAACTTTTTATAACTGGTCCTAATACTTGATGCAGTTTACGATATACGATTAGACTGTATATAGTTCCTTGAGAATTAAATTTAGGATTCAGAAATAAACCTATAATAGGCTATATAATCTGACACTTGAATAATAGTTAAAATAAATCTCTATAATCAAATAGCGGACTTCTTGTATTCACAGTTTAAATATTACCCTCCCATTTAAAGATTTTTACGTATTTAACGAATTCAGGATTTATTGATTGACTACCTCTTATCGTCTTAAAGTGTTTTTTTTGCTCTACTTAAAGAGTAGCACTAGTAGAGGAATAAATTTATTCAGTACGAATATACAAGATTTCTCTGAAATATTCCATTACTCTTGAAATCATGGCGAGATTTTTGCCATAAAAAATACACGAATTAGTTTTATTACAACAAATCCGTCTATTAAAGTAATTCGTTAGTTTTATAATCTCCTTTAGTAAACAGAATGTTTGTAATCTCCTTTAAAACTGCTTAGACTAAAGGTAAACGAAATGTAAAGCTTTTATATGGGGTTGTCTTGTTTGGATACTTAACAAGAACATCATATCCGTATAAGGATGGCAATGTATCAAGCCTATCACAAGTAGAGTTTTCAAAACACATGTTGCTGGGACATTTGTTTGCCTCAACTGGTTGCCAGCTGGTGTGATGTATTGTATCATCTGTTACACGAAATTTCATATCCACTGTTAGCCAGATTTAGTCTCATCAATTAGTCATTGGTCTCATATTATATACTGACGAGTTATAACGATTAATAAACAAGCTAGTAGTTAATCCGAGTAACAAAAGCCTTTTACAATTTTCAAACTAATCTGGGTTCTTGTTAATACCCTTTCCTATGATTTAGTACTTATAATAACTTTATTGACTTTAGGGTTTCTTTGATTTTGCTGATATTTACCGTTAAAAAAGTTAATAAAAACAGATCGTTGACCATATTCCGTGGTAAGAAAGTACATATAAAACAGATAAAAACGTCAAATACAGTTTAAATTGAATTAAATCGAACATATATATATATATATATATCTATTTCCGTAAGCCCAAATTTGACAATAATATTGTGAGCGAAAGGGAGGTCATAAAAAGCTGGGGGGGGGGGGGGGTTCATATTAAGGGTCTGGGCATGCAATTTTGGGGAAAATTATAAATTTTTCTTAATTACCTACCTGGATAAATAAAATACGTCTTACAACACTATAAAGTATATTTACACTTATAATATGCTTACATACAAGACGGTAAAATATACACAAAAGATGGTACAAGGCTTTTTGTATATATTTTACCGTCTTGTATGTAAGTACAGTATAAGTGTAAATATACTTTATAGTGTTGTAAGACGTATTTTATCCATCCTGTTAGTTGTAACAACACGTAAAATGCTAATAAAGAAATTAATTACCTACAACAAATTTGTTACATAATAAAATATTCCCAATTAAATAGCATAGAGATTTAAAAAAACGTTTGTTTTGTTTGAACTAAAATGTGTGATTAAATGTCTACTTTGTTTGCGAACTGCCATGTGTTCCTACTTATATCGTTTTAATTTCCTCAGTATCTAAAGAGTAACAAAATCAGATGAGGCAGAGTACTGGAGCAAGGTTAGGAGCTATGGCCCCTTCAAGCCACTATTACCTACTGAAACAAAATATTTTAAATTATCGCATCATATTTGTAACTGTATGTTGATCTGTTTTAGAACTTAAACTACATTTTATATCCATGAGTGAGAATTATTAGTGGTAAGTAGCTAATAAAATGAAATAATACAAAAATTTAGAAGAAAATAATTACAAATATTTTTTTTTTTTTTTTTTTACGTAGGAGGAACGCTTTATGCGCGAACCCAAAGGAACAGTGTGGGACTCCCTCTTACGAGGTATACCCACTAAACCTCCTACGGAGCCGCGGGGGAAAAACCAGGCCGGAACCCTTATCGGACAACTTCGGCACTGGCCCGCGTGTCTTGCGCCCAGACGGGTCACGTCACCGTTTCGGGATACTTAGAGGTCACCTAAGCATCCCTCGTCTCGCTTTCCCCGAAGAACGGATTGCACGAAGAGCGCAACCGCTCTCCAGGAGTCTTCATTTCGAAGCATCGTCCCCACCACGACGTCCGGGGACAGATCGCCGACAGCAGAGACGAGCCTCCTCCTGTCTTCAGCGAAACGACTGCACCGGAAGAAAGTATGATGAGCATCATCCACCTCCTCCGGGCAGTAACTACACTGAGGTGACCTCACCTTCCCCATGCGGAATAGGTATTCCCTGAAGTACCCGTGGCCCGTCAGGAATTGACACAAGAAAAAGTCAATTTCCCCAAATGCACGGCTCAACCACGGGCTTATGTCTCTGATGAGACGAAACGTCCATCGCCCTTCCAGTCCACCGTTCCAACGCTCTTGCCAAACTCGCAGAGTTTCGAGTCTGGCTTCCACAGCAGCTTGGTCTCTTCCGAGATCAGGAGCACGGCGAAAGATGTTCTGCCTCTCAGCGGCGAGCAGATCAAGGGTAAACACTCCAGCCACAACCATTACAGCCAGTCCAGACACAGTGCGATACGCACAGGCAACCCTAAGAGCCGCCCTGCGCTGAACGGAGAGAATTCTCTTGCTGTGTTTTTTGACTCTCATGGCACCCGCCCACACTTCTGCGCCGTACAGGAGAGTGGCGTTGACGGTGGACATGAGAAGTCGCCTCTTGCTGGACCTCGGGCCTCCGACATTCCCCATCAATCTGCTGAGCGACAGAACAACCCTCGTCGCCTTGTTGCAAACCGCCTGGATGTGCTCCCACCATGTGAGGCGGCGGTCAAGCACCACTCCCAGATACTTCGCCGCAGTCTTCGTCTGGACCTCCACGTCACCAACAGTCATAGGGATTACTGTTTGGATCCTCCGTCGCGTGAGCATGACGATCTCGGTCTTGGCGACCGCCAGCTCAAGTCCATGACCGCTCATCCATCTGTTGACCCGAAACATCACCTGGTTGAGGCGAAGCTGGGCTAACTCCGGATTCCGAGCCGTGATGACTGCGGCTACATCATCTGCGTAGCCCACGAGATAGGCTTGTGGTGGCATCTCGAGGCGAAGCACTCCGTCATATGCCACGTTCCAAAGGTCAGGGCCAAGGATCGACCCTTGCGCCGCGCCGGCGGTGACCACTTTGGAACGGACCCCTGCTTCTGTGCTATATAGCAGCCTGCGCTCCTTCAGGTAGTCCTGTACCACGACCAAGAGATAGTCGGGTACCCTGAAGTCCCGCTGCAACGCCTCGAGCATGTCCACCCAACGGGCCGAGTTAAAAGCGTTTTTAACGTCCAGGGTGACCAGCAGCACGATCGGCCTGGCCTGATGGCAGGCCGTGTCAGCCCGCTGGACGGCGCCCAGGACTTCAGCCACGGCATTCAAGGTTGAGTGGCCCTTCCGAAAGCCGTGCTGCCGGGGGGACAAGTCCCCAGCGGCTTCGACGGCCGACCTCAACCTGGGTTTCAGCAACCTCTCAAAGAGTTTACTCGCCGTGTCCAACATACAGAGTGGTCTGTATGCCGACGGGGACTCCGGGTCACCTTTGCCTTTGCTGATGAGCGCCAGTCTAGCTGTCTTCCAGCGTGACGGAAACACACCCGCCGCCAAACACGCGTTAAACATGCGCAGCAGCAGATGTGGGTGACTTCCCGCCACAACCTTCAGAGCCTCAACCGGAATGCCATCAGGGCCTGGAGCTCTGTTGTTGTGCATGGCAGACGACGCTGCCACGAGCTCCTGTTCCGTGAACAAAGGAACATCAGGCACCGGCCCCGTTACTCTTTCCTCTCGCCTCACAGGGTGACTTGGGAAGAGAGCATCGACGATGGCCGTGATCGTGCCTGCAGGCATAGACGCACTGCTGGCCCCCATTCCCCCGAGCTTTCTCGTGACGAGCTTGTACCCTTTTCCCCATGGATCGGAGTCCACGTCCCGGCACAGCTCCTTCCAGCAGCGAGCCTTGCTCAGGCGAATTGCACTGGCAAGAGCTTTTTTCGCAGTCTTGTGCTCTGCCGACCTGGCCAAAGCCTCCGGTCGGTTTCGAGTTCTCTGCGCTCTTCTGCGAAGCATCAGTGCCGTTCTCCTGAGCTTCGCGATTTCGTCCGTCCACCAGTACACGTGGCGACGACCCCGGACAGGTTTTTTCCGAGGCATCGACGAGTCGCATGCACGCTCGATCATCTGCAGTGTGGAACCCACGAGAGCTTCGACCCGATCTCGATCAGCGGAGTCAAAGCGCTCCGTCAAACCGGCCTCGGGGCTACGACTGAGCCGCTCGACGAATTTTCCCCTGTCCAGTTTGGCCTGATTCCAGCCAATTGGGTTTCGGGTACTGCATCGACGAGACAACTCGTTTTCTTCCAGATTGAAGGAGATGAATTCGTGGTCACTGGCCGTGTACAAGTCCATCACCCCCCACTCCGCTACCAGAGGAAGCAACCCTGCCGATACCAGCGTGACATCTGGTATGGAGTCACCAAAACCAGGTCTGCGGTATGTCGGCGTGTCCCCTCTGTTTGCCACTTCCAGGTCGAGCCTCGAGGCCATCTCCAAGATTCGTCTCCCCCGGGCGTTAGTGACTGGCATGCCCCACTCAACGGCACGCGCGTTGAAGTCCCCAGCCACTATTACGCCCCCCGAGACACCCTGAAGACTGTCTTCCAGCGCCTCCAGCCTCTCCCGGTACTCCTCGGCGGAATAGTTGGGAGAGAGGTAGACACTGTATACATTGACTCGCCGAAGTCTCACCCAGACGTAACCGTCACCGGATCCGTGACCCAACACCTGTATCCCCCGACTGTCCGAAATCCAGAGAGCCGCGGTGCCAAGCCGGTCATAAAACCAAGATGGACTGGTTTTGATCCGGTAGGGCTCGCTGACGATCACGATCTGGGCTTTGACCTCACAAGCAAGCTGCTCAAGAATGGCGTCAGCTGCTCGACTCCGCTGCAGGTTTGCCTGGACGAAACGGATCATTTCGTGGCAGATCGAGCCCTCTTAGCGTCTAGGGCTTTCCTGAAAGCCCTGCATGCCCCTGAGCCCGGAATGTGGTCCGCGGACGCTCCAGGTGTACCGGTGCAGAGAACGCAAGAAGCGGCCGCTGTGCAAGCAGCGGCCTTATGTTCGCCGCTACCGCATTTCCAACAATTGTTGCCGCGGTCGGGACCGGAGCAACTCCGACACGTGTGGCCGTACTCGAGGCACCGAAAACAGCGTTCTACCTCAAGGCGCTGCCGAACTCGGCAGACGACCCAGCCAATCTTGATCTTCCCAGACCGAAGAAAGAGAAGACCGTCTTTCTCTTCCATCTCAACGACAGCCTTTCTCTGCTCCCGCTTGTTTGGCGAGAACAGGGTGACCTTAGGCACACCGGAGATTGTCGGAAGGTCTCTTGTGATAGCCGCAATGACATCGGCCTCCGAAGCCAGGGCGTCTAGATCCAAGATCTCTGCCCTCAGCTTCGGGATGATGGAGCGGACCTCGCCCTTGTCCCCTATAGCTCTCTGAAGTGCTTCCTGGAGTTTCCCCCGGTCGTCACACTTCGAGAGCTCAAGGAGAACCCCCCCAGCCTCCGTCTTCCGGATCTGCCGAACCACAGTTCCGGAGCCCTCTGGCGTCACCTCACTCTTCAACAACCCGAGGATCTCTGAGTAGGTCTTGCCGGTGGACGGATTGATCAGGACCACCTGGTTCCTGGTCTTCCTAGGCCGAGTCTTCTTTGGCTTCTCCTTCTTTTGGCTGGGTGCTTGGGAAGGCATGTTTTCCGCCTCTTCCCGCTTCTTCTGGGCTTTCGCCTCCGCCCGAAGCTTCCTCCTCTGTTTCTTGGAGAGGACCTGATTAAAACCCTCCCTGTCCGCAGACACAGTGGTGGCTTCTTCTCCGTTCCTCTCCACGTGGACGGTCCTGTTCTTGACGTCCGGTCTCTTCTCCGTTTGCTGTTCCGCAGGAGGGCTAGTCGCCGATCTCTTGGCACCCCCACCAGGCGCCCCAGACTCCGAAGATGGAAGTGGAGCTTGCCCCTGCTTCTCCTCCAGAAGCCTGAGCCGCCTTAGCGATGCCTTCCAGAGACCGAGCATCGAGTCGAAGACATCAAGGGATGCATCCAGGGTCACTATCCCGTTCTTGATGCCCATCGACACGGTCTTCTGCTTCGCGACCGCGGCGGACATGTCGAGGAGAGTGTCCCGCATCCTCTGCAGTTCCTCCTCCACCTTTTCCTGAGCAATAGCCATGTTCCTTTCATCCGGCGAAACTACCGGAGACGGAGCTCGAACCGTTCTTGGCTTCGGGGTATTCCTCGAGCTGGCTGAATCCGTGGAAGCCAGCGCGACCACAGGAGAAGAGGCCGGTGGTGGGGACCTCGCTACCAAGCTACTCCTCCGAAAAATGGAGGCAGTACTGGCGCTAGGAGGAGGGAGTTCTGGAAACTCCCTCATATCGTTGCCAATGTTGATGTTGTCGTTGTTTTTAGGGGTTGCCATACTTTAGTTTAACCAGCGCATCGCACGACGAGGGTGAACCCGGAATTGGCCAGGCGAGGGTATACCCAGGAGGACGATGCCCCCACCCCAGTTCCCCGGGGACCCGACCTCCGTTTGCCGGCACCGGATTCCAGACGTGCCGGGGTTCACCGTGGCAGTGCAGAGCCCGACCTCTGCACCCACGCCGCACTCCCTGACCAGGGCCCGAAGGGGCTGGCTCCTGACACCCACTGAAGAGAACCCATCGGCAGTGCAAGCACACATCAGCCCCTGCGACACCAGGGACACTCCCAGGGACCCCCCAGTGGACACCGGTCGAAAGAAGGCGGAAAGACACCCATGATGCGGGGTCGGAGAAAAGAAGAAGGTGAGCAAGGCTTGCCCAGGAAAGAAGAAAGAAGGCGAGCCAAGGCCCAAAAGGTGAGAAGAAAGGCCTTGGCCCTGGAAGAAACTGTGAGAAGAAGAGTCTCACAGCCAAGTGGATTTTACCCGCGCTAGCCGTGACGCCACTGGCTTGTGACGCCCCGTTGCCCAGGGTGCGCGACAAGGACGCCGCGGGCGGGATCCACACCCTGCACCCCAATTACAAATATTACTAATATTTAACTTGTGATGAGTGATTCTCTACAAATAAGACTTAACTATATTAATTAGCATGGTACGTATTGCTATAAGTAACGAAGGTAATTACAAATGTCGTAAGCACTTTCAATCATATTTAAATTTAAACTATTTTTACTTACAAGAATGGATTCCGGACGGTCTCCCCAATTACTTTCAGGTCCGATGAGAGAATATTATTCGTCTAATTATATTTGATAGTGTTGTAAGATGTTTCGAATTACATCTCATTCTTTATAATGTTTTTGCACAGAATATACAGTACCATAGATTAAGCATACTCTTAGGGGTATGCTTAATCTATGACAGTACTGAGATGAAAGTAATACCCGTAAAGTAATGAGGTAATATCATTCAGACACTAAACTGTAATTTATTAAACTTGTTCATAAAAATGTACATATTCGTGTGTTTGAATTCTTATGTAAATCTTGCTATTAGAGTTATATTTATTTATGAAAAACATATTTAAACATACAAGGATTTTGTCTGGTTATTGGATTACATTATTTAAACATTCTATACATTTAATTTATGTCAACTAGTTAAATAACTATATATCATCTATACGATGTCTATAATAATACCATATGAATTTTTTGTGCTAGCAGCTCGTAAAAAATATTTGATATTTTCAATAATATCGTTAGTGATATTTAAAACAAAAATATTATGAACAACTTATCGTTCCCGGTGCATTACTAATTTAAACTACCTGCATTTGAAATTATGAATGACTGTTGTGGTAGCTAGTGTGAGTTTATTCCTTTAGTGTTTCCAGGGGTGTTTATTACTTTAATTGACAGGGAACGGTCCAAACCTTGGTCTTGTTAGTTTCAAACGACCTTTTGTTCAAACCATAAATAATTATGGTTAGCCCAAAATAATATGGCAGCTGGGTCCAGAATCATATTTAATAATTTTCAGATTTTGCTCGCGATCGATCTGACGAGTCTCAGATTACGTGCTAAGGACGCTAGCCACTATGCTACCCAGCCAGTTCACTTTATTCTGAAAACAATGGATTGGACCGCCTTTTTGACAAAAGTCTACTTCTCTTAAGCTGAAGGTTTCTTTGTTTTGTTCAAGTTCAAACTTTCATCCGCGTAAAGTTTTTTTTCAGAACAAAGAGTTTAAGAGAAGGCGGCTAAGTAAATTTTGAAATTCAAGGCTTACAGAGTTAGTACGCTCTCAGGCTTGGAATGGATGGAACTTAAAAAAATTTTAAAACAATCTGGTTTACAGGGGGATATTCAGGATAGATACTTAAGAAAGAGTAGCAATAAAAAAGTGCGGGATAGCCTAACCAAAATCTATTCCATTTCCCGCTAACCAAAGAATAAGTACAAAGGATCAGGTGTTGTGCTAACACCTGTTACGTATATACATGCTACCAATCCACAAGTACCGAACTACCTTGACATCTGTTTACAATTGAACAAACAATTAAATATTTTAATTAGTATTTAAAAAGAAATATTTACCTGATAAAATTTAAAAAATATACTACTTAAAGTTATTATTCCAGCCTGTCAGTCTATATGTATATGTTTTTCAGGTTGTGAAGAGGCCTAGAGACCGTACCAACGGATCGATTTTGATAAAATTTGATACGTAGGTATTAAATTCACGGTATCTCAAGGGGATTTTAATTTTTGTTTGATATTTTTAAAGTGTCCTTATCCTTATCCTGTATGATACTGAAGTCTCATTCCAGCCAATATTCTCGTAGGAAGTGTGACTACGTTACTAATGTGAAGCATTGTGAAACTAATAATGTGAAATCTACCGAGATATACTGTTTTTCCTAGAGTGACTGCTACAAACAACTCAGCCTTTCAATGGAACTTCAGTACCTTGGGGATGTCAAAGTGATGGCGAGTGTATTATCAAGATAATTCATAACAATTACCTATTAGAAAATTATGTTTGGTTTAAAAACGATCTTAGATCATTTATAAAAAAATCACAATCAGATATAACGTTTTATTAAAAACTTTTTATGGTGGTCTTAAAATCTAAGCGGCAGTTTGAATGATCATAAAGAATCCAATGATTAATGAACTACCTAGGAACTAAGCGTTATTAACAATGGAGGAAAATATGAATAAAGGAATCATCAAGTAAACACTTAATTAAACCCTTATTATTTACGAGACCTATAAGGTATTTAATATTGCAATTGAATAGTTAATTTATTACTGATTTGAATAGTAAATAAGTAAAGGGAAAATACTTCGTATCTTTTGGATCCTTTGTAGAATGGAAAATAGTTTGAAATAAAATATTGTTTATTAAGTATAGTTAATAATTGCATTAGTTAAAAACTATTACGTGAAGGATCAACATTCTAAAATTTAAGATGCCATTTTAAATTATACGTAAATTTATCGTTATGGTTTATATTAGATAAATAGGATTTCTAATGAAATATATGATGTACATCGGTTGATAAGTTTGCAATCCTTAAAGACTGACTTCAATGTATCAAACGATTAGGATTATAATTGCCTTTTCTGTAGACATTTCACATGATCTTTGAGACGTACATCAGTCAAATGATGTACGACTTATCTACTGAATGATGAATCCCAAATAAGTTGCATGAAATTATAAAAAGCCGATCTTCTCTATTTTCCAATATGTCAATAATATATTGTTGACACAAACACGTTGTAACATCCCTAACGACACATTGTCCCTAAGGTAATGGACTTGTCACATGTCACTTGCCGCTGTGACAACCACACAGCTCGTCACATTGTGAGATGCGATGTTGAGGATTGTCACAAACGAGTAGCGCTGTCAAAGTTAATAAGATCAGGCAAAACAATATTTTTATGAACATCACAATCGTTAGTGAGTATTTTAAGTTGATATATATTGTAGTCAATGATTTTTTTAACACTTAGTACTTCATGGTTTTAATCATTGAATACACATTTAAATATACATAGCTTGAATGTTTATTAAAATTTTAAAACATGCTATTTGGGAATTGAGGATTATTTAAATTTTATCTTTTTCACTAACAGTTTTAGTAACTCTTTCGTTATATTATTCTTGAATATTAATTGATGACACCATAAACGATGAAGTGAATTACAGTTGAACAATAAATAAACAGAGAAAAGTAAAAATCAATTTTTACCTCCTAACTAATAGTGATACATATCGTAAGCTAAAAGACACCTACATAAAGGTTGCTCGGTTGAAGTCTTATGCCTTTCTTGACTTAATTTCTGATGATTTTTATCGATATGAAATTTATCAAAACATTTAATTTGCTGTCTCGTCTGGTCGTACTTCATGTTTAATGATGCAGGAAGTATATATTTAACAAAACAATATTAATGTTATTAATGGAAAAATATCACAAGTTGCCTCCTTTTTTATGTGAATAATGCAACGATTACAAAGTGTCCAAAACGTTAACTGTTATTTTACTAGTGTTATCATTTGTAGTAAAATCATTCATGTAATCATAGGTTTCAAATCGCCTTATTTTTCAAATGGCTGCCATTCTGTTTTTCTCAAAACTATTTATATCTCTTGAACAGTTTAAGCCTATTGATATCAAATTTAAAAGGGTTCGCCATCTAATAAATACTTATTTACAGTAAAAATATCAGTTTAACCTATTGATACCCTTAAAAATGGCTACCATTTTATTTACTTATTTCGTTTGCATTTCCAACGGTAAATGCAAACATAAATTTTTAACGACATTTACAAGAATTTCATTTTACTACAAGTTTTATTTATAATTTACTAAGAAATAAATTGTGACTCTTGTACAAAAGAAATGAAATAAAATCAACAATAGACACAACTTTATTAGAGAAAAATACTCGTGAAATAAATCACACAAATTTAACAAAGGACAACAAGTTACTCATTTAAAAAGAATAAACAGAAACCTGTTTTTAAGAAAGGTAACCCCAAACTATCTACCAGGAATATGAATTATAGCTGCAAACGAAATTAGATAAGAAGAGTCACCAAACTAATGATTAAATAAGTTTTAATTGCTATATGAAGACCATATATGATATGTGTTTTACCGCAAGCATTACATAAACAAGTACTGTGACTATTAAGAACATGATCTCTTAGCTTTAAAAAATCTGGATTAGAATTACTTCTTAACTTCAGTCTACTTCTTCTTAATCCTAGATTGTCTTTGTTTGGTCCAAGTTCAAACGTTCATCTGGGCAAAGTCTTTGTTCAGAACAAAGGATTCTTAAAGGAAGTTTGTTAAAGAACTTTTGAAGTTGAATGCTTATGGAACTGCTGAGTTCCTAGTCTTAGTGTCAGTTTTACAAATATTTAGGGATACAATTACAATGAAGGACTTCCCAGGCTGTCATGTCAGCTTGGTATATCCTACAAACACAAACTCATGCATTTTAGATGTAACATTTACAGATAAATACGATGGATGACAGAAAAATAACTGTGAACCTTTTAGTGTTAATTTTATTACTGTTTTATTGTCATATTGGTAATTACAAATTCAATTTAAAACTGAAAAATCTACGAAAACTTGTGTAGTCTGTGTCTGTTGTTGTGTTTTTTTACCAAACTCGAATAAGAATATTAAGTTATGTAACGGTAATATCTAATATCCAGCACTTTGTTTTCCGTTTATTTATTTTATAAAAAAAAAAAATTATCTCGAATGAAACAGGTATATGTTTCATTGTCTACTTGTCTTATTGTTTCATTGTTCACTTGTTCATTTCACATGTTCTTATGTTTCATTGTTAACTTGTCTTACTTAACAGTTATTGAAAGTAACTTAAACTTCACGGTTTAAGAATTCACGGAAGAGTTTTTGTTTTAATATATGTTCTATGATTCCTAATTATTATTTTATAATTAAATATAATCTTATTATTTGTATTTATTCATTATTTATATATATTAGAGGATATGTAATATAATTATTAACAAACACTAATTTAAAAACCTTTATTACACCTACATATGCAAAATTATTGATAAAACATTTTAAGAAAAGATTGGAAATTGAGTCCCACGGAATGAACCCACAAAACAATGTTTTCTTTCAGGAAGAATGAAAAAAAAAAACCTTTAGCGGATAAACTATTATTAATTTTACTAACACTGTTTAAGGTAAACAGTAAATATTTCTTGCATTTACAGATATATTCAGCTATTCGATGAAACTAAAAATAATTCTTAAAGATTACTAGTCATGATTATCTAGGTGTCATCTAGCATCGGTTGGTTTGCTAGGCAAGAAATATTAAATGTAAGATGGTTTTTATTTCCCCTGGGTAAAATAATAAGCTACCCCATTCCCCATATTGTCCAAGAAAACGAGATAGCAACTTGTCATAAGTTTAAATGGAAAAGGAGGGGAAACTTGTGCAATTTAAACACTCGATCCAGAAAATGCGTTGTACTCATGGGATGCGTATGGTCCCAAATACAATTTGTTATAAGTCGTTGTAAAGTTGCAGTTATAACTTAAAATTGTTAGAAGATTAAACGAGTTCGCACGCAGCGCGCTGACGTGAGGGAAGTGAATATCCGCATTAACATCTTTAACAAGTCTAATAAAGGGTTTAAAACACCACTGGTAACATTTATTTGAAAAATGGAAATTTTTGGCTGTTCTGATGCTCCTAGTTATACGAGTACTTAAATTCAATATTAGGATGAAAATGTTCTACATTATAAGGTTATGAGGCGGTGTAGTCAGGATAAAAAGTTGATATAGTGATATTGTGGGTGATAAACTACATCAAGATATAAAAAACAGCCTTTAAAACAGTGTAAAATCCCCAAAAGACAAAGTACTGTGTTAACATAGTTACTATTTTCTTTAATAACTTGGTAAATATTTATGCTAGAATGATGAAAGAGGGTTTAAAGGTTCGCCTTACTAATATCCATCTTCTTACTTGCATTACTTTTTATTCAGGGCTTTTCTGACCCTTTTCGGGCCCAAAACCCAGCATTTGAAAAATTAAAACCCCAAAAAAAGGAAAAAAAAACTGTCCGATTGTTTTGCCCAACGAACTTGTCCAACTGTTTACAGAAGGGAAGGTTCCTACCAAATTTCAAGTAAATTCGACAAAAATGCGACTGCTAGAGTGCGAACACACACACACACACACACACACACACACACACACACACACACACACATATATACATATATATATACATATATATATATATACATATATATATATACATATATATAATTGTTAGTGACTCCCCAAAACGTGTTTGGGGGGTCACGTTATAAACTTATATGGTGGTCCCGGGATTAAGTTTCATCGTGCGGGACATGCTAGAAGTTCACTTTTTTATAGGAATTCACTAATAATTATTGTAAAATCTTCTGATAAAACCATTTTTTATGAGACTTTTAGTTATGGGTGTTTTGTTCGTAATTATAAATATAATAATATGTTTGCTAATAATTAGAGTTACCGTATTTTCATTAGAACCACAATAAACATAATAGTTACAGCCAATTTTAAAACAACTTAGGTTATCTGTTGTGCTAACGGTTTTGGTTTAAAAATACCCTTAACAATTAATGCCCCCTTGTCCCCCCCCCAAAAAAAAACAATAAATATGTAAAATTATGCGTAACCCTTAGGATGTATCTTACAACTGCATAGTTACATACCACATTTTATCAATTTTGAACATTGGAGTTGTGTGTCCAGTATGCCTTGTGTACCTGTTTCAACAAATTTACATCACCATTAGAAACATATGAGGGTCTTCTGTCAATGGAAAAATCCCAATTATTTTTTTACTACAACTGTGTCTAAAGTGCTTCTTCACGATCTTAAAACATCGTAAAATCAGCTGTATCTGTCTGCTGCCTCGTACTTTCCGCTCGCTGAAGTAATAAAAAGCTGATTAATTGTTGCTTTGGAACCTGCTAACTGAATCAATGTTTATAACCTAAATATTAAGAATTCAGCCAAAGTGGGTGAATGTGAGTGGTTGCGTGTTGTGTAGAATCCAAAATTGCAGTTGTAGGACAAACTTGGTATGCAATTCGAAGGTAAAGTGTCTGTACCCCCTTCAGAAAATTACCGCGCTCTGCTACGCGTCACATCGTTTTATATAAAGCGTTAAAACCTACTTTACATTCTTGATACATAGCCTAAATAACTATGTAAACCAATCTTTCTGGCAATCCTGGCTGTTTTACAACTTTTTAGTTCAAGTAGCATCAAAACAAATACCTGCAGCGATAGTTATAAAGTTTTGGCAACAAAGAAAAACTATCCACATATTATGCGTGAGGAAAGGAAGTACCCAATCAGTAATCTAAATCTAAATAAATAGGACTAATAAGTAGCTCGTGAGACACAAGGAAACGTCTAATGGCATATGACAACAAATTTTAATCTTTTAATTTATTTATAAAACATTAGTCCTTCAAACCTTCTATAAACCGTTCTACAGCTTTGCTTCACCCCCTAGTAAACGTAAAGCTTCGCCCCCTCCCCACTTATATGGTTAGCATTTTTACAAGAAGTCCTGAATATACTCTTTAATAAGCACTTCTTTAAAGGATTACAATCCCCTCTTTATTCGAGCCCTGTTTGTTTTCAAGCTCGACTTCTCTTACTTATATTTTATAAAAATTAAATTTAATTACAATTCAGTTTTTAGAAATCATAAAATGGAATTGTACCATCAGACTTCGCAGTATGATTGCTGAAAAGATCAGGGTGGACATTTGCCATTACCGGTTAGGGAATAACCATTTTAATTAAGTTCCGGATTTGAAATGTGACCTCGCCTTTAGGTGAAAATCTAAACTCAAAATATCAAACAATAAGTTTAAAATATCACTCTCAATATGTTATAAACTGAGTGAAATTTTATTTTGCGGTATTTTGTTAAAGAAAAAAGTTACAAATTAAACATTATATTTTGCATAAAAGTATAATAATCTGTTTGATTTTTTCGATAAAATTGACACACGTCTTCGGAAGTTTGTTTCAGTTTACTTTATATTTTCACGTACATAGGTAAAGTTATGCTGGGAATTTCTCTACCTTAGTAAAACTATTAGATGAATACAATTTTTCTTCTTTGCACAGTTACAAAGTGGACAAAGTGCAAAATTTTTCTTCTTTTGTTTATACATTTTACAATACATACTATTAATGGTATTAGTACTATACTTATACTAAAATAATACTAGTACTAAATAGAATCATAATAATTATATGTATGTTATAAGTATATGTTTACATATTACATTAATATTTGAAGAACCAATTAAACGGTGAATACAATCACAAAAAATACATACCATTATCATAAAAGTGATAAAAAAATCGTAAAATTTAATATCACGGATTTTAAATGTTAACAAATTATTTAATTACAAAACAAGAATAAGTTTTTAACATCTTAAAATATATTTTTAACAAGAAGATCTTATACTTTATTTTACTAAATGTTACGCATTACTTAGAAGTAGTTATAACGTCACTTTGTAATCAACCACAATGCTTTAAATGGTACAAAAACAGCTGTCATACTGCCGTAGATAAATAAGAAAGATAAATAAGATAAATCCTTACAACTGTATTTGCTATCAGATTTTACTTAAAATGTTTCCCAACTGTGGACTGAAAGAGGGCCCAGAAGGCCAAGGTTAAACAACTCAGCTGGGGTTGTCGCTAGGGCAAACTTTTCGAATTGATAAGTCACCCTTCAGCCCTTGAGTTCAAGCGTGGACAGTAAATGGGTAAATATGCTGAGAGCATCCGGTTCAGTGGAAACCTTCGTCAGCCTGCAGGGACTTCCACAGTTGCCATTGAGTTTATTGCCACCCCATGTGAGTCCGTTAATTGTTCGAGAAATGCTCACTTATTCGATAAGATGCAAGTTTTTGCAAACAAATTTGTATGACAATATACCCTCTGTAATAAATATAACATTATAAAGTTATTTTAGTCAAAATTTTCCTATAACTTAACATTTATAAATTAACATGTCCTATCTTTGTTGTATAACCTTCATTAAGCCTTGAACAACAATTTAAAATAAAAGTTTATCATAAAAGATTATTATGAAGTTCTGGTCCATAAAATTACGCATCATTATCACATCTGAGGTTGCTAATCAAATGTTGTCAATAAATTACACTATTTACAAATTTTCCAAATTCTTAACTATTAAGAATATACATGATTCCTTTGTACTCTTAACGGATTTAATCTTTTTACGTAGTACATACGCATATTTTTCATAAGTACAGTTTCTGAAACAGCTATTACATTTGTTTAAGAATAGAAAAACATTCTCCACCTACAAAATAAGATTGAAACGATCAACTTGTTAGAGATACATGTAATTTATTTGCAAGTCATAAATGGTAACGTTCGAAATATAAAACCAATCATGTCTTAAATAGTAGAACGCGGTATGAATTACACAGCCTTGTCGATTTTCCAGGATATACTAAACAGCGTTTCACAACACTAAAATATTTACCCTTTTACTGTACTTACATATAAGTAAATTTACATAAAATATGGTACAAGGCAATCATTTCTACCAGACACCGCGGTCATCGTTAGGCCCAATAAGGGAATGACTTCAACCAATCAATGTTGAATTATAACAACAGGTATCATGTTACTCAATAAATTGTTTCTATTACTCTATGCATACCAAAATCAATCAACCAACATACTTTGTTTCAACTATGTATTAGTTATAAAAAAATTAGTTAATTTTGAGTACTCACAATAAATGAGGAACTTACTGGCAGAAGAGGCTTAAGATCTAATTTGGCAGTGGAGACACCGTCCTGGCTCTGCAGGCTGCCAACCTCATACACTTGAGAGTCCTGGTGTCTGACACATTGCCAAGCCTATGAAGTAGACGTTGTGATAAATAAACATATAATAATAATTATACTTTGGGTTGAATATGGAAAAAATATTAGGAAAACATCCAGTTTATATTTATAAGTTGTTTCCATTTAAGCTGAAAAGCTACTGGCGCAATAAGAGTCAATTTTCATTACGAATTTTATTGATAACTTCGAATTTATTTCCAATAATACCAAACTTATCTCTCAAAAGTGATAGAGAATATTAATTGACTTGTTTAGTGATTGAACAATTTACTATTTTATGAATATCACTTCCTTTTTAAGCAATAACATTCTAAGACCACAAAAACTTCAGCAAAACCATTTAAAACCTATAAGAAAAAGCTGAATAAATCCACAAATTGCCGTAATCTTCTATCACTACCGAAGAAAGATAATATATTTAGCTAAAATTGGTATTTTACCAACAAATTCAATGAATAAAACTTATATTTATTTGTGAAAAATGTAGGACTGGAGATATAAACAAAATTAACTAGAAAAGTGTAAATTGGTAAACAAAAAACTTTACACATAATTCATTTTAAGGGGATTTGACAGGTTTTTAGCTTGGACAAGTTTTTAAACTATTATAACTATTGCACTTTTACTAAAAGTCAAGATTTAAATAGAAACGTAACCTTATACGCAAAAATCATATGTATACTTTATGAAGGGATCTTTAAAGTTTCAAATTTCGCAAAGGAGAGCGAGTTACAGGGCGAGTTGCCAACTTAATAAGCAAAACACTTGTACGCTAACTAGAACTAGTATACCTGCACACATTTATTTGATAGCATCTTTGCAGACATCTGTGTTTATTGGTTTAGTCTTTGAATGAGCTTTGGTATATAAAGAACTCACAATTATTTAAAAATTCCAAATTATGTTTTTTATGTACCGAAAACACCTACATTGAAATGAAAATATAAGAAAGAATCTAGTAGATGGTTTAGAAAATTGTTTTAGCGAATTTACCCTATAGGGAAGAAGCTATTACCGTAGTCAGCATGGTAAGACCTAGGCCCGGGACCATGATCAATTTTCATTTTGAGGTCCCCAGACCCCAAAAACACCATTCGTTCGAAACTGTGTATATATATGTGTATCCGTCGGTGCGGTAACTTTCGTAAAAATGATCCGATTTTGATAAAATTTCGTACAAACGTGTAAAGCATTATTTATGACTTTAAGTTCGAAATCCAGACAGATCGACCCATCCAAAGTGGTTTTTTGGGGGGTTTTGTACCCCAAAAATGGATTTTTTGAAGTTTTTACATGTAATATTTTGAAAAGTCAAATTTTAGTTTTCACCATTGGATTCAACTTAAAAAAACACACAATTTGGTGTTTTGATCATTTCTCTACGTCATTGGTTACAGAGATATTGAAAGTGCTAAACACAGTACGTTGTCCAATGTTATTCTTGAGGAGAATAATACAAAAATTAGAGCTCGCTTATTTATGAACGTATACTAACGACAGTTGGTATACGGCTTTATCTGGTTGTGGTCTATTGTTATTTGTACAAAAAACGCAATTTTTACCGATAATTTCCGTATCAGCAAACCTTCGTCATCAGCCCCCATGTTATTCTTAAGGAGAATACGTGAAATGTAATGTATCCCTTAATTATGAACATAAATTAATAACACTTGGTGTGTTGGTTCACTTAGTTGAGTTCTATTGATATTTGCATAAAAACCCATTTTTTGTGTTCCTTGTTGCAGCAAACTTGCGTACTCATCCCCTATATTATTCTCATGGAGAATAATCAAAGTGGTATATATCGCTTATTTATGAATTTATACTGATGAAATTTGGTATGTGGCTTCACCTAGTTGAGTAATATTGATATTTACATGAAACCCCATATTTGCTGTTCCTTTTTGCAGCAAACCTGCAAGTAGTGGTGAATTACCGGGGAGGCATACTATTCGGCGCTTTTTTCCCATGTTATTCTTATGGGGATCAGTTTTTGCACCGACGCCCGATCCTACCCTACACAAATTTTCTTTTTGGCCCTTGCCTTATTTTCCCCCATTTAAAATTTGCATTAATTTTAATACATCCTTTGCAGAAATCCACGAGTTCAAAAATAACTCCACTCTAAATAAACAACACATGTAAACAACTTAGAAGTTATTGTGTAGTAGATGTGAAATGGCGGTTTAACATCACTTCCGGCGCTTTTTCCCCATGTTATTCTTATGGGGATCAGTTTTTGCGCCGACGCCCGATCCTGCCTATAGAGCTCCCGCGCCCTAGCCTATACTATTGTCCAACCCCTGCCTATATTAAATATATTGTCCCCATCCCCATCCCTCCTCTATATTTTTAAAAATTAATTTTCAAATTCAGGCTAAAAAACTATCTTTGGTGTTTACTGTCCGATTTGTCTGCAATTTGGATATGTTATTGTCCTAGGCAAGTGTTTTAATAAATTACACTTACATTTCCCAAATTCACTATTACGGTTGAATTAAAAAATATTTTTTGAAAAATACTGCCGCCAACTGAAATTTGTGTTTTAATCCAAACTATTTAAAATTCATTTTAATACATCCTTTGCAGAAATCCACGAGTTCAAAAATAACTCCACACTAAATAAACAACACATGTAAACAACTTAGAAGTGCACTTGGTTATCGCCACTAGCGCGACAATCAACCTTGAAGGAGATTCTGCAAGATCGGCACCAAGGACACAGCGACCGATGCATAGTAACCGATGCGTAATTTTACAAATTGTGTGAATTGTCGGCTATATAAAGAGCCGTTGCAGGCCAGGGTCCTCACTTCATATCCTACAGCCCCAGCATCAACAAGACCTGTTGCAGATTTTAACTTAAAATTCAGTGGTTAGAATAATTTCGGCTAAAATATGATTATTTTACTCTGGACTTAGAAAAATTTAGTGGTTAGAATAATTTCGGCGAAAATATGTTTTTTTTACTCTGGACTTAGAAAAATTTAGTGATTAAAATAATTTCGGCGAAAATATGTTTTTTTTACTCTGGACTTAGAAAAATTTAGTGATTAAAATAATTTCGGCGAAAATATGTTTTTTTTACTCTGGACTTAGAAAAATTTAGTGATTAAAATAATTTCGGCTAAAATATGATTTTTTTACTCTGGAGGTTTGTAGGTACTTTATACAATTATCTAAAAAGTAGTTTCTCAGATTTTTGATAAAGGGCTTAGTTTTTATAAAAATTTTGAATTTGTGTTTTTTTTTTTAAATCTTCATATTTTGAATTTTGATCGTATTTAAATTTTTAAAATGGTAATTTTTGTTTATAAAAAGCAGAGCATGACATCTCTACAGTCATTTCAACACAAAATGTTGACCTGTGCAGTCTGTTTTATGTCTTACTCCAACAGAAGCAATTTATTACGCCATTATCGACTTGTTCACAAAGTTATTCCTAAAATTTGTAAAATATGTCATCAAATATTTGACAATAGCAATTTTAAAATGCATATGCTAGAGAACCACAATACTTGTAATGTGTGTAAGAGAGTCATCACCCGGAACAAACCCCGCCACCACCTACGATGTGACAAGCGGCCCTATAATGTGTTTAAGTTTTACGGCGAGTCCGCGGATATATTAGACACACTTCAATCTTGTCCTTTACCTATCAAATGGATTCTTATTAGGAGAGTGAAATTTATCAAACACTCAGTGGACAATAATGGTGATTTAATCATTGACAAAGAATGTATTGCTGATTTTCGAAGTTTAACTAATTTATCAATTGAGAAAGCACAATTAAAGACTCAAATTGAAAATTCACTTTTAAAAATCGATACCTCCATGCACAAGTATCAAGCCCAAGGCAGTGGATGGATATATGACCGCACCAAATACTGGCAGTTGCATGTTTATAAGTATAAACCCCTAACTCCCAAATCATACATTCCCATGCCAGAAAATATAAAATCAAAACATGCTGTTTTAAATATTAAAAACACCGATAATAAATGTTTCACCTGGAGTGTTTTAGCAAGCCTGAATCCAAGGAATCGTAAAGAAAATGCAAATCGAGTATTTTACTACGAACCCCACATAGGCCAGTTGAATATGACAAACATAAAATATCCAGTAAAAATATCTGACATTGATAAATTTGAAAAACAAAATAACATAAGTGTTAACGTATATGGAATTGAAGGAAAAACAATATATCCACTGAGAATAACTAAACTAAATGGCAATACTCACGTCAATCTGCTGCTTCTAAAACACGGTCAGAAATCACATTACTGTTTAATTCGTGATTTTGACAAGTTAATGTTTAATTCTACAAAAGATGACCATAAGAAATATTTTTGCAAGTTCTGTTTGCAACATTTTGGCACCAAAAATAAATTGGAACGTCACACAACATATTGTAAACCCTTTGGGCATCAAAGAGTACAAATGTCTAAAAAAGATACACTACAATTTACGAATTACAAATATCAACTTAAAGCTCCCTTTGTGATTTATGCAGATTTCGAATGTTTTATAAACGGCGGCAAACACACTCCTTCTGGATTTGCTTATGTTGTGGTGAGAGACTCTAAAATTATTTACGAAGAGTTGTACAGCGGTGAAAATGTAATGGATGTATTTTTTGAAAAGTTATTTAAAACCTATGACTTTATTAAAAGTCAGATGGAAGTATATGTTCCCCTTGTAATGACTCCAAAGCAAGAGGCATCCTTCAAAAACTCTAAATACTGCCACATATGCCAACAGCTGTTACTGGGTGATAAAGTGCGCGACCATTGCCATCTAACAGGCAAATTCCGAGGACCCTCCCACAACGCTTGCAATTTAAACTATAAAGTAACCAAGAAAATTCCAATATTCTTCCACAACCTTAAAAACTATGATGGTCATTTAATAATGCAACACTTGGGAAAACTCAATCGCAAATTGAATTGCATAGCCAAAGACATGGAAAAATATATTTCGTTCTCTGTTGATGATTTGGTATTTTTGGATTCATACAACTTTCTGTCTCTTCCCTTAAGCAAATTAGCTTCCAATTTAAATACATTTAGATTTATAGACAATCCACTACTACAACGCAAGGGCGAATTTCCATACGAATACATGACAGGACCAGACAAGTTTTTAGAGCCCCTACCACCCATAGAGGCATTTTACAGCAGCCTAACTAAAGAATGTATATCTCCTGCACAATATGAACATGCTAAAAATGTATGGAATCATTTTAATATAAAGAATTTAAAAGAATATCACGATTTATACCTTAAAACAGATGTGTTGTTATTGGCTGATGTGTTTGAGACATTTAGGGACTTGAGTTTAAAGGATTATAAACTCGACCCTGTCCAAAAGTACTCATTGCCTGGACTAACATGGGAGGCGTGTCTTAGAATGACCGGCATAAAATTAGAATTATTTCAAGACATTGACATGCATTTGTTTATAGAACACGCCATTAGAGGCGGTGTAAGCATGATTTCCACACGCTACGCTAAAGCCAATAATAAGTACATGGGCGAACATTATGACCCAAATCAAGAAAGCACCTATCTTGTATACTTAGACTGCAACTCGCTATACTCTACAGCAATGTGCGAGTCGTTGCCCGTTGATGGCTTTAGATGGACAAACGAGAAAGATTATAAAGCCAATAAAAATGAAAACTTTGGATTTATTTTGGAAGTTGATTTAAAATACGATAAAAGTTTACACGATTTGCACAACGACTACCCGCTTGCACCAGAAAAAATGAATGGAAAATTAATACCAAACTTAAATGACAAAACCAAATATATTCTACATTATAAAGCACTAAAAAAATACGAAGAATTGGGTTTGGTAGTTACAAAATACCACAGAATCTTAAAATTCAGACAATCGAATTGGCTCGCGCCCTATATTAATTTTAATATTGAAAAGCGACAAAAAGCTGAACATGATTTTGAAAAAGACTTTTACAAACTGTTAAATAACAGTCTCTTTGGTCGAACAATTATGAACCAACGCAAGTTTCGTGATATACATCTTGTAGACGAGTCTAAGTTAACAAAGTATGTTACAAAGCCAAGATTTGACTGCAGCAAAATGTTCGATAACAAGTTGCATGCTGTGCATTTAAATAAATTAATTGTAAAGTTTGATAAACCAATATATTTAGGAATGACCATTTTGGATATCAGCAAAGTAATAATGTATGATTTCCACTATAATTATATGTCAAAATTTAAGAATAAAAAGTTCTTAATGACAGACACAGACAGCCTTCTTTATTCTATAGTAACAGAGGACTTTTACAAGGAAATACAATGTGACTTGGACCGTTTTGACACCTCTGCATATAGTAAAGACCATTTCTTATACTCTGATAAAAACAAAAAAGTTACGGGCAAGTTTAAAGACGAATTAAATGGTCAAATTATGTATGAATATTGTGGTTTAAGGCCAAAATTATACTCTTTCATTCCTCTACAGTGGTTATACGAAAAAGAAAAGCAAAATGAGCTAGAGGTTAAAAAGGCAAAAGGAGCTGACGGCGCTACAGTTAAACATCTCTTAAGACACCAACATTACTTACACTGTCTTGCAACCGGAGAAGATTACTACGAGAATGTTACAAGAATTAAATCCACAAACCACCATCTGCAAACATTAACGATGAACAAAAAGGTACTCTCTTTTGATGACGACAAGAGGTTTATTGTGGATGGCATCAACACCCTTGTCCTTGGTCACTATAAAATTGGTCAAACATAAATCTGTATTTGCCATTATTCTTTGGCCTTTCCTTGTCTATTACAAAAAAGCCATATTTAGACCTATCCCAGCACTGATGGCAGAGATTTCTAAATTGGTTAAATGAAAAATCATTTCCCACATGATTGTTATACACATGTTTTAAATTTAAATCGTCTTGTTTAAATAATATTAGGAAATTAACATTGTCACGTAAATGTTTGTGTACTTTACTGTAAGATTGACACAAGTAAAAACTGCTAATATTTTTGTGTCTGCCCATTGAGAAAAATTGTGTGATATTTGGACTATTTATGTCATCAAATACAACTATTGAGTGTGATTCTACATCATTTGGTGTGATTTCACAGTTTGAATATGTGTGTAATTTAACTTCATCACACAGACGGAATATTTCAATTATTTTTTTATATTTTTCTTGTTCTAAAGATTTGGATATTATATATAAATTTGTAAACTTTAATCCTTGTTTTTTTACAATTAAGTTATAAATTACAACAGTCTTCCCCGAACCACTGGGCCCTATTATAAGACAGCGAATATTATTAGGAAATAGGCCCAACTTCTTTGGTGTATTTTCTTTATGTGCAATTTTAAATTTGTTCTTTTGTTGAATAAATGACATTTTTTATATAATGGTGTATTTTCTTTATGTGTTAAATGACATTTTTTATATAACATTGGAAGTTAAAGGGGGGTGTATCGATACACCCCCCTTTAACTTCCAATGTTATATAAAAAATGTCATTTAACACATAAAGAAAATACACCATTATATAAAAAATGTCATTTATTCAACAAAAGAACAAATTTAAAATTGCACATAAAGAAAATACACCAAAGAAGTTGGGCCTATTTCCTAATAATATTCGCTGTCTTATAATAGGGCCCAGTGGTCATTGTCCACAATGTTATGATTGTGTTAAATTTGTTTATATTACATATATTTCTTACACAATTTACAAACTATTTTTGTGTCGGTTGACAGAACGTGTAAAGTTGTATTAAATGGATGTAAACCAGTATCTGTGCCTGTGTCCAAATGTGTTGGAGTGTGTTATTGTGTCTCTGCATTTGTGTTGTTTTATAAACTTTAAATATTACTATGTCCTTATACTCTTACTATTTCTGTTACTATAATATTTATCTTTTACTGTTTGTTTTCCAAGTTTGATTGTGGGTTTGGCTAATATATCGGATGTTGTACCAATACTGTCTAAATAGTGGTGGATTGATTACATGCTGCACTATGTGGTGTTTGTCTTTGGCAATACACTTCCAACACATTTCCTGTCTAATATCTGGCCGGTTGTATCCAGCACATTTATGTTTTACTTTACAACAACACAATGAGACGTCTATTCTGCTGCTTATACAACAGATGTACGGGTCTTGTAGAATGTGCATATTAAATGCATATATTACTCTGCTGCACAGGATGTAGGGTTTAATAGTACAAAACCTAATACAAGGATTAAGAATAGAATTATAGAATTTCGACAATTTGGGTACTAATGTTAATATGTTAATTATATTGAGACTATAAACTTATTTAGTCGAATTTGTGGATATTCCATATTTGCATGTGGGTGTCCACTTACATGTTACACTTACCGCTCACCTATGTTTATATACAATATATATTTACAACCTCTATATGCCTATGGTGTAATCTGTCCTGTTTACATGTTTCCGCTACTTTTGTATAAAAGAAATGTACTCTGTTAGCCATTTATTGGGGAATTGTATTAAACCTACTAACGAAAGATTTGGTATATGGTTTTTATTAGAAAATCTACGTAATAATAACCTTCTTACAGACATAGGTAATATAAACTATTGCGAGGGTGAACCAAAATTAAATAACATCTATAACGGATGCGTTTTGTGATAATGTTAGTTAAGATAACCAATGTTACGGATTGTGATGGGGACGTTCGGAATAAATTTAAAGTTAAGAAGGAAATATGTGGCTCGTTTAATAGCTACTTATGAGGAATATTTAAAAAGTTCTCTTTAGCTCGACATGGTGTTGTGGCCAAACTACCATTCTCCCAAAGCGAGGGTGTGTTACAAATAATAAAGAAAGATATTGACCAAATTAAACAAAAGTATGATGATCCTATAGCAATTCCCTATAAAATAGAGCTTGCAAATGTTAAAATTAAGGATTTGTTGGAAGACCTTCCAAAGAAATGTACTATCTTATGGATTTCGATATAACGCTAGATTTGGTTGGAATATTTAATAAAGAGGAAATGTGCCAATATCTTACAGAAAACTTTTGCTACCAGGGGGGCGAATGGGCCCCCATAAGTTTAACATGGTGTAAATAGCAGGGTAAAAATATATAATAAATTTATATGCCAGATTACAAGTCCTGGAGTAATTAAAAGTATAGGAAACCATATAATAAACTTTGTAAACCTAAAAGAAACGTTCTAAACTAGCTAGAGAGAATAACAAGGTTAGAGGCAACAATCTATTGTAGAGGTTTTGGTAAAGGGTTTGAACCTTTAAGAGATTGTTTAAGTCTAATAGAAGACAACAAACGGTACTTCCAAAATGCTCCATTCTATGCTGTACCTCTGCATAAGATGTGGGTGAAAGTTGCCAATTACAAAACAGTTGTTGTTTAGTGTTTAACGATGCATATTGGGGGAAGATAACTGGAGTACAACTAAAACTGCCAAAAGATAGTACACAAAGGGAAAAGTTAATAAAGTATGCTCTATCTGCATTTAGCTTTAACTGTTTACCAACTACGTAGAGGTAATAGAGGAGGATGCCATAAGTGTAAAGCATATGTGTTACATCAAATCTGGGGGCACATCAAATACACCTTTCTCCACTATACCTAAACACATCAATTTGGAAAGTCCTAACCTTACTCCCTACGTTTTAAGAAGCCGGACCAATAAACTGTACCCATACACTATTAAAGAAATAGAGCCACTTTCCAAGCCTTTCTTAGAGAGGAAACTGGAATTAGAAGACATTGGAATATGTGGAAAATACTGTTGCAGAGGAAGCACAGTTGGCTAAAGAAAGAAGGGAAAGAGAGGATAAATTAAAAGATTACTTCCTACGAGCATTATGGACATTATATAGTGTGTGCGTTTGTAGTAAACAAGTTTGTGGGGGTGTTGGCAGAAAAGGATGGAGGGGTGTATACTATGTTAAGGGTGTCTGTAAAACTGTATTTATAGAGATAAATAAGAATAGGCAAGGTGTGTTGCCATACGGTGGTGATTTGGACATTATTTACCTACCTACCAGCCACTTGCAAGCTTTAACGGAACCGCAACATTTTATGGCAATTCCAAAAATAGAAAGTTTCCGTAACAATGGACAAGAAGACATAGAGATGCAAGATATTAAAGGCAATGTTAAATTTAAAGAATGTAGTAGACTGGAGGATTTGGAATATGGTGCGCTATTAAACAAGTCCAACATAGAAAAAGATATATTGTACAGTTTGAAAATATTCGTAACCTTTATGTCTCCAACCGCTGGAAAGGGAGCTAGAATGTGGGAAGTTTGATTTTAACTGCCAAATTAAGTTGGATAAAATAAAGACTACTCCAAACAAGCACAAAGAAAGATTAGTGTTTTGTGTTTAGTTGTTTTGGGGTTTAAAAATTTATTTTTGGCATTGGCTTAAAACATATCCAAAATTTGTTCTGACCATAATTGTGGATATATATTACTTATCAGCTGGATGTATATAATAAGCTTGTATTTATTTTTTAAAATCCAACCGTAATAGTGAATTTGGAAATGCACTTAAGCAATGGCCAGTAATATATTGCAGTCATATCCAAAGTTTGGTTACGACAAAACAGCACTAAAGGGGAAAAATATACGGTAAATTTAGATATAAGGGGATATAACAAGTCGAAAAGTAAATAAAGGAGTTATTGGTAGTAATTTACAAAATATAGTTTTGTAAAAACACAAATACCAATGTTAGTTTTTAGGTTGTGGCAAAACAAACAACTGTATTATAGGTGGAAATAATATTGTAATTTTAGATATAGTTGGGGGCTATAACATATCCAAAAATAAATCAGACAATAAATGCTTAGGACAATATCCAAAGTGACAATAAACAGCAAAGTCAGTTTTGGGATTACAGCAAAATAAACAAACAGACAAAATACTGTATTGTGGGGGGTAATGGAACGTGTGGTAGTGTGGTCTTGTTACCTATATAAGAGCTATAACATATCCGAAAATAAAGAAGTTTGAAATTGTATATTTTTCAAAATATTTTTTAAATTTGACCATTATAGTTAATTTGTCAAATGTGGATGGTACATATACACTAGCCTAGAATAATGACATAAATTTTAAACAAATCAGACCATAAATAAAGAAGTTGCCAATTGGCAGTATTTTTCCAAATTTTTAAAAATTTAACCGCAATATTTGTAAAATGTGGATGGTGCATATACATTAGCCCACAACAACAACATATCCAAATTTTAAACAAATCGGACAGTAAATAAAGAAGTTGGCAATTGGCGGTATTTTTCAAAAATATTTTTTAATTTGACTGTAATAGTGAATTTGGGAAATGTGGATGGTGCATATACACTAGCCTACAACAATAACATATCTAAATTTTAAACAAATCGGACATTTAATAAAGAAGTTGGCAATTGGCAGTATTTTTCAAAAATAATTTTTAATTTGACTGTAATATTTGTAAAATGTGGATGGTGCATATACACTAGCCTACAACAATAACATATCCAAATTTTAAATAAATCGGACAGTAAATAAAGAAGTTGGCAATTGGCAGTATTTTTCAAAAAATATTTTTTAATTTGACCGTGATGGTGAATTTGGGATATGTAAGTGAAATTTATTAAAACACTTGCCTAGGACAATAACATATCCAAATTGCAGACAAATCGGACATTTAATAAAGAAGTTGGCAATTGGCAGTATTTTTCAAAAATAATTTTTAATTTGACTGTAATAGTGAATTTGGGATATGTAGGTGGAATTTATTAAACCAGTTGCCTAGGACAATAACATATCCAAATTGAAGACAAATCAGACATTTAATAAAGAAGGTGGCAATTGGCAGTATTTTTCAAAAATATTATTTAATTTGACCGTAATATTTGTAAAATGTGGATGGTGCATATACACTAGCCTACGACAATAACATATCCAAATTGCAGACAAATCGGACAGTAAATAAAGAAGTTGGCAATTGGCTGTATTTTTCAAAAATATTTTTTAATTTGACCGTAATAGTGAATTTGGGATATGTAAGTGTAATTTATTAAAACACTTGCCTACGACAATAACATATCCAAGTTTTAAACAAATCGGACAGTTAATAAAGAAGGCGGCAATTGGCAGTATTTTTCAAAAATATTTTTTAATTTGACCGTGATGGTGAATTTGGGATATGTAAGTGAAATTTATTAAAACACTTGCCTAGGACAATAACATATCCAAATTGCAGACAAATCGGACATTTAATAAAGAAGTTGGCAGTTGGCAGTATTTTTCAAAAATAATTTTTAATTTGACTGTAATAGTGAATTTGGGATATGTAAGTGGAATTTATTAAACCACTTGCCTAGGACAATAACATATCCAAATTGAAGACAAATCGGACAGTTAATAAAGAAGGTGGCAATTGGCAGTATTTTTCAAAAATATTTTTGACCGTTATAGTGAATTTGGGAAATGTAAGTGGAATTTATTAAAACACTTGCCTAGGACAATAACATATCCAAATTGCAGACAAATCGGACAGTAAACACCAAAGATAGTTTTTTAGCCTGAATTTGAAAATTAATTTTAAAAAATATAGAGGAGGGATGGGGATGGGGACAATATATTTAATATAGGCAAGGGTTGGACAATAGTATAGGCTAAGGCGCGGGAGCTCTATAGGCGGGAGCTGGCGTCGGTCCAAAAACTGATCCCCATAAGAATAACATGGGGAAAAAGCGCCGGAAGTGATGTTAAACCGCCATTTCACATCTACTACACAATAACTTCTAAGTTGTTTACATGTGTTGTTTATTTAGTGTGGAGTTATTTTTGAACTCGTGGATTTCTGCAAAGGATGTATTAAAATTAATGCAAATTTTAAATGGGGGAAAATAAGGCAAGGGCCAAAAAGAAAATTTGTGTAGGGTAGGATCGGGCGTCGGTGCAAAAACTGATCCCCATAAGAATAACATGGGAAAAAAGCGCCGAATAGTATGCCTCCCCGGTAATTCACCACTACTCCTGCATACTCATCCCCAATGTTATTCTTATGGAGAATAATTCAAATTTGATACATCGCTTATTTGTGAATATATTTTTATGAAACTTGGTATGCGGCTTTATGTGGGATTAAGACATACATTTTGCATTAGAAATTCGCTGAGTACGCTGGTTTGCTGTGACGGGGGTATTTTAAAGTTAAAAACGCTTTTACTATTATACTGAATTTAATAAAATACGTGAGGTCTCGATAACTGGGAATCATTTACAATGACAGAAGGAACAAAGTAGGAAATTATCAACCACAATTATTGATATGGGTTTACATTATGCGTTTACATTTACTCCGAATACAGTAGCTATTTATTCGGTTGATGTTTTGTACAGATCATTGAAAACAAAATAAATGTGAGTGTCAATAGCTTAAAGGACTATGTCAACCTTGCTTTATCAAAGAAATATGTAAAGGCTGCGTCCATCAGTTAAAGGAGAAATTTTAATAAAAATGTGTTTTAAGAAATAAATGAAATTGGGATTTACAGACATTTTTCCTAGATGAACCAAACACATTTTTTTGAAACTGTAATTGTCATAACTGTCCTTATTATTTAAGTTAACACTCATATAGTCAAACCTGACGTTTTAACATGTATCTGGTCATGAAGAATAATTTGCTTTTCTTATTGTAGCATTACAAATGCCTGACCGACTGTTGAGATATTGGTCACTTGGGATTAAAAGCTCAGGACTGGCCTTCTGTTTTGAGAAAGTCCACTTCACCTCAAGCTGAGATTTCTTTGTTTGGTCAAAGTTCATTGTTATTTTAAACTTTCTTCTGAGCAAGTCTTTGTTCTAAAAAAAATAATGTAATGGAGCTCCCAAAATTTTCGTATATAGAGCTTATAGATGTTCATAACTTCCTATACTCGTAATAAAAAAAAAATAAAAATACGTATATTTTAAAGATTCTTGTCACAAATAAAGACCATATAATGTCAGTCTGATTAAATTTAAAATTCTGAACTCTATGGCCTATACAGAGATCACGACTGAAACCCGTCGTGAGGGATAGAACTCAAAAAAGGCGTTTGCTTCAGACAAACTCTTAATATTTCAACCTAAAACCTGAACCGTACAAATTTAAAACTATTACTTGATGGTTGATTGTTAAAAGATTCATTCATTTGCAATTTCATAATTGGTTTATAGTTAAACTATCCTAGTTGGATGATACATTTTACTTATAAATTATATCTTCGTACATGCGTATATATATAAATCTTCGAATCTGCCAGAAGTATGTTTTAAAATAGTGTGATATATCCACCACTACAGGTCATAACCTATCGTGGTTATTGTTTCGATCATATTTGTACGTATCTTTAAGTCCATCTGTTGTATTCAAATAAAACAATAAAGATGCATTAAAATAAAAAAAAAAATATTTATACAATTAATGTACAGTATCAAACAAACAAAAGACCTTAAACAATAAACATTAGACAAAAACAATAGACATTTATCAACCGATGAGGTGAAAACATTTAAAATAATCTTTAATGTAACTCTCTAAAAGAATAATTAATTGAACTCCCGTAAAGTTTTATGAACTAATTGAGTTTAAACTAACTGAACTGGGTTTGAAATCAGTTATTTGTTGCCAAATATTCACCATAATTTGGCTATCTTTAGAGTCACCAAGTCACTCACATGTTAAGTCCTTTGCAAATTTGCGCAGACCTTTTTGGTTTAAAGTATTAAGGTTCAAATATTGTATGGTAACTGGCTGGTTCATGTGGGGGTTAAAAACGTCCTCATAATTTGAGGTTGGTCAGATTCCTTGGCAATATCTAAAAATATTGTTAACCAAACACAAAACAAATGGATACAAACTTTGGTTTAAAACTTATCGAGAACTTTCTTTCAACGCCACCGGCATTGTTTTTAATAGAATACACAAACGTTTTTAGGGAAAGCGGTCCAGAACCCCTAAATTGTTTACATTTACTGCTTTATTCTTAAATTAAGTGTAAAACATAATAGTATATTACTATTTTTATTATTTAGCTACTTTACGATCTCTTTCATACAAAATAAATATTAATACAAGTGTTCCGTGATTTTTAATCTTACAAAACAATGTATTTAGGTTACTCATAAATAACAACTAAAGTAAACATCAGAAGAGAAAACAAATTGTTTAAAATAATAGACTCGTTGGAGTTAAATAAGTTTAGCTGATGGATGGCGGTCGCAGACTTATACCAATCAAAGCAATCTATTAAACACAGTCGAGTGATGCGATCAACCGAGTAAACAAGATGTTGCAGAACACTTTTTATCTTGTTTCAACAAAAACTATGCTAAAACGTTTCACTGCTGTTTTGTCAGTGGCCTTGTTCATTTCACTTAACTTACAATTCGCTAACCTAAAATTTAGAAAAAAATAAATAATTAGAAATGATTATTATAAACTTTTTTATTGTTCACTTGACGGATGATTTTTACAGTGATTGTAATTCCAACTTTATTGTTTACCGTTATTTTTCTTGGAATATCTTGAAATAACTGAATTATGTCGATAATTAAAACAAAAAAGTTTCAAACAGAGCATATTTGGAATCAATATAATGAAATACTTTTTTAATTTTTAAAATGGTACTGTGTTTGACTTCTTTAAAAAATAAAAGCCCTACCCACTCATTTAGAGGGTTCTTTCAGGTTATTACTAGACTTCAGTTTTTGACACTAACCAAGTTCTTTCCCAATACTTCCCAATTCTTTACCCAATATTGAATCATGAAAATTTTAGTTTCTCTAAATTGAAAGTATAATTATGAAATTGGTTGAAAAATTATTTACATTTATACTGTTATAAAGTAACGGTGATATATGGTATAATCAGGTAGTATAAGAATGTTCCGTTCTAGTGCAAAAACTCCTATACCTGATTGAGCTGACATTTTACATAAATATAGTTTTAATATAAGCTTCGAATTTCCGTTACAATAACCCCATAGGGCTTGGCTCCATGGACCTTCAGCGATCCAATATTATTATTAGTTAAGTTTTATATTTTATAAGATTTGTACTCGATCATAAAATATGAATATGATTGTAGTTATATTGTTGTGTCAGATTATTATACTTCTAATTAGTTCAAAAGGTTATTTACAGAATGCATCAACAAAACTATTTAATTCCCCGTGTGAAGCTGGGAGTAAAAGGTTAAAAGAGTTTTATGGAGTTCAAGTTCTTGTTAAGTATGCCGCTGGTTATGGCTCAACCGATTAATGCAGTCAACCGTTTCATAAACTGAAAACAAGAAAGTTGATAAAACCTGACAAATATTGGGATGGCATATTTTATGTGTTGCAGGATTTCCCGCGAAGGCATGCACAATATTAGTTATATAATAACGGATGGGTTACTCTACAGGCTTGGCAATGTGCCAGACACCAGGACTCTTAAGTGTATCAGGTTGGCAGCCTGCAGAGCCAGGCCGGTGTCTCCACTGCCAAATTAGATCTTAAGCCTCTTCTGCCGGCAAATTTCACATTTCATTTGCGTTATTATGAATTAAATAATTTGTACAGTATCAATTTGTGTAATAAAATATTTATAATTGATTCGCTCGACGTGATTGTTTGTAATATGTAATTTTATAATTATTATTTGCAAATAATTAAATTTACGAGTTTGATATGTCACTCTATTTGTTTATGGTTGAGTTATAAATGTGAAACCTTAAAAACTCTATTTTTATAACGCCTATTTTCACGGTTACTCACTGTTTGTTTACATCTAATTGGGGACGGCTCGCAACAAGTCATTATAAAATTAATGGGGTTTGCTTGTTTTTAGATTTACACAAAGTTTAATATATATACAATGCATTAGTTAGTTAAGTTTTATATTTTATAAGATTTGTACTCGTTCATAAAATATGAATATGATTGTAGTTATATTGTTGTGTCAGATTATTATACTTCTACTTAGTTCAAAAGGTTATTTACAGAATGCATCAACAAAACTAATTCCCCGTGTATAAAACTATTATTCCTCCATAAAACTCCTTTATCTTGGAATACAAAGTTAAAGGAGTTTTATGCAGTTCAAGTTATTGTTAAGTATGCCGCTAAACAATATGCCGCTCAAGTTAATATTAGTAGAAAACGCTTAAAAACGTAACTAAAACGACTACAAATTCGTGAATCTAATGAGAAGTTCACTATATTTATGTGTTGCTAACATCGCTGAAATTAAAAGTTCCACCGGTGACCATTTCTTACTCATTATTTTGTTTGAGATAGTATTTTTTCATTAAGTAAAATATTGAACATATAACTCAAGATATACTAACTTTTCAGATTTAGTTTTGACTCCCGAATGGACGTCCTCCATAAAAAATCAGTGAATACCCTGAAAAATTGTTTTTTCGCCCGATGTAAAATTGGCGGAGTACACCACTTTTCTAATTAATTCAATCCACGAAAAAAGCCAAAGTAGATAAGGTACTAAAGTTTCCTCTTTTGTAGTTTGAATATTCGATATTTGAAATATTTCTTTATACAAATTATAAGAAACACATTATTGGAATAAAGTCAATCAATCAATCTGCACAAAACAGCATTCGATTGTACAGGGCTCACAAGAAGTAGCAGATGAAACACAATAGTGTCAGTGAAAGTTCCTGTAGGCTATCAGATGTTTACGGTTTATCGGTCGCTCTCAACTTCCTTACTTCTTTACTGACCGAGCCCGAACTCAAGGGCGACTTTTAAATTGGAAAAGTTTGCCCTAGCGACAGCTTTAACCGAGTTGTTTAACCTGAGCCTTCTGGGTCCTCTTTTATTATCTAGCCAAGAAACATTTTAAGTAATTTCCAATCTGGTAATAAATGTAGTTATTGTCTTATCCATTTACTTTGATATTTTTCTTTGAGTAAATAAGCTACTAACAATAGTATTTACATTTTAAATATAATATCACATCCACTTTCCCCAAAAACTACTAAACTTTATTGACTAGTGAGACACTACTTTGCTGAACCGTAAGTTATTTATTTTATACAATTTATACAATTTATTGATTTATACAACCTAGATTTATCAAATACTAAACAAGTTAGTGTTTTTTCCTTTGAAGATACAGTTGCTTCGTTTACAATATTTTATAATAATACAATTAATAATACGACCCTAATTCGTTTAAATTATACTTCAACTCATATCCTCATATCATACTAGTTAATCATATCATTTCTAGTTTAACTCGTAACTATTTGATTAGTTAATTCTTCGATAAGCCGGCAGTTAAACTAATATTTTTAATATTGATAGTTTACCTCTTACATTTGTCTTAGCAAGTGATGTTAATTTACATTTGACATATTTACTGTCATCGCAATCAAAAATTTTAAATAACAGATTTAAAATGATCGGTGTATTGTCAGATGAATACAGCCAGGGCGTCTTGTATGTAGCGTTGTTATCTGGACTAAATGTTAGAAATGCAGACAACAAATAATGTACTTGTTGAAGAAGTACAAAACTATTCAGGCTGGATTCACTTCCCTTCTCTCACTTGCATGACATGAAAACTAACTAACTTTGGTAGTATTACAAAGTAAATACCCCCGTCGCATCAAACCAGCATACTCAGCGAATGTCCAATGGAGATATAAATGTCTTAATACTACATAAAGTCACTTACCAAGTTTCATAAAAATATATTCACAAATAAGCAATATATATATATATATATATATATATATATATTTATAATTTTAATTATTCCCCATAAGAATAACATTGGGGCTGAGTACGCAGGTTTGCTGCAACAAGGAACACAAAAAATTGGAGTTTTATGCTAATATCAATATAACTCATCTATGTGAAGTCATATACCAGATTTTATTCATTTATGTTCATAATTAAGGGAGACAACATTTAATTATTATCCATAAGAATAACATGGGGCTGATTACGCAGGTTTGCTGCTAAAAGAGCCTTTGACAAATTTTGTTTAGCAAATACCAATGCGCCACAACTAGATGAAGCCGTATACCAAGTTTCATCAGTGTACGTTCATAAATAAGCAAGATATAAAATTTTTCTTTTCGTCCATAAGAATAACATTAGACAACGTACTGTGATTAGCACTTTCAATATCTCGGTAACCAACTGACGTAGAGGAATGATCAAAATACCAAATTGTGTATTCTTTTAAGCTGAATAAAATGGTAAAACCTAAAGTTTGACTATTTCCAAAATTATATGTACAAAATTCGTAAACCCATTTTTGGGGTACAAAACCCCCCAAAAATATCCCTTCAGATAAAGCGATCTGGCTGGTTTTCGAACTTAAAGTCATAAATGTTGCTTTACACGTTTATACCAAATTTCATAAAAATCGGATAATTTTTACGAGAGTTATGGTGCTCACGGACATATCGGATATATATATATATATATATATATATATACAGTTTCGAACGAATGGTGTTTTTGGGGTCTGGGGACCTCAAAACGAAAAGTTATCATGGTCCCGGGCCTAGGTCTTACCATGCCGACTAAGGTAATAGCTCTTACCTATAGGGGAAATTCGCTAAAACAAATATTTTTAGAAAAGGTAGAACAAAACTTTCAACTAATGTTTGGAATTTGCATAATGTGTTTTTTATACATGCCAAAGTTATGCGTAATCTATCTGTAACCAGGTTAAATCTTATAACAAATAGGCAAATAGAATAAAGCAATTCCCAGTAAATTGTAATTAATAGTAGTGCATTACTTGTGAATTAAGGTTTCACGTCAAGAATAGGTATGTACGCCAATGTAACATCAGACGTTGAAAAAGAACTACGGATTGTACAGTTAATGCGAGTTGGGCTGGGCCCAAATACACAAATTATACATTTTTTTTATAAATTTAGTTTTTGTAGTACCTGTAAAAGTAGTTAGTTGTTTTTACTTAATGGGGAAATAAATCATGATTTGATTCGCATAACAAAATATATTGTACAGAATTTGTTGTATGGTTGTATTTATTATTTAATTTATATACAACAAATGAAAATTGTAATCTTGTAAATAAAACCGACGGTGCATTATACACATTCCTTTAAATGAATGCATGTATAGGATGCCAAATTATAGATGTCAATAATAATTTACAAGTATTATATCAAACGTAAACACCAGTGAAACCACGAAACATCATGTTTATGACACTACGGACAATTTTAAAATAAATATCATACTTATTTATGCTTACAAAAAACAACTATGCAGCTAATTAATTTACCAATTGGACAGGTTTATATTCTGAAAGGGTCCTCGGCAGTTACAGCAGTAACAGAGGTATTTTTCAAGTTAGAAAATCGAGCCCCCAAGGCCAAACTTCCAAGGCAATTGAGCTGTGGAATTACAAGGAAATGATACCAGCCTATATCCGATCATTCGATTCGTGACGTGATTTTTAAAACAAGGCTTTATTCTCAGCCTTGTATGAAGGCTAACAGAAGCCTATATTATTGCTATGCTTATTACTCCTCCAGGCCAGTTAGCCTGTTTGGAAACAATGAATTAGGGCAAAGTAAATGTATGAGTACATATTATAAAACTCATGTTTAAACTTATGTTATTCTTCTCACATATTTATGGAAATTCACCAAACTTAATATTATAAACATTATTTGAATAATTATTTTGCAATAATGTTGAATCAACTTTAAGTCAGGATTTAAATGGTTATTTCTTTGTAATGCGCTGAAGTTAAATCGATACATATAAATAGTGTAACTATTGTCTTTAAAATATAATGCAGCATGCCGCCATGGTATAAATTAATGGTGTTTTCAATTAACGGCTTAATTTTTATTATATTGCGGGAAAAGATTAAAAAACCTATGAATGGCACATAATTTATTTATATGTGCAGAATACATAAGTATATAATAAACAAATACGTCAACTAAATTAAAATGCAGAAATAATAAACATTATATAACAAATTGATTGTTTTATACTTATTAATGCAAACCGTGCTTATATTAAAACTTAAATATTTGTCAATAATGACGTAATGTCATAACAAAAAAATTTTAGAAAAGTTAGAAAGAAATTATTATCCATAACTTAACGTTCAGTAATTGATTAATCTTTAACGTCATAAATTTTAGATTGATGTATTCTAACATCAGCGAATAAAAGGTTTTTTCAGATATAACATGTAATTTACGATATAGAGTACGGAAGTAGAAACAAAACGTTGAGAAACTTTGTTGGAAAGAAAGTTTGAGAGGTGTTAATTTCTCCGGAGTTGTAAACAAACTACGGAAACAAGATTGGCCTGAGTTGATTAGGCCTTAAGGAGTTTAAGTGGGAACCTTCTACAAGTCCTCAGTTCTTTTGCCTTGATAACTCCCGTAGGATGAGTTTATAGTTAAAGATTTACTGACTAATGTTATATAATTATATATTAAAATGTATTTTATTGTTAATGATTTAAACATAATTACTGTACGAGATAGTATATACAAATTGAAATGCTATTTTATGCTAAGTAACATTTTGGATTGTTAAATGTTATTGCCTATATAAAATGCTTAGTCGTGGCAGGAAATTTTGAGAAACATTAAGACTGACACCGATAGACAGTCTGAGACAATTATTGGTTTTTGGGATGAACCTGAATGGGAAAATTAAGGAGATCTGTGGAACTTCTATTATAGTTCATCAACTCTGTTTCCCTGATTACTCTAAGATTAGTTAATTATGAGATTCACTTTCTCCTGGTTTAGGATTTGATCCTTAAGTGATTGACCAACTTATCCTTATTTAAATTTTTGAAGATAATTTCTCTTGTAACCCCTTATTTATTTGCTTTTGTCCTTGTTTCCACGCCATTGCCACTTTTTAACGTGATAACTGGGAACGGCCAAAACCCTGGCCCTGCTACTATCTTAGGTTTACTTGTTTTTGGGAAGTATCTTATATATATTATTTATTTCAACAGGAAAATCATGGACAGTTCGTATGCCTTATCCACTGAACTGACATCAACGCTTGAGGTGTCTATTTAAAGCCCTTGAGGTGTTATTTGTTATTGTACGCCAAAAATTCGATATATAATACTTAAACTTTGTTCCATTTTGAAATAGGCAATTCAGTTACATAAAACTGAGATTATTCAGGTGCAACGGATGATTGTCGAATTGTTGTTAGTATTACAACCAAATATTTTGGAATGTTTTTAAATCATTACAATTTCCTATTTCAATTAAATTGTGTTCTTGTGGGTAGTATATCATTCTTTCTTCCATTAATTTTTTATATTATTGGTTTTGAATATTGAAAGTGAGAAATATTTACACCGTTTATAGCTGGTTATAAATTAATATTTAAATTTAAAATTGCAAAGGACTCACCGTCTTGAGCAATCCAACCACTTCTCTATTCAGTGTACATCAGCACAATTTTAATAGTTAAACCATTTAGTAGCGAACTGGTAGTTAAAACTCACACGCATTGCGCCACGCACACGCAGTTTATTAAAGCAATTCCTGGTCACCAACTAAACCATTATAAATTTAAAATTTTAACTGGGTCCAGTATCACACTTTCTAAAATATACAATTACTATTACGGCTACTGAAAACATAGAGCAATTAAAAAAACAAGGATATTTAATTGTGTCCATATAAAATTTAATATAACGTCACCGTTACATCTTTATTTATTTTATAAATAGCTGAGCTATAGACTCATATAAATCGAAATTAAAATCTAGATAAATTCTATTACGAGGATACATTTATTCAATAAAATACTTAGGTGCATTCATTAATGTTAATGTAATACCACTTATAATCAACTCTAGCTGCATCTGCTTTCTATTTAAGTCTCTAACTTGTTTTTAATTGGAGACATGATATTCATCATAATTATATCGTACATTCAGACATGTTCATCATTCAGGTTTATAAATAGATTGGGTACAAAAATTGAGTGAGTGACTTAGCAGTTTTCTTTATTTAAATTCTGAGTTCTAACAATTATAGAATAATTGTATGCTTGGTACCATTTCTGTAATTACACCTACCACATATATCTCATCTCCTAGGCAAGGTACTGCGAAACAATTGAGATAATCGCAAGTTTAACATCTATAAAATAAATTAAAACTATTTTTGAGACTACTAAAAAGGGTTTTTGATACAACCCTCCCTAAAATTATAAATTATGACAAGATTATCGCATAAACAAATAACTATGTTTTTTAGGTTTATAAGCTAAACTGACACAATAAAATAAATACCAGGATAAAACCAACTTAGTTCAGAAGTTTATATGAAAACCTAATTTATATAGTAAGAATAACAATAATAATGATACTAGATATTTTGTTCAGTTATTTTAGGGTTAATCAAACAATGGCAGATACAAGAATAGGTTCTACCGTCGTTACTGCATGAAATTTTGGAATTCATTCTATTCTTTAATCCACGGAATGATTTTTACAGTTTTTTGGTCGTTACAGATACAGTTATTGGATGTATAATTGATATTTTTGAGTAATAATTATAAATACCCTAAATATTTATACCGAACTTATGGATGAAATTTGTATTTATCAGAAAAATAAATAAAATAAAACACTTTGTACTTATTGGATATTGCTCGATCAAAATTTGTATTATAGTCATAAGGTTATCACTATGGTATATCGTAGATTAATATTCTGACCCATAAAAAATATAGTTTATACTTTTTCAAATATACTGGTCATCTCAACATGAGATCTCCTTTTCAGACAAAAACTGTAACTACATCAAAGGCACATAGTGGACTGTGTTCAAGGGGCTGTTTGTGCTCATACGGAATGGGAGTTATTGTATACTTGTGGCAGAGGTTGAGATGAAACCCTGCTTATTACGTCAATGTACCTCAGCTCAGAGCAATATTATTTGTCTATATTGTACCAATATAGTCTATAACTATTTGAAGCCACCTATCACTGGGGTAAAAAAGTGGGCATTTCCCCTCTTAATTGGACTTTGTGTTGTATCAAAAGATTCAGTAGTTACTTAAAAAAGGATTTGAGTGGATATTTCGGAAAGATACTAGAATATTTTATATATATGCTACCTTCCTTTATATTCTATATTTACTAAAAGTGAATTAAAAGGGAGAAAATATGTGCCAGTTTTGTAGTACCGTTTATTCACTCATAGAGATCGTTTATGGCTTACTTGTCTACATTCCGCACTCAATGAATATTTATTTGTATTCTTCCCTTTATTCTAAATTTTAGCTGTGCTTAGGAAAAACAATCTTTGATAAAAACATGTTTCTTACATTACATTTTAAAAATCGAAACTAAAGTAAAACCATAACTACAGGGCAAATTTAGAAGAATGTTACACATATTATGAAGGAACTATTTAAGACAGTTGATTAGTTATTTCACATTGATACGTTCTTTTATGCACATTGGTACACGGAATGTAAAGCAGTATCTTTAACTTCAGTATGCCTCTTGAATACAAATTATATGTACACTTCAATTGTATACGTGAAAGGAGGAAAGTCCTTATTTTAAGATCGGTAAGGTATTGGCAGATCGTTATATAAGATCCTTAACACTTTTCCTTATCGAGATGCCTGAGTTACTTGGGTCTTTCGTATATGTATTTTTCTGATTTATTTATCTACATAATATTTTACATCACTGATAAGGAAAAACCACGATAAAAAATGCAAATGTTAAACTAATTTTGAAACGAATACATCATTATGCAATACTACCATAAATAAATTTTAATTTGTATTACATTTAGATACTTTATATCCTTAAAGCTTCCTTAAAGTAGTTAAGACAATTTAAAATAATGCAAACATTACATTTAAGTTATTTATTTTATCTAAGATTACCATTACCCCTTTTAGAAAACCATTTTATTATTAAATATTAGATAATGTATCAATCTTCAATTGGATATAAAGTAAATAATTGATTTTATTTTACAGTGCAATAATTTGATATTTAATTAATTTTTAAGCATCAGCTAGCTAAATTTAAAGTGCGGAGCGACATTGAAGCTTTTGTAATTTGTTGTTGACAAGTTATATTTATATGGTAAACCTTATAGGAAGATAGGTAAAATGGAAGTGCTTAAATTTTCAGATTTCTGACTGACTGTAACCTGCAGTCATTAAAAATATAATTATTGATAAATCTACACACCTTTATAGCACTAATAAAAATGTTACGATTTAACAAAACATTTTTTATAAATTTATATCAGGGATATAAAGAAATTGGACCATATTTTAAGCACTGACAAATGATTGTAGAAGAAAACTTACGTTGCTATGTGAAAAAAAATTAAACATAGCTGGGCCCTGTGTCACGAAAGGTCTTTAGCATAAAGAAGGACACAGACTCCTTTCCCCCAACCTTCTAAAAAAGCTATCTAAAAAATAAATGATTGAATATGCTGCTATTCAGTCAGTGTTTATCGTATAACGTAGTTTTACTTCTAATATTTTAATCAGTAAAATAAAAGATCTTAAAATGTATAACCTAGAATATTGAACTTTAAGTAAATCTTTAGTTTTATTTTAATTTAATTTGAATGTTTGTAAAATATTTTTCAATGATTTTATTAATATTTGCAAGGTACATTAATTGCAAATGGTGGGTCATGCCCAAGAGCAATAACCGTATTTTAAATGCAATATTTTATGTAACAAAATTATGTATTAAATAACGGTAAACTTATAAATGACAGTATATAATAATAAAGTCTTGTGAAGAAAATTTTGTTACAATCCGCAGGGTAACGCTGTAACGAGAAAGCCAAGTCAACAAGAAACCAAGCCGTTAGTTGCACTAGATGTCAACATCTGTTCCTGGTGGTGCTGTAACAAGATGGCGGAGGTTTTGTGGAAATGATAAACTCGCCCTTGCGAGTCTAGTCTCAGGCGCGTTTTCACAGAAATGTTTATATATAGCTTTCCAAAGAGGTTTTTTTTCTGGTAGGCTATAATTCCATTAATACATTAATCAAAACCGAATAATTCAGCTATCGTATAGACCTTCGTATGGACCTTCACCACTAAATAACAAAGTAAGGAACAATACAAAATTATGATACAATAATTTAAGGGGTAATTTCCACTTATTAATTTGTAAACGCACTGCCGGCATAATCTTACAGCAACAAATTCAACTATTTCCAAACAGGTTTGCGCATGGGCAATTCTAGTATCAGTATACTAGGGATATCGGAAGGGAAAGTCAATGCCCTTGCAATTTTATTAATGTTATTAATTATCTTGACCAGTCGATTTGAAACTTAGTTAATTTAAATAATTCAATGTAATTGTAGACAGATAGTTAGTTTTTGTTAGGTTCTGCCTTATTATTGCGTTATCATATTTTAAACAGTAATACCCGGTGGTGAGAATTTATATTTAATATCATAAGTTATATTTAAGTTAGCATAAGCAACTTTCCTTTTAAGGGTTTGTGTGTAATGATAAAACTGATAATGTTTCAGTTGCTGTAATCGATTCACCTATTGCTTACCTAACACAAAAATGCAATATTTTATAAAAAGTTACATATTTTAATATTTATTAACAACAATAATTATTGTTTTTACTTGCAATACATTAATGTTGTAGAGAGTCTTATCAAATCACGAGACGCCGTTGTAGCAAACTATTTGTTCACCAGCTGCTAATAAACTGTTAAGGGTGGATAACAGTTTATTGGTGCTCAGCGTTTCCAATATGCTATTCCATCATATGCTATTGAACTGTGCGGTGAACTAAAGACAGCGAGGGACTGTAACGGCATTAGTCACATGGGCAAGCCAGAGGTGACCGCTCATGACCTTACAGGAGTCGGCCGGGACGGGGATTGAACCGGCCACGTCTGACTTGCTAGTCAGACACTTTACCTCTGAGCTACCGCGTTTTTGTTTGATAAAGTTTTGATTTTAATACTGAGGATAGTTACACATTCTTGTACATTGAAATGTGTGTGATGAGATGTCAATAATAAGGTAAACTATAAAAACTTGATTTTTACACGGTCAAACTAAATTGTAAGTTAAATAATACCATAGAAAAATAAAGCATTTTTCTATGATAATACATATAATTTCTATTATAATTGTTTGTTTATGGGATATTAAATTCCACTTGTTGCACAAACTATTTCTGCTGAATTCAATGGCTGCTTCGGGTTACAATGTATTATGAAATATGCTATAACTAGTAAGTAATGAAGATTAATTGGATTAATCAAATCATCCAGGTGCTATAGTTTAACAATAATTTAACATTATATATTTATAACTTAATCTATGTCAACTATCCCATTATCAATTAAAAAAAAAATTTACTAAATCAGCAATGGTTTGTTGTTTCAAACAAAAACTGTTTGCTTGGTTAAAATAACTCACGCCATTCGTGTTCCAGCTAAGTAAACTGTAGAAACAAGATTAAAATCGGTTTATTATACATAAACAAGTTAGTAAAAGAACTTATTGACGTACCCGTTTTTACTCTATTACTCTTTAACTGATTTATTTAGATCAATTGAAATTTGTCATAAAACGATCGTAACCGTTATTTTATTTATTCAAACTAGATTATTACGCTAAAACTCATTTTATTCGTTAACAATACAAAATACATTTGAAAAGACTAGACACGTTTGCGAAGCAAGAAAAGACTAGAACAATTTTATTTTATAACAGAGTCGTCTAAAACTGTAAAAACGTTTTTCCAAATAATATGACTTTAATTTCCTTAAACCGGCCTTCCTTAGCTCTTTCCGTATATTCTGTGGAAGCCTATAAAAAAACCAATACAAGTGTAATAAGCCCCTTCTAATATAGTGGTTGAGAGTACAACTAGTGACAATAGGTGTCTACATATTGTTTGGTGGCTATAATAAAAACTTGTAAGAAAAAAGAAATTTTAATTTTTCTTTTCACATACAAAGGCGTCAAACCCAACAAGACCAGTCACGGTTAAATCTCCCAAATCTCTGAAAAGGGTGCTACAGTTTTTATTATTGACTTATTTAACTTATGGTTGCAATTACAGTTAACTTATTTTTATCCTTTGTTTCATAATTCATGATTTTGAGAGTAAAAAAACAATTAATGTTGTTAACCAGCTTAAATAGTAGACGATTAATGTAATAAATTATTAGCAAATTGTTCGAGTTTTTAGATAATTTTCTTCTATAATTCTCAAAAAATGCAATAAAATGGTGTTTATGTTTTATTGCAAACCAAAAATAACATCTATATTAAAACAAACGTCAATATTTATTATTTAATTTATCAAATTAGTTTGAAGTAATTAAATTATTAATACTAACAATATGCAATCGAATATTCAACCCAAGCTCACTGGTAAACACCCCGAATTAGCAGAAGATAAGTCTTTACAGTCTTCATCGTTCCGTTTTATCTTTATAGCCTGTGGATGTTTATGTGCTGATAATCCGGTTTTATTACTCTATAATTGCTTTCGTATAACTGAGAGGTATTAAAATAAGGCGTTAAATGAGATGATTGCTTTAGTTACTGTTGTTATTTTGATTAAATACAAATTACTATAGGTAGGAGAAAGTCTTGATAACATTTTCTGATCCAACAGTAAATTATATACATCACTTATTAGTTCAACCCTCTATGCAAGATGTACCAATGACTTTGGATACAAAAAACAATTGTGTCATCACATAGTCCTTAGATATCCACATAGACAATATATATAATATCAGTATATGAAACTAAGTTAAATATAGTACTAATAAGAATGGATATACAACTTAAAGAGTTCAACAACTAGTGCAATTTCCAACAGCTGTTTTAATACATAACATTGTTTGCATTGAAACAACGAAGTAATATAACCGTTTTACAGACAATATTATAAAAACACCAAAGTAATTCAAGCAACTTCTAAACATTTTAGATTGCACTGTTGTTGGTTTTTATTACATTCAGTGAGTATAATATTGAATAATATGCTGAAATTATAGAAAAACAAATATATGTTTTTCGATATTTAAACGGCTTTGGTATTGTTTTGGGTCGAACTATTAAGTGATACAAAATAATATGTTGTTGGATACAATTTGATTTTTTTAATCGTTTTTATTACGGCGTTTTGGAATCATATAACGAGGTTTTTCCATACATGCTCTTCGACAACGTTCTTTCACACAGATTATCATTAAATTAACAAATTCACTGGCACTAAATAGTGTGTAAAGCTAAATATCAGATAAGTCTTTGAATTTTGTATAAAACCCTTCTGTCGCTCATCTCACTTGATTATATTAGTAATATTTATAGCGTTTAAAATACAAATTACATTATAAGAAATATGTACGTAGAAAAATTATCTAACTAAAACATATACATGGAAATAAGGTTTTATTCATTGATTGTGGATTATTTTGCGATATTGCTTTAGTACTTGTTCGTTCTACATTTTATTATTGCCTACAGTCTATGTTTGACTCTTCCCTGCAATTGGCTGATTGGGACCTGTATTCAGTTCAATCTTGGGTTATAACCAAATACAGTGTAAACTGTGTTCCATAAGAATTTGTTGTTCTTCCATTTGCCGCGCCATTCCTCGGTTCATATCTGCCATCCACATTTACTGTTTTTGGTTAAACTCCGTAATTTGTTGGTTTAAATTACTCGTTTGTTCCCTAATATGCCCAATCCTTTGCATGATGACATTAAATTCTGAATCGGACAGTCAACTTGAACTTCTGTATACCTGCCATCCTTCATATAATAATTCACTTGGTAGCATTCACCATTTTCGATCTCGTATTACATAGATGGTTCATCAGAAAATAATACCGTTTCGGTTTACGATGTACATGACCTCGTTTATATACAATCACCAGGAGCGTAGGTAGCTTAGTGAAGCTTTAGGTTACTTTAGTGTAGGTTTCCTCACAATGAGACAAGTTTCCTAGGTTTTACACTGATTAATTTAATCCTCACTTCTATCTCTCTGGTAAAACACAATAATTATAATATCCAAGTTAATTAAATTGAGTTGGTTATCCCTAGGAAGCGTCCTGGAGGCAGTACGGTCTAGGAATCCTAATCCCATTAATTATTTAGGAACTGCCCCTCTGATTTATGTGAACACAGACCACCCAATTTAATGTGAAATTATCTCTCAATAATATTCCCCCTTATCAAACAAACCCATACAATAAAACTACTATAGAACTCAAAACCCCAAATGAATTCAGTCTTCCTTACCTGACATGGCTCAAACCTACCCAGTAAGCAATACGTCTACTCACCCACCTGGCCTGGTGCCTCATTGATTCAAATACAAAAAAGCCACCTTATTTAACTGACCGCCTTCTACTGAGTGTCAAAGCACTCAGTGTTTACATAAACACCTCCAGCACGCTTCCTACTCGGCGAGGTCTTACTTCCTTCAAAAAGGGTTCAGAGACCTAGCTAGTACAATAGTTCTTAACAATACAAATAACTTATAAAAAAATTCCCAACCTTTTTACCCACATTACAGGTTATATCTCCAATTATGAATGAATCCCCAGTGTTCAAAACTTCAGCGTCAGGTTGGGAACACGGGATGGTAAACGTGTCTTTGATCCCTTTTCCAAAAATTGCAATAATTGTATTTCTACATTTTCCATTCTGATTTGAAGTATAACAATTTAAATTAAAAGTTTGGTTGTTCATCTTGTCCTTGAACCTACAAATTACATATTTGATCACTTTGTTTTAATTACGTTGTATACATTTGCCAAGCATTTATTTGTCTAATGACAGTCTATTTTATTTATACCTATGTATTTTCTCTGCGTGATAAATTTGTTATTCTGCTACTGCAACTTAATATAAATTAATTTTCTTTACCTTTACCTACTAATGTTATCATTATATCATTACAGTTATGTTTTATTCTAGTATATAATACAAGAACAATGCAGTCTTTATTATTCTATTTTATAAATTACTTTTGTCAAGGCTGTTTCACGAAGATTTGATGATTGTAATATATGGTGTTCATGAGAGGGGATGTAAAGGACCTTAAAATGTTGGAATTTGTATAAAGTTTTATTCATAGAATCTCTCACTTTAGACCTATTAGATTTTTTTATTATTTCGGTTTGTAACTATAACTACACTTTAGTTACCTCAGTTAAACAAATAACTAAGTATGTTTATGAACCGAAAACATACTAATCACAATTTATATCGTAAATTGAACCAATTAATATGAAACTTTACTTTTATTCTCCTTTAGAGAGATTATTTACTCTTTAAATTTAAATGAGCTAAATGTATGGAAAAATAATAGATCAGTGTTCATTTTAAACTTGAAAAAAGGTGTAATCTGCCATTTTTATATGAAAACTGTTAAAAATATCAATAACAGTTTTTATTTATTCAAACATTATAATTACTTTAATTCGGTATTGCTACAATTTAGTTCACTTACTTAAGGCGATTTCTTGCGTATCATAGACGTCGGCATTTTTCTTCGCTAAGTGGAAACAAATATCAAAGAATATTGAATTAATTTGCACATAAAACCAAAACCAAAACGCTTAAGCGCACCTTTGGAGACAGACTGTGATCTATAAGTATTGGAGATGTATGTTATAAGAGATAACACATGCACTAATACATTTTGAGCCCCGTGTACGAACAGACTATGTTATTCCTGACTCATTTGAACACAACAAATTTATTGAGGCCATGTTTCTTTGTGTTACATGATTCTAAGATAAACTATCCAACACTGAACAGTTACATGAATTCCATGGTAACACATATCATCCAATTTATAATATTTATTATTAAAATATAAACGGCTTAAGAAAACTCATGTATAATTACTTTCTTCCTTTTTCCCAATTTTAATCAATAATTTAATCAATTTCATCATGTTTACTAATTATAGAATATAAAGTGAGGTATCGTGCTTATAAAACATTATAGTGAATTTTTTATATCCGCTGAAATTCCTCTTATGGAGACACTAATAATCATTTGCTAAACACAAGGGTTTTTAGAGGGAAATACCCCCTCCACCCACGCAGGATTAGCTGGCAAGATACCATCCACTACTGCTCAACAATGTTTAGCAGTACCTAAATAATAAGTTGTTATGAAATTGGTCAGGTAATAACAGAGAAATGGCAATTAAATTATTCTTCATAACTGTAAAAACGTACTGGAAAATGTACTGTGTTTACTGAAAAATGAAAACTTCATTTTTATTATTTTAATCAATCGTCTTTAAAATAGTAATAAGTGATAAATATGTTGATAGATTATATTTGAATTTCAGACATTTTGAGCCTTACAATTTTAGGACTTGCAGAAATGCAAGTTATATAATTTTATTAAATTCCAATACTAAATTTAAATTAGTTATAGACTGTTTTGGGAACCATTCTTATATGATTTTTAACAGTTGTTTGTGGATTAAGAAGTCCCTTAAAAATAAAGAAAATGTGAAACAATCCCTCAAAATACTGTGGATTATTACCTGTTTGCCAAATGTATAGAAATCGGTCTGTCGGTGTGGTTTCTGTACTCAGACGGACATCACCTCAAAAACACATTTTTTAGGTTCAACGAGCACCAAAACAATTATTTCCAGCAATAACTCTAATCTGAAAATTTTACAAAAACAATACTTCATCCATGTTTTATATATAGGGGAAGAAATTCATAAGTACTGTATGATATTAATTCGTAAATTTGTTTACGTTAGTTAATATTTTTACCATGAATTACTGTCTTCTAAAAAACATTTCTGATTCCGACTAAGAAAGCGAAACCAATAAACAGAGCTCACATATTAATTTGTTTTTATATCAAAATATTTAGTAATGGAATTTTTTTTGTGATCACTTTTCAAGCCAATCTAGAATTTACCTTTAAACTCGTCCAAATAGTTAGTAAATACTATTTCCAAAAAGAAGGAACCATAATGAAGAACTCATTTAATCTCTCTTCTCAGCAAATTTGAAAATGAAGCTAGGTCTAATACGATGAATGTATAACTCATTTTCAATAAACTATTTTTGAATACCATACATTAGAAACATATAATTGACAATACCAAGCTAAAAAACACAACTAAAATTCTTTTTGGCAACGATTTGAAGTTCAAAATATATATTTTTATCATTGGCTATTTATCAAAACACATGATAAGATGAGAATCCCTTCTGAGAGTGGTGTGGAGTCCTATATATTAATACGATAGGGTTTTTTTCTTTACAGCCATAACTCGATAACGGCTGGACGGATTTTAACGTTTAAGGTGTTTATGCGTAAATTTGCCAATAAATCTCAGATTGTTAAAAAAAGGCATCACTTAATTACAGTAAAGTGCTGTATTTTCGTAACAGTGGCGTTATCCGACGTCGGAAGTCTAAACTACGTGTTGATTAAAAAATACGTTATCCGCATTATTCTCAGATTTTATCGCCTGTTTTGATGTTATCGTCTGTTTTAATATCAGTTGTTTTGTTATATTGGTTTAAAACTGAAGTAACCTTTCGTTGGGTACAAACTTGCTTTGATTCGATCAATAGGACAACTAGTTATTCATTTGATTTACATAGAATTGTATACTAAACGTACATTTATTATCACTATCACTTGCATATATGTAAAACATTATTAATAGTATTGTATATAACAAATGTTAATAACAACAATATTATTAACCTTATTATTTGAAATCATACATATGACATATGAATAGCTAAAAATGTAGGCTTACAACTTACGTTCACAAATAATACTACAAATATAGGCATGAAAAAGTATGAAGCAATCATGGCCGAACCACATTTGTTATCATCAGACCTAACTAGGAGTAACATTTGTTCCTTTTTTATGCCTTACATAAAGAGGTGATAGAGCCTAGGTCTTATGGCAGGTGTAACCTTAACCTATATTGCCTTGTATAATATGGTGTGTATATTTAATTTGTAAGTTCAAGCGTGAATATAGATTTAGGTACTAGTAATTTTTTATAACTTCTTGAATTTAAAACTAAAATTATCGCTGTGATAAAAGATGCAGTTAACGATTAAATTTGTCTGTCGATTATTGCATTGTCGAGTTCCTATATTATTTTAAAAGTTTACAACTGATTAGGTGCTAATCGTTATCCTTTGTTTATGTATTTTAGATTTTATTTTTTAATAGTTTATATATTTATGATCTTATTTGACACAGGTTTTAATAAAATGACTATGCAAAGTTTGTATTAATGGTACTTTTGATTATCAGATAGCATACAATTTCACAAATATTCAAAAACAACTTCAATTTAATAACATAAATGAACATATCCTGTGACTACCTCTTAAATTTGCACTTGTTCTTGACAATATAATCTATGTATAATATAATTTGTTTTTACGTTAGATGGTGTAATCAAAATAAATTTATAAATAGAATCAGCTTATTGATCCTGAAAATCAATTCAGGAAATAGATGGAAAACCTTTATATCAGCAATATCAAAAGGGGGTTGTTAATACTCTTTTTGAAATCATAATTTGATTACGGTGGTCGCTTCTTGTGTAAGCAGATATTCCTAAAGGATTTGAAACATCGCAGATATTAATATTTTGCGCTGTTTCTTATATCGTATCCCAAACATTTCCTCTACAAGTTTATATATTAGGGATAGGGATATCCTATCATTTATACGGATATTTGTTACAATATAATCTATGTATAATATAATTTGTTTTTACGTTAGATGGTGTAATCAAAATAAATTTATATATAGAATCAGCTTATTGATCCTGAAAATCAATTCAGGAAATAGATGGAAAACCTTTATATCAGCAATATCAAAAGGGGGTTGTTAATACTCTTTTTGAAATCATAATTTGATTACGGTGGTCGCTTCTTGTGTAAGCAGATATTCCTAAATGATTTGAAACATCGCAGATATTAATATTTTGCGCTGTTTCTTATATCGTATCCCAAACATTTCCTCTACAAGTTTATATATTAGGGATAGGGATGTCCTATCAATTATACGGATAGTTGTTAAGACAAGAATTACAATTGACTTGTTTGCATTGTATTATCATTACTTTAATAACTATTAGGAAAACATTACGATTATTTAATTTATATTAAGAATTCAATAGCTATGTATAAGTATAATTTACTTAATGGTATCGTTGGGTAGTGTTTGTAAGCAAGTTTTAAATCATTAACAGATTTTTACGTTATCCTAAACTCTTGTTGTGTTTAAAATGTCTCAAGAAGAAGTACGCATCAAATCCATAATATAACTTGTAAATAAACTATTCAATTGTTGTAAAAACTTTGAAAATTAACTTTATGTCGAAAGACTTCCAGAAATTCCCTGCAAAAGAAATTTAAGATCGGAGAACCAAATATAATAAGAGTATACAGGCTCTCCGCAGCTGATTCTATGATCATAACTGTGACTGGTCCGAAGAGACACTAGCATCTCACTCATGGCATTTAGTCTTTTTCTTTATTTTACTAATTATTTCAGGATGTCCTGACTTACTTTCATAAAAATTTCGATATCTTTTAAAATATTAGGATATTTTAATTAAATATATTTGAAATTCGTATTATATTTCTTTTCCTCAATTGTAATGCTCCTAATTCCCATTAATGGCTTTAAATTGAGGCAGTACCATACAAAGTAAACAAATATTTTAATTATAAGTTTATACAATGTTATTATTTTGAAGTTTGATTTTACTTTTTACCAAACAAATCAACGCAAACTAAAACCAGATTTATGGAAAAACATTTTCAAATAGACGAAGTATCTTATTTTTAAAGACATAATTTATTTGCTTGTATTGAAAGAAATATGAAAAGGAAGGAAAGATTCATCGGGAAAACCGCTTGTGTCAGCGGCATCAAGTTAGGTTTTCTAAATATATTTTCTGTAGCGATAAGTTTGTCATAGAATACGCTTCTTGTGAAAGCAAACCCTCTGGATGAAGGATTTGCTGGATTTGTTAGATTTTTAATTTTTTATATTTACCAAATTGGATCGTATGTTTCAGCGTATTCATTGAATTAATAAAATGTAGATCTTTATATCTTTAATGTGCTATAATTATTATATATATATATATATATATATATATATATATAGTTTATATTCAGGCGGTGAATATAGTTATTTTTTTATAATCTTGGTGAGAGGAAATGCCAATTTACTTAACAATATCTTAATCATATAGTACAATTTTCCTTCTACTACTGTACCATCACTATGATACTTTACTTATCAAGTTTGAGTTCATGTATCATATTAACACAATGTATTTTTTTAGTAATAATAAAAAAAACATTAAACCACTAAGTAAAAGTAAATTGACACTTTTGGATAATATTTATAAATTCTTTATTTTGGTAATTGAGTTCTAACTGTATTGGAATTTCCACCTGGAGTGCAGTAAGTGACGACATGGAGCAATCAAATAATCGAATGAGCCACTGGACGACGTGTTTGTTCACTAGGGACAATCTGCAGTGAAATATATTTCTCATGTTATATTTTTTGCAGTTTGTTTTAAAAAAACCTTATCATGAGGCTTAACAAAAGCATCGTCATACAATAGAATCTTTATATTTATTTTTTTAGCAATTTATATTTTATCTTAGTATTAACAATTACATCATACTAAAATTATTATTCCTTAGACAATTAATAACACACAATAAATGTATTGATTTCTATACTTTCAATTTCTATTTCATATCTTTGGAGAAGTTACTAAACCTCGTCCGTGTTTTTTGGGGTTTGTATTGAAATTTATCAATGTAGTATACAATTATGTTGAACAGTGGCTTATAGTTTATGCTAATTATTTTTAACTAAGAGTTCCTACAAAATAAAGGGACAAAATATTTAGTTTAAACATTTTGATTACAGATTTTAAAGAAGTTGTGGAAAATATGAAATATCAGCCAGTTCTTATTTTGCCTCTATATTTAGACATTATTCTTCTAATTATTTCAACTCAATTATTAATTCTGATAAGATTCTGATATCAAACTTTGTTCTTTGCCGATTGTATTGCAATAAAATGAGAAATAATAGGATTAATCATATTGTAGCGTGAGATTAACATTTTTGAAATTAGGGCGGAAACTTAAAGCAACGACACAAAAACGTCAAAATCAGAAAAACACATTTTGGACGGTTCTTGCAACCAAAACAACTTAGCGTATTAAATAAATATTGATACTAATATAACACTCTAGTTAATTCTGGCTGTTAAAATGTATGGAGGTCATATATATCGTGAATAAAACGAGGTAGGTGAGTTAAATTGTATTTCAATCTTTCAGGGAACACCATTGTTTTATGTACTGCTAAGTTATATTTTTTCCTGGAGAGACGGCCCTCTGGGCGTCGGAAGAAAATATCATACATAACCATGGGATATTTTGAGGACTTAAAAATACGGATTGAAGAACTTCAACGTGCATGTTTTTTGAGTTGTGTTATTACTTTTACAAACCTTTTTTATTGAATCATGAACATTTTTTGCTAACATTAATGATCGTAAGACTTAAGGCCAGATTCCTTTAAAGTAAAAATACACCACATTATTTTGAAAATAAAGTAACTCTTAAAACATACATGTATCCTTTGTTTTAAGCTCCACCAAGGTTTATTGTCTGCGGGGCTTAATTTGATGAATTCCCTTAGTCAAGTGATAATTAGATAATATTAGAATAAAATATAATCAATCAGATAAAATAAGAATTTTGATGCTGAAAAAGTGAAACCAAAGGAAAAATTATTTGTAACTTCTTATTGAATGAAAACCAGTGTGTACAAAAATATCTATAAAATCACATTATCCGGGTTCTAGTGTTATTTAGTTGTGTTTATATACAAAATAGATAATTTGAAGAGAAATAATTCAATTTCTTACTATTAACGTAAGGATGATGTATAGATAGCGAAGCTGCAATTTCATGTAGGTAAAATATAAAGGTAAAAACTGTTACAATTATTTTTTCCCAGGATAATAAAAAAATATCACTATTGATTGAAGGAAATTTCTTGATTTGTTTATTTATTTACTTACTGTAATACAGTAAAAACCAATTACATCACAGCAGTAAAAATGTTTTCTTGATAATTTCTTCTGTGGGAAATATAAGTCCTCCACTTCACAGACACACTTCACTGAGTCTTTAAAAGCAAATTATATAAAACACAATTTAAAAAAAGTAGTCTATTAAAAATAAAATAATAAACGAAAGTAATAATACCTTTCTCAATAATAAATTGAAACTGAACTACAACTCATCATTCAGTTAAATAAAAAAAATTAATAAAATACTTACTAGAAATATGTAAAAAGAAAACAACCTTCCGATCTGCTAAACTTTGTTTTAATAGTAGTTTTGCAATCAATATAAAATGTCAGGATAGTTCAGACCGGGAGGTAGGGCGTTGTAAGTCATGATCATCCGGAGCAGAGGCGACGGACCGTGCGCCACCGTTCGAGTCCTTGCTACACTGAACACTGCAGTATTCCTGCTTCTAAAGGCAGGTGCTCTGAATGTGAGCTGCCCCAGCAAGTGTGCATCATCCAAGAAATGACTTATTATAGTTTATAAAGAACCTTAATAAATTGTTATACGTCTTGACGATAATTTGCTAAACTTAAATTAATTTAATAAGTGGTCATAAGTTATTGTTGGATTATGGAACTCATTAGTTCTGTAGTACAAGTAACAGAGAAAACGTTTTTGAACTTTTTCAATTACTTGGGCATGACTGTTATATACCGGGTCCCAGACCACTGCTGCATACTCCAGGCGGGACCTGACCAAGGAGCTATTCAGACTGACCACAGTATGGACGTTTCTAAACTGCTTCCCATTTCCTACAACAAAACCATATCTTCTAAGTGAAGAATTTACTGATTTTTCAAAATGCTGCCTAAAATTTAATTTAGAGTAAAAAATTTTACCTAAGTCCTTGATCTTGAACTTCCTGTTTAAATACCTATTTAAACTGTAATTTACTGAAATATAATTCTGGCTACGAGAAAAGGATAATAAATAACTTTTAGTGACATTTTACTGAATTTTGTTTAAGTTACACCAATTCAAGACAAAGGTTAGATCTTTTAGTAGGAGTAGGCCATCTCCTTGAATGTTTATATACCCAGTTATATTTAAATCACATATATAAACATTCAAGAAGATGGATTACTATTGCAACAAGATCTAACCTCTGTCTTTGGTGTAGTGTAAACAAAATGCATTTATATGTCAATAAAAGTTATGTTTTCTCTTAGCAAGAATTATTTTTCAGTAAATTATAGTTTAAATAATAGACTACAAAGACTTTGAAATAAAAATATCGAAACGTCGAATACAACGAGTTATTGTATATTGCTGATGTAAAATCTACCACGGCTTATCAAATGTAATCGGATCAAATGCGTCGATTCTGCAGCGATTCTGCAGCAGTTTTCGTCTAGGGGAATGATAAATTCCCTAGTTCCACAAATTACTTAATTTCCATTTCCAAGTTTGTTACTTTCAAGAAATGTTTTCATAACAGAACTATTATTGTTATATGATTTTTGTAAAACAATTTCTAATTGGTAAAAATTTGTTATTTTTAATTGCATGATTTTACAAGAAAGATTATACTTACACATACATACAATACAAATATAGTACTATATCTGTTTTACAGATTTTTTTATATTAAATTTACATTAAGTCATATATAACTAGACAACAACCTACAATTTTTGATTTAATCTTCTTAAAACTGTTATAATTCGTTTTGCTATGTATACTAAAATTAATGAGTATCAGCAATTACATAAATCAATAAAGCACGATCAATAATCGCCGAAAGAAAATTCTGACTGCAGTTGCGCTTGGAGTCAGCATATATTTAAGTAGTAATCTAATACAAATTAAACCTTTTTATTACACTATAACAGTAGAGGTTCAAATTACAAGTTATAAGGGATGAGTCACTAAGAAACATTGACTGCGATGTTTTAAAATTTGTTCTTTTTGGATGTAACATACTAGTGAAGTCTAAATGTTTTCTTTCAACGGACTGCTCACACAAAAGCCGAAATCACTTTGAATGAATTAGAAAAGCTTTATCTTAATAAGTAAATGTTAGCGATATTTTGTATATTATATTCCAACAAGTAAATTTTGAAACCCGACTCCATAAGTAACATTTAAGGGGGTTCCTTTCATAGCGGTTATAATATTTACATATAGGATATTGTTAGTAAGTCTGCGAATCGGGGATAAAGAAATAATAACATTTAATTGGGCAAAAAGATGCATTAAAGCTATAATAAGGGCTGCCCGATACTGTGGGTGTGCTACGTTCTGACTTGGTTTCTTGAATATTCTTCAATATTTTAATATTACATTGTTATTGAACTTTGTAATGTACGTTAATATAATAAGGTCTTAATTTATCCATGTAATTTAAAATATATTACAAGTAGACGTTTAAAATTATTCAATGGACATACAAGAAAATATTTGATTGGCGAATTTTTCAGTTAAAAATAAATTTAGGATTTTGAATTTCAATCAAATTTAGTTAGTTAGAAATATAATTGATATCAATTCCATTATTGCGAGGTAAATAATGTAAATTCTAATAAAGCTTACTAAAATACCGTTATTTTTAATTGAATTCAAGATTTATTCATAAAGTCTACGTTTAATATTCATGTACAAAACAATAAAATTGATCGAAACTTGGTTGAACGTGTAAATAAGTGCTGTAAATGCCAATTTATATTAACAACTACGTAAGCAATTTGAAGTTACACAAGTTCGTTTTTTTATATCACAATTAGTGCGATTCGAAACCTCCCTCTGAATTGGGCTGGGGATTAGGAGCAAATGATTCCGGACTATTTCCGCTTATTGGTTTAGTGACCGGCTTATATTACTGAGTCTTCTGTTTGCCATTGATAACTAAAGAGCTTTTCATACAAAATGTATTCACCCTTTTTAAATTATAAAAAAAAACTAAATAATCTTTCCCTATAGCTGATAATAACCTGTTACTAGAAAAGTTTTTATCAAGCAATACATATGCAATTAATTTAGATTTAATGTACTACAGTTTATTTAATATTTTAAAACTTGCTGTTACTAGCCCGTCACAAATGACGGGATTAAATAAGCTAAAGAAGTATTGTTCGTGCCAACATAACACTGAGCTGCAAAATCATAGGGAAATTACAGCAGTTTATTTGTGATCATTGGTTTCGTGACTTTGCTTGCCAAACGGGACTTACTATTTAACTTTACATTAAATCTTTCAAAGCTATAACATCTTTAAAATTTACGTAACTCTTTCTGCAAGTGTAATTGATTTCTCAGCTGGTACATATAAAGAAAATGTGATAGTTGAATTAATGTCTTTTATATTTAAATTTATCAACATTCGTTGGTATAATTTAGATTCTGATATGTATTACCCATTCAAGTATGTCAGTGCTTTGAGTATCCCTTGGAAAGCTCCATACAGTTAGGGGCTTGGCGTCTGGGAAAGGTGAGAAACGTCTCAAATGTATCGTAAATAAAAACATACAATAACGAAAATAGCCAAAACAAATGTTTTAAAATTAAATAAATTAATTGTGCTTTCTGTTGACAAAAGTATATTGTAACACTAATGGTACTAAGCCAAATAGAGGCGAAAAGTCATTCCAGAGCATATGCTAACCAGACGCCAAGCACTGTGCCTCAAACTTTAATAAAATTTATAACATTAATAATAAACGGTAAAATAAATCTACGTCTCATAACAATAAAACAGTATTTACACTTATACTGGACTTACGAGAGAAATTCACAAAATGTGGAAATATTGGGTCAGATGATGACCGGTGTAACTTTTGAGGCCATTTAATGCCAAAAACTTGAGTTTTCTTTTAAATATATAAATAATTAAATTTATACATATATTTTTTTCATTTCGCTGTGTGGGGCTATTATTATTATTTGTATAATAATAATTTTTTTACTGACTTATTTCTCAAATTCAAAGCACAAATATTAGTTATGTACTCGTATATTTTTATGAACGCCGGGATTTTATGTAGCGTCAACATCCCAATAATCAAGCGATTACTGATCATCCACATCACACCTTTGATAAAGAGGGTCACATTATTTCACTCTGAATATTTTGTGTTCGATAGTTTTGGACTTTTGAAAAAAATAAAGGACTAAAGATTAAAAAATACTTATTTTAGTATTAATACCAAGTTGGAATTTCACAACAGGAAACTCCGTGACGCTCTTTTCCTCTTGGAGTAGCCAAGGTATAAGCAAATTTGAAAATCGTTAAAACTTTTGCATCTTCATAATCTTAAGTGCCTCTTGAAGACAAAGTCCTTTATCTAAAACAACTGGCTTTAAAGGAAGTGCGGGAACTTTTCCAATTTATAAGTCGCCCCGTGTCTGTTCTTTGTCATGTAAATCTATAAATCCGGCAGTGAATTTTAATGTATTGAGAATTTCAATGATTATATTTCATAATGTTAAATGCGTTTTAGAGTAACACTGCACTAAAAAATAAATACACATTACCTTAACATGGGAATACTTTGATATAAGTATCTTCTACAGCCCATATGTCTTATGAGCTTTCTGTTGTAACCTACAATATAAGGCAACCACGGTTTCCCTTGTGATAGAAAACATTCATTAACGCTTCTGTAGAAATAAAGATTAGAATATATATATGTCTTAATTCGTCTGACAATTTTATCAACTGGTTTTAAACTTTCATGTGAAATTATAGTTTGGTAAAACTACTTGGTTCGAAAATGTCATAGGACATTGGAAAAAGTTTAAAGAAGACAAACTGGAGTAGTTTGTATATATTACAAATATTAGTAACATTTTAAGTGGATATAGGTCGTTTGTTTACTTTTGGTAAAACAAACACACGGTCAAACAACGTGATGGACTAAACATGTTACTGCGTCACAGCTTGAGAGAGTGTCAATATGGTTAGGTTCACAAACAAACTTCCAGTTTTTATCCTATTTATTATTTGGTGACTACAGTTTTAATTAGTTTTTCTTTCAATGTTGCTCTTTATTGATGAAAACTCTCGATTTATAAAGTTTTTGGCTGAAACTTTGTTTTTATTTATCAAGTTTTATATTTATATGTTGTATACTTTCATAAACCTATACAATCGGCTCATCTCTTTGATTAAAATCCTATGAAGTTTTCATATTTAAAACAATTTCAAGAAATATAAATGCAATTTTATTCACTGCATAACGATTATCGTGTTCTATATAAGTACGCGGTTCAAGATTTACAGTAATGTACGTTACGGATTATTATTAAAATGGTCATCTTTCAATAAATAAGGCTAAGCTCGGATAAATCATAATTAGGGCTCCTTGAATAAAAGAGTGGTGGTTTTAACCAGACTTTCAGGTCAATGTTAATTATAGAACCATAACGAGTTATACCAATGATGAATAATATATCAGTGGCCACAATAATACGTAAGGATTTCCCGTAAAGCTCGTCGTTAGGGGGCATTACAATCGTCGTACCAGGGTCATATTATACATAATAATTAGAAAGGTGTTTCGTGGTTGTTATACAATGACACAATCCGGAACTCCAAAGGTAAATCGCATTTTAAAATTCTGCTAATGGCAATTAAACAAAAGGTTTAACCGGCAGCCATTTCCTCAGTTTATCGAAGGCTCTAGGTCTTCCCACGTCACAAGTTGCTGGGATCAGTGCCTAAGGGATAATTTGTTGTAAGAAGCAATCATCCTTACAAAGTCTAATGGGAGACGCTTCTTGCCTCATGGTAATTCGCCAATAGAACTAGCTGGTTGCCATGATTTACCAACTAACTGATATCTTAACGGATTCAGCTCTAAAATGTTCCATGTATCTTCTTTAATACATTCACTGATGCAAATATGTTTAAACATTATATTTGTATAAGTTTCTATGTTGAGACAACACCCTGATCGGGGTCCGCATCAGCCAACGTGTTAAGAAGCTTTTTAATCTTAACATTACTACAACTCTAATTTGTCACAGATCTTGTCAAGTACACATATGTTAAAAATTGTACAGCTTAAAAATGAAAAATCGTTTAAAAAATTTGAACTACATTAATTTTCATAATAAAATCAAATCAAATTGCCTTTATCAAACTTTGTAAACAGCATTGGTACGAGTCAGTGTTACAAACATGTACAGTAATAATAAATCCAATAACATACATGCATTAATAAACATATATGAACGGAAAATCTGTATTTGAAATAGACTATTTCGATGATTATAAAAAATCATACACCTGGAATTTACAGAAGTTGTTGTAATTATTTTAATAACGTTTACATTGGCTTATCAGCTAGTTTTAACAATTACTCACGAACCACGTATCAGCTTGGAAAAACAACAAACCAGAAAGGTCTAATATCACGAAGAACTTGCATTAAATAGCCACACTTTAGGGAAAGCAGAATCAAACTTGTCAAAAACTACAAGAAAGAAAATATCATACATGCCTTGGAAACTTTGTAATTTATAAAAAAGAACGTAAATCTGTTTTAAAAAATAATTCAAATCAAAACCTCTCTCTTTAAAGGCAAGGATCGATTGTCGAATGAACGTAAACATTTTGACTCTAGTGGCACCTTCAGGAGCTTGTTTCTGGGACTTCCGGTAGCCAATAGGTTATAAGTAGAGACGCAATATTGCATCTGTCATTCTCTTATTGAGCATGATTGGGGTGACCGGTTGTAATCAAAATGATTTTGACCATATTTTATGTTTTACTGTCTTGTGTATTAATACAGTTTAGGGGTTAATCCTTTTGAAGTGTCGTTAGACAGTTTATTTACATCTCATGATTAAAAAACCAACTTATAATGCTAATTAAGAAGGTTTTTTGTAGTGTAAACGTAGAATTACTTTCAAGGTCTGCCTCATCCCCTCTGCTAACTAGTGAATTTAGGTACTTCAAAATGATATCGTTTCCTCAGAGTCTAGCTATCACCATCTCAATTGCCAGAATGGCTTTCCTTATCTTTTATTCTTATCAACCGGGTTAACTCAAAAAAATGAATGTTTAGTTAAATAAAAATTATAATGAGACGAGTTTTTTAATTAACTTGTTCCATTATACGATGACTATTGAAACTGCATCAGGAGTAATAAATATTTTACCATGGTAAATAAAATATTATGGTATAAAGTTTAAAAACACATAGCAATAATCGTCCCTTGGAAATAACTTAGTACGAAAACACGGTTTGGGTGTTAAAAGCTTGGAGGGGAGAGCACAACTTTAGCAGTTCAAAAGATTTGTGCCATCCTTACAATATTATGACCTAGTTCTTAGGTGTTCATAAATCAAATAAAAACGTATTGTTCGAAAGTACTTCCATTGTAAAAAAAACAAATTTTTGTACTTCGATTTTAAAGGTCAGTACTGTTTGCTTTGTTTTCAAAAAAGGAAATAACAAGAAATATAAATAATAACCACTGTATATATTAAAACAATATATAAATTACCTTTAATCATAATTATTTCAAACATTTGTGTTTGTACATAGAGATTTTCGATTCACTGAATCTTAAAAACAGATTTTAATTCTAAAACAGAAACATGTTAAAGAAACGTTGGGGTAGCTAACTCACACGAAGTATGTGTTCACGTTATATTAAATTAACGAACTAGTCCTATTGTTGATTAGATAACAAATGGACTAAGTCCTGGCTTGTAGCTATTTTTAAGCTAATTTTACAATGACACTCAGTTTGTTTAGTCCGCAAAAGCTTCAATGATAATCATATAGGAATTAGTAATTTATCTTTTTATCTCAGAGAGCACACTGTTGTGTTAAGTAAACAAAACCAAAATAACAATACAGTGTAGTAAAGCTTTGGGCACCTAACGCATGTATCCTTGGATAATTGTAGTTGAAATTCAGTATATTGTAATTATTGTAATTAATCAATGTCATATGTTGTAAACGTGAGAATGTTTGTGAATGTGTTACGAGAACATCGATATTTACTCAATCATAGATTTCTCAATCATAGTTAACTGTACTGATTGAGAAAATATCTGATAGTGAAGAAGGTAATACCCAGAGTTCAGAGATGTATATCCCCGTTATTTAGGAATCCACACCCCCTTTTTGCCATGGACCTAAATATTTCTTAATAAATAATATAACGTTCTCTACGAAAAAATCATATATAGACCTGCTACTGTTCAATACGTTATTTGTGGTTACGTCCCCATTAGGTTAAAACGTAACTTCAAAGTTCAAATGTTTGTTTATGTAAGTCATCATGAATCTTCTACTGGAGCAACTGAGCTGAAATGTATTAGGAAAATAGGAAAAAATCAATTGAATCGTAGCTAATCCCGTCTTTATAATTTGCCACACCCACTGCTCTTTAAAATTCCTCCACCAACCGCCACACACAAACTTATGGATTGATGGAGATGAAACATTGTGCAATTATATGTAACGCACAAGATTAAAAAATACCTATTCTCATGTTTAAATACTTTTTGGTCCAGTTCAACTGGCCTTCAAAATTCAACCTTTAATCATGCGCCCTATGGAATAGACCCTCTGAGCTGAAATGTATTTGGGAGAATTAATAGAAAACAGGTTGAATATGGTTTGGATGGGAATTCGACCTATATAAAATACAATAGTACGCCTAATCCTGATTAGAAAATGTCTATATAATTTTACTGACAAGTCCATATTGGCATATCAATTCCTTATTAACCCGAGATAAATCAGGTAGGAAATTTAGGAAACAAACCACAATTATTTGTTGGTATATTACCGTTCCAAAAATCCTATTTGCTCTGCCAAAGTTGTCTTCATAATTCGTACGTTAACCATCATACGCTATCTAATGGTTCGATAGAGATACATTTAGAACAGGTGAATTGAACAGTAAAATTAAACCGCTGAACATAGATTCCCCAACGTAATTAACTTATCTTACCAACATTACACCATGATCGTGAGAGAAGACGGAGCGGGCAACATCTAATTTATATTACAATGATAGATGATATTAACGATACTACAAACATAATGTATAATAAAGCTTTAATAATATCAATGTTGAGTATTCTGTAATTTTACTAGCCCTGATTTGTAATTGTATTTGTGGAAGAGAGTACATCCCTAAACGTGAGATTCGACCTGAAGAGTTCAATTAGGTAACTTCAGGATAGCTAATTAACGGAGTCACAGTTAGGTTAAATGTAGGTGTAGTTACATGGTCGGAACTAAAACTACGTGTAATATATCCTACGCATCTTACGTGGGTGTGCAGTAATCTAACATCCTTACTGCCAATATGAGGTGGCAGTCAATGAAACCTATCTTATTACTGTTATATCTTGTTGATTTACATTTACAATAACGGTGACATAAACGCGTTGACATAACGCATGACATGATTTGATTTAAAAGTGTTATTTTAATTAGTTAAGTCTAAATTCATAAATCATTTACTTTACTTTACCGTAGCTAAAAGTTTTTGCAGCCCGAAAAATTCAATCGGTTGAGATAATCAACCGTTCAAACAAAGTGAGCGGACGACGATTTTATCTTGTTACTGACATAAACGGTTGATAGAATTATACTCAACTTAATCTGGAGTTTGTTTTACGTTTCGCAAAACATGTTATCACGCTTCACCGACCACATGTGCCAGTGCGACTGTTTTACTAGGTATTTTCATAACAAATCATATAAACTTGCATTTTAACTTTTATGATTAACCATTTTAGATTACACATGTATATGTTACCATATTATTATTTTATATATAAGTACTGTAAGAAGTTATAGTTTTGTATGTTTTCAACTTCCTGGGAATTGTGTACAAACATTTTTAAGTGTAAATACTAATGGATCAGTTAAATAAATTCTATGCTTGTAGCACCATTCTATCTACTACTTTTAAATTTTGTTTTGTCTGTTTGTATATAAAAATTTGTTAAATAAATGTAATTTAAAAAATCCTCCAAAGTAGTAGTTAACGACTTAAGGTACATTAACATTAGACGTTCTATGTTAAACAGTGTACAAGAAGGCTAAAGTAATAAAAATTTTTCCGTAATATTTTATTATTGACATATTTCTGTACCTAGAAAAAGATCCAGAAAGAAATAGTGTTAATTAGGTTTTAATTACAACAATCTTATTTTACACTTTTCAAGTTGAAAATTATACGTACAAAAATCTTCCAAAAATAACTACGAGTTCATTCAATTATTATTTTTAAAGCGTCAAATATGACAATACATTGAAAACCGTTTTATATTAATAACTGCTATTTATAAATTTGTTATTGCGTTTTAATGGTCATTTCAAATTTTGAACTGGATAATATAAAATTGTTGCCATTTTTCTTGGGACCAAACCTTATTTTACGATTCCAAATAATACATTTTGAACAAAGTAATTAAATCAAATTTCTACATCACTATCAAACATTGTTTTAAATATCCTGATCATTAAAACTAAATAAAAACATCGTTTTTATGTTAATATGACATTTTAATAATATGTGGGTTAAGAATGACTAGTGTTTACGCAGTAAAAAATAAATGTGCATTCATTTTAATATTTACTGAAAATATTTTATTTTATTCTAGGACGTTTCATCACGAAACTTGTTTTTTTTTCTAAATAACGAATCTTAATCTTATTGCTACATTTAAAAATACTGGTTGTAAAAATAGTAAAATATAACGTATCTTTATATTTCGTAATTTATCGGATATTTTGAGCTGCACTAGACTGTGATAACAAGACATTTGATTGGCTAAGCTCGTTTTAGTCTTACGACCCAATGAGAAGATTAACACCCGCTATTTCTAGTTTATTAACTTCTGCTGACTAAGCAAATTCTTGTCTTTTTTGGAAACACACACTGTTCGATGAGTTCAACACGACTAAACAGTGATTCAGTGCTTAAAATAAATTATAATGACAAATATAATTACATTTTATTGTATTAGCTTCAGTAAAATATATTTTGAAACAGTAACTTTACAGCCATTTACACAGGACGGTAATCATATACCAACAAAATTTTAAAATCATTATCATCAAGGCTCATGTTCGATCAATGCACTTGGTAATTTATGTATAGAGTGTTTCACTATTAGTATTAGGATTCCTCGCCGGCTACGTACTCCTTATGCAAACAAATCGTTGGTATATTTTGTCGAATTTAAATGTATAGAACATCTATGGCATTTCTAAGTTCAAGCTACTATTTACAGGCAGTAGTAACATATCCTGATTTTAATGCTGAAGTAAATAAATTATTTTAACGACTCTTAACACATTCCCTACTGCTGATGAACTATCTAAAACTTATTTAATATGCTTGGTTTGTGATATGCAGGTCTTCGTATTGTTAACTTTTCTGTGTTTCCTACCTTTTTTTGATGATATTGATTCCAATTACGTTATCGGCACACGAATGCAGCTATATTATGATTTGATGTAAATGGTTAAATTTCAATGCTTGATTTTTAAATAAAGTTTGTTATCAGTATTTGAATATCCCGTTATATGCTTTTCACAAGTATTAACCTGACGTATAATATTAAATCTCACGATAAATTATCGTGTTTATAACACCAGCTGACGGCCTAATAGAGACACGTAATCCATCTACCAACACGCGGCTGCAAGGCTTCTACGTTCCACAAAAATATATTGAACGACATGTATTTATTTTTTAAAGTTTATCTGTAGGACGCCGACAAGATTTTCAAATTTTTCTTAAACATTGTACATTACATAGTTCAACAAACAACAAGAGTATAAATTAGTTGCCAAAGAATATTATTGGTATGGGACTAAAATTGCAAGATATTAGAAAGCCATCCTATGTATTATTCAGTTAATAATATATTTTGATTCAATGTTAACAGGGTCATCAATTGGCTCTTTGAAGTATTATATTTGATGTAGATCTAGATTCAACATCTCAACTTGTACTTAGCTGCATGTGAGCTGCTACAGCTTGACGAGAGCTTTGTTTATATACTAAAGGAGACATCCCATCTATATGGCCCAGCTGTCCCACGTGTAGTGTTTGAAGTGGATGTAGTTTGATAAGATCACCAACAGATTGTGCTGCTGTCAACTATTTATTTTAGTTATTTCCGTTGTCTTGTAAAATCTCTCCACCCCAGAAAGCAATTGTTAATAAACTCATGTTTTCTTCCTGACATACAACTCTTGTATTATCACCTCTTTGAGAGGATAAGTAATAGTTGACAACAGTATACTCTGTTGGTGATTAGTGAGAACTACGTCGTCTTTCACTCCTGGCACACACAAAACTTGAGACAAGTTTTACAACGGCGATGAGAAGTCTAGTTCAGTATTTATAGTCACTGGTGTGTTACTCTTATTAATTTATCCAGATTGATTTCTTTTTGCGTCATTAGGGGCAGGACTGGAAGAATATTCTTTAAATGTAGTTGTGCTGCATCAGCAAATTATTTTGCAGTAGGTTACTCATTTTTAAGCAGCCTTTTAGTACTTTTGATGTAAGCTGTATGCTGTCAAAGACCAGCACCTCCTTTGTGTGGAAGCCAAAGTGATTATCAGTCTGAGAAATATTGTCTTAAACAATATTGGAGGCAAAGACGTATTGTTTTCCATTAATTTATCCACTCCAACATTTCTATTCTTCAAGTTTGTCTAATACTTATGAACGGTGATTGGGCGGAGATAAGTTCCTTAGTTCCTCGTTGTTTAATTAGGTTGAGGTACTTAGGGACAACCCAATAATAAATCCGTTCTCTAGTTTTAGACTGGTTCAGGTCCTCAAGCATTAACACCATCGTGAGTGTTAGTTCTCTGCTATATGAGGAAAGAATGGATTCTCTATATCCCATTTCAGATTATGCTATTAGTTTTTTCCTGGGTATACATGAACATTCCACATACAAACAAAGGATTTAATAATGATCACATTTTAGCCTAATTGAATTGAGGTAAAGGTAAACTCACACTTTTCTGGGTCCTTTTCCAGCGATGAAATTTCCTTAACATAAAAATGCAGACTAGGCAAATTGTGGACGCAATTAGCACTTCCTCCTTTGCTAGGGTCTTGCTAGGGTCTAATAAGGACGTTTCATCACAGTACACCATATTATCTACCTAAAGCATAAACACATTTCTTTTCAAATTATAGTCATGTCTTGGATTAGCGTAAGCCAGTTGAAAGTTATTTGTTATTATAAATTAATGTATATTTGTTCTTTTGCTGTTTTTCACCCTCTGGATCCAATTTAGTCTCATCTTGTGCTAAAGTCCACTTAAGTAGAGATTTGATTTCTATCCTTTATTAAGATAGGCAGTAAAGTATCCTTTGACTTTGATCTATATTAGAATTTATTGCAAAAGTGAATTTAAGTAAGTTCCTTATTTTGGGTCCTTATTTTGACTCTACCCGTAGCCTGTGGGGACTACGTAATAAGAAAAGGTTAAGTGAATTTATATTTCACTAGGCCTGACATTCTAAGTTACACTGGGAAGATTCATGACAGGCAAACACAATTTTGTTTTTGCTGTATTCTATGGAGAAACATAAAGAAACTGTTGCACTTTTACGACTGTTATCCAAATGATTATAAACGTTACAGTCACCTTACTAAATAAACCTTTATCTCCCATCGATAAACATCGAAGCTTTGGTGGCCATTGGTGTGAAGTCCTGAGGGAACTTTGGACATTTTTAATTTTTTTCATATTTAGAATTCGTAACGAACATTTTGGTATTCTATAAGTCACGGTTTTATAACGAAAAACCTTTAAATTTAGCATATCTCTTTTTTAATTTGATTACATAAATACCCAATTACCGTTATAAGTTTTAATTAGAGACACTAATAGTAATAGTTAGATATAAATAAAGTTTCTTATTATGATTGACATACGTATGAAAATGACATTACATTAACGTTTAGGGGGTTATATAAATAATTTTGGTGGGATAAAGCAATTAGCTGGAAGGATTCTAAGCTGTTCTAATTTGACACATATTATCTAAATCGCCACTACATGACGAATCTTGAAGAAAAATTCAACTAACTCTATGGATTATAAACTTGAATAGTGTTTAATTTAACAGTGCAATCAAATTGGACTGTCGTAGCAATCCATTGTTTTCCGTAGAAAAAGGTAAAAATTGTCAATTGTAAAACAAAAATATCATAAAGGAATTTTATTACTGAAAACTATCAGAGCTTAAATATTATCTGTGAAGTGAGGAGTTATATATGTTGTTCCCTAAATTTGAAATTCAATGGGTTCATTATTGATCTAGGTTCTCTCATATTGGAAAAAGTTTGGTTAAAGTTTACCAATTCACTTGTGATCTGATTTATACCACGAGCTTGACTTTATGTTTTCTAATAAAATACGAATTTAATGATATTTTCCTTAATAAAATTACAGGAAGCTTCATCGAATGCTCAAATCAGTAAAGCAATAAATTATATAGTAATTTAGATCTCACCATTCTTAGAGTTGTAAATTAGGCTCCTGTTATCTTCATGAAACACTATTAGGGGATATACTTTAACAAATTATTCATATATTTCAAAGTGAAAATAATATTTTTGTATGTGGAGCTTAAAAACCTTCCAAAATAATTTATCTTAAAAAAGGCAACATCTTAAATTTAATGCCAATCTAATGTGCCTGAAAACCTATATTAAGTACTTGAATTCAGCTTGAATCATGACATGTTCTTCAATTGTTCATCACTTAACATGGTTCAAGTAAAAATAACATCTTTGGCATGACAGGCTGTCACCAGCAGCGACACCGTTGATGTTGCAAACCACTCGACAACATTATGTTGATTTCCGAATAGATCTCCACCCGATGAGTTATCAACGAACACTTATCTATTTTATAGGAATGTTAGTAGCTTTGTTTGCATATGAAAAACATATTTTTAAAAGAATAATAAGCTGTTAGCTTGTAAAAAGTTTTTATAATGCTAAAACACAGTAATATCCATTAAAAACTTGAAGTTGTTTGAGACTATAAAAATATAGTTCATTGATTTAGCGATGTACCGCTATAACGGTTTCGCAAAAAATACTTTTTGAAACATTAACCCATCATGACGATGGAGTCTCAGATACGAGTTGAAGTTAAAAGGTAGGACGTTGTTTAGTTTTAAGTTATGTAATTTATTAATTTAACGATATGACCAATAGGATTAATAAATAGAGTAAAAACATATAACTTACAATATTTGAGGTCACATTTATAACGTAAGCAGTTATATATACGAAAAGCATAAAACTGAGGTAACTGAAATCCAATTATGGTTTCATAACAAAACACAAGTTGTAGACGGCACAACATTGTTTGTTGTGAAGGGTGGACCAGTGAGCCGTATGGTTTGTGATACAAACTAACTAACAACTCGTGTGTCTAAACCAAACTTGTTACTGTGTTGAGGTATGACGACAGAGTCCATACGGTATGTTGGGCACAGACCATCTTTCATTTCACACACGTTTCATTTCTGCTTCACTTTCCACAGGTTCCTTTGTCAGGTAGACTCTTTATTGTACGTCACATAATGTCAAAGATTAAGAGTAATAACAATCTTTATTTTTTGTAATTTAATTATTCTGATTATAAATAAGTTAACCTGTGATATCCATAGTTGTGGTTTTAAATATTCTTCAGCATTTTATTAAAGATGTGTAAATTATCATAATAAATCGTATAAAGTATATAGGAAAAGGATTATGAACTTGTTATAGCGGTTTTAGTGAGAAAAATGGGAAAAAAATTCGTGATAAATACCTACTTGACCATATTTTTTATATATTATTGTTTATCTTAAAAATCTGGGGATCAAAATATATGATGTTAAATTAACCAAGTCATGATGTTTTTGAAATAATTTGAATTTTGACTTAAAATACATATTTTGTTGACGTAATCGATTTAAATTTAAGTATTAAAATAAACTATATACCGCCCAATGGTCAAAAATCGACCAAATATTTTTGGAAGAATATATAAAAATAAGTTTAATATATATTGGCTTCTGTTGCACTCATCTCTCTCTCACCATCCCCCACCCCCACCATCACCCACAGATAATTTTGTTAACATGGAATTAAAACGGATATTAGAAGGACGTTACTATTCCAGTATGCAGTAGCCTTTTTAGCGAATTTCCCCTATAGGGAAGAAGCTATTACCGTAGTTCTCATGGTAAGACTTAAGCCCGAGACCATGATAACTTTTCATTTTGAGGTCCCCAGATGCCAAAAACACCATTCGTTCAAATTGTTATATATGTATATATATATAAGTCCGTAAGCACAATAACTCTCGTAAAAGAGGTCCGATCTTAATGAAATTTGGTACAAATGTGTAAAGTACTATTTATTTAAACGAGTTCGAAAACCAGACAAATCGCAACATCCGAAGGGGGGTTTTGGGGGGGTTTTGTACCCAAAAAAATGGGTTTTTTGGGGTTTCCACATTTAATTTTTATTAAAATCAAATTTTAATTTTCACCATTGAACTCAGCATAAAAAACAAACCATTCGGTATCTTGATCATTGCTCTACGTCGATTTGTTACTGAGATATTGAAAGTGCTAAACACAGTACGTTGTCTAATGTTATTCTTAAGGAGGAAAAGAAAAATTGTATATCTCGCTTATTTATGAACATAAACTGACGAAATTTGGTATATGGCTTCATCTGGTTGTGGTTTATTGTTGTTTGTAAAAAAAAAAATTTTTCGCCTATGGGTCTCGTAGCAGCAAACCTAGGTACTCGGTCCCCATGTTATTCTTATGGAAAATAATTAAAATGTTATATATCGCTTATTTATGAATGTATATGGATGAAACTTGGTATGTGACCTCACTTAGCTGAGTTCTATTGATATTTGCATAAAAACCCATTATTTTGTGTTCCTTGTTGCAGCAAACCTGCGTACTCATCCCCAAAGTTATTCTTATGGAGAATAATTAATATTTTAAATATCGCTTGTTCGTGAATATATTTCTTATGAATCCCTGTTAAGTGGCTTAATGTGTTATGTTATAATTCATTGGAAATTCGCTGAGTATGTAGGTTTGCTGCGACGGGGGTATTATTTAACCTGAAACCTCTCTACCTCATCCTCCTCCCCCCTAAACAAAGAGCTATAATTTGTTTAATGTGGAGTTAAAACTGATAAGAGAAGGGTGTTCCCATTACAGTAGTTAGTAATATTATTTATTTACATTATTCATGAATTATCTGTTCTTACTGTTAAGGAGTTAAATCAGATAAGAGAAGAGTGTTACCATTATAGTAGTCAGTAATATTTGTTATTTATGAATCATCTATTCTTGCTGTTGGGATACATATTTATTTGAATAACGCAGCTATGTATTAAATGAAAAGCATAACGAAAATCAGAACTTATGTCCCTATAAGGATAATATGTAAAATTTGAAAGCCAAAAGAGCAAAGCACTACACACCCAAATACAAGAGTATTTACGTTCGACACATCTCCTAATTGTAATAAATAAGTGTGCAAAATTTCATAATTCTACGATGCCGCATTCCGATACATCGCTAGAAAATAAATGTCTTTAGTCGATTAATATATAGATTGTACAACTGAAGCAAAACAAATATTGCAAATTAATGAAATGTACACAAAACATAAAATAATGAGATTAGTTAAAAACATGATTCGGTGTTTGCATTTTTAATCTGATAGAGGATTCTATCTTTAAATTTTCTAATCTTTATAAATTTTCATGTTGGGACGCGATGCCCAAATCTCTAACAGTTAAAAACTCTTACTTCCACTTTACATTAAAGGAGGCTAGCTTCTATGTATACACACAAAAAACAAAAAAAATACACTAAACACATATTTGTACACATAACGGGAACGTAGTTTAAAAATTGCAAAATAAAATTAAGCTTAATTTAATTTAATTAATTTAACTTAATTTAATTAATGTAACTTAATTTAATTTGAAATATTGATGTATTTACTTGAAATATATTTTGTTTATATAAACGTTTTCTATATCTATCTCAGTTTTACTTGTATTAATGGTTAGATAGAATACTATACACACCCCCTATTACACATTCCCTATTGTGTTTAATGATCTCAAAATCAACCTTGGGTTGCCATTTCAGTTGTATTTTTATTTCATTTTGCCTAAACATATGTTCTTGCTGTTTCTCTAGCATTTGTTATATAAACAGATGCCAAATATAAAAAAATCAATCAATTACAGTAGAACTCCAATTATCCAAATTAATTGGGGATCGGGCCAATTCGGATATGCAGAAATTCGGATAGTCAGGTATACCTCGGGAATTAAGCAAAAAACATCACCATACATAAAAAATCAGAATTTTATCGACAAAGTTATTATAAATGTAGTGAACAGAAAGTGAGCGAACTGTATCAAGAATATACGTCATAAAAATTAAATTACACGAGTTAAATTGAATACAGTATATACAGTTGCTCTTATCAATAGGCCTACATACTGTACGTATTTCACTGTTCAATGTTGGTTATTTCACTTGAACATCTCGAGCAAAGTGAGTTTATCACTTAGCGAAAGGACAACACGTTTACGTTTTGTACTCATTTCGAACGATAATCTCGGTGAAAGAACAGTAGCGACTGATGATGAGCAGGGCGGGAAGGGGGTATGACTCATTGTTCCCTGCGAAAATATCGTCCAGAAGGTAACAGCGCAGGCTTTTATTTTAGCGCTCACGGCGCATTATCGCTACACGCGCTCCCGCTGTTATTTTCTTGATTTTTATATTTCTATTATTTCACTCAAAATCGATTCGGATAATTGGATATTCGGATAATTGGGGTTCGGATAATTGGATTTCTACTGTACTGTTCTTTCATAAGATTAACATTGAAACTTTTAAATCCTGTGGGGCGTAGCCCTGAAGACGCATGTAAATTATAATGGGTTTCTGCTCATCTACAGGACACTCCCTTCCTAATGGTGTGCGTGATTTTCTCCTACGATGCACACAAGCTGAGAAAGAGGAGGAACAGTTTTGTTCTTACCTATTAATTTAAAGATTAACAATATGTAATAATACAGTTTGTAAGCACAACAAATAATTTAGTTTTAATCCATTAACATAAAGAGTTCTAATTTTGAAAAAAGTACAACCCCCTCCGCTATTTTGGTTCATAAGATGACAAATTTTTTAATTTATTGCTAGGTATTTCTAAAACCACACAAGAGAGACTTCCTACATTTAATGCTTGACATAAAATATACTGGCGAGTGGCATTTTATCTGTACATTATTTATAATGCAATAAAAAACAATATCAAAGGTAATAGCGAAAATAAACCGGACAGAAAATAATATATAAACTGAGTTATAGGAACAATTGATAACTATACATAACAAACTTACATGCAAACTTAAACATAGTGGTCCAAATAAAGCAATTTCCACAAAATTTTAACCCACTTCTTAAGGCTCAAAAAAAGGGGCAGGAGTGACAAAATGGTGTCAGTGGTAGTCCCTGCAGGCTATCGGGATTTCCGCTGTACCGGTTGCTCTCACCCTATTTACTCATTTACTGTCCATGCCCGAACTGAAGGGCTGAAGGGTGACTTTTAAATTGGAAAAGTTTTCCCCCACGACAACCCTAACGGAGCTGTTTAACCTGGGCCTACTGGGCCCTCTTTAACCCCACAGTCTGGAAACATGTTATTTACTTTTCAATCTGAAATTAAACAAAGTTGTAAAATCACTCTTTCGCCATTACTTTTAACTAAGAGGTAAAATTAAATTTCGATATCCTTTAAAAGGTTCAAATTGTACTGGATTTTAGTTTATTGACTAATGTAAAATTATTGAGGATTATGTTTTATATCTTATTGACAATTCTTTTAAACTTGTATACCTGTACAAGCATTCAGTACTTACTTGTACACTTGTAGGCCTAGATGCAGTTATATTTTGCATCCACACTTGTAAAAATTTTGCTTATTATAACTTAAGTTTAGTTAATACTGTTTAACATCTGACAAACAATCCAATAGTTATCCCAACAGAATTTAAATAATTTGCTTTGGAAAGGCGTGTTGACTTTGGTTTCTAAAATATTAAAAATTTAAATATTTCCTTTAATCTGCCGCTGTATTATCAATTTTATTCCTAGCTAATCTTAAACGTTTGTTTTTTGACTAAGTAACTAAATATTATGGACAGCAATGAAACTAAGAATTTTTCCCTAAAACTTGTTATAATGAGTATTAATTATGAATAAGAACAGTTTTTATTAACAACGCACCCTGCAGAACCGTACATTTATTTATTTGTAGTAACCCGATAACGATAAAGAAGCAATGTAACAATATTCAGAAACCAAGTGTATTATTTTAGATATTTTAGAAACATCAATAACTAGCCTACATCTACAATACACCACCAGCACAAAGTTAATAAAATCGTATTGAATAAACCGAGATATTCACACAAAATTGCCTTTCGCAGTTGCATTGTTTGTGAAGTTATTTAAAACTCCAATAGCCATGCGATAACTGACTATCCACCACGTAAAGTTGGTAACAGGATCACAATATTACATTTCATTTTGACTATATAGCTTGTATAATTTCAGATAAATACAAGTAGTAATAATTAAATAATATAAACTGTTGTAATATTACGAAGTTAAAAGAAAAACAGAAGAAAACTAAGAAACGCTCTTCACTGGAAGTAGCCAAGATTTTAACAAACTTAAAATCGGTAAAACTTGTGCATCTTCATAATATTAAGTGCTTCTTGAAGACAGAGTCTTTCATATAACGCAACTACTTCAAAGGGAGTTCGGAAACCTTTTCAATGTTATGGCACCCCGTGTAACTGGCCGTTATTCATCAAAAGTAAAAAATTGTAATGATATTCCGAGATAGCGTGAAATATATTTTAGAAGATGATTACAGTTGAAAAAGAAGGATAAAAGAGTGCTTCACTATTAATGCATATTCAATTATTTTTTTTACAAAATTATATAACTTACTAGTTGTAATCCGTACTTCTTCAGAATACTACCCAATATACTTTGAAACAATGGCTAAACAACTATCCGCATGGTTGGTTTGTCCAACTAAACACTTTATATGAAAGTGTATATAAATATATATAAGTATGTTGTATGAAAGTATATATAAGTACTCCAGTCTCCCCTATTACACCAGTTTATATAATCAACTTAACTAAAATAATTCTTCCCAGTTAATGACCAAAAGGTTTTTTTTAAAACGGGACATTTTGCGAAAAAATAAAACAGGTTTTTTCTTTTCCAAGATAGCAAAGTAAATAAATGTAATTCCTCTTTAAACAAGTTGGTAATATCCAATAACTGTGGATGAGATTTTACGACTATCGAGATCAGTCTAATCAGTGCAATCACTTTGAAGAAGCCAATCATCAAGGTCAAGCCAGGTTCTGGTTGTGATAACGCGTCATCAATTCTTGGTCAATACAGCAACTTGGTCACTGGTTCCGCTCCTGCTCCATCGGAATAAAAATTAAAATAAGTTTGAACAAAAATATACATTACACAATTTATACCCACTACCCTAGCAAATTAAATTCTACTCATACATTCCCTGCAACTTACTTTTTTTAAGGTGTTTCTTTTGTTCCGTACAAGGGAATGAATTATGATTTTTCATTTTTCTTCGAAAAATTAAGCAAAATTAACTAAGCTATTTATTGGAAGGTCAAACTAAAAACTTGCATGTGATATTGGCTTCTAAATTTCATCAACTTTTTTAATACATTCATGATTAATTTTTATTTCTGATTTAACTGCGGAATACGAAAATAAAAACGAAATATGAAAGGCAATAAAAAGCTTAAGGAAATAAAAAGCAGTTTTCTTATTTTAAAACACTATAGTTTTATTTATGATACGTCAAATTGTTCGAGATCATTTGATGACTTTTAGTAACACAAACAAACGGTCAAACAACGTGATGGGCAAAACATGTTACTGTGTCACAGCTTGGGAGAGTGTCAATATGGTTTGGTGCACAAACACACCTACAATAACAGATTTTCTCTTCTCTGCTCTGTTTTATTCATTGACTTGGCAGTTTGAAATATGATTTTAGTGTATTTTTTCCTACACATTGTTATTTACAAGTATCACCCCTTTAACCTAGATAATTGGAACGGTTTTATTATGTATAAGAAGTAGTATTATAGAGTCACTTAGTATCAGGTTTTGACGTTTAAAAATGTCAGATTTTATTACAGTTTTAGTCTAAAACTACATTATACAGTACTATTAATGCATCTACAGAAGTAGAAGAATAAAAGATTTCACACATTTAAATAGTACGTTAATAGTAGTGTAATATTTGTAAACGTTATGTAATATTTAATATTACCAAACGATACTAGTTTTTAAATTTTGTAAAGTCTTGAATATATTTAAAGTTGTAAACTTGAATGTTCTAAATTTACACAATTTTTTTAAGTGTAAGAACCTTTAAACTTAAAACAGGTCTTTGACTATTTCGTTGCAACTATGAAAGAGCTTTAATGCATTTAGTGAAAAACAAAAATATACAGATACAAAATCAGCATTCTACTTTTATTTTTAAAGACAGTTGAAAACAACTCTTCAAAAGATTAATGGGGTGATTATATTAAATACTACTAAATATAGGAAAACATTGTCGTCAAAATGTTATGTAAAGATAAATCAGATTTGTTTTAACGACGTTAAAAAGATTAGGAAACAGCAAATGGACAAAGTTTACACTCCCCTTAAAGCCAACAGACGGACAAGGAAACTTATGCTAGTGAATTTATGGGGATATCTTAATAATCAACATTATTTGTATCGCCAACTTGATTTAAATAACAATACTGATAATTCTTGATTTATATTTAGACACGAAAATGTAAAATTATAAAACCATTTTTGGATTATATACTAACGAACGAAAAAGAAACAGCCGAAAATATTTGGTAAATTAAAATGTCAAAAAAATCGTTTCGTCGGGTTATGAAATAAAAATGTTAGCTAGACTCAATTTTAACACCTTGCTGAATGATTTATAAATTAATTAATTGCATTACATCGATATATTTACAAAAATATGAGGTTCAACGAGGCAGTCACATTATGTAATTGGTTCACGTAGTAGTTGTTGGTTTAGGTACGTGTCGGGACCACTAACAGCGTGCGAATCTCTGTAGCCATAGTCAATATTCACTCACTGCAGTAAGGTGATGCAATCGTAGTGATTAAACAAAAGGGCAAACACATCTCACTGTTGCAGTAGACCCAAGTAGGTTTGATGATGTCACACATTAAAATAACAACGTGCACGACATCTAAATATAATTCAGTTTTACAGTCAGCTTGCAGAGGTCAAACAAGCTACCACAAAATGTTGGGTTAGTCTCTCGGTATATCATTGTCATGCTGGCTTAATGCGGCCGAGAATAACAAATTAGCCTGGCTAACAGGTATCCATATAGCTTACACTCAGTCCAAAAACTTCACCAAGCTTCATATTCTTCCAATTACTTACATTCACACAGATAAATATGGACCTCATAATTCCTAGTTTGAAAAATTATTGTCCCTACGGTTGTAAATACTTTCTATCGTCTTTTAAACCCCGCTATCGTCTTTTAACTATATTTATCCTAAATATTTTAAATAATACTCAATTGTAAATTGATCTAAATATCCCCTTCATCATCCTCTTCCGGAAGAGGTCAATAACAATTTTATGTCAAAGATTTTAACATTTCCCTTTTCTCGGTATTTGAATATAGCTATAGCCTCGACTATTAATTAATATGAGTAACATAATTGATTTTAAAATCCCTTTTCCTTCTAAAAGGCTGCCCTAAGGTAGGGAGGTGCCTTCTCCACCTCCCTATGAAATATTTGTCAGTAAATCCCCCACTACGCACATACAAACAGGTTCAAACTATCCGTAAAAATGAGTATCCAGCATGTAAAAGAGGCTAAAAAAGATTAAAGCAATATAAAATGAGCAAACCTGTCCCCCCAGAATGTTGATGCATTTAGTAATTTAGTATTGTAAAGATAAAGTTAAATCAGTTAAAGACAAATTTGCTATGGAATAGGGTCTCACTTAATCTCAAGAATTTTAATTTCAGAAAATAAAACTGTTTTCTAAAACAATTTAAACTTGTCGTATCTCCCCAACAAAGTGTTCCTAGAGGATTGAGCCCTTAGTTAAAAGAAAGCGCGGGGACGAACTTTTCCAATTTATTAGTCGCCCTTTGTATTAGCTACTTATCTTTGTTGGGAATCGGATCAAACTAATCGTGAGCAGTTACCCACAGGAGGTAACACTGATAGGTTGTGATAGTATTAAATCATAATTCAAATGTGTTATAAGAATGAAATGAGGATAATAAAGTGTTTATTGTTTTTTTTTAACTTTTTGCGTTTTTGCTTTTATAATTTCCTATTGGGTGACAAGAAAAATTAATTGACCTACTTCTTGTAAGTCATTGGTTAGCTTAAATGTTTTAACATGTTATGTTTCGGTCAAGTAGTTAAATAGTAGAAAATATCTTTGTAATAGTAACTATTTCCAGGCTTTCCCCCAAGCCAAAGCACCATGATCTTATGTTACTCCAGAACCAAGGTCGTATCTCTTACACCAAAGTAGACCCTTAACCACATTCTAATGGTTTCCATTTTCTTTCAATCACTGTCACGATATAAAAAGGACAGGCCATTTTCGTTTTCTGTAGGCAATAAGGTATCTCTGTTGGTACTTTTATCCTTAGAACAACTTATGGAATAATATCCTTAGAGCACTTAGGAAAACGGTGAGTCGTGAGGTGATTCTATCTGCCTATTATAGCATTGTTTTTCCTTACCTGGACTATGCCGCACCGGTTTGGGGAAATGAAAGTCAGATTAATTGGTTTGTGTTTCGTCCACAAAAGAAGGTTATACGAGTAATCTTTCTTTCTAAACTCCAGTCATGCAAATACATTTCCGAACCTTCAAAATTTTAACTCTTTTTCTACTTTGGTCTTAGAGTGTTTGCCAAAACAAATATTTCAATGTTCAGTTTTTCTTCTTGCCACAGATATATATATTCCGCAATATACACAATATTTCTATACCTAAACTTTCCAAACAATTCCAACACAACGATATTCAACGTTACAATAGACTTTTATTGTCATCAAAGATCAAACAGGATCACGGACAGATGAAGAGGGTGGTAAAATCAATGTTCTTGGATGAAGTCATCTATAGCGTCGTGATTTGGTTAGTCGCTTCTCGTTGCATGGCAAACGACGCATTTCTGGAGCCGGATTGTTGGATGAGAACATTTTTAACTAACGTACCTTATTGCAGCTTGATCTCTCTAAAAAAACTATTTAGTGCTTTTAATTAATTAAAAAGTGTTAACCGTTTATTTAACTACTTACTTTTCGTACAAAACTTAAACAATACATAAGTATTACTTAAATGGCCGTAAATGTAAAAAAATCCTCTTAACTTATATCTTGCATAAAGTTTCGTTATCTGAGAAAGTCAATCGGTTCAGATAACCTACAGTTCAAACAAAGTGGGCGGACGAAGGTTTCATCTCGTTACTGACAAACTGTTGATAGAGTTTGATCAACTTGATCCAGACTTTGTTTTAAATTTTGTAAAACCAATATATCACGCTTCAACACTATAAGAAGCAGTGCGGCAGCGTATAGGTAATTTCATGACAGGTTTTGTACAAAATAATGTTTTATCTTTTATAAATTCAATTTTTAGTCGATAATAACCAATATTGTACGACTTTCATTAAAGAGTTTTGTTTTATACCACAGAGAGGGCAAACAATTCTACTCCGTGTTTATTTATACTTGTTATGTTCACTGGCCAAGTTTACCCAACTTTTGACTGGTTGTTAAATAGTTATGTAGGGCATTCGGGCGATTTCAATGCATCTAGATTCTAAATAAACATGTTTTAAAATAGTTGTTTGTATGGTTTAATTAATTCAGTAATCAGATAACCATAAATTTGAAGAAATGCGTTTATTTTTAACCGTCTAACCAATTAATTGTTAATAATATAGTAAAGCTGTGGATGAGAAAGATTATATATTTTTTTTTAAGTTTACAATATTTTACAATTACAGTAACAAGTGACTCTCGATAAAATAGTTTTTTTTTTATATTGGGGGACGATAGACCTAGCCCCACTGGGATGTAAAAGGGTATAATAAAGAGAAACTATGTGGTTAGTAAAACTTGGAACACTTACAAATCAGCGCTAGGGCCTAATACATGAATAACGCGGGTATAGAACAATAGATACTGAACAACCTATAGGCATTCCGTGTTTTAACTCGGAAGGAATCTGAAGTACTCAACTTACCTAGGTAATTTCCAAATAAAGCACATAATATATACTAAAAAAATTAGGCATTATAAAGAGCCATATGGCTATTTTTATATGCACTTGTAAGTTTAAAAAAAATCGCCATCTTATATGAAATCTCATGATAAACGATCCAGTATATAACGCCAGCTGACGGTCTAATACACTAAACTAATCCATCTGGCAACACGTGTAGCAAGGCTTTTGACGTATTATAACAGAAGCCCTCAAAACATATAACAAAAATCACGTAATTATAATTTAAGTTTACAACATGTAGTCCTCATATTGAAATATTATTTGTATAACCTTTTTTAAAAATCAGACTACTATATAAAATAATTATAAACCCCCAGCTTCATTAAATAGTAATACAGCTAGAGGGAAGCATCCACACGTGGGTGTTACTATTACATAGTCACTTTATCTAAAATAGCTTCCTTGCTTATCTAATTATATTATGTTTTTATTACATGACACGTTATACAGTTATATTAAGTAAATAAGCTATTACATACATTTAAAACGTCATTTAAAAGCACCAATACATACAGTTTGTAATGTTTCTCAGTTTGTAATGTTTGAATGTTGTTACAATTTCAAATAGAAGAAATAACATAGTGACTAAAGAGTGAAGTTTTAAAATGGTTTTTAGCGAATTTCCCCTATAGGAAAGAAGTTATTACCGTAGTCGGCATGGGAAGACCTAGGCCCGGGACAGTGATAACTTTTGGTTTTGAGGACCCAGATGCCAAAAACACAATTCGTTCAAATAGAACAAATCGTGACAAACAGTGTGTGTCTGTAGGCTAGATAACTTTCATAAAAATGCTCCGATCTTAATGAAATTTAGTATAAACGTGTACGGCAGAATATATTTTCATGAGTTCGAGAACCTGTCAGGTTGCTTTATTTTAAGGGAGGTTTAAGGTAGGTTTTGTACCCTAAAAAAGGTTTTTTCGAACTTTTTACATATACTTATTTTTAAACCCAAATTTTTATTTACACAATTAAATTCACAAAAATTTGGTATTTTGATCATCACTCTACGTCAACTGGTTACCAAGACATTGAAAATGCTAAACACAGCACGTTGTCCAATTTTAATCTTATGGAGAAGTAAAATCTCGCTTATTAATGAACATATATTTATTAAACTTGGTATGTGGGTGGCTTTATATGGTTGGGGTTTACTGATATTTTAATACAAAACCCATTTGTTGTGGTGCCCATTCCAGCAAACCTGCGTAATTTGCAGCTATAATATTATTCTTATGGAGAATATGGAATGCGTGATATCTTGCTTGTTTATGAATGTAATAATAAATTTATAATGTAGAACTTGGAGTGTCGCTTCATCTAATGGTGATAAATTGGTATTTAAATAAAAACACGATTTTTGTGGTCCTTGATGCAGCAAACCTGCAAGCTCAGACCTAATGTTTTTCTCATCTACAATAAATAAAATGTCATATCTCGCTTATTTATAAATATGTTTTGATGAAAGTTGACAAGTGGCTTCATGACGTAGTGAAATACTATTTGAAATTCGCTGAGTATGCAGGTTTGCTGAAATGGGGGTATTCAAAATTTATTTTATAACTCAACCACTTGCTTAGGATAATGTTTTACGAATTGTTCAAGTTTATTGTTGATACTGATCCAAACCCATATATTGAAACATATCTAAAAATGCAATGCAAGGTTGTATAAACACATTTTCAATCACTCAGTGTATCTGAAACACATTGTAAACTTCTGAATAACCGTTGCAGGAAGATAGTACAGTTTTAAGTCAATATAGAGGTAACTTTGTTATTTTTGACATATGTTTTCTATGTGTAAATGAAATAAAATTATCGTTTATAGGAGGATTATTTTAACTAATCCGAATTAGTCAATTCAATACCTGGAAGTCTCTAAAAGTTTCCTTTATCTAATTTGTATTGATATATTCAAGGTTTTCCGTAAGATTATGGCATGAATGCAGGATTTAGAAGAACTATGCAAAAGTTATAACTTCTTATTAACTTTTCTTATAACTCGATGCGTTCTGTCTGCCTCCCTGTATAAGAATTTGTAATCAACACATCATGTCTTAGGAGCTATTTAAGTTACCATAAGTTACTCATAAAAACTGGAATAGCTCAGCCATGGGTTGATTGATCCTTAAAATCTTCATACCATCTTCTTTAGCTTACAATTTCAGGAGAAACTGGGAGAACAGTAACTGTTAGAGTAAGTGAGAATATCAGAGACGATAAAAAGGGCAGAATAAATACCTCAGCGATAGCAGAACACACACATGAAACCGGACACAGAATGGAGTTTGACAATGTAAAATTATTGCATAAAGAAGATTATTTTAAAAGAAAAATTAGAGAATCCACAGAAATAATTAAACACAAGGAAAATATAAATTGGGAAGAAGGATATAAGCTCTCTAAGTCTTGGCTTCCAATTTTCAAAAAGTATATAAATTAAAAATACACCCCATGTATCACCAGATTTATATATTTAAATTTTTGGCTAATAGACTTAAATTAGATGTAGTAGTAAGCTATTATATGAGTCATTGTTTGTTTTAGCGAATTTCCCCTACAGGGAAGAAGCTATTACCGTAGGTCTCATGGTAAGACTTAAGCCCGAGACCATGATAACTTTTTGTTTTGAGGTCCCCAGATGCCAAAAACACTATTCATTCAAATTTATATATATGTATATATATATATATATATATATATATATATATATGTGTCCGTTAACACGATAACTTGAGTAAAAAACGTCCGATTTTGATGAAATTTGGCTCGAATGTGTAAAATGACATTCATGACTTTAAGTTCGAAAACCAGAAAAATCTGACCATGGGAAGGGGGGTTTATGGGGGTTTTAAATTTTCCAAAAATCAGTTTTTTGCATTTTTCACCCTACAATTTTTATAAAACTTAATTTTGGTTTTGACCATATTATAGAGCTTAAAAAAAAAATAATTTAGTATTTTGAATTATTAACCTAGGTTAAGTGGTTGCGGAGAGAATCCAAAAAAACCTGCCCATAAAATCTCCCATGTTAATCTTATGGGAAAAAGGTTTTTGGCTTTTCCTCAGTTTATTTTAATGTAAACTTCACATTTGCTTTTACCAATCTGTTCAGTTCCACAAAACAATCATTTTGGTGTTTAAATTGTGATTCTACGCCCAACCGTTGCAGAGATATTCGAAGTGCTAAACACAGTACGTTGTCCAATGTTATCCTTATGGAGAATAAATAAAATTTGATATCTCGATTATTTATTAATGTATGTTGATGAAACTTGGTATGTGGCTTCAAGTAGTACTGGTATATTGATATTTGCAAAAAAAATTGATTTTTTGTTGATTATTCCCGTAGCAGCAAACCTCCGTACTCAGCCCCCATGTTATTCTCATGGAGAATAAGTAAAATGTACTGACTCCCTTAATTATGAACATAAATTAATAAAACTTGGTATGTAGCTTCACTTGGTTGAGTTATATTGATAATTATATAAAAACCCATTTTTCTGTTCCTTGTTGCAGCAAACCTGCTTTCTCAGCCCCCATGTTATTCTTATGGAGAATAACTAGAATGTCATATATCGCTTATTTATGATTGAATATCGATGAAACTTAGTATGTGACTTCGCCTAGTTAAATTCTATTTATATTTGCATAAAAACCAATTGTTTCTGTTCCTTGTTTCAGCAAACCTACATACTCATTACCAATGTTATTCTTATGGAGAATAATTAAAATCGCTTATATGTGAATATATTTTTATGAAACTTGGTTTGCGGCTTTATGTGGAATTCAGACAAATATTATGCATTGGAAATTCGCTGATTCTGCAGGTTTGCTGCGACGGGGGTATTTAATTTTTGTTTTGTTTATATAACCTTCCTACCGATGAAGATGTCCAAAGTGGCATCAAAACGTTTAGGTGAGAATAAAAAAACAGAAGTTAGAATAAAACTGCCAAAAGCGTTATTATTAATAATTTCAAATTTGTTTAATATGTAGATAAAATTCTTCAATAATTTGCCGAATTTAAGATACTGAGATTTAAAAAACTGAATTGGCTATGATTTGGAAACGGTTAAAGCTAGTAACGTCAAATTCAATACAAAATTTTACCTCATATAGTAAAACTGCCAAGTTTCAAGTCAGTACCTAAGATGTGCAGTACTTAATTAAAACAACATTCAGTTTTAATGGCAGACGGATAGAAAATTAAGAGATTTAGAGAAAAGTTTATATGAAGTTTGTTTCCCGTTTTTGATGAGTTTTACCAAATTCTGCATTTATACCATACTCTCGTAAGACTCCTTGTATGTAAAGAACAATCAGTACCAATCCTAACGTTAATAAATAATAGTGCCTTAAGAAAACATCATGATTTACAAATATTTAGGCTAAAATATATCTATGAGTTGAGCAGTTACAGCCATTGTTTCATAACTTCTCAACACAATGGTTCCATTATTGAGCTGGGACCATCTCCTATTGGGAAAAGTTTACCGGAACACTTGGGCACTGATTTATGTCACGAGCTTCAAGTTAAGCTTTGCAATAAAATACAAAATGTATCATGTGGTTTCCATGTTAAATTTACTATAGAAATACGTATAAAATAATCAGTATGACACTTTAAATTATTCAATTGTAATATACATGGGATTTATTATTCATAATGGCTCATTATTTAAGCAACTGAGATTTTATTGAGCTATTGCATTATTCATCTAAATCACATATAATACAGTAATTAGACCATTTAAAAAAGTTTATATTTTCAATGCAAATAATACTGATTGAAGAGGAAGTCTTTGTTTTAACTTCAATTTAATTATTCTTTTTGCTTGTAACTCATTTTAACAAACCGATTTTATAATAATAATAATTTGTCGATTGAGAACAATTAAGCCTTTGTGACATAATGAAAAATCAAATCGTTTTATTTTCAATGACAAATTTACATCGACAAATGTCTAACTTATAAGTTAAAAGACAATATAATTACTGTACTTAGGTAAACACATTACAAAGCCTTGAACAGCTTGAGATTGCAGAGTGTAGAGTTTATGTATTGTAGGAGCATTAAGCCTCTTGAGTGTCCCAGGACATCGTTAAAACTGGTCTATACCAGTTTTGAGGCTGATATTGGGTTCGGAAAATGAAGTTGTCGGTTTGCTAGACAAGATAATTGAAATCTAAGATGGTTTTGTTTCCCCTAGGTAAAAGAATAAGTTACCTCATTCCCAATACCGTCCGAGAGGAAACACAAGACAAGAACTTGTGATGAGTGTAAATGGAACAGGGGGGAAACTTATGCAGTTTAAACACTCGATCCAGAAAAGGCGTTGTGCTCATAGGATTTGAATGGTCTCAAATAAAAATGGGTATATGTCGTTTTAAAGTTACAGTTTTAACTTAAAATTTTTTGAAGATTAAATAATCAAATAAAAAAATATTTTGAGAAAATCGTTTCTAATGAGACTTTTAGTTGCAGATGTTTCGTTCGTAATTATAAATAAAATAATAAATTTGCATAAGTGGGCATAAGAGAGTCTTTGTGTGTTGTGTGTAAAACCTACTTTACACTCCTAATACATAGCCTACATAACTAAATAAACCAATCATATAACGTATAGCAATTTCTGGTAATCATGGCTGTTTTATAACTTTTCAGCTCAAGTAGCTTCAAAACAAACAACTGCAACGAGATTTCTTGAGTTTTGGCAAAACAGTGCATAAGGATAGAAAACACATGATAAAAAATTAAAATACAAATTAAATAGGAGCTAAAGTATCAAGTAGCTCGTGAGTCGCAAGGAAACGTCAAATGTCTTATGACAACAGATTTTGATCTATGAATTTATTTATAAGACATGAGTCTTTCTATCGTTCTATAAACCGTTCTACAGCTTTGCTTCGTCCCCTTCTAAAAAGTGCACGTGAACGTAAAGCTTGGCTCCCTCCCCACTTATGGTTAGTCTTTCAACAAGAAGTCCTGAATATCCTCTTTAGTAAGCCCTTCTTTAAATAATATTTAATCCCCTCTTTATATGATCCTTTTTCTTTTTCGACTCCTGTCACTTCTGTTGCCATAACCCTTACTCACATCATAAGTTACATGTTCACTTGCAGAAATCTGACACTCTATATATTGCTAAAGAAACTGATGTTGCAAATTGTACATTTTACTTTGAGAAGAAGTATTTTTCGGCTTTTCCCTTCAAAACGTGACACACACAAAGACCATTTACCATTTCAGATTTTTTTGCAGTTTAGTTTATATTTCTCTACCTTAATAAACCTAAAAAAATAAACATTTTCAGCTTTTTTAAGCATTATAAATTTGACAATATTTACTGTTAATAATATCAACCTAATATTCAGAACAATTATAATTATAAATATATGTTTACATATTTAAGAAATATTTGAAGAAACAAATTATCATTGGATGCAATTACCAACAATACATCCCACTATCATGAAAGTGATAAACCATTCTCATAAGTCAAAGTTACCGATTTCAAAATCCTCAAAGAATATTTAAGGTAGTACTGCCCTAAAATAAATAACAAAAAGTAATGGAAAATTATATATTTAAACAAGAACATCTCATACTTTATTTGATTATGTATTACGCTATACCTATTAACAGTTATAACTTCAATTGAATAAGAGCAACCACAATTCAAAACAACAGCTGACATACCTCAGTAGTTAAACCAATTGATGTAAGACAAAATACAGTTGTAAACAAAGAATAAATCTATAAACCTCCCTCATAGTAAAATATACCTATAAAAGGAAATCCTAACACTGTATTTGCTACCAGATTTTACTTATAATGTTTCCCAACTGTGGACTGAATGAGGGCCCAGAAGGCTTAGGTTAAACAACTCAATTGGGGTTGTCGCTAAGGCAAACTTTTCCAATTTATAAGTCACCCTTGAGTTCGAGCGTAGAAAGTAAATGGGTAAATATGCCGAGAGCGTCCGGTTCAGTGGAAACCTTCGACAGCTTGCAGGGTGATGTAAGAGACATATATGATATAATCAATAGTAAGCTATCCATTTAAAAAATTCTAAATATAAAACAAACCACGTCTTAAATTGTAGAACGTGTTATGAACACACAGCGTTGTTTATAATTCAGCATACAATAATCAGCCTTTCAAAACACTACAATAAATATATAAATATACTGTACTTGCATATAACATAGTATATTAACATAAAATATAGTAAAAGACAACCATTTCGACCAGACACCGCGGTCATCATATGGTCAATAAGAGAATGACATCAATGTTGAATTCTAATAACAGTTATCATACTACTCAATTAATTGTTTCTAGTACTCTATGCATTTGATGGTTCATTTCTTAGTTACCACACAAATTACATAATCCTGAGTACTCACAATAAATGAGGAACTTACCGGCAGAAGAGGCTTAAGATCTAATTTGGCAGTGGAGACACCTGCTTGGCTCTGCAGGTTGCCAACCTCATACACTTGAGAGTCCTGGTGTCTGACACATTGCCAAGCCTATGAAGTAGTGCATAAGTAGACGTTGTGATAAATAAAAATCATTACACTTTGGGTTGGATAAGGAAAAAATATTAAGAAAACATCCAGTTTATATTTATAAGTTGTTGCTATTTAAGCTGAGAAGCTGTTTGCGCAATAAGAGTCTGTTTTCTCTACGAATTTTATTAATAACTACGAATGTATTTCCAGTGATACCATACTTACCTTTACTTATAATTAAATTTACGTCTCAAAAGTGATAGAGAATATCACCGTTTGTGATTTGTTTAGTGTTTAAGCAATTTACTATTTTATGAAAATCAAATTACTTATATAATTCTAAAACCATCAAAACTTTAGCAAAACCATTTAAAACCTGTAAAAAAGTGGAATAAATCTCCACATTTACCTGCGAGGTTCTATCACTACCGAAGAAAAGATTATGTTTAGCTACAATTTTTATTTTAAAAGACAAGGAATAAAGCGTTGCAATATTTAGTTGTAAAATATGGAGAACTGGAGATTTAAAACAATAGCTATATAACTGTAGTTGGTAAAAAAAAACTCTAGACCTGATTAATTTTAAGGGAATGGGACAGGTTTTTAACTTGGCAAAGTTTTTGAACTATTATTACCAATGTTCTTTTACTATTGTTCTTTTACTAAAATGCATTTTATAAATAATAAAGTAACCTTATAGAAAAAATCAATAACATATTCTTTATCAATCTATATAAATAAAATTAGAGTTTTGTCTGTACATTGCTTGGAATTATTAAATGTTTGAATATTTATACGTTTCATACCATAGGAAAGCAGAAACGCGACTTATCTCAATTTTTGTCTGCCTGTCTATCTGTCTGTCGATGACGATCAAGGACGGAGTTTTGTTCGCTTTTCACGGGAAAGCAGGTCCACTGACATTGATGACACTTTGTTTCTTTGTTCTATACATGCGTGAGAAGGTTTTAGGCCACTTTAAACCGGCATACGCCTTTTGGAAAAATAATGGCGGCCGCTCAAAAACGTGATTTCGTGCGATTTTGGACACGTTTTGTTCGCTTTTCACAGGGAAACTGGTGCACTGATTTCGATGAAACTTGTTTTCTATGTTCTATATGTGCGTTAGAAAGTTTTAGGTTAATTGGGTTTTTTGAAGTCACCTTAGGCCTCTGCCCTAAAGGGTTTTAAAGATCCTATGTTATTCTTTTGGACAAAGTATTTATTTATATTGAACCAGATGATGACGTGATAGTAGTTATATCTATAACTTAAAATATTGTAAACAGCTGTTTATCATTGTGGAAATAAAAAAAACCTACTTGAATGGCAACACTCATAATGGAAATAAAAAAAAAACTACTTGAATGACAACTCAAACTCTTTCTCCGATAGGCGAGAGTAGGGGTATCGGGGCTCTCCCCCCCACCCACCAATCTTAATGAGCCCCTCCAATTTTATATTTTTGCACCCCCCCATTCGATTTTATGTTCCCCCCATTTTAAATTGTTGCTCCCCCCGATTTAAAATTGTTTGACCCCCCCGATTTTATATTTTTTCTTCGTCCCCATTTCTATTTCACCCCCACCCCCAATTTTATATTTCGTTCCCCCCAAGATTTTATATTTTAGCCCCCCCCGATATTTTTGATTTTTTTTCAATTTGAGACACCACATGTCAGCATTACAGTTCCAGGAATTCTCGCCGACCTGAGCGCACGTGTCACTCCCTCCACCACCTCCCCCACCACATTCTCCCACCACCACTCCATCAACATTCTACCATAACAGCTTATATCTAAACATACTTGAAAGGCATATAAATATATGTTCATAATGGAAATAAAAAACTACTTGAATGGCAATTCAAACTCTTTTTTCTTCGATAGGCGAGAGTAGGGGGTTTTGGGGAACTCTGAACCCTCCACCATCCTGAACTTAATGACCCCCCCAATTTTATACTTTTGCCCCCTCTTTGATTTTTAAATTTGTTTACATCCCCCATTTTATATTCTGCCCCCCTGATTTTATATATTTTTTCTCCCCCCCGATTTCATACCTATGCCCCCTCCCTCCCACCCCGATATTTTCTTTTATTTATTTATGTACTTCAGTTCTTTTATTATTAAAAGCGAATCCAAAGTGTTACGTGTACCGATTTGGAGTCGCAAACCCACGCCGTTTACTACCCGACAGAGTTCCTCGACTTAAAAACAGTACCCGAACTATCTGCCAGTATATTTCGTTAACTTTGATTTAATTAATCAAATTCTTTGATTAATCGTGACAAATGTAATTTTAATATTGTAAAATCATGTGGGTTGTTATTTGCTTTAGTTAATCTACGATTTATATACAACCCATAAGAAGGACGGGTATACAGCTAGTAGAACTTTAAACTTTTAAATTTGGCAAAGGAGAGCAGCTCATAGTGCGGATTGCCAACTTAATAAGCATAAACTTGTACTTTAACTAGAGAGCTAGTATACCTGCTCACATTGATTAAACATCATCTTTGCAGACGTTTGTGTTTATTGTGTTAGAATTAGAAGGAGCTATGTAATTAAATCACTTTAACGACCTTACAAATAATTTAAAATTCCAAGTTATCTTTTTATATACCGAAAAACGCCAAAATTTAAATGAAAGAATAAACCAGCAGATAGTTTGGAACATTTCTTTTTAAAGTAAAAAAACTAAAGCTTTTACTAGTATACTGAATTTAATCAATCATGTGAGATCCCGACAACTAGGAATCCCTTACAATGGCAGATGACGCAAAGTCGGAAGGAGCAGTCATCAGCAATATGGGTATACTGTTATGGGTATACTTGATATGGGTATACTGTTTACATTTACTCTGAATACAGTAGTAATATATCGGTTGATGCTTTGAAAATTTTCCCGAAAACAAAATAAATGGGAGTGTCAATAGTCTAAAGGTCTATGTACACTTTGCTTCATCAAATAAATATATAAAGGCTGTGTCCTTAAGTTAAAGGAGGAATCCTAATAACAATACTCTTTGAAAAATAAACGAAAATGGGCATATTTCCTAAATGAATCAAACACATTTTTCTTGGAACTGGAATTGTAATTTAAAAAACCACTTGTCCTCATTATGTAAGTAAACAACTGCTTAGTCAAACCTAACGATATAACATGCATCTAGACATAAAGATTAATTTGCTTTTCTCATTGTAGTATTGCAAGTGCCTTTTCGTCCCAGGACTACCTTGAGACTGGTCTTTACCAGTTTTGAGACTGACATTGGGTACAGCAAATGAAGTTGTCATTACATATGGTAAGTCTTTTGGCTGTCCATTATGACAAACTTCCCTTTCACCTTTGGCCCCTCCATTTTCAGCGGCTAGGGACAGAATCTCCGGGTTTGGTCCCCTCCTGCCAACCTGAGAATGAATGGTTCCTGGCTGTTGTATATGGATACCCTGTCTGTTGAGTTGACCAGTTGGAGGGCAAAAAGAAGGTCCCCTGTTTGAGAGCATCATCCCAGCTGTCACAGGGGCACGGGAGTTGGCCCTCTGAAGGGTCGATTTGGCTGCTGTCCCTTCCCACCCTTTCCTTTCCTGCTATATCCTATCCTTCCGGTAACCTGTGCAATATTCCCGCTTGTGGAAGATGTGACTAGCAGCTATGCTGGGGTTTCCTAATCCACAAAAAACAACAACAACAAGTGCCTGTTCATGTACCGCCAGTTGAGTCAGTGATCACTTGGGATTAAAAACTTAGGATTATCCTTCTGTTTTGATAAATTCTACTTCATCTCATCCTGAGGTTTCTTTGTTTGGTCCAAGTTCAAACTTTCTTTATGGTAAAGTCTTTGTTCTGAACGAATAATTTAAGGAAGCAGCCAAAATCTTTGCAGTTCAAGTTCTCATACTAGGTGTAAGTTTTAATAAAATATATAGACTAGTAAGTTTATCGTCAGAAAGAATGACCGATATATCGTCAGTCTTGTTAAATTTCAAATACATAGAAACCTATATAAATTAAATTCGTTGAGAGGAAGATAACTTATAAAAGGTTTTTGTCTCAGACGAACGTTAACTATATTACAACCTAAAATCTGAACTGTCCAAATTTAAAACTACTACTTCGTGTTGGATAGTCAAAAGTTTTGTTCATTAACAATTTAATACTAGCAAAAACTTCATACTTTCTTATTTTTTCAAAATATGAGCATGACACATTTTATCCTCGCAGTTAAATGTTACATTTTACATATAAATGTGTGTAGTGAGTGTACAGTATAAGGGTTTTAAACAATGAACAGTTAACAACCGAACAGGTAAGAACCTTTAAAAACTCACTTAATGTAAATCTCAATAATACGAATTAACCAAACTCCTGTAAATCACAATGAAATAATTGAGTTTAAACTAAATGAACCGAGTTCGAACTCTGTTATTTGTTTTCTAATCTTAAAAATAATTTGGCCATCTTTAGTATTAAAGTCACATAAATGTTGAGTCCGTTGCAAATTTTGCACACCTTTTTGGTTTAAAATATTATGGTTCAAATATTATATACCACCATTTTCACTTTATTATGAGTCATACATGTGCAAACTTGAAATCAATATGTTCCTAAAACATGATTAAAATGGTGACAAAAAGTTATGCATACATAATATACCCTTCATATATGAAAATACAATAACAAATTTGAAATTCCGCGATGTACACATTAGTAACTGGCTGGTTTTACTCCCCAAATGAACTTAAGGCTTAAGATCTAATTTGGCAGTGGAACTGCAGGCTGCCAACCTCATACACTTAAAGAGTCCTGGTGTCTGGTACATTGCCAAGCCTATAGCCAACCCATCCGTTATTATATAAATCATATTGTGCATGCCTCCAGGAAATCCTGCAACACTTAAAGATATGTTCATTGGGTCCAAAACGAATAAATTAGACAAAAATAAATAAATAAATTGGATTATGTGTTCTCTTGTGCGTTCTGCCCAAAAATAAATAATAATTATAACATAGGTTGTTCACTCTGTCCAAAAGCGAAGGATGGTCATTGCGTTTAATAGTAAAGTCAAAACAGAAAACATAGTTAGTATAATTTGGACCGAATGAATTTGGAGAGAATGAGCATATTTTGTATATTATATTTTTACATTTACTGTGATTTTACTTTTGCACATAATGATCCTTGGACAAAATGACCCACATCCTTTTTTTACTGTAGTTAACTTCCTTACTGTCTTCTAAACAATATTTTTACATTCGACTAACCCATACACAGAAACTCAGATATTTTTATTTTCTCCTTTTTATAAAAATATATTTTGGAAAGGAAATTTTGTTTGTGATCACTTTTTAAGGTGATTAAAAATGTATCTTTATAATTGTTCAAATAATTAGTAAATACTATGTCCAAACAGAAGGAACGATAATGAAAAACCAATTTAACTTCTCTCCTAAGCAAATTTGAAAATTATGCTAGGTCTAATACGATAAATGTAGAACTCAATCTCAACTAACCTTTTTCGGATAACATGCATTAGAGGTGCATAATTGACAAAACCAAGCTGGGAAACACAACTAAAATTCTTGTTGGGAAACGATTTTAAGTACAAATCATAAATTCTTTATCTTTGGCTATTTATCAAAACACGTAAAAACAATCAAAATACCTTCTGTAAGTTGTGTAAAATTATTTATTTGATTTGTAGGGAACTTTATACTATATATGTTTACTCGCATATACGAAAAACATTATTAATAGTATTGTATATAACGATTATTAAAAACAACAATACAGATATTATAAAGCTTATTATTTTAAATCCTACATTTGAAGTATAAAGTGATTAAGATGTATAAATTAGACCTACATATACAAAGAATACCACACATAAGAGAGGTTACATAGAGAGGTGATATAGGCCTAAGATAGATGTGACCTTAACATATATTGCCTTTTACAATATGGTGTGTATATTTAATCTGTATGTACAAGTGTTAATATATCTTTACTAACTAATAAATATTTTACAACAGCTCTCATCTGAAACTGAAAATGCGTTTGAGAAAAAAGAGGCAGTTAACGATAAAATTTGTACCTCGAACCTTGCATTGTTTAGTTTCTATATTATTTTAAAAGTCCAAAACTGATTTGGTGCTGAATCCTATTTTTATGTATTTTTTGAATTATCAAAAGTTTTTATATTTATGATCTTATTTTACCCAGGTTTTAATATAATTACCATGGAAAGTATTTATTAAAGGTAATTTTGATTGTCAGATAGCATACAGTTTCACAAATATTCAAACACAACTTTAATTTAATTTATTAAATTTTCACTTGTTCTTGAAAAAATCAATAAATAATATAATTTGTTTTTACGATACATTGTGTTATAAAAATAAATGTATATATCAAATCAGCTTATTTATGCAGGAAATCAATTCAGGATAGAGAAGGAAAACCTTTATATCAGCAATATCAAAAGGAGGTTGTTAATACTCTTTTTGAAAACGTTATTTGATTACGGTGGTCGCTTCTTGTGTAAGCAGATATTCCTAGAGGATTTGAAACATCGCAGATATTAACATTTTGCGCTGTTTCTTATGTTGTATACTTAAAAGTTCTCAACAAGTTAATATATTAGAGTTTTAGCTTATACAACAACAAACAATTGTCCTATAAATAATTTCCTTTTCAAGTTAAAATAAATATTACAGTATAACCTTTGTTTATTAGGATAAAAGTGTAGGAATTAGATTATGCTGCCGAAAGTAGCCGTAAGCTTACCAGCGTTAGTGGGTAGTGATTTCATTAAACCCCTTATTTTATGTATATACTCCTCAGTCGCGGTGCTTCGTTCGGAGCGGCTACGCAGTCGACCATCCAGACTGCCATAACAAATCCTGAAGAAGCGGGTTGTTCTTTATTTATCCGCGAAACGTCGTTGATATGTGATGGCCCGATTTTTCTTGCTGTGAAGTCCGTTTGTGTTCGTGACTGTGTTATCATGTGTTGACTTCGGAGCCTGTATATACAGCACATAATCTCCTAAGGTGGGTTAGAGAATAAATTACATCCCACCAAACTATCACGTCATTCTGAAATAGAATAATACGAGTTAAGTCCAGAGTGAAATATTTCCCAAAGTAAAAGCACCAGGTCAATTAAACAATCCGATCCCCCCTTAAGCTTCTTGTTTGCCCATCAAGTTAATCGGGTTTAATGTTTGTTTTTTGTGTGTACACATGCCCTTTCACCCAACTAAACTGATTTTTCAAATTGTAAACTGAGACTATTATGACCTATGGTTTACTTCCATTTATTTGGACCAGTTTAACGTATAATTTTAAAAGAAACCCAGCTATAAATGTATAATAACTTTTCTTAAACTGTTTTTGTTAAGTACCATTATAAGTTCAAATTAATTTTAATTGTTTTGAACAAATAATACATATCGAATATTTTCTTGATGAATTGGCAATTACACAAGTGAACTAAATAATCTAATATATCCACCCAACCCATTTATGTTTTCACAGTACTTGTTGTTAATCTGTCACAAAAGCCATTTCCTTACTCAGAACAGAATGACAAATTTGGAGAGCCGTTATAGACTAAAATTCCAGTCTGTCACTCGCCATCGGAAAAAGGAGCACGCATTAGTTACTGTTCTTATATTAATGTTTTTATTTGTGTGAATAGTATAAGTACATTTTTAAAATTACTTTTCAGTTATGAGTAGTTGTATTATATATTAGGGTAAAACATCAACTGTATACCTTTGTTTTAGGACAGATACCGCTAAGATAAAAGATTAAAATATCATATATTCATACAAACTCGCATTTAAAATACATTTATCTTTACATACTTTGTAAAAATATTGTTTAATAAAGCCACATAATGGGAGTGAAGCTTTACTCCTGTTACCTGAACAACTGCACGTGATTGTTAATTTATTCCCAGAATCAGTACAGTAACAAATTGAAACATAGGAAACAATGTTGCTGATAGTTTAATAATTCGTTTTATATTTTGGGTTGACAGAAATATGTGTTTGTTTTAATTTATTTGTGCTTTCCTTAACTTCACTGTAGTGATTCTTCATTCAATAACATACAATTTGTAATTTTCTATAAGAGTTGATATGTTTAAAATGTCATGTAATAAATACAATTAAACAAATGTTTTTTAAACTAAATTAAGGTTTGGTGGGATAAATTTTCGTACGTAAAAATCAGAGGTAGTTAAAATTTATGCCATGATCATGGAGTTTTGAAAAGACTGTTATAGTCACTGGTAATTAGTCACCTGATGTGTTGTATTCTAAAAGATCGAATAAATTCAATTTCGTTACCATCCATTAAACAACATCTATTTATATATTTAAACCATTTATTATTTATAATATAAAAGCAAGTAACACCTTTTGTAAAGGCTCATTGTTGTTGTACAGTTACATTAGAGGTAATAGAATTGTAACTCTCTACGGTTTGACGGTAACCGGTATGATCGAACCGAAAAAATTTGATTTACCAAAATTGTAATAATATTTACCCTGTTGTATAGGACTTTAATAAGGTAAAAAATATTGTTATGTAATTTAAAAATATATTTAAATGTTATTATTTGTTCAAACATGATAAATCAAAGTTTGAAACAAATAATCCTATCAGTTTACGATACCAGAATTATTTTATAGTGTGCACAAGACGTGTCTAGATTAGTCCAATAAGATAAACGGCGTGTCACAGGGCTTAAGTAGAATTAAATGTTCTCACTTATTTAATTTGTATAGCTATATCCAGTTTTGTGACATCAAGTGCAATAGTATATTTGGTAATTGGATTCTATTTAAAATAAGGTCAATCATTTAAAACATCGCTCTAGACCGATTATAAAAATTTGTGTCTTAAATATAAAGGTCTAACAAGGAGAAACTAATACATCACTGTCACAACCTTTACGTACCGTCAGCCGTACAGGATTCAGGTTCACCAAACGGTCATCTTAAATGGTTGGTAAACGGTATCAACAATGTCCTAAAAGAGAATAACAGCAGACTTGACAGTCAGAACCGCGAGGGATCGGTTGATTGGAACCTCTTCACCGTCGTGTTTGTCTTTCTCAGCAAGGCCAAGCTGAATCCTAACGAACCTGATAATGAAGTGAAGTGTCTCATAGCCGGGGATTGTGTACACTGGCCGAGACAATCTACGAAATGCTGTTTTGAAACAAGCGCTAACACATGCAAGAGGCTTCCAAAAATAGTTTTGAAATACTGTACAACTCACATTGAAGTAGCCTCCTGGTGTTTGCAAGAATAATAAAAAAAAACTGTAAACTCACATTGAAGTAGCCTCCTGGTGTTTGCAAGAATAATAAAAAAAAACTGTAAACTCACATTGAAGTAGCCTCCTGGTGTTTGCAAGAATAATAAAAAAAAACTGTAAACTCACATTGAAGTAGCCTCCTGGTGTTTGCAAGAATAATAAAAAAAAACTGTAAACTCACATTGAAGTAGCCTCCTGGTGTTTGCAAGAATAGTAAAAAAAAACTGTAAACTCACATTGAAGTAGCCTCCTGGTGTTTGCAAGAATAATAAAAAAAACTGTAAACTAACTCACATTGAAGTAGCCTCCTGGTGTTTGCAAGAATAATAAAAAAAAACTGTAAACTCACATTGAAGTAGCCTCCTGGTGTTTGCAAGAATAGTAAAAAAAAACTGTAAACTCATATTGAAGTAGCCTCCTGGTGTTTGCAAGAATAATAAAAAAAACTGTAAACTCACATTGAAGTAGCCTCCTGGTGTTTGCAAGAATAATAAAAAAAAACTGTAAACTCACATTGAAGTAGCCTCCTGGTGTTTGCAAGAATAATAAAAAAAAACTGTAAACTCACATTGAAGTAGCCTCCTGGTGTTTGCAAGAATAATAAAAAAAACTGTAAACTCACATTGAAGTAGCCTCCTGGTGTTTGCAAGAATAATAAAAAAAACTGTAAACTCACATTGAAGTAGCCTCCTGGTGTTTGCAAGAATAATAAAAAAAAACTGTAAACTCACATTGAAGTAGCCTCCTGGTGTTTGCAAGAATAATAAAAAAAAACTGTAAACTCACATTGAAGTAGCCTCCTGGTGTTTGCAAGAATAATAAAAAAAACTGTAAACTCACATTGAAGTAGCCTCCTGGTGTTTGCAAGAATAATAAAAAAAACTGTAAACTCACATTGAAGTAGCCTCCTGGTGTTTGCAAGAATAATAAAAAAAACTGTAAACTCACATTGAAGTAGCCTCCTGGTGTTTGCAAGAATAATAAAAAAAACTGTAAACTCACATTGAAGTAGCCTCCTGGTGTTTGCAAGAATAATAAAAAAAACTGTAAACTCACATTGAAGTAGCCTCCTGGTGTTTGCAAGAATAATAAAAAAAACTGTAAACTCACATTGAAGTAGCCTCCTGGTGTTTGCAAGAATAATAAAAAAAAACTGTAAACTCACATTGAAGTAGCCTCCTGGTGTTTGCAAGAATAGTAAAAAAAACTGTAAACTCACATTGAAGTAGCCTCCTGGTGTTTGCAAGAATAATAAAAAAAAAACTAAATATAATTTGGGGATTTTTGTAATTTTTACAATTGTGTAAAGTGTTATTGTGTGTGTCAAAATAACTTAATTCAAATTATAATAATAATTATTAACTACATAGCTATTATACACGTTTTAAAAATCTGAATAGGGATATTAAAATGAAAATTAAAAAATGCACATGCAATATTGTAAATTTTTCTAATTATTTGTCTGAAGTTTTTTCAAATGATTTTTTATCAATATATCTAAATATAATTGAAGCAGGTTTTCAAAGTCTGAACAGAAATATTAAAACTTTATCACAGTTATGGACACCCGAAATTGAGCATTATTCTTACCTTCTCGGACAACGAATTTCGTTTTTAAATATACGAGATTCGTTATTTAGACTCAATCATACGGATAGATGTTAAGAAAGCATTTCGATTGACTTGTTTACATTGCATTATCATTACTTTAATAACTACTAGGAAAACATTATGATTATTCAATTTATATTAAGAATTCAATAACTATTTATAAGTATATTACTCAATGGTATCGTAGGGTAGTGTTTGTGAGCAAGTTTTAAATCATTAACAGACTTTTTACTTTATCCTATACTCTTGTTTGTAATAACTGATGTTTTGTTTAAAATGTCTTAAGAAGAAGTACGCATCAAATCCATAATATAACTTGTAAATAACCTATTCAATCTTGTAAAAAACTTTGAAAATCAACTTCATGTTGAAATACTTTCAGCAATTACTTGCAAAAGAGTTTTAAGATCGGACAACCAAATATAATAAGAGTATACCACTGACAGGCTCTCCACAGCTAATTGTATGAGCATAACTGTGACTGGTCAGAAGAGACTCTGGCATCTCACTCATGGCGTTTATTCTTTTTCTTTATTTTACTAATTATTTCTGGATGTCTCGACTAATTTCTAATTACAATTTTTATATATTTTGATAAACTAGGATATTTTAATTAAACATATTTGAAATCCGTAATGTATTTCTTTTCTTCCATTGTAATGTTCCTAACCCCCATTAATGGCTTTAAATTGAGGCAGTACCATACAAGTTAAACAAATATTTTAATTATAAGTTTATACAATGTAATTATTTTGGAGTTTATTTTACTTTTTACCAAACAAGTCAACACAAACTAAAACCAGATTTATGGTAAACCATTTTCAAATAGACGAAATATTTTATTTGTAAAGACATGATTTAATTGCTTATATTGAAAGAAATATGAAAAGGAAAGAAATATGCATGGGAAAAACCGCATGTGTCAGCAGCATCAGGATAGGTTTGTAAATATTTTCTCTCTAGCTATAATTTTGTCATAGGATACGCTTCTCACGAAAACAACACCTCTGGAAGAAGGATTTCCTGGATTTGTTATATTTATATATTTTTTATATTTACTAAATTTGATCTATCTGTCAGTGTATTCATTAAATTACTAAAATGCAAACCATTATATCTTTAATGTGCTACAATTATTACATTTATTATATATATAATATATATATATATATATATATATATATATATATAATTTTCCTTCTACTACTGTACCATCACTATGATCCTTTCATCATAAAATTGGATTTTATGAAACATCTTAACACAATTAATTTTTTTTTAGTAATATTAAACAAAATTAAACCACTGGTGGTAAATTGACACTTTTGCATACTATTTAGAAATTCTTTATTTTGGTAATAGAGTTCTAACTGTATTGGAATTTCCACCTGGAGTGTAGTAAGTGACGACATGGAGCAATCAAATAATCGAATGAGCCCACTGGACGACGTGTTTGTTCACTAGGGACGATCTGCAGTGAAGTTTGTTTTTCCTGTGATATATTTGCCGTTAGTGTTACAAAACCTTAACATGAGGCTTAACAAAATCCTCATCATACAATAGAATTTTATTTATTTATTTATTTTTTAAGTAAACGTTTCGTCTTAGTATTAACAATTATATCACACTAAAATTAAGAGAAGGGAATATAAGTTAAATTATACATCGTTTAAGGTTTGAGATGGTTTTATATATTTTCTTAAGTATTAATTTTTTAAATTTAAAATGTAAGTAAAGATACGTAAAACACAAATTTTATTTAATTTCTTAGACAATTGATAAAATATAATAAATGTATTGATTTATTAACTTCTAATTCAAAATAGTTAAAATAATTGGTATTGTTTGTTAAGATAAATTTCTATTTTATACCTTTGGAAAAATTACCAAACCTCGTCCGTGTTCTTTGGGGTTTGTATTGAAATTGATCAATGTAGTATACAATTATGTAGAACAGTGGCTTATAGTTTATGCTAATTATTTTTAACTAAGAGTTGCTACTAAATAAAGGGACAAAATAGTTAGTTTAAACATTTTGATTACAGTTTTTAAAGAAGTTGTGGAAAATATGAAATCTCAGCCAGATCTAGTTTTCCCTCCATAATTAGGCATTATTCATCTAATTATTTCAACCCCCCAATTCACCTATTAATTATGATAATATTATGATATCAAACTTTGTTCTTTACCGATTTTATTGCAATAACATGAGAAATAATAGGGTAAATCAGATTGTAGCGTAAGATTAATATTTTTGAAATTAGGACGGAAACTTAAAGCTAAGCTATAACCAACGACACAAAAATCAGAAAAGCACCATTTGGACGGTTCTTGCAACAAATACAGCTTAGAGTATTAAATAAATATTGATACTAATATAACACTCTATTTACACATGGCTAATAACATGTCTGGAGGTCATAAATATCGTGAATAAAACGAGGAGAGTTAAATTGTATTTAAATCTATCAGGGAACACTATTGTTTTATGCACTGCTGAGTTATATTTTTGTCCAGAAGAAACGGCCCTCTGGGCGTCGGAAGAATATATTATATACATAACAATAGGATATTTATTTTTATGACTTAAAAATACGGATTGAAGAATTTCAATCTGCATGCTTTTTTAGTTTTGTTATTACTTTTACAAAGCTTTTTTATTCAATTATGAACAGTTTTTGCTAATAGGTCAAATTTCTTTAAAGTAAAAATCAACCACATTATTTTGAAAATAAGGTAATTTTTAAAAACATACATGTATACCTTCGTTTTAAGCTCCACCAAGGTTTATTGGCTTTGTGCTTCAGCGGATACTGATACAGTAATTTTCAAAGTAAAAAATATATAAAAAAAAACACAAACGTACAAAAATAAATCACAACGCTGCATAGAATCACACACAAAGTCCTGCGAAACCAACAAACACACTGAGATTCTGTTGGACAAGCGACAAACTTCAGGGCAATCGTCGTTTGTAGTTTGAACGTCTGCTTAAACTTTAAAGATAATTCCAAAATTCTTGGGTTGAAGTCTCCGGGGCTTAAGCTGATGAATTCCCTTTGTCAAGTGATAATTAGGAAATATTAGAATAAAATATAATCAATTAGATACAATAAGATTTCGATGCTGAAAAAGTGAAAACAAAAGAAAAATTATTTGTAACTTCTTATTCAATGATAACCAGTCTGTACAAAAATCCCTTTAAAATCACATAAGCCGGGTTCTAGTGTTATTTATTTGTGTTTACATACAAGATAGACAATTTAAAAGGAAATAATTAAATTTCTTAATATTAACGTTAGGATGGTGAATAGATAGCAAAGCTGCTATTTGATCTAGGAAAAATATAAAGGTAAAAGCTGTTACAATTATTTTTTCCCAGGATAATAAAAAAATATCATTATTGATTGAAGGAAATTTCTTTATTTGTTTATTTATTTATTTGCTGTAATACAGTAAAAACCAATTACATCACAACAGTAAAACATTTTCTTGATAATTTATTCTGTGAGAAATATAAGTCCTCCACTTCACTGGCACACTTCACTGAGTCTATAAAAGCAAATCATATAAAACACAATTCACAAAAAGTAGTCTATTAAAAATAAAATAAATAACGACAGTAATAATACCTTTCCCAATAATAAATTAAAACTGAACTAAACTCATCATTCAGTTTAACAAAAAAAATTAATAAAATACTTACTAGAAATATGTAAAAAGAAATTAACCTTCCGATCTACGGAATTTTTTTTAAAGTAGTTTTGCAATCAATATCAATATGTCAGGATAGTTCAGGCCGGGAGGTAGGGCGTTGTAAGACCTCATCTTCCGGAGCAGAGGCGACGGACCGTGCGCCACCGTTCGAGGCCTTGGTATACTGAACACGGCAGTATTCCTGTTTCTAAAGGCAGGTGCCCTGAATGTGAGCTGCCCCAGCGAGTGTTGATCGTCTAAGAAATGTCTTAGAAGTTTATTAATAAACCTTAATGAAATTGTAATACGTCTTGACGATAATTTGCTAAACTTAAATGAATTTAATAAGTGGTCATAAGTTATTGTTGGATTATGGAACTCATTAGTTCTGTAGTACAAGTAACAGAGAAAACGTTTTTGAACTTTTTCAATTACTTGGGCATGACAGGTATATACCGGGTCCCAGACCACTGCTGCATACTCCAGGCGGGACCTGACCAAGGAGCTATTCAGACTGACCACAGTATGGACGTTTCTAAAGTGCTTCCCATTTCCTACAACAAAACCCAATCTTCTGAGTGAAGAATTTACTGATTTTTCAATATGCTGCCTAAAAGTTAATTTAGAGTCAAAATTACACCTGGGTCCTTGGTCTTGAACTTCCTATTTAAATACTATTATTTAAACTGTGATTTGCTGAATTATAATTCTGGCTACGAGAAAAGGATAATACATAACTTTTAATAACATTTAACTGAATTTTGTTTCAGTTACACAAATTCAAGACATAGGTTAGATCTTGTAGCAGAAGTAGTCCATCTCCTTGAATGTTTATATACCTAAATATGTTTAAATCACATATATAAACATTTAACACTATTGCAACAAGATCTAACCTCTGTCTTTGGTGAAGCGTAAACAAAATGCATTTATGTCAATAAAAGTTATGTATTATTCTTTTCTCTTAGCAATAATTATTTTTCAGTAAATTATAGTTTAAATAATAGACTACAAAGACTTTGAAATAAAAATATCGAAGTGTCGAATAAAACGAGTTATTGTATATTGCTGAAGTAAAATCTACCACGGCTTATCAAATGTAATCGGATCAAATGCGTCGATTCTGCAGCAGTTTTCGTCTAGGGGAATGATAAATTCCCTAGTTCCACAGATCACTTAATTTCCATGTCCAGTTTGTTACTTTGAAGAAATGTTTTCATAACAGAACTATTATTGCTATACGATTTTTTTAAATAATTTCCAATTGGTGAAAATTGGTTATTTTTAAGTGCATGATTTTATAAGAAAGATTATACTTTCACATAGATACAATACAAACATCCTACTATATTTATTTTGCAGATTTTATTTTATATTAAATTTACATTAAGTCATATATAACCTTACAACACCCAACAATTTGTTGATTTAATCTTCTTAAACATGTTATAAATCGTTTTGCTATGTATACTAAAATTATCGACTATCAGCAATTACATAAATCAATAAAGCACGATCAATAAACGCCGAAAGAAGGAAAGAAGGAAGTGCATATATTTAAACAGTAACCTAATACAAATTATACCTTTTTATTACACTTACAGCTGTAGAGGTTCAAATTACAAGTTTTAAGGTATGAGGCACTAAGAAACATTGACTGCAATGTTTTAAAATTTATTCTTTTTGGATGTAACATACTGGTAAAGTCTGAATGTTTTCTTACAACGGACTGCTCACATAAAAGCCGAAATCAGTTTGAATGAATTAGAAAAGCATTATCTTGATAAGTAAAAGTTAGCGATATTTTGTATATTACAATTCAACTAGTAAATCTTGAAACCCGAATCCATCAGTAACAGTTAAGGGGGTTCCTTTCATAGCGGTTATAATATTTACATATAGGATATTGTTAGTAAGTCTGCGAATTGGGGATAAAGAAATAATAACATTTAATTGGGCAAAAAGATGCATTAAAGCTATAATAAGGGCTGCCCGATACTGTGGTGTGCTACGTTCTGACTTGGCTTCTTGAATATTCTTCATATGTTTTAATATTACATTGTTATTGAACTTTGTAATGTACGTTAATATAATAAGTTATTAATTTATCCATGTAATTTTATATATATTACAAGTAGACCTTTAAAATTATACAATGAACATAAAAGAAAATATTTGATTGGCGAATTTTTCAGTTAAAAATAAATTTAGGATTTTGAATATCAATCAAATTTAGTTAGTTAGAAGTATAATTTATATAAATTCCATTATTGCGAGGTAAATAATGTAAATTCTAATAAAGCTTAGTAAACACCGTTATTCTTAATTGAATTTCCAATTCATTCATTAAGTCTACGATTAATATTCATGTACAAAAAAATAAAATTGATCGAAACTTGTTTGAACGTGTAAATAAGTGCTGTAAATGCCAATTTATATTAACGACTACTTAAGCAATTCGAAGTTACACAAATTAGTTTTTTATATCACAATTAGTGCGATTCGAAACCTCCCTCTGAATTGGGCTGGGGATTAGGAGCAAATGATTCCGGACTATTTCCGCTTATTGGTTTCGTGATCGGATTATATTATTGAGTCTTCTGTTTGTCATTGATAAATTAAGAGCTTTTCATACAAAATGTATTCACCCTTTTTAAACTTTTAAAAACTAAACCATCTTTCCCTATAGCTGATAATAACCTGTTACTAGAAAAGTTTTCATCAAGCAATACATATGCAATTAATTTAGATTTAATGTACTATAGTTTATTCAATATTTTAAAACTTGCTGTTACTAGCCCGTCACAAATGACGGGATTAAATAAGCTAAAGAAGTATTGTTCGTGCCAACATAACACTGAGCTGCAAAATCATAGGGAAATTACAACAGTTTATTTGTGATCATTGGTTTCGTGACTTTGCTTTCCAAACGGGACTTACTATTCAATTTTACATTAAATCTTTAAAAGCTAGAACATTTTTAAAATTTACGTAACTCTTTCTGCAAGTGTCATTGGTTTCTCAAGCTGGTACGCATAAAGAAAATGTGATAGTTGAATTAATTTCTTTGATATTTAAATTTCCCGAAATTTTTTAGTATAATTTAGTTTCTGATATGTATTACCCATTCAAGTATGTCAGTCCCTTGGTAAGCTCCATTAAGTTAGGGTTATACGGTCCTTGGCGTCTAGGAAAGGTGAGAAACGACTCAAATTTATGGTAAACAAAAACAGAAAATAATGAACATAGCCCAAACAAATGTTTTAAAATTAAATAAATCAATTGTGCTCTCTATTGACAAATTTATATTGTAACACTAACGGTACTAAGCTCAATAGAGGCGAAAAATCTTTCCAGAGCATATGCTAACCAGAAGCCAAGTATTGTGCCTCAAACAGTAGTAACATTCATAACTTTAGTGTAAATATGTTTTTTATTATTATGAGACGTATACATCTATGTCTCATAACAATAAAAAATATTTACCCTTATACTGGACTTACAATAAATATACACCAAATGTGGAAATATTGGGCAAGATGATGACCGGTGTAACTTTTGAGGCCATTTAATGCCAAAAATATCATTATCTTACAAATAAATAAATAATTAAATTTATGCATATATTATGGTCTGTAGTTCACTGCGCAGGGCTATTATTATTATTTGTATGATAATTAATTTTGTATTCACTTAGTTCTCAAATTCAATGCACATATATTAGTTATGTACTCGTATTTTTTTGTGAATGCCACGATTTTATGTAGCGTCAAAATTCCCAATAATCAAGCGATCATCCACATCACACCTTTGATAAAGAGGGTCACATTATTTCACTCTGATTATCTTGTGTTCGATAATATTTGGAATTTTGAAAAAAATAAAGGACCAAAGATTAAATAATACTTATTTTAGTATTAATACCAAGATGGAATTTCAACATAGGAAACTCCGTGACGCTCTTTCCCTCTTGGAGTAGCCAAGGTATAAGCAAATTTGAAAATCGTTAAAACTTTTGCATCTTCATAATCATAAGTGCCTCTTGAAGACAAAGTCCTTTATCTAAAACAACTGGCTTTAAAGGAAGTGCGGGAACTTTTCCAATTTATAAGTCGCCCCATGTAACTGTCCGTTCTTTGTCATGTAAATCTATAAATCCGGCAGTGAATTTTAATGTATTGAGAATTTCAATGATTATCTTTCATAATGTTAAATGATTTTGAAGTAACACTGCACTACAAAATAAAATACACATTACCTTAACATGGGGATACTTTGATATAAGTATATTCCACAGCCAATATGTCTTATGGGCTTTTTGTTGTAACCTACAATGTAAGGCAACCACGGTTTTCCTTGTTTTATAAAACATTCATTAACGCTTTTCTTGAAATATAGATTAGAATATATATATATGTCTTAATTTGTTTGACAATTTTATAAACTGGTTTTAAAATTTCATGAATTATGATAGTTTGGTAAAACTACTCAGTTCGAAAAAGTCACAGGATTAAAAAAAAGGTTACGTATAGAAGACAAACTGGAATATTTTGTATTTATTACAAATATTAGTATATACTTAAAGAGTTAGAGGTCGTTTGATGACTTTTGGTAACACAAACACACGGTCAAACAACGTGATGGAATAAACATGTTACTGTGTCACAGCTTGAAAGAGTGTCAATATGGTTTGGTGCACAAACAATAATACACTTTCAGTTTTTACCCTAAATTTTTTATTTGTTGACGTTACAGTTTTAATTAGTTTTACTTTCATTGTTGCTAGAGTAATCTCTTTATTGATGAAAACTCTCTATTTATAAAGTTTTTAGCTGAAACTTTGTTTTTGTTTATCAAATTTTATATTTATATTTTGTATACTTTCATAAACCTATACAATCGGCTCATCCCTTTGATTCAAGTCCTATGAAGTTTTCATATTTAAAACACTTTCAAGAAATCTAAATGCAATTTTATTCATTGCATAACGATTATCGTGTTATATATCAATACGCCGTTCAAGATTTACAGTAATGTACGTTACGGATTATTATTAAAATGGTCATCTCTCAATAAATAAGACTAAGCTCGGATAAATCATAATTAGGGCTCCTTGAATAAAAGAGTAGTAGTTTTCACCAGACTTTCAGGTCAATGTTAATTATATAATTATAGCGAGTTATACCAATGATGAATAACATATCAGTGGCCACAATAATACGTAAGGACTTCCCATAAAGCTCGTCGTTAGGGGGCATTACAATCGTCGTACCAGGGTCTTATTATACATAATAATTAGAAAGGTGTTTCGTGGTTGTTATACAATGCCATAAACTGGAACTCCAAAGGTAAATCACATATTAAAATTTCGCTAATGGCAATTAAACGAAAGGTTTAACTGGCGGCCATATCCTCAGTTTATCGAAGGCTCTAGGTCTTCCCACGTCACAAGTTGCTGGGATCATTGCCTAAGGGATAATTTGTTGTAAGAAGCAATCATCCTTACAAGGTCTAATGGGAAACCCTTCTTGCCTCATGGTAATTGGCTAATAGAACTAGCTGGTTGCCATAATTTTCCAACTATCAAAATCAAAATCAAAATCAAAATATTCTTTATTGCCATAGAAACAAAATTACATGCATTGGCTTGCGTCACACAAAGGTAATTATAGTAAGAATACAATAACAAAATAAAAATTTAAGAACAATACAAGTAAGATCAGGAAGTAGCATATCTACCACTAATGTAGTCATCTACGGAATAAAAACACTTCTCCAACAAAAAGGACTTAAGCTTTCTTTTAAACTGAATGTCATCTGATTCAGTTTTAAGGACATCAGGTAGAGCATTAAATAATATTGTTCCATAATAGTACGTATGGATTTTAAAGAAGGAAGTACTGTGATAAGGAATATTTAGTTTGTTTCTTTTTCTGAGGCCATAGTTAGATTGAGGGACAAGGGAATTGAAAATACTGTGGTTCTGCTTTAAAAAAATTAAAGTTTGATAAATATAAATACTAGGGAACGTGAGAAGTTTTAGTTCCCTCAAAACGGTCTTGCATGATTTTCTCCTTCGAAGACCAGCAACAATTCGCACTGCCCTCTTTTGGAGGACAAAAATGGGTTTGTTTATAGATCGTTCTGAACCCCAGATTGCGACAGCATATGAAATATATGGAAAAATCAACGCGTAATACGAAGTAAGAAGAACCTCAGTATTTGTAAAGAAAGCTAGTCTACGAAGTACAAAAATCCCAGAACATAACGTTCGTGCGACATCGCTAACATGAGCAGAAAATCTAAGATGTCTATCAACATTTAACCCCAAAAACCTAACATTGTCATTGGAGCAGACTTCTGCTTCATCGACCAAGATAGTCAGATTATATCACTACGCTTGGCCAAAATTGAGAAATCAATTACAGAAGTTTTGTTAGCATTGATAGCCAAACCATTTCCCCGAAACCACGGACAATCATATTTGACTCAACAAAGCTATTGACCTCCATGACCTCACGACATATACCATCCACAATTATTGACGTATCATCAGCAAACAAACACAACTCAGCACCTCCCACACAGATCTTCAGCTCATTCACATTTAAAATGAACAGAAGAGGACCGAGTATTGAGCCTTGCGGAACCCCCGCATTAACAATTTGTACGTCAGAGTGGTAATATCTCATAATCTCTGAATCAATGAAATATTTCAACCACTTGCCTCCGACCCCTCAAATACGACGAAAACCATTGGTTTGCTATCCCACGTACTCCAATAGCTTCAAGCTTCTCCAGAACACGATCATGACACACCATATCAAATGCCTTCCTTAAATCAAAGAAAACTCTAGATGCATACTTCCCTCTATCCAAAGCATTGACTACCTGTCGATGAGCGTGAACATAGCACTCACAGTTGAGCCCCTCTTAACAAAGCCGAACTGGTTCTTGAATAAAATATCATTGTGATTAATGGATGACCACAATCTACTTATAACTGCCTTCTCAAATACCTTTGAGAATGTTGAAGAAATGGAAATAGGGCGGAAATTATCAAGTTCATCTATTTTCCCTTTTTCATGCAGTGGCTTTACAACCGATAACTTTAGAAAGTCAGGAAAAAATCCTCTAGTAAAGGAAAAGTTAATCAAATGAACTAGTAGATCAACGAAAAGATCACAACATGACTTAAGGAGCTTTGATGATATACCATCAATGCCAGATGACGTCTTTGGCTTTAAATTCATGATAATATCAGTAACCTCACTCCTGGAAACAGGTGACAGGAAAAACGAAGTTGAGCTACCACCAGGATGGCCATTAGAAAAACAATTAGACCCCTTTCGGACTACATTTATAAACAAATCGTTAAAAATATTTGAGATTGACTTCTGATCCCTAACAACAACTCCCTTCTTGTCTTTGATGGACCGAGGAATGTTACACAAATGTTTTTTGAGGCCTCTATGTTCCTTTATTACATCCCACACAGTTTTGAACCTATTAGAAGAGTTTTGAATTAAGTTAAATACTTTAGTTGACTTGGCAGCCCTAATACTTGCCCTATATTGCCTTTTTAACGATAAGTAGAGCTGCCTCCTTTCATCCGATGATTCCAAATCTTTGGTGAAATAGTACCACTGAAAAACCAAGGCACGGAGTTGTAACTGATGATTATCCAAAGCGACCTTACTGCACGTTACACGCCTCAGAAGTTTTGTTTTTTTTTTGTGGAAAAGCTTGGTCAACATAAAAATAAATGGAAGATTGAAATAAATGCATTTTGTCATTCATGGAGTCGGTTTCGTACATATCGGACCATGATTCTTTACCAAGTAAATATTGAAATACATGAACATTTTCTCATGAAAACTATCGTTTGAACGAATACTCCGGGCTTATGCATCCGCTGGCGTTAATAACTTGATAACGCCTACCTGAGCATGATGATCAGAGAGAGCAGTAATTAGAACCGAGCAAGTACAAGTATCATCAGGAAGATCGGTATAAAAATGATCAATCAAAGACTTCGAGTTTTTGAACTCTCTGGTATATAACCAAACCTTATTCTTCAGTCCAAAAGAAGCCATCAATTGTGTTAAGCTATTGACTTTAACATCAGTGACAGCCAAATCCACATTGAAATCTCCCACAACATATGTTCTTGCATTATGACATATGACTTCATCAAGGCAGTCTAACAAACACCTGTAAAATATCTCATGTTCCTGTATTGACGATGACAAAGGTTGAGGCTTATAAACGGCAACCAACAGAAAACAATCCTCACCAAACTGAAACTTAACAGCAGCCAATTCACATTTACCCTCCAGGCAAAAACGTGACACATCAATTTCCTCCAAAGTTAATGAGGCTTTGCCAAAGATACACACACCTCCTTTATGGATAGTTTTCCGGCAGTATGCTGTAATGCCGTGAAACCCATGAAGCGAGACAACATCAAATTCAAAATCCTTCAGATGGTGTTCAGTTAAACAAATGATGTCTGGGTTTTCCGAATCAATCAAAATTTATAAGCTATCTAGCTTACTAAGAAGGCCTTAAACGTTGTGGTTGATAATCTTAAAATTGGACGCTACATTGGAGTTGTCTGCTATACAACCTGAAACGTTTCTCCTTAAAAAAACGTTTCCAGACTCACGTTCCACAATGGGCGAAGCAAGCCTAACTGAAGTTACTTGGGATGAGACATTTCCTGAATCTAAAGATTCATTATTAGGTTTTACATCCACGATATCACGTCCCTGGTTTCGGCTGGCCGTAGCAAGTACAACAGAAAATAGTTTACCTAATTGATTATTACCATCTCTGTTTAAATGCCTACCATCCCTGGCAAGGTGTCTCCTATTCACCCAACAATTTGCCTCAACAAACGCAACGCCAAAATTTATACACATCACCTCCAATTGTTTATTGAAGTCAAATAAAGCCTTATATGTCATATCAGATCTTATTATAATGCTATTTACAAAAACCACAGTATTAGGAAAATGGGTTCTGGTGGTACACAATAAGTCGGCCATATCATTTAGAGCCTCATGCTTACCGTGGTCCCCATTATAGCCCGCTCTACCTTTATACCATTTCTTAAGATTATTTGTTCCAACATGAAAATGTATTATGGATATATTACTATCGGTGTATTTCAATAGTTTCCCTTTAATATCCCTTATTTTCCCCCCTGGGCAAAACTCAACGATTGCCCCTCTCTTGGAGCTTTGTTCACTTGCAAATCTAATCATCGAATAACACTATGTCATCAAATTTTAAAATATCACAGTGATCCTTCAAAATGCCCTTATCAGATATATTAACAGAATGGGGAGTACACTTATTTGTCTTATCAATAAACTTAGCCGTCCTATCTGGGATAGTCATTTGTTCTTTATCAGTCACAGACTGATAATCTTCTTGGCGCTTTGACTTAATATATTCATTGTTTTCCTACTTTTACAGTGAGACCTTACACTTTGATCTCTTTGTTCCCAAACACCAGATCCATTTCTTACATAGCATTCCTCTCCATCAACTTGTTCATGTGTGCTTAGATCCTTAAATCTATTGCTGCAATGAAAGAGAGGTGATTGCTTCGCAACTGGCATTGATTTTGATTTCCCCCGTTGGGAATGTTTAGATTTCACAAACTCCCAGCCTTCATTGGAAGACTTTTTTATTGTTAAAGGAGTTACGGTTTTACAAATACCACCACTTAAGCCATCAACCCCCTGACACTGATCTTCAGTACAATCAATCACTGTATGGTTTACAGTATGGATTACAGTATCAATCAGCGGGTTAATACATTCTGGGTTCAAAATCAAGGCATTCCTAAACCATTCGATAAAAAATATTTGCGTCTGAGAATAACAATAATAATTAAAGATCAACTTTGCATGTACAAGTTAATGCCACATTCATAGTTATTGTTTTGCAGAAAACAACTGATAGAAAACACATTCTCTTTAGGTATATTTAGGTTAGTTGCTATGGTATGAGCATGAACTTTATTTAAATTCAACAGAGTGTCAAGGTGATAAGCATGCTGCTTTGCTTTGTCAATAAAAATAAGGGACCAGTGTGAACCACTTCCGCCACTCGATTTACTAACGCTATCGTTTACCACAATAAAAACATATTTACAAGCCTGAAATGATGGAGAGTTTAAAACGTCAGATGAAGCCTCCTTGTCTCCCACTTTTATAAGATGTGAAACAGAGGGACTAAGGAACAGACAATGGCCCATTTCACCTACAATGTTTTGCATGGATTGCAAATAATCATTGATTAAATCATCATCTAACCATTTATCAGTTGACATTTTTTTGAATTCAGCAATTTCTTGTTTAGCCAAGTTAAACTTAATTTGGAGATTCTCTATTGTTTTATTTTTGTTTTCATTATCAAAACTAAGAGATTTAATATCACTATACAAGTCATCAATCTTAAGTTTAAAGGAGTCTTTTTCTGCAATCACAGCCGAAAAGCGCAGATCCCGTTCCCGTATTACCGCTTGTAGTGCCTCGATACGCTCATTCAGGGCGTGAATTTCAGTAGCTGTTAGGTCCTGGACTTTAAAAGAAGCATTCATCTCCTCCTGTCTAATGTCTTTTTCTAGTTCGAGCCTAGACTCTAACATTTTCATGTCAGCGCTTAATGACTGGAGGTCGTCTTCTTTCTTATGGATTTCCGTATTTAAAACGTCCATGAGTCGAAGCACATTAGTAATATGTCCATATATTGCTTCAAAGTTTATGTCAGGGTTATTAGCAGCTAGAGTGTTTAATTCACCTGATAGAGCGAGTAGTGCCTCCTCATGGTTATCACCGAGGTACGATGCAGTTTCATATAATGTTTCAATCATTGATAAAAAGTCGTAATACTATTATTAAAAATATAAAATAAAACAATATAAAACCAAATGTAATATTTTTACACTGAGAGATGATTTACGATGGATTTCAGTGAGTCAGCACCATCTATGAGAGATCTCCAGAACCACACAATCAACTCACAACAAAAGTTATAGTTCCTCAGATGCAAAAATCTCTGGCAGAAGAGAGTCTGGCAGAAGAGAGTCTCGAACCACCGTTACTGCATATTCGCCCTCCAGAGCCAAGCAGCGTAACCACTCTGCCACGCAGTGATAGGCAGCGCCGCGCGTGAAGCGGTACAAGTGCCTCACCTGCTACGGCGTGGTTCGACCGCTCGCTGCAGAAGCTTGTCTTAATTTGAGGTTAACAACAAGCACTGACAAAGTTAATCTCAGTATAGAGTAAAAAGTTGTTATTTAATTAAAACACTAATGGCGAACGTATAAACGACTAAGTGTTAAGGTGTAGCAATATATACACAGAGAACTGTAACTCACGTTAAAGACACAAAATTATGAACACGAGCGACGTGAAAACTGTACACAACGGCCATCTTGCCGGCCAACTGATATCTTAACGTATTCAGCTCTAACACGTTCCATGTGTCTTCTTTAAGAAGCACTTTTCACTGTTAACATTACTAGAGCTCTACTTCGTCAAGCAAACAAACGATAACAAGAGTACAGCTTAAAAATGAAAAATTAACAAATTTGAACGATATTTACTTTTGTAATAAAATAAAAACAAATTGCCTTTCCTGCCATCAAACTGTGTAAACATCATTGGTACGAGTCAGTGTTGAAAACATGTACGGTAATAATAAATCCAATATAATATATGTATTAATAAACAAATATGAACGGAAAATCTGTATTTGAAATAGACAATTTTGATGATTATAAAAAAATCATACACATGGAATTTACAAAAGTTGTTGTACTGGTTTTAATAAAGCTTACATTGGCTTAACAGCTAGTTTTAACAATTACTCAAGAACCACGTATCCGCTTGGAAAAACAAATTAGAAAGGTCTGATGTCACGAAGAACTTGTATGAAATAGCCACACTTAAGAGAAAGCAGAATAAAACTTGTGAACAACTGCAAGAAAGGACATATCATACATGCCTGGGAAACTTTGTTATTTATAAAAAGGAAATTAAATCTGATTAAAAAAAATTCAAATCAAAACCCCTATCTTTAAAGGCAAGGGTCGATTGTCGAATGAACGTGCACATTTTGACTCTAGTGGCACCTACAGGAGTTTGTTTCCGGGACTTCCAGTAGCCAATAAAGGAACATAAATCTGATTAAAAAAAAAAATACAAATCAAAACCCCTATCTTTAAAGGCAAGGGTCGATTGTCGAATGAACGTGCACATTTTGACTCTAGTGGCACCTACAGGAGTTTGTTTCCGGGACTTCCAGTAGCCAATAAAGGAACATAAATCTGATTAAAAAAAAAATTCAAATCAAAACCCCTATCTTTAAAGGCAAGGATCGATTGTCGAATGAACGTGCACATTTTGACTCTAGTGGCACCTACAGGAGTTTGTTTCCGGGACTTCCAGTAGCCAATAAAGGAACATAAATCTGATTAAAAAAAAATTCAAATCAAAACCCCTATCTTTAAAGGCAAGGGTCGATTGTCGAATGAACGTGCACATTTTGACTCTAGTGGCACCTACAGGAGTTTGTTTCCGGGACTTCCAGTAGCCAATAAAGGAACATAAATCTGATTAAAAAAAAAATTCAAATCAAAACCCCTATCTTTAAAGGCAAGGTTCGATTGTCGAATGAACGTGCACATTTTGACTCTAGTGGCACCTACAGGAGTTTGTTTCCGGGACTTCCAGTAGCCAATAAAGGAACATAAATCTGATTAAAAAAAAAATTCAAATCAAAACCCCTATCTTTAAAGGCAAGGATCGATTGTCGAATGAACGTGCACATTTTGACTCTAGTGGCACCTACAGGAGTTTGTTTCCGGGACTTCCAGTAGCCAATAAAGGAACATAAATCTGATTAAAAAAAAATTCAAATCAAAACCCCTATCTTTAAAGGCAAGGATCGATTGTCGAATGAACGTGCACATTTTGACTCTAGTGGCACCTACAGGAGTTTGTTTCCGGGACTTCCAGTAGCCAATAAAGGAACATAAATCTGATTAAAAAAAAATACAAATCAAAACCCCTATCTTTAAAGGCAAGGGTCGATTGTCGAATGAACGTGCACATTTTGACTCTAGTGGCACCTACAGGAGTTTGTTTCCGGGACTTCCAGTAGCCAATAAAGGAACATAAATCTGATTAAAAAAAAAATTCAAATCAAAACCCCTATCTTTAAAGGCAAGGATCGATTGTCGAATGAACGTGCACATTTTGACTCTAGTGGCACCTACAGGAGTTTGTTTCTGGGACTTCCAGTAGCCATTAAAGGAACATAAATCTGATTAAAAAAATAATTCAAATCAAAACCTCTATCTTTAAAGGCAAGGATCGATTGTCGAATGAACGTGCACATTTTGACTCTAGTGGCACGTACAGGAGTTTGTTTCCGGGACTTCCAGTAGCCATTAAAGGAACATAAATCTGATTAAAAAAATAATTCAAATCAAAACCTCTATCTTTAAAGGCAAGGATCGATTGTCGAATGAACGTGCACATTTTGACTCTAGTGGCACGTACAGGAGTTTGTTTCCGGGACTTCCAGTAGCCATTAAAGGAACATAAATCTGATTAAAAAAATAATTCAAATCAAAACCTCTATCTTTAAAGGCAAGGATCGATTGTCGAATGAACGTGCACATTTTGACTCTAGTGGCACCTACAGGAGTTTGTTTCCGGGACTTACAGTAGCGAATAAAGGAACTTAAATCTGATTAAAAAAATAATTCAAATCTAAACCTCTATCTTTAAAGGCAAGGATCGATTGTCGAATGAACGTGCACATTTTGACTCTAGTGGCACCTACAGGAGTTTGTTTCCGGGACTTACAGTAGCGAATAAAGGAACTTAAATCTGATTAAAAAAATAATTCAAATCTAAACCTCTATCTTTAAAGGCAAGGATCGATTGTCGAATGAACGTGCACATTTTGACTCTAGTGGCACCTACAGGAGTTTGTTTCCGGGACTTACAGTAGCGAATAAAGGAACTTAAATCTGATTAAAAAAATAATTCAAATCTAAACCTCTATCTTTAAAGGCAAGGATCGATTGTCGAATGAACGTGCACATTTTGACTCTAGTGGCACCTACAGGAGTTTGTTTCCGGGACTTACAGTAGCGAATAAAGGAACTTAAATCTGATTAAAAAAATAATTCAAATCTAAACCTCTATCTTTAAAGGCAAGGATCGATTGTTGAATGAACGTGCACATTTTGACTCTAGTGGCACGTACAGGAGTTTTTTTCCGGGACTTCCAGTAGCCATTAAAGGAACATAAATCTGATTAAAAAAATAATTCAAATCAAAACCTCTATCTTTAAAGGCAAGGATCGATTGACGAATGAACATGCACATTTTGACTCTAGTGGCACGTACAGGAGTTTGTTTCCGGGACTTCCAGTAGCCATTAAAGGAACATAAATCTGATTACAAAAATAATTCAAATCAAAACCTCTATCTTTAAAGGCAAGGATCGATTGTCGAATGAACGTGCACATTTTGACTCTAGTGGCACGTACAGGAGTTTGTTTCCGGGACTTCCAGTAGCCATTAAAGGAACATAAATCTGATTAAAAAAATAATTCAAATCAAAACCTCTATCTTTAAAGGCAAGGATCGATTGTCGAATGAACGTGCACTTTTTGACTCTAGTGGCACCTACAGGAGTTTGTTTCCGGGACTTCCAGTAGCGAATAAAGGAACTTAAATCTGATTAAAAAAATAATTCAAATCTAAACCTCTATCTTTAAAGGCAAGGATCGATTGTCGAATGAACGTGCACATTTTGACTCTAGTGGCACCTACAGGAGTTTGTTTCCGGGACTTACAGTAGCGAATAAAGGAACTTAAATCTGATTAAAAAAATAATTCAAATCTAAACCTCTATCTTTAAAGGCAAGGATCGATTGTCGAATGAACGTGCACATTTTGACTCTAGTGGCACGTACAGGAGTTTGTTTCCGGGACTTCCAGTAGCCATTAAAGGAACATAAATCTGATTAAAAAAATAATTCAAATCAAAACCTCTATCTTTAAAGGCAAGGATCGATTGTCGAATGAACGTGCACATTTTGACTCTAGTGGCACGTACAGGAGTTTGTTTCCGGGACTTCCAGTAGCCAATAAAGGAACATAAATCTGATTAAAAAAATAATTCAAATCTAAACCTCTATCTTTAAAGGCAAGGGTCGATTGTCGAATGAACGTGCACATTTTGACTCTAGTGGCACCTACAGGAGTTTGTTTCCGGGACTTCCGGTAGCCAATAGGTTATAAGTAGAGACGCCATTTTGCATCCGTCATTCTCTTATTGATCTTGATCCGGGTGACCGGTTGAAATCAAATTGCTACTGACCATCTTTTATGTACTACTGTCTTGTGTATTAATTCAGTTTAAGTGTTGTTAGACAGTATATTTCCATCTCATAATTAAAAAACAACGTATAATGGTAATTAAGAAGGTTTTTTGTAGTGTAAATGTAGAAGTAATTTCAAGGCCTGCCTCATCCCCTCTGATAACTACTGAAAATACTTTATAATAATGTCGTTCCCTCAGAGTCCAGTTATCACCATCTCAATTGCCAGAATGGCTTACCTTACCTTTAATTCTTACTAACCGGGTTGACTCAAAACAATAAATTTTTAGTTTGCCAAAAGTTATAGTTAGACGAATATTTTAATTAACTTGTTCTAATATACAATTACTATTGAAACTGCATAAGGAGTAATAAATGTTTTAGCATGGTAAATTAATTATTATGGTTTTACGGTATAAAGTTTAAAACACATAGGAATAATCGTCCCTTGGAAATAACTTACGTACGAAAACACAGTTTGGGACAAAGGCTTGGAGGGGAGTGCACAACTTTAGCAATTCAACAGTTTTGTGCCATCCTTACGATATTATGACCTAGCTCTTAGGTGTTCATAAATAAAATCAAAACGTACTGTGAGAAAGTACTTCCATTGTAAAAAAATCAAATTTTTGTACTTGGATTTTAAAGGGCCGTACTGTTTGCTTTGTTTTCAAATAAGGAAATAACATGAAATATAAATAATAACCACTGTATATATTATAACAATATATACATTACCTTTAAACATAATTATTTCAACCATTTGTGCTTGTATATAAAGATGTTCGATTCCCTGAATCTTAATAACAGATTTTAATTCTAAAACAGAAACATGTTAAAGAAACGTTGGGGTAGCTAACTCGCACGAAGTATGTGTTCACATTATATTCAATTAACGTAATAGTCCTATTGTTGATTACATGACAAATAGACTAAGTGCTGGCTTGTAGCTATTTTTAAGCTAATTTTACAATGGCACTCAGTTTGATTAGTCCGCAAAAGCTTCAATGATATCTCAAAAACAAACCCATCAACACAGCACTAAAAAAACGTGCCACGTGTAATCGTGGGTTCCCGTGCTCATTTAGGTTTTTTTGGGGGGGGATTACATGGTTCTTGTTGATTTAGCCTATGGGAATTAGTAATTTATTTTTATATCTCAGCGAGCATACTATTTTGTTCACAAAACAAACACAAAATAACAACACATCGTAGTAAAGCTTTGGGCACGTAACACATTCATCCTTGGAGAATTGTACTTGAAATTCAATATATTGTAATTATTGTAATTAATCAATGTCATATGTTATAAACTTAATACGTGTGAATGTTTGTGAATGTGTTACGAGAACATCGATATATACTCAATCATAGTTAACTTCACTGATTGAGAAAATATCCGATATTGAATAAGGTAATACCCAGAATTTTAGAGACGTATATCTCCGTTATTTAGAAATCTGACCCCCCCCCTTTTTGTCATGGCCATATCTTCATGAACATATTAAAATCTAAATTAGTGGGACGATTGAGCTGAAATATAGGTAGGAAGATTATCATCACAACTGAAAAGAGAACAACTGCTATTACATATTTATTTGGAGCTCCCTACACTGGCCTACACAATTCTCACGTTAAATTGATGAAGCTGAAGTTAGTAGGACGATATAAAACACACCATAATCCATAGAGATATCGTTATCCATGAAACAAATCAAACGTAGACTTTCTACTGTTCAATCCGTTATTTGTAGTTCCGCCCGACTAAGTTCAAACGTAACTTCAAAGTTTTAATGTTTGTTTATGTTAGTCAACACGAATAAACTGCTGGAGTTATTGAGCTTATATGTATTAGGGAAATAGGAAACAAATCACATTCAAACGTAGCTAATTCCCGACTTTATAATTTGCGGCTCTGCCCCACTGCTCTTTAAAATTCCTCCGTCAACCGCCACACAAACTTATGGATTGATGGAGATGAAACTTTGTATAATTATATGCAACGCACAAGATAACAAAATAACTACTCTCATGCCTAAATACCTTTAGGTCCAGTTCAACTCGCTTTCAAAGTTCAACCTTTAATCATTGCGCACTAACGACTAGACCCAATGAGCTGAAATGTATTTGGGAAGATTAATAGAATACAGGTTGAATATGGTTTGGCTGGGAATTTGGCCTGCATAAAAACCAATAGTATGCCTATTCCTGATTATAAAATGTCCATATAATTTTACTGTCAAGTCCATATTGGCATATAAAATCCTTACTGACCCGAGATGAAATCAGGTGGTAGGAAATTTAGGAAACAAACCTCAGCCATATGTAGGGATATTGTCGTTCCGAAAATCCTGTGGGCTCTGCCAAAGTTGTCTTCATAATTCGTACGTTAACCGTCATACGTTATCTAATGGTTCGATAGATATACATTTAGTACAGCTGAATTAAACAAGAAAATCAAACCACTGAACATAGATTCCCCCAACGTAATTAACTTATCTTACCAACATTACACCATGATCGTGAGAGAAGACGCAACGGGCAACATCTAATTTATATTACAATGATAGATGAAATTAACGATACTACAAACATAATACATAACAAGCTTCAAAAATGTAAATATTTGATGAGTATTCCGTAATTTTACTAACCCTGATTTGTATTTGGATTCGGGGAAGAGAGTACTTCCCCAAAACGTTAGATTCGAACAGAAGAGCTCAATTAGATAGCTTCAGGATACCTAATTAACGGAGTCACATTTAGGTCAAATGTAGGCGGAGCTACATGGTCGAGACTAAAACCACGTGCAATCTATTCTATGCATCTGACGTGGATGTGCAGTAATCTAACATCCTTACTGCCAATATTAGGTGGCAGGCAATGAAACCTAGCTAGGAATTACTGTTATATCTTGTTGATTTACATTTACAATAACGCATGACATAAATTATGGTTTGATTTAAAAATTGTTATTGTAAAGTCTAAATTGATAAAACATTTACTTAACTTTACCGTTGCGAAAAATATTTGCAACTTGTGAAATTCAATCGGTTGAGATAATCAACCGTTCAAACAAAGTGAGCGGACGACGATTTTATCTTGTTACTGACATAAACGGTTGATAGAATTATACTCAACTTAATCTGGAGTTTGTTTTACGTTTCGCAAAACATGTTATCACGCTTCACCGACCACATGTGCCAGTGCGACTGTTTTACTAGGTATTTTCATAACAAATCATATAAACTTGTATTTTAACTTTTATGATTAACCATTTTAGATTACACGTATACATGCTTTATCATACTATTATTTATATATAAGTATTGTAAGAAGTTATAGTTTTCTATGTATTCCACTTCCTGGGAATTGTGTACAAACATTCTGAAGTGTAAATACTAATGGATCAGTTAAATAAATTCTATGCTTGTAGCACCATTCTAACTACGACTTTTAAATTTTGTTTTGTCTGTTTGTATATAAAAATTTATTAAATAAATGCAACTTAAAAAATCCTCCAAAGTAGTAGTTAACGACTTAAGGTACATTAACATTAGACTTTCTATGTTAAACAATGTACAACAAGACTAAAGTAATAAATATTTCCATAATATGATTTTATTGGCATATTTCTGTACTTCAAAAAAGATCCAGAAAGAAATAGTGTTAATTAGGTTTTAATTACAACAATCTCATTTTACAGTTTTCAAGTTCAAAATTATATGTACAAAAATAAAATTATTCCAAAAAATAACTACGAGTTCATTAAATTATTAGTTTTTAAGGGTCAAATATGACAATACGTTGAAAATCATTTTATATTAATAGCTTCTATTTACAAATTTGTCATTGCGTTTTAATGGCCATTTCAAATTTTGAACAGGATAATATAAAATTGTTGGCATTTTGATTGGGACCAAACCTTATTTTACGATTCCAAATAATACATTTTGAACAAAGTAATTAAAATAAATTGCTACATCACTATCAAACATTGGTTTAAATATCCTGATCATTACAACTAAACAAAAACTTCGTTTTTATGTTAATATGAAAATTTAATAATATGTGGGTTAAGAATGACAAGCGTTTACATAGTTCAAGCAGTACAAAATAAATGTGCATACATTTTAATATGTACTGAAAATATTTTATTTTAGTTTAAGACGTTTCATTACAAAACCCTTTTTTTAATAACGAATCTTAATCATATTGCTATATTTAAAAATACTGCTTGTAAAAATAGTAAAATATAATGTATATTTATATTTCGTAATGTATCGAATATTTTGAGGTGCACTAGACCGTGATAACAAGACATTTGATTGGCTAAGCTCGTTTTAGTCTTACGACCCAATGAGAAGATTAAAAGAAATAACAGTAGTGGGGGTTTGCGGGTGCTGGCTCACTTGATTTATGGCTTCCGGTCACGTGACCGGAAGCGCTGAGTGATAAAATACGTTATCTGAGGCTGAGCCAGTGACGTAGGCGGTTTTGTGACGAAATGAGTTAAAGTTCAAAGTTCAAGGTTACGGGGAGGTAATTTTAAAAAAGTACTACCTCGCACGCGTAAAATCCGATTGTGATTCGATAGTTTTAATTCGATAAAATATCGAATGAAAATTATCGAATGAAGCAATCGAATGATACGAGTGCGAGGTAGAACAATTACAAATATTACTTTATTTTATTTACAATAATTCATATTACAAATATTACTTTATTTACAATAATTCATGTTTACAATAGTTCCCCGTTGTTGGTTGTCATCGATGTTGTTGATCCGGACGAGTTGCGGCCATCACTTTGTTTTCTGAAGAAAGACGGCAGATACTTCGATCCCTGCGCAGAGTCCATGTTGTGTTTTTGACACCTATCTGTTCTGTTAGGTGTTTGCATTTCATTGCTGTCAGGAGGAAATAATACGTGACGGCAATGAAATAGAAACATCTATCAGACCTTGAGTGAAATGATATTGTTATTTTGTGAAGAGCGTCTCGGAGAGCTCGATGTTCACCGGTCGAGAGCCGGAGGTGTACTGACTATTCGCTAGCTAGCGTTCTGGTATCAAACAAAATGGTGGGGGTAAAAGTGTAGTAGAACGAAGCAGATGGTTGGTGGCAGGTGGCAGGCGGCAGGTGGCAAGTGTGCGGCAGATGGTAGTCCCCCCCCCCCCCCACTACACCAGTCCCCCACTACACCAGTCTCCCCACCGAGTTTTACATCGCACAATAACTAGTTTACATGTGTTAGTTAGGGTTTAGCTCTTAGACTGTCAAGACCTTAGCTCCGTAACTAAAAACTTCAATAATGTTTGCGCTTCAACGCTGTATAAGTATAACAGCTACTATGATCTAAACCGGTGCATGTATTCATATGGTTCTTTTTGCGAAGCAAACAACTAGCTAAAAGTGTTTCAACCTCGATTATTCTTCGACGAAACCGCTCATTGTCCACTAAAAGTGTAGACCTTCTGTCTTCATTGTCAGGGAAGTAGAAAGTAGTGTCAAGGGGACTACTGAAGGTCACCTTCCTCATGTTCCTGTAAAACTGCGACATTTTTCAGACTCTCTAGGTAGATGTTCATCCGTCAAGAGCTGGAAGAATAATGATGGAGCGTTATCATGTATGATAGGCACCTAACCCCCACCACAACGTTACCTTGTCCTTCAAACCATCGTTTTTACGCTACAGATGCTATACTGTTGGTTAGATTTAAATTTAAATTGCACCTTCTTGTTTGTCTTGGCAAGCCGCGTAATTGAAGTATCCACATGTTATACTTTGAACCAAAAACAAAGAAGTTATTTAAGTTTGTCCTTGAAAATAGGTGTTTTTTCGCTGTTGCTGCTATACCCGTTGTCGGATCTGAATTCTGTTTGCACCAACTTGTTCGTCTGATCAATCCGCGTAATTTGAGTACCCACTTAATATACTTTAAACCGTAAATAAAGAAGTTATTTAGGTTTATCCTTGAAAATAGTAGTTTTTTCGCTGTTGCTTCTATACCCTTTGTCGGATCTGAATTCTGTTTGCACCAACTTGTTCGTCCGATCAATCCGCGTAATTTGCGTACCCACATGACATACTTTGCACAAACTTTATACCCCCCCCCCCCCTTGGGTCATGGTCATGGTCAAGGTCAAGGACCTTGGGACTTCGAAATTTTTACAAAGTGGGCTGCACACAAACATAAGACTAACAGTCTCCTGCCTATATACAGACCAAGTCCCTAACTTGAAATGCTTAGGGTGGTCCTGAAAAGGACCGTTTTTGATGCCATGAAGAGGAGTCCTGAAGGAGTTGCGGTTAGTCGAGGTGGAGGAAATGGACAAGGGGTGTGACAATTTATTTAATTAACCAATGCGCCTTGCCCTCTTGTCTGACGAAAAACAGTTCCTTTTTGGATGGGATTCTAGGCGGTTGCGGCAGGGAATGAGGCAGTTGGACCTTGAAGTGAAAATCTTCATGTTGTAAAATATAGCTGTTTCCGCTGAGCCTTGCCACAAACTTGTATTTGATATTTGTTTTTAGTTTTCTAAATTTAAGTGATTTGAAGTTTAGAGGAGTGACTAATTCTTCTTCCTTCAACACCCTCGTCCGCTCCATCACCTCATCCACGGTGAGAGGTGGAGTTGAAGGTCGAGGCTGACTTGTAGTCGAAGTCGAAGGTCGATGCTCAGATGACGGATGTTGGTTGAAGTAGAGCGGATGGTTCTTAAAATTTCTTCTTATTGTGGCCTTGAAAGAAGTTGGTCTCTTAAAACCACTTCTTCTCTCAACCGTCTCCTTCAGGGATTCCTTCAGACGTCGCAGTTTCTCAAGGTTCACAGGGGAAGTCATCGTAGCGCTGCTGATCGGCACGTAGTTTTAGTTCGAGAGACAAAGCTGGAATGAGTCCTAATGTCTTGACTTTTGAAGGGTCAGACGGTTTATCTCGTTGATTAGGTTTTTGGCGGCTTGCCAAGTGTAACCTTGACACTTCCATATACGGGTAGAAAGCTAAGAACCGGTTCCCCTTCCCTTCATGTCCCCCCCCCCCCCACATTTGGGTCATGTCCCCCCCCCCCATTTGGGTCATGTCCCCCCCCCCCAATTTGGGTCATGCCCCCCCCCCCCATTTGGGTCATGTCCCCCCCCCCCCCCCCTGACGTCACGGGGCGGAGTCACCTCCCACCACTGACCGCCGCCTTTATAAGCGGGAGCAGTCCGCAGTCTCTTCGCAGTAGGCTGCCGCCCGTTCGTGATCTACGTCCGTCCGGGTTGCATTCTGCTGCAGCGTAGGTCTTTTAAGTGTGCGTTGGGCCCGACGCGCAATTAAGAGATCCGCGCCTTTGCATGTGCATGGTAGTTTGTTAAGCATGGTAGTTTGTTTGTTAGATTATTGCTTGTAGATTGCTGCTAATTAATGTAGTTAGTTTAATGAATGTTGGTGTTGGTTTTAAGTGTTTTATTTAATGATGAAATATGTACCTTTCTTACAGATCCTTATCCCTGGGTAAAGTCTTTATATCCGTGGGGTTTGTTATCAAAGTAATTTAAATGCCGGTCTTTGTAAATATTTAATGATGAAATATGTACCTTTCTTACAGATCCTTATCCTTGGGTAAAGTCTTTATATCCGTGGGGTTTGTTATCAAAGTAATTTAAATGCCGGTCTTTGTAAATATTTAATGATGAAATATGTACCTTTCTTACAGATCCTTATCCTTGGGTAAAGTCTTTATATCCGTGGGGTTTGTTATCAAAGTAATTTAAATGCCGGTCTTTGTAAACTACCTTGGTCAAAACATTGGTTCGCAGTAGCCTGACGCCCGTTCGTTGATCTACGTCCGTCCGGGTTTCAGTGTTGCTGTTGTGACCTTGTTAAACTGACCGCAGTATCCTGACGCCCGTTCGTGATCTACGTCCGTCCGGGTTTCAGTGATACTGATTGTTCTTTGTAAAATTAACGTTAACTCTAACTGACCAGTTTGTTTCAAAGTAATGTAATTTGTTTCTCATCCCTTTCCTAACCCCCTGACAATAAGTTTCGGCCCTGAAAACCGGACTTGTCAATACGGCCATGTAAACCGGTTGACATTACCTTTCTTAGCCTGAGAAACTGTTGTGATTTTCCTTTTTTTTTGGGGTTTTTTTCTTTATTTTTTGTTATTAAAATCATTGCTTGTAATTCCCTGTCCCCTAATACAGAGCGGGGAATAGAGCACCAATTTGTGCTCTACCGGACTTGTCAATACGGCCATGTAAACCGGTTGACATTACCTTTCTTAGCCTGAGAAACTGTTGTGATTTTCCTTTTTTTTTGGGGGGTTTTTTTTCTTTATTTTTTGTTATTAAAATCATTGCTTGTAATTCCCTGTCCCCTAATACAGAGCGGGGAATAGAGCACCAATTTGTGCTCTATTCCCCGCTTTGGCAACAAGTTCAGATGACCTTGACCCACTGACAGGACTTATAAAACCTCTGTCTGGTTACATATAGGAAAATTAATATTTTAAACCATAGCCTATCCCCCTTCCCCTTTCCCCTTTCCCCTTCCACTTATATTGGGTATAAAAGAGGCTTCCCATTACTGGTAAGATCATTCTGCTGCTTGTGCTTGCTCAACTCAGAACTATGGAGTCACACCCGATATCACTACCGACTTCTGCATCACCCTCTACTTCTACATCACCCTCGACTTCTGCATCACCCTCGAAATTTCACCTTCCACTAGTTCAACCAGACCTTCAGTAATTTGCACAAATATTCAATCTCCTTCAGAGAAATTTAATCAATTAAAGTCATTGCATAGAAGGTGCATACGTCCTGCACAACTATGTAATTATATCTTCAAAAAAGGTGCAAAGAAAGGCGAACGCTGTGCAAAACAGTGTACTTTAAATGAAGAACTGTGCAATCTTCATTTAAAAAATACCGCTTCTCCTTCTTCACCACATCCAACAGTGAAACCGGCTAAGACTCGGATTAATAGGCTAGCTAAAAACAAACAATACGTCTTTGTAAAAATAATGGGATTCCTGAAGGTCATGTTAAAATGTGAAGACCGCCTTTACATTTTAAGATTACCTAAAGGCATGCGTCATGCATGCGTCATCCCAAAAACCCTACAAAAAAGCACTATCTAATCCGAGCCGATTCAGGAACCACTGTGTGGAATAAATTGTAAAAAAAAAAAAAAAAAAAAAAAAAAAAAAAAAAAAAAAAAACATTCTTTCCAAATTAAATAAAGTTTTTCCAAATTAAAAAAAAAAAAAAGTGTAGACAACCTATTTACAAATTGTAGCATATGCTGCAAAGTGTAAATAGGTTGTCCACACTTTTTTTTTACAATGTTACAACGACCTTGACCTAGATAACGGACTTAGATATTTTACACTAAGACAAAGATAAACGTAAAAGGAAAAAGGAGAAATATTATACTAAAGATATTATTCAACAGTGAAGAAGGGAGGGGGTAAGCGGGTATTTAAGCAAGCGATTCGGAATATAATTATTAGTTGTATCATCATGAGCGTCAACAGCAACACATGGGGAAAGGAAATTAGCGAAGAGGAGTTGTACGCGATTGCTGAGGCTGCTGAAATTACCGAGGTTTCTAAGATTGATAAGGTTGCGGAGAATGATGCCCAATCACAACCGCAACAAACTACATCATCGATGCGGTCTACAACGCAGCAACCAAGACCCTATCATGTTATCCTGGAGGAGTATAATGAGGCAATGAGGTACGCCTTTACAAAGTGGTGTGGACAACCGCGTTCTCCTGAACAATGGGAGGAGCACGATGCAGACTTTCGCCTGGTTGCAGACTTAGAACTTGAGCTTCAAAGAGCAAAGGCTGCTCAATAGTGTGAAGATTTATTGTTTACTTTAAGAAATACAGAGCGGGGAATAGATCAGTTTGAGGTCCAAGTGAGAACCACTTACTGCTCTATTCCCCGTTTTGGCAATTTGTTCAGATGACCTTGGGACTTAGAAAATTTTGTTTGGTAAAAAAAAAAAAAAAAAAAATATTGAAATATATATTTCTTACAAAAACATCCCCTCCCTAAAACTTGCACTCCCACCACTTCCATTGGGTATAAAAGAGACACCTTATCGATGGTAAAATTAGTCTGCTGCTTGTATTCGCCCACCTCAGACACCATGGAGCACATCAGAAAACCAACTTCTGACGCCTCTTCTTGTACTGTTTCATCTTCTGCTGCCCCATCGATACTTGTCCAGGCTATGATTCTATCCAACATTTTTCCAGAGACTAGTAATACTTCGCCAAACTTAAACTCGAGATCTCTCAAAACCGAGAGAAACAATGCTAGTTCTCGAAAAATGAGAACAAGGATCGCTGATTGTTATAAAGTATTAAGACGCATATTACCATCTTCCAATCCGTATGATTCTAAATTAACCACTATACAAAAGTCAATAAAATACATTTCAAACCTTCAGTCGCAGCTTCAAGAACCGTCCTTAATTCACAAAGAAGATTTACACAACCCTCCACCTTTTGAAGCTGTTTTTCTTAAAGAGGATGAGTTAGCGGACCAACATTTCTTCGCTGAAGAACCTTCAGCTTACAAACAAATCTTCCTCATGGATGAAGATCAGGACGAGTAACTATCTTAAAAAAACTAAAGTCCTTTGAAATACAAAGCGGGGAATAGATCAGTTTGAGGTCAAAGTGAGAACCTCTTATTGCTCTATTCCCCGTTTTGGCAACTGGTGTAAATGACCTTGGGACTTAGAAAATATTCGTTTGATAAAAAATAATGAAAGATCTTCTTATTTCTCACAACAACAATATCTTTTCCTAACCCCCACCACTACCTAAACTAAGTATAAAGGAGGTTCTCCATCGCTGGTAAAAATTAGTACTCTGCTGAAAATGAATGCATCCACTACTTCTATCTCTGCAGCAACTATAATAGTTAGCAGACGGGTCGAAAACATTGATCAGTTGCTTGCTGTAAGGAGATTACTGCTACGGTATCTTGATATAGAGGTTAGTTGTCAATTGTGCATGTGGAGACCAACAGGTGAAGTTTATAGTAGTGAAAATGAAGCATTTGAAATAAACTACAGTAGAAAGTTATATAAAATCTTTGGTAATATGGTAAGGTTAGTCAATAATGGATGGAACATTAATATAACATTTTATATTGTTCCAAACCTGTAATTAAAGCAAAAAACAAAAAAAAAACGATGGGTATATAAGCCCGATGTTACAGAGACAATTATCACTTTGGTTCTGAATTGCGTCAAGAGAGCACCTACCATGGTATACCTCCACTATATTGACTCTACTGCTAAAGCGGATACTTTTATCCAGCGTGTTTACCAACTGTTAATGGAGTACCATCATGTTCAGGTCAAAGGATTGGGTATTCGTGGAACAGAAGAAGTAAAAATAGATGTAAAACCAATCCCTTTGAAGAAAAAAATTGACCAATTATTACAAGAAGGCTACACACTGTGCCTTTATTACACAACCTCATAAACTAAATAAAACGCCAAAGGGGGGGGGGGGAAATACAGAACGGGGAATAGATCAGTTTGAGGTTTGAATAAGAATCTCTTACTGCTCTATTCCCCGTTCTGGTAATAGGATAAGGTGACCTTGACCCACTTACAGGACTTAATCATTTGTGTTACAATAATACCTCTTCCCTACCACTTGCACTTTCAACACTTACCCCCACCACCACCGAAATCAGGTATAAAAGGTGGTTTCGTATTAGTAGTAAATCAGTCTGCTACTTGGAATCATGTCGCCCAGAGATAACATTTTCCCTTCTAAGAAGACTATACTAGAATTGATTAAAAATATTCCATTAAATTTAAACGAAGATGAAGACGAAGACGATTCAGAGATGGAAGGTGAACTATTTAGTGAAGGTGAACTATTTAGCGATCTTGAACTACTGAGTGAGTTTGCTAGCAGTGAACCATATCTTGGAGAGATGGAGCTGTTGACTGACGACGACGATGTCGATAATAATGAACCGGAATTTTATCATCAGTTGCTTTGCTTGGAGGAAATGGACCTTGTTGATAGTGAAACCCCTCCAAGCAGTATTAATATCGATGATGTAGTTCTAGATCCAGTCACAGGGAACTTTTGTGTTCGTCGTCGCTTATTTAGTGATACGAGCTCATCATCATCATTATCATCGGAAGAATCTGAATAAGTTTTTGTTGTCTTCAAATAGTTTACTTTAAATACAAAGCGGGGAATAGATCAGTTTGTGGTTATAGTGAGAATCACTTACTGCTCTATTCCCCGTTTTGATAATATCGTTGTATAACCTTGACCCATTTACATGATTAAAAAAGTGGGGTAACTTATACATTTAATGGTGGGGGAACGTCTATTTAAAGACGATGCAACAGTGTATATTTATCATATAGGCATGATGAACCCACCAGGAAACTCCGTTTGCTACAGCTTTCCCCTCATCGATATCGATGATGTGATAAAACTTACATCAATAACAAAACGGTTTGAACTCGAAAGGCGACTCATAAAAGTCGACGTAATTCCACAAGATCTTCGTTCGGCAATGTTGACTATTGAATATGTTAAAGATGAATCTACAACTGAAGATCCCTATTGTTTTATGAAATTTTTAGTTGATCAAGATGCAATGTGTACAATCCAACTTCACATCCGAGTTTAAAATTTATCAAATGTTTTTGTTGGAGAAAATTGTCTTAGTTAAATACAGAGCGGGGAATAGATCAGTTTATGGTTTAAAATGAAATCATTTACTGCTCTATTCCCCGTTTTGGCAAATATGCTCAATGTCCTTGACCCAAATACAGAATTTTGTAGCCTCCAGCTACAAACTTAAACTTAACCTAAAACGTACCCCCACCACTTTTTCTAGGGTATAAATAGAGGTGCATTTGCAGTGTTTTTTCATTATTGCGTTGACCCTTGTGAAGAGCACGCCTACATTATGAATCGCTGCGATATTTGTAAAGCTTCTTTCAGAGATGAATGGCTTTTAACCATTCATAAAGAATTGAAACATAACACCAATACAAATACTGAAGAACCAAATGAAGAAGAATTAGATTCAATCAACCAACAATTAGCAAAACATCAAGAAGAACAAAATGAAGAAAAACACAACGAAGAAAAAGAAGAAAATGAAGAAAAAGAAGTTTCAAGACCAAGTGTCATTCATTATGCGCCTGGACCATCAGTAAATGTGGAACTACACGCCCGAGCACTTCCGGGTAATGTTGTAACCCACTTTAAAATTGACAATACAAAATTGAAACTTGAAGAATTTTTAAACAACGCAAAAGGATTGGTTAGCAAAACTCTGAAAAATGAATTAAAAAGATTAAATTTTATTAAATTTGGACTATTACTGGATGCTTTATTTACAAACATTCAAAATGAAACCTCACCGAGAGGTTTCTTAACAAAAAACCGAACTATTATGTTTTCCTCAGATATTGATTCAATCGTATCTGAATGTTTCGAAGAGCTAATGACAAAAATACAAGAACACGAAGGAAGAGGATCTGGATGGAGTTTGTTAAGCATCACAGGGCTAGACTTAAGAGTACACAAACACGGTTATGGAATTCGTGGCAGTAGCTATATCCCTTTACCAAAAAAGATTAGTGATACCAAATCCTGCATCAATGTGCAAAATCAAGATACTGAATGTTTTAAATATGCTATGTTGGTCAAATATGTAACAGACAATCCGATAAGACCAAGTCACAAATATGAAGAAGTACAACATAGATATAATTTTCAAAGGATGACTTACCCTGTTGCTATAACAGACGTTTTGAAATTTGAAAAACAAAATCCTTCAGCTTCTGTCAACCTATTCGGATTGGATTCGTCAAACAATGTGTACCCCTTGCGTATAACACCAAATGAGCGCAGAGATCATACCGATTTGTTATTAATTACTAAAGGTGATATTTCACACTTTGTGTATATCAAAAAATTTGAAAGTCTTGTTTCTAATCAATTATCTAAGCATAAAAGAAAGATGACAATTTGCAAAAGATGTTTTTGTCACGTGAACAAAGAACTAAGAAGGGGAGGGTCAGATTGGCTAGTAGAACACCAACGGCTATGTAATGGAAACTATGAAGTAAGAATTAAATTGCCGCATCCTAGCAGAGCACAGATAAAATTTGATAAAGTAATACAACAATATCGTTTACCTGTTGTTGTGTATGCTGATTTTGAGGCGTCTTTACTTCCGCTCGAACATCAAGAAGAAAACGTAACAAGAAGAAGCAAATACCAGCAGCACACACCAAACAGCTACTGTTTGATGATAAAATCAACACTGTCTGAAGAACATTTGCGAAGATATGAATTAACCACAACACCGAAGATATATCGCGGTGAAGAAGCAGCTCGAAACTTCGTCGATGACTTATATACCATAGCTGCGAAAGTTGAAGAAATGTACAGAAATGTGGTACCGATGATTCCTATGAATGAAAATGAAATTCAACGACACGACTCAGCAACAACATGTTATTTGTGTATTAACACTTTTACACTGACCAACAGTAAAGTGCGAGACCATGACCATCTAACAGGAGCTTACAGAGGTGCAGCCTGTAACTCTTGCAATCTAAACTACAAACTTCCAAACTTTATCCCCGTTGTTTTACATAATCTTAGTGGATACGACTCCCACTTTATAATCCCAGAATTGGGCAGAGATAATGGAGAAATAGATGTATTGGCAACAACCATGGAAAAATTTATAAGCTTCTCTAAAAAAGTTGGTAAAATAAAACTAAGATTTGTTGATTCATTCAGATTTATGCCTTTTAGCCTTGCAAAATTAACTAAAAATTTAAGAAGACAAGATTTGATTGAAACAAGCAAAATTGTGCCTAATGATAAAATGGATTTAGCTCTTCGAAAAGGAGTCTTCCCCTATGATTACATTGACGGACTGCATAGATTTGATGAAACATCACTTCCTACACCAGATAAATTCAAAAACAAACTTAATGATGAAGAAATAAAACCTGAAGATTATCAACATGCACTTCGAGTATGGAACGAGATGAATATGGAGACCTTAGGGGATTACTCAGACTTTTATGTCAAACTAGATGTGACCCTTCTTTGTGATGTGATTGAAGAATTTCGAAACACCTGTTTTGTCGCATATGGATTGGACCCTTTACATTCGTATACTTCTCCAGGATTAGCTTGGCAAGCCATGTTAAAAGAAACAAAATGCAAACTCCAACTTTTAACAGATATTGACATGGTTTTAATGATTGAAGCAGGTGTAAGAGGTGGATTGGTTCAAAGTGTTACCAGGCATGTTAAAGCCAACAACAAATACCTTCCTAATTACGACGAAACTAAACCAACAACCTATTTGGGATATTTCGATGCAAACAACTTATACGGATGGGCTATGTCAAACCCACTTCCATATGATAATTTCAAATGGATTAACCCCGACTCTATTGACGATATTTCACAAATTCCAAAACATGGTGACACTGGATATATTTTAGATTGCGATTTTGAATACCCGGAGCATTTACACGATCTCCATTACGACCTCCCACTCCTCGCTAAAACAGAAGTTTCTCCAACTGGAAAACACCCTAAATTAATGATGACTCTAAATAATAAACAACGCTACGTGGCTCACTTTTGGGTAGTCCAACAAGCCATCGAATTAGGACTACGTATTACAAAAATTAATAGAGTTTTGGAATTTTCTCAGTCATGTTGGTTAAAACCTTACATTGATTCAAACACCACCAGAAGAGCAGCCGCTACATCAGAATTTCAAAAAGACTTTTTTAAATTAATGAATAATGCGATATTTGGAAAAACATTGGAAAACAAAAGAAGACACAAAAATGTTAAACTTGTTACTGACGCAAAAAAGCTACAGAAACTCGTACAGCAGCCAAACTTTGGATCATCTATAATTATTAATGAAAGACTTGTAGCAGTGTCTATGAAGAAGACGAGTGTGAAGATGGATCGTCCTTTATATATAGGCATGTCAATCTTGGACATCTCAAAAACACACATGTACGATTTTCATTATAACAAAATGCTTGCCTTCTATGGAAGAGAGAACATCGGCATTAGCTACATGGATACAGACGCTTTTGTGTATTGGATTATTACAAATGATATGTATCAAGATCTTCGTACATTTGTTCACAAAAATGAATTCGATTTTTCTGACTACCCAAAAACCCATCCTAACTACGATCAAGACAAAAACAAAAAAGTACTGGGCAAATTTAAAGATGAAGCAAATGGAGTTCTACTTGAAGAGATTGTTGCACTTATGTCAAAACTGTATTCTTTGAAACTATATGATGAAAAAGAAGACGAGAAGAATAGCTATATTAAAAAAGCTAAAGGTGTAAAGAAATTATATTTAGAAAAGAAAGTTATTTTTGATCAATACAAGCAATGTTTATTTGAAGATAAAGTCATTACAGCTAAATTCAATACAATTAGAAGTTTTAACCATCAAATATACAGCCTAACAGAAGTTAAAAAAGCACTTTCTTCCAATGACGATAAACGACACATTCTTCCAGACAACATCCACACTTTACCATTCGGCCACTACTCCCTCAACCCTATTGACGAGTAACCTTTTCATCGTCCTAGATCCTTTATCCTTTTCCTTTCCGTAAAAAAGGGGAAACACAGCAATGTTAAGCTGTGTTTCCCCTTTTTTACACAAGGTTTGAATGACCTTGAACTATATGTGTGTATATATATATATATATATATATATATATATATATATATATATATATAAGGAGATTTATACCAAAGAATATTTAATACCATATCAGCTGCCTTCGTGAAACCATCATGTCAGACCTGAAGGAGAAGATTATTAATGAACTACACAAACCTGCAAGAATAAAGTTTCCAAGAAGAAATACTGTTATAAAAGGGATAAATGATCTATATCAAGCGGATTTAATTGAAATGCGACCGCATAGCAGAATAAACAAAGGATTTAAATATATACTCACTATTATTAATTGTTTTACAAAAGTTGCAGACGCTTTACCTCTAAAGGACAAGACTGGTAAAAGCGTAACAGAAGCCATGGAAATAGCCATAAAAAGAGATAAAAACAAAATTAAACATTTACAAACTGATGATGGAACAGAATACTTTAATACAAACTTTGCACAGTTAATGAATAAATATAAAATAAATCATTATTCTACAAATTCAGAGAAAAAAACAGCTATTGTAGAAAGATTCAATAGAACCTTAAGAGGAGCACTATATAAACAATTTTCAAAAAGAGGTTCTTACGTATGGTATGATGTTTTACCACAATTAATAAATGAATATAATAACAGGTTTCATAGAACTATTGGTATGAAACCTAACAAAGTAAATAGAAGAAATGCAAAAGATGTATTAAAACGCATAAAGAAAAATACAAAGCCAAAAGTAGAAAAAATGCAGCCAAGAAAATTTAATGTAAGTGATAAAGTACGGATTAGTAAATATAAGGGAGTGTTTACCAAGAAATACCTTCCCAATTGGACGAATGAAGTTTTTACAGTGTATAAAGTGCAACCGACTGTACCTGAAACGTATATCTTAAAAGATAACAAAGGAGATTTGTTGCAAGGTGCATTTTATGGACATGAAATGTTAAAGTCAACAGTAGGTGATGTATATCTTGTTGAAAAAGTGTTACAAAGAAAAAAGGACGCAGTTAAAGTGCGGTGGTTAGGGTTTAACAAAACTGAGGATTCATGGATACCTATAAAAGATTTGATTTAATGCAAGCAACTCATTTCATCGTTAACCTTTGAGCAGGATGGAGATTATTCACCATAAAGATCGATTCAATATTAATAACATAGATGATTTAACTGTGGATAACGTTAAAATCAACAATGGTAAACACGGTAGTTTACTTCCAAACACTGTTCGATGTATAGTAATTGGACCCTCAAACTGTGGAAAAACCAATGTTGTCTTTAATTTGATCACTAATCCGCAGGGATTAAGGTTTAATAACCTATATATTTTTTCAAAGTCCCTACAACAACCAAAGTATCAATTGCTAGATAAAATCCTATCTGAGGTGCCCGATGTTAATTTTTACAAATTTAACGCTAGTGATAGCATTATACAACCAAACGAAGCGATACCGTATTCTGTATTTATATTTGACGATGTATCTTGTGAAAATCAGGATACTATTAGAAACTACTTTGCCATGGGAAGACATAATAACATCGATAGCATATATATAGGACAAACTTATAGCAAAATCCCGAAACAACTTATCAGAGATAATGCAAATGTTTTAATTGTATTTAAACAAGATGATACTAACCTAAAACATATATATAACGATCATGTGAATGCTGATATGGCATTTGAAAAGTTTAAAGAGCTTTGCGGAAAAGCATGGGCGGAAAAGTATGGATTTCTGGTTATTATGAAAGATCAAGCTATAAAAGACGGCCGTTATAGAATAGGTTTTGATAAATTTGTTTTACTACACTGATTAGCAGTATTACTATACAAGTCGTCAAGGTGTGAAGATGGTTAACCAGGAAAAGCTACTAAAAGAAATAAAATCACTTAGTGATTCTATTAGACAAAAAAACCGAGCTTTAAAATCAGGTATAAATGAAAGAGAGCAATTTTTAGAAACAACATTCAAACCTGTTACTGAACCTTTAAAGCGATTAGCACAAAATATGGAAAAACCTTCAATTCGCTTCGAAGGAGACAAAATGCTACCAATTTCCAAATATGAAGAAGAATTTCAGAATGATGAAAGTTTTGACCAGTTACAAACATCTGAAGAAAGCGACGAGTATGAAGAAAGTGGAGATATAGGAGATTTAAGGGAAAAGAACATTGCAGGAGATACAAGTACAGAAGATACAAGTGCGGAAGATACAAGAGCAGAAGAAGAGGATATCAACCCATCCAACTTAAGCAAATTAGGCACAGATATTATGTTTAAAGGAACACTTGGAAGAAAATATACATTAAAAATGTTACATGGCACACATGCTAATCGAAATTATCATACATATGGAGCTAGAATAGAGGATAAAGGATTAATGATTGGAGATAGAAAGTTAGATATAAACGAAAATGATGATATAGTTATTGGTGATAAGAAATATAAAGGTACAACAGGTTTGTTTGAACTCATCTTTAAAAATAATCCTGGTAAATATACTAAAAAGGATTTACAATTGTTTAAAAATATACTAGAGTATACAAATGCACATAGAAAAAAATATTCCAAAGAAAAACCTATTCATAGAAACAGGTCAATAAAATACACAAACATTATATCTAGTCTTTTCCCCTCGAAATCAAATAAAGCTTCAATTAAAAGAAGAGCTTTATCTTCTGCTGAATTAAATGTTTTGCATAAAAAAAGAAAAACAACTGATCCTACTACATCTGGAAGGGGATTATTAAAAAATTTGTATAAAACCAATATAATATATTACAACGATATAAATAAGTTAGTTGATCGAATGAGGTTATTACATGAAGCTATGGAAGCCGGGCACACTGGTTTAGAAAACGAATGGGTAGCTTTGGTTGATGAACTGCGAAAACGAGAAATAATTGTTCAGTAGACGTATATATATATATATATATATATATATATATATATATAGTAAGAACCTAAACGATAGCGATTCAGTTACATCATGAGTGTGGACAAGTTCGGACGGTATTCCGAGTTTGGAGTAAAATCTGGATATAGTGAAAAAAGAGCTGGGTTTCCATTAACACCTGATGGTAATTATAATTTTGAAGGAAAAGTAATTCAAAATGTTGGTGATCCGCTTTTGTCTTCTGATGCGGTTACGGTACAATACATGGATAAAAGAACCCCAACTGTACACGAAGATCATTGGGGGTTTTCCGGTAAAAGGTTAAGTAATATACAACATCCCGTTTATGATGGCGAAGCAGTAAATTTAGCTACTCTAAAATTGTTAACGATTTACCAAAGGAATGAAACTGACACAAGCTATGATGTAAAAAAATTAAAATTATCAAATGTAGGTGATTGTGAGCAGGATGGAGACGCTGTAAATAAGAAAATGTTTGATATTGTACACAAGAAATGGACTACGGAATATGAAAAACATTTGGAAAGGTTTGGTGCAGCTCTATTTCATTATATCCATCGGGCTTCAGGAAGAGCTGCAGCTTCAGATGTTGACAGCTACAATTATTTAGACTGGAAAAATATACACAATCCAGAGAAACCTAATCAACGAGATAAACCGTCTGAGCCTTCTAAAGTCAAGACATTAGGAAAGGATGATAAAGTGAATGTGATTAATGAACCAACAGAAAACAATGAAGATTACATAAGAGAAAAAAGAATTTAAAATACCCATGATAAGGGACAAAGCATCAGTCATATTCGAGAGATGATACAGAGAGGATGATGGAATCCAATATTACTGCGTGGAGTTTAATATCTCAAGAGCCGAGATTTCCCCAAGGAGTGTTGACAGATGGTTTTGTTCAACGGTTTGATAGATATATGGATTGGGAACAACTTTCCATACACTACCTCTTTACAATGACTATGTTAAGAATTTATTTTCACAGAGTTAACTGGATCCATATTTTACAAAGACAACAGTTTTCAGAAGACTTCCTCGTAGAGATGACATCAAATTTTAATAACTGTTGGGAAGTAATAAGTAAATATCAAAATCTCTCTGAGAATTACATTGACAATTTTAAAGATAAACTAGACTGGGATGTGTTATTCAATTACCAACGATTAAGCGGCAAGTTTCTAAGGGAACATGACAACTATTTAAAGTTTATTCATTTTACCGAAGACAACGATACCATCACCAGCGGAGAAACATCTGGAACATCTTCATTTACACCTTATTTCCATTTTTACTACTTTTATTTAATATGTATACATTTAATTAATAAATCCATTTCTATATAATAAATGGATTTTAAACAGTATATAATACAAGAAACCAAAACTGATATTACATTCATTGTGAAATATTTATAGAGTGCACCTACTGATTGTAGGTTTTGCTATAAATAGTCATGTCGAGGGTTAAACGCATCAGTCATAATCGAGAGAGATTACGGAGAGGAAGGGGAATAGCATCAACAGCATTTTCTCTATTGAGTAAACCGGTTGGAGCTATAGTTAACAAGGCGATTGATTTATTACCTGTGGAATTACATTTACCTGGAGGATATCAATATTGTGGTCCTGGAACCAAATTAAAGAAACGACTTGCTAGAGGAGATCCTGGAATAAATAAGCTCGATCAGGCTTGTAAACAGCACGATATAGCGTATTCCAAATTTGGTGATACTAAAAATAGATCAATAGCGGATAAAGCACTTGCTGAGAAAGCTTGGCAAAGAGTAAAATCTAGTGACGCAGGTATTGGTGAAAAAGCAGCGTCTTTAGCAGTAACAGCAGCAATGAAAGCAAAAACTACGTTTGGAGGAGGAAAGAGAAGAAGGCGTGGGAAAAAACCCGCTAAGAAACAAGGAGGTAATATCAGAAGAAAACGTCGATCTACCAGTGGTAAAGCTAAAAAGAAACCAACAATATGGTCAATGATAAAAAAGGGAGGAGGATTATACCTAAGGCCGTATCGTGTGTATTAAATAAGAAAGAGCAATTAATAATTAAAAACAAAGAATTGACCAATGAAGAACTGATTACATATGCTTCTTGTTTGAAAATCCCATTTTTTAGAGGAGTATTTATGAAAGATGAATTACCGGTTAAAATGTGGAAAAATGAGACTGGTATTGTAAATTTGGATAATAGTGAAGGATTAGGCACTCATTGGGTGTGTTACAAGAAACTTGGTAAAACCATTTATTATTTCGACAGTTTTGGAGACCTTCCACCACCGAAAGAACTTCAACAATACTTTCGTGCGGCAGAAAACGTTTTTTACAATCATACAAGAAAACAACCTGATGATACATCCATTTGCGGTCATTTATGTTTAGACTTTTTAGCTAAAAGTGTTAGTCAACTTTAAGATGTCTTCGTATACAGTGTCATTAACCGGTAACTCATGTACTTTGCGCAGTATTCTGTTTCCAGCGCTACGTTTGCAAAAAGGAAGACTATGGGAAGCCGCATTATTGGATTTAACAACATATAACTCTATTCCAAACGTTAGTGAAGGAATTAATAACAAAATACATTATTACAAGACAAAAGATGATAAAGGAAAGTATTCAGCTTTGGAAGAATTCAGTTTACCAACAGGAGCTTATGAAATTGATAATATAAATGAAGTTATACAAAAACATATGGGAAAAGAAAATATAACGATAAAAGGCAATAACAATACAATGAAAGCCGAAATTACGTCTAAGTATTATATTGATTTTAGTCAAGAACATTCAATTGGTAGTTTATTGGGGTTTTCTAAGGAAACAAAAGTTTTAGAACCTAATAAAACTCATTCTGGGAATAAAACTGTGACGATCATCAAAGTTAATAGCATAGACATTACATGTAACATTATACAAGGATCCTACAGAGATGGAGAAAATCGTCATATATTACACACATTCTACCCATCAGTTGCACCAGGTTTCAAGATAGTAGAAAAGCCTCAAAACCTTGTGTACCTACCGTTAAACACCAGTTTCATTTCAGACATCGTGCTGAACATAGTGGATCAAGACGGAAACCTTATTGACTTTAGAGGAGAAGCTATTACTGTAAGAATACATATAAAATCATCCGCTTAGACAATGGGGTTATCATTTAAAAAGAGAGAGCCATCCAGCAAAGAGGTCAGTAGCTCATCAGCTGTAGAAGGATTAACAAGTGACAACATTCGTTTTCTAGAAGAAATTGGATTAAAGGTCATTAACAATGGATATACTGGATATAGCGCAGGGTCCAACATTCGACGAGACCTTATGGGAAAAGGAATATCACACGCACAACCCTTACGCTTCGTCCAAATTAAACAATAACGATGAAATTAGGATTCCTATACAACAACAAGACATTTATACTCTTCCATGCGAAAGTTATTTATATATTGAAGGAAAAGTAACAAAAACTGATGGTACTGCTGGAACCACTGTTCCGTTCATAAATAATCCTATGGCATTTTTGTTTGACGAGATTAGATATGAAATTTCGGGAGTTACAGTCGATTCAACAAAAAAGGTTGGAATTTCCAGTACATTGAAAGGATTAGCGTCTTTAACACCAAATGAGAAGAATCTGTTAGCTGTTGCAGGATGGGTTGCACCAGACAAAAGTACATTCGCTCCTGACTCTTCGGGAAACTTTGATTTCTACGTACCTTTAAGATTACTCCTAGGATTTGCTGAAGACTACAGAAGAATAATAATAAATGTAAAACAAGAACTAGTTTTATTAAGATCATCAAACGATAATGATATTATTAAAGCAGCTGCTGGAACAACTGATGCCAATTTAGACTGGAAATTAACATTAGACAAGATTGTTTGGAGAGTACCACATGTGCGACTAAATGATGAACACAGGATTACATTATTAAGAAAGTTAAAATCAGATCGAGACATTGTAATGCCATTCAGAAGCTGGGAGTTTCATGAATACCCCGTTTTACCTACAACACAACGGCATACATGGACTGTAAAAACTTCTACTCATTTGGAAAAAGCGAGATATGTAATATTTGGATTACAAACGAAGAAGAAAAGTATAATAACTGAAAATGCTGGTGAATTTGACCATTGTAAATTAACAAACTGTAAAGTGTTCCTGAATTCACAATTCTTTCCCTACGACAACTTTAATATTTATTTTGATAAAAAAAGATACAGTGTTTTATACGACATGTACGCTAGGTTCCAAAATTCATATTACGGCAAAACAAATACACCTCTACTATCTCCCGTACAGTTTGAATCGAAAGCTCCGATTGTTGTAATTGATTGTTCCAAACAAAATGAATCTGTAAAATCGTCTAGTGTTGATATAAAAATAGAAATGGAATTTCAAGAAAACGTACCTGCAAATACATCTGCGTATTGTTTAATTTTGCACGATAAAATTGTTACATACACACCGTTGACCGGTATTGTAAAGACAGTATTGTAAAACGTTGTACCACCACCGGCACCGCCACTGTCGCTAACCTATAAATAGCGGAGCAACAATGCAGGTCTTCAGTTGATCGTCTATCGTCGCATGGGTAACATCTTCTACAAAATGAGTTCTCCATCTGTTGTACAAGGTGATGCAGAGGTAGCACCGTTATTGGAACGTGATAATACTAGTGAAACAGAAATCATCAAGGAAATAACTGCATTTTTAAAGTTTGGTAAAAGAGATAGAGAGGAGGAAATTAATGCAGACCCATCAAAGGTAGTACCAAAGAGGAAGAAGAAAGTTGAAGAGAATATTCCTCCTCACATTTTAACTGAAGTTTTTCTGCGAATCTTTTACCCCATCTCAGCATGCATCAGTAAAAGTGTATCAGTTGGATTGATGAAATCATTGGATTATTCCCCTACAGTAATACTACACCATGGAACAAAAAAGGTTTTATTTTCGCAAAATGCTTGGGAGTCATTTTTGAAACATGTACATTTAATAGAATGTTATTTAACTAACAGTTTGTGTGGAAGGAAAACACATATTCGACTTTTGGATTGTGACAATGAAATCGATATTGTTAAACATCGTGGACAACTACAAGTGCGAATTAGAGACTTGACTCAACATGAAAATAAGATTCTACTGTCACGTGAAGAATTCTACGTTTTAAACTACGCAACAGAACCTATTACAAGGTACATGAGACAGTTGGTATTTGCAAGCGCTATTATTAAAGAATATTTGGTCGATACTTTGGAAAAACAACCTGATAGCACCATCGTGTACGGACCTGTGGATACATCTATTTTTAATAGAATACCTCATGAAGTTTGCATGTGGAGAAAGTTAAAGGATTTTGAACCACTTGTAGAAATCGCTACAGAAGCTACAGAAGAAACAACACAGGAAGAAGAAACGGAGAAACAAGAAGAAGAAGAAAACGAAACACAAGAAGAAGAAGAAGTTAAAAAAGACTAAAGTTTGACTTTGTAAAGAAGAACACACGTGGGGTAGGCCTATTGGGGACGGTGCCCACGTTAAATATACACCAACGCGCCTGCAACTGTACGGCCTGGTATTTAACCTACCGTGGTGTGGAAAACAGTTTAGTTGATCGCTAGGTGCCATGATGAGCGGAGGGGATGAAGAAGTGAGTGTAAAGCCTTGTGTAATAGAATTTCAAGCATTTCGAAATAATGATGATAGGTTTATTATCAAGGAATTAGTAATTTTAGACTTGCTTACATTTGTAGCCTACCCATTCACGTTTGAAGCTCCTTTTTCTTTTAACAAACTTAACACCAAAGCGAAAAGTACAAACAAATGGATAACAAACTACTTTCATCACATACATTGGTATGAAGGATTTATAAGCTACAGTAATCTGCACAGTATTATGTTTAACTTTTGCAAACAATATTCACATATATACACAAGAGGATTAGAAAAAAAGAACTGGATACAAAAGTACACGCACGGTGATGTTTTCGATATAACTATCAGTAAGGACTTTAACATTAATCTCGGTAATATTTGTGTCGCTGCAAAAGATCTTAAACACGGTCAAACAAACTGTGCATTGTACAACGCATATCGTTTGGCTGCTTATTTGAAACAAACGCAGGAATGTGGTGGGGGTAGCGGAGAACAGAAATGTGGTGGGGGTAGTGGGGCCTATAAATACGAGGAGGCAGCACCGCTCCAGCACGAGTATTATTCGAGACTCCGAAGAGGCAACACCACAACCACCACTGACGAAGATGACATCACAACAGTTTCTACAAACACTGGTTGATCAATTCAACACTCATTCAAAATCCGACCTTCTGCTAACTAAAAAGTGTTCAGAACTAAAAGAACAAAAACACTACATTATTCATAACATCAAGAAAGTGGAAACCACACATGGAGAAGCAATTCTAGTTTCATTGAGCGAAGGACCTTTCACTCCAGGAGATGAGCCGAAGTTTCAAGTATTTCTTCCAAAACGATTTGTTCAACTGCTACAAAATGAAGATTTGCGAGATATTCAACCGGGGACGTTGTATTTGGTATCACACGGTGTAAGCGGCAACAACTCGACGGAACTCACTCTGCACATCACGCATCCTTGTACATAATGTCTTTGTTTGTATTTTTCTGTTTGTATTTCTAGGCATCAATGTTAGACTTAAGCTTATTGTATTGTAAAATGTTTGTTTAATAAAGAAAATATAAAAAAATCAAAAAAAAAATAAAAACAGCAACACAGCAGTATATTATTTTATATACTGCTGTGTTGCTTTTTTTTAAAAATTCAAATGGATGACCTTGAACTTTCATTCAGGGTTAACTTATGAAGAGGTATAAAAGAGAGGGAGCAGTGAAGTTAGTCTCAGTCTTGTCTAACACACGCTGCAGCTAACATGTCGGTGTCACCTATGAAAAATTTATTTTTCGATAACAATTTGAAGACATATTGTTGCGAGTTACAATGTTTTAAAATACCAGGCGATCAAGTTGACGGGAAAGCTTGTCGTAAGTGCAAGTGTTTCAGCTATTGCATATGTAGATGTAAAACGTATCAAATGAACCGACAAGATAAACTACAAGAATTACGCCGAAGGATTGCATTACTGTGGCGGCGAATGTAGTAGCAACCAGCTGCCACCTGCCGCCTGCCATCTGCTGTCCGCCATCTTCTCCGCCCCACCACACTTTTACCCCCACCATTTTGTTTGATACCAGAACGCTAGCTAGCGAATAGTCAGTACACCTCCGGCTCTCGACTGGTGAACATCGAGTGCTCTTCACAAACGTAAAACATTGTATTAAAATGTCCATTAAAATTAGGTGTATTCATTATGACTCTATTCATCTGGCGACTTTCCAAGACCTCGAGGTTTTTAATGAAGAGTTAAGACTTCTCATTGCGTCCGGTTACGATTTATCTTTGAAACTTTACGCATCAAAAAACAACATGGACTCTGCGCAGGGATCGAAGTATCTACCGTCTTTCTTCAGAAAACAAAGTGATGGCCGCAACTCGTCCGGATCAACAACATCGATGACAACCAACAACGGGGAACTATTGTAAACATGAATTATTGTAAATAAAGTAATATTTGTAATATGAATTATTGTAAATAAAATAAAGTAATATTTGTAATTGTTCTACCTCGCACTCGTATCATTCGATTGCTTCATTCGATAATTTTCATTCGATATTTTATCGAATTAAAACTATCGAATCACAATCGGATTTTACGCGTGCGAGGTAGTACTTTTTTAAAATTACCTCCCCGTAACCTTGAACTTTGAACTTTAACTCATTTCGTCACAAAACCGCCTACGTCACTGGCTCAGCCTCAGATAACGTATTTTATCACTCAGCGCTTCCGGTCACGTGACCGGAAGCCATAAATCAAGTGAGCCAGCACCCGCAAACCCCCACTACTCTCTTCTTTCGCTATTTCTAGTTTATTAACTTCTGCTGATTAAGTAAATTCTTGTCTCTTTTGGAAACAAACCCGGTTCGAAGAGTTCAACACGACTAAACAGTGATTCAGTACTTAGAATAAATTATAATGAAATATATAATTACATTTTATTGCATTAGCTCCAGTAAAATATATTTTTAAACAGTAACTTTACAGTCATTTACAGGACGGTAAGCATATAACAACGACATTTTAAAATAATAATCATCAAGGCTCATGTCCGATCAATGAAATTATTAAATTATGTATAGAGTGCTTCACTATTGGTATTAGCATTCCTCGCCGGCTACGTACTCCTTATGCAAACAAATCTTTTGTATTTTTTGTCGAATTTAAATGTATAGAACATCTATGGCATTTCTAAGCTTAAGCTACTAATTACAGGCAGCAGTAACAATTCCTGATTTTAATGCTGAAGTAAAGAAAATCTTTTAACGACTCTTAACACATTTTCTACTTCTGGTGAGCTATCTAAAACGTATTGAATATGCTTGGTTTGTTGATATGCAGTCTTCGTATTGTTACGTTTTCTGTGTTTCCTACCTTTGTTTTGATAATATTGATTCCAATTTCGTTATCAGCACACGAATGCAGCTATATTATGATTTGATGTAAATGGTTAAATTTAAATGCTTTATTTTTAAATAATGTTTGTTGTTGTTAGTTTGTTTGTAATAAAGCGTTATATGTTTTTCACAAGTATTAACCTGACGTATAATATTAAATCTCACGATAAATGATCGTGTTTATAACACCAGCTCACGGCCTAATAGAGAAAGGTAATCTATCTAGCAAAACATTGCTTCAAGGCTTCTACGTTCCACAACAATATATTGAACGACATGTATTTATTTTTTTAAGTTGATCTGTAGAACGCCGACAACATTTTCAAGTATTTCTTAATCATTTTACATTACATAGTTACATAGTTCAACAAACAACAAGAGTAAAAATTAGTTGTTAAAGAAAATTATTGGAGAAAGCCATCCTATATATTATTCAGTTAGTAATATATTTTGATTCAATGTAAACAGGGTCATCCTTCAATTGGCTCTTTGAAGTATTATATTTGATGTAGATCTAGATTCAACCCCTCAACTTGTACTTTGCTGCATGTGAGCTGCTACAGCTTGACGAGAGCTTTGTTTATATACTAAAGGAGACATCCCATCTATATGGCCCAGCTGTCCCACTTTAAGTGTTTGAAGTGGACGTAGTTTGATTAGGTCACCAACAGATTGTGCTGCTGTCAACTATTTATTTGAGTTATTTCCGTTGTCTTGTAAAATATCTCTACCCCAGAAAGCAAGTGATAATAAACTTATGTGTTCTTCCTGACTAACAATTGTTGTATTATCACCTCTTTGAGAGGATAAGCAATAGTTGACAGCAGTATACTCTGTTGGTGATTAGTGAGAACTACGTCCTCCTGGAATCCTGGCATACAAAAAACATGAGACAAGTTTTACAACGGCGATGAAAAGTCTACTTCAGTACTTATAATCACTGGTGTTACTCTTGTTAATTTAGTTCAGATTGATTTCTTTTTGTGTCATTAGGGGCAGCACTGGAAGAATATTCTTTAAATGTAGTTGTGCTGCCTCAGAAAATTATTTTGCAGTAGGTTACTCATTGTTAAGCAGCCTTTTAGTACTCTTGTTGTAAGCTATATGCTGCCAAAGACTAGCACCTCCTTTGTATGGAAGCCAAAGCGATTATTAACCTAAGAAATAATGTCTTAAACAATATTGGATTAAAATCATATCGTAGGCAAAGATGTATTGTTTTCCATTAATTTATCCACTCCAACGTTTCTATTCTTCAAGTTTGTATAATAGTAATTGATCGGAGAGTGGGAGGAGATACGATATTTAGTTCCTCGTTGTTTAATTAGGTTGAGGTACTTAGGGACAACCCAATAATAAATCCGTTCTCTAGTTTTAGACTGGTTCAGGTCCTCAAGCATTAACACCATCGTGAGTGTTAGTTCTCTGCTATATGAGGAAAGAATTGATTCTCTATATCCCATTTCAGATTATGCTATTAGTTTTTTCCTGGGTATACATGAACATTCCACATACAAACAAAGGATATAATAATGATCAAATTTTAGCCTAATTAAATTATGATAAAGGTAAACTCACACTTTTCTGGGTCCTATCGTTTTAAATTCTTGGTGCGGTTAGTATAAAATATTCTTGACCCTTATTTAATTTATTTATCAATGAGTACACCAATTAACGTTTTATGAACAGACGAGAAATACAATATGTAGCTTAAATGTTCACAGAAAAAATAAACAAAATTTCCATAATAGTCTGTGATCTAAGTGTGAACCCATGCTCAATTTGTATGAATAATAACTACCTACCTATACCGATACAAGAATAAATATTCAATTTATCAACAATAAAAAAAAAATGTAGCATCATTATGTATAATGTTAGGAGAAACAACCAAAATTGATATAAATATACAAACATGGTACATAAGCAAAATGCAATCTATTAAAATAACAAAAAACAATCAATAAAGCAATCACTAACTATATAAATACTAAGTAAATACGTGAAATATCAACAATATGGAAATAAATATAGAATCAACAGGAATACAGCAAAGAAACAACAGTTGATTTAAATTTACATACATTATTAATAAGCATCATGCAATCAATCCAAATAGCAATAAGCAATCAGTAAATACGTAATTCAATTACAAGATACATAATGCAAGAGACAAGGATTGTGACGCATAGCGTCACGCTATTTTACATAGTACGCGCAAACAGCGTCGCGGAGCCACTGCCTGGAGCACTTCGCCTGTCGCGCCGTTGACAGAGCGAACAACCTTTTTTTCTGTCTTGTCAACGAAATCTGGCTCAGCGTCCTCTCTCCCCTTTTCCTGGTTACGCCGTTCGCCCCAACGGACGTCTTCAACTTCAAGTCTCCAACAAATTTGCACAACCGATAACTTAAAGTTTTGATTTTAAGTATAGGGTATTTTAGAGACAGTATGGCTGGCTAACCAGCTTATTAAGGGGAAACCCATAAGGTTCGGCCCGATACCGGAATGTTGGGAACCAATAGTAGTGTTCGGGCCTGGCCCGAACAATTTGCAACAGGTTAAATTTTCACCACGTTGAGACATAGTTAATCAGGCTCCCCAGAAGATTATCCATAGTTTTTGATTAGCTTGCAGTATTTCTATACTTTCATTTACCTTAGAGATTAGTTACCATCAGTATTTTAGTAACCTCAGATAGCGATTTCAGTATATACAGTTTTTGGAAGGATAGTTAATTAGGTCGTTACAGATATTTAGATTAAATCAAAGCTGGCTAAGTAGGCTTTCTGGTCTCGGGTAAAAGATCTCACGACCCTCTGGTCCCCACTCATATATCTCTTTGCTTCAGCATGCATAATACAAGAGACATGCTATTTTGGAAAAACTTCCGTAGCTTTTCTCTTGAGTGTTGAATCCGTTAGGTCGAAGATGTCGACATCAGCAGGCAGAGCATTTCCAAGGCGGTGAATTCTTGGAATGGTACTGTTTTTGGCATACGGGGTATGCAGAACCTTCTCTCAAAGAGAGGACCTGGTTGTGTTGGCACACCGGACATCAATACGACTCAGCAAGCCCGGAAAGTCAATGGAAGAAGTCATAATTCTCTTGAGGATATATCACAACTTGACGTCTGGAGCTGAGGGACAGAAGACTCAGTTGCAGCTCCAGTTCTTCAACAGGAACCTGCCTGTGCTTGTAGCCAAGCTTCACTTCCACACGTATAGTAAAACTTAGTCGTATCCTATCCAGTTGGTTGATGTGCCCAATTTGAAAAGGGGACCATGCCGTAGAACAATATTCCAAAATAGGACGAACAAACTGCACATGCAGCGTTTTTTGTTCAGGGAGAGAAGACCTCTCTAGAAGTCCTGATAATGAAGTCAAACATGGAACTAGCTCTCCTACAAATTGCTGATAAGTGATCATTGGGAGATAGGTCCGTAGATACGAGCACTTTAAGGTCCTTGACAGAGGTCGATCTCGATAAAGGTTGTGCTCCAATAGTGTAGTCGAAATAGGTGGTGTTTTCTAGGCTGGAAAAGGACATGATACTTCATTGCAATGTGTTTCATAGCAATGTTTAACACCACTTTGCTGTAGGTGCACCACTCCAAGATTCTATTCAAGTCTTATTGCAGGATATGCAAATTCTGGAGTGTGGTCACTTCAATATACAGCTTGGCATCGTCCGCAAAGAGAAGAAGCTTCGATTTTTTGACCAACAATGGAAGTTCATTAATGAAGATGCCAAATAAAGTAGGTCCCAAAAGGGATCCTTGAAGGACGCCTGAGCAAGCAGCAAAGCCAACAGATAAAAAACCATTAAAAGATATAAAAAAATATTAAAAACATATAAATTTTGTTATTTATAAATTTATATTTTATTTGTTTTTTATTTTTATTAAATTTTTCTTCAATATTTTTGTTAATAGGCGTAAATAACCAACGAACTTTTCTCAAAATACCCAGGGCCTTCAGATTAGCCAGCAGATGAATACGGCTGATCCTTTCGAAGGCCTTAGAGAGGTCTCCATATACGCTGTCGACTTGATGTCGGACCTTTGCTAATTTTAACCTCTAAATCTTCACATTGAGGATTTTAAGTTTAACTGAATTTTTCAGCTCTTTACTTTATTTTATTCACATTTATGTCTACTTTATAAAAACTATTTATTTATGGATTTTATAGTTTCATTCATTCAGTTGCCACCGACTTAGCTTAATAATGCAGACTAGGCAATTTTGCACTCATTCTTTGTTAGCGTCTTGCTAGGGTCTAATAAGGACGTTTCATCACTGTGCACCATATTATATACCTAAAGCATAAACATATTTCTTATCAAATTACAGTTACGTCTTGGATTAGTGTAAGCCAGTCGAAAGTTATTTTTGATAAATTAATTTATATTTGTTCTTTTTCTGTTTTTCACTCTCTGGATCCAATTCAGTCTCATATTGTGCTGAAGTCAACATAAGTAGAGTTTTGATTTCTGTCCATAATTAAGGTAGGCAGACAAGTATCCTTTGACCTTTGATATATATTAGTATTTATTGCAAATATGAATTTAAGTAAGTTTCTTATTTTGGGTCGTTCTTTTTTTCGTTTAAGGAATGACGAATCATTGTCCCCAAAGTTGTTTTTGTTCGTTCCACTTAATTTTGTTGAGGCGTGTATGGCAAAGTGTTGTACCTGAAGGTTCTAAGTAATTTGGTTAACATTAGGCTCTACCCGTAGCCTGTGGGGACTACGTAATAAGAAAAGGTTAAGTGAATTTATATTTCACTAGGCCTGACAATCTAAGTTACACTGGGAATATTCATGAAAGGCAAATACAAGTTTGTTTTTGCTGAATTCTGTGGAGAAACATGAAGAAACTGATGCACTTTTACGACTTTCATCCAAATGTTTATACATGTTACAGTCACTTTACTAAATAAAACCTTTGTCTCCCATGGATAAACATTGAAGCTTTGGTGGCCATTGTTGTGAGGTCCTGAGGGAACTTTGGACTTTTTTTGGATATGTACACATATAGAAATATTAACGAACGTTTTAGAATTCAATATGTCACGGTTTTAAAATGAAAACACCTTTAAATTTAGCATATCTCTTTTTTCATTTGATTACATAAATACCAATTACCGTTATAGGTTTTAACTAGAGCCACTAATAGTAATAGTTAGATATGAATAACGTTTCTTATCATTATTTACATTCGTATACAAATTACATTATATTATCGTTTAGGGGGTTAAATAAATATTTTCGGTGGAATAAAAGCACATAGCTCGAAGGATTCTAAGCTGTTCTCTCTTGACATACATTATCTAAATTACCACTACATGACGAATCTTGAAGAAAAATTCAAATAATTCTATGGATTTTAAACATGAATAGTGTTCAATTTAACAGTGCAATCAAAGTGGATTGTTGTAGCTATCCATTGTTTTCCATAGGAAAAGTTAAAAATTGTCATTGACTAACAAAAATATTATAAAGTAATTTTATTACTGAAAACTATCAGAGCTTTAATATTATTTGTGAAGTGAGGAGTTATATATGTTGTTCCCTAAATTTACAATTCAATGGGTTCATTATTGATCTAGGTTCTCTCATATTGGAAAACGTTAGGTTAAAGTTTACCAATTCACTAGTGATCTGATTTATACCGTGAGCTTGATGTTTCCTAATAAAATATTTAGTGATATTTTCCTTAGCTTCATCGAATGCTCAAATTAGTAAAGCAATAAATTATATAGTAATTTATATCTCACCATTCTTAAAGTTGTAAATTCATGTTCTGTTCTGTTCATGTGGCAACCACTAAATCTTTGTTTTTGAATTTTACAGGCACTGAAAAGCATTTTTTAACCTACAATTTTAACATTGACTCGCCAATTCACTTAAAAACCAATTTAATTTATGATTCTATCAGTAAATACCCCAATCGCAGCAAACCTGCATACTCAGCGAATTTCCAATGGAGATATAAATGTCTTAATACTACATAAAGTCACTTACTAAGTTTCATAAAAATGTATTCACAAATAAGCGATATAAACAATTTTAATTTTTTCCATAATAATAACATTGGGGCTGAGTACGCAGGTTTGCTGCAACAAGGAAAAATGGGTTTTTATGCTAATATCAATATAACTCAAGTAGGTGAAGTCTTATACCAGTTTTTATCCATTTATGTTCATAATTGAGGGAGACATAGCATTTAATTATTCTCCATAAGAATAACATGGTGGCTGAGTACGCAGGTTTACTGCTACGAGAGCCTTTGGAAACATTTTTTTGAGCAAAAATCAATAGACCACAGCGAGATGAAACCGTATACCAAGTTTCGTCAGTATACATTCATAAATAAGCATGGTATAACATTTTTTTTTTCCTCAAAAAGAATAACTTTGGACAACGTACTGTGTTTAGCACTTTCAATATCTCGGCACAATTGACGAAGTGGAATGATAAAAATACCAAATTGTGTGTTTTTTGAGCTGAATCCAATAGTAAAAACTTAAATTTTACTATTTAAAAAATTATATGTAAAAAATAACAAAAAAAAACATATTTGGTGTACAACCTCCCCCCCCCAAAAAAAATACTCCTTCAGATGAAGCGATCTGGCTGGTTTTCGAATTTAAGTCATAAATGTTGCTTTACATGTTTATACCAAATTTCATCAAAATCGGATAATTTTTACGAGAGTTATCGTGCTCACGGGCACACCCACACACATATATATATATATACATACAGTTTCGAACGAATGGTGTTTTTGGGGTCTGGGGACCACAAAACGAAAAGTTATTATGGTCCCGAGCCTAGGTCTTACCATGCCGACTACGGTAATAGCTTCTTCTCTCTAGGGTAAATTACCTAAAAGAAAGACTCATGTCTGATTTATATTTTACTGGACGTAAATAGAATTCTTAAATTGGTCTGCGTAGGAATTATTTTATTTATAAATTTAAATTAATTTTACGCTATAAATACCCTTAACACTATATATTAGTGGATAGAATTTAACATATTATTCAAATATTCCAAAGTGAAAATTATATTTTTGTATGTGGAGTTTAAAAACCTTACAAAATAATTTATCTTAAAAAGGTAACATCTTAAATTTAATGCCAATCTAATGTACCTGAAAACCCATATTAAGTACTTGAATTCAGCTAGAATCATGACATGTTCTTCAATTGTTCATCACTTAACATGGTTCAAGTAAAAATAACATCTTTGGCATGACAGGCTGTCACCAGCAGCGACTTCGATGATGTTGCAAACCACTCAACAACATGATGTTGATTTACGAATAGATCTCCACCCGATGAGTTATCAACGAATAATTATCTATTTTATAGGAATGTTAGTAACTTTGTTTGCATATGAAAACATATTTTTAAAATATTTGTTAGCTTATGAAAAATTTTTATGCTCCAAAAAATTATTGCTTATGGATATTTTTAATATCCATTAAAAACTTGAAGCTGAATTATCTGTTCTTACTGTTGGGGGGATAAAACAGATAAGAGAAGGGTGTTACCATTCCAGTAGTCAGTAATATTAGTTATTTTTGAATCATATATTCTTGCTGTTGTGCTTCATATATATTTGAATAACGCAGCTGTATTAAATGAAAAGCATAACGAAAATCAGAAATGTCCCCAAAAGCAAAATATGTAAAATTTGAAAGCCAAAAGAGCAAAGCCCTACACACTCAAATACAAAAGTATTTACGTTTGACACATCTCCTAATTGTACTAAATTAGTGTGCAAAATTTCATAACTCTACGATGCCGCATTCCGAGAATTCGCTAAAAAATAAATGTCTTTAGTCGATTAACATATAGATTATACTCAGTACAACTGATGCAAAACAAATATTGAAAATTAATGAAATGTGCACAAAACATAAACTAATAAGATTAGTTAAATACATGATTTGGTCTTTGAATTTTTAATGTGCTAGAGGATTACTTTACATTTTCTAATGTTTATAAATTTTCATGTCGGGACGCGATGCCCAAATCTCAGTTAAAAACTCTTATTTCCACTTTACATTAAAGGAGGCTAGCTTCTATGTATACAAAAAAACACACTAAAACCATTTGTACACATAACGGGAACGTAGTTAAAAAATTACAAAATAAAATTAAGCTGTTTTTAATTTGAAATATTGATGTATTTACTTGAAATATATTTTGTTTACATAAACGTTTTCTAATCCTATCTCAGTTTTACTTGTATTAATGGTTACATAGAATACTATACACACCCGCTATTACACATTCCCTATTGTGTTTAATGATCTCAAAATCAACCTTGGGTTGCCATTTCAGTTGTATTTTTATTTTCATTTAGCCTGAAACATATGTTCTTGCTGTTTTGCTAGGATTTGTTATATAAACAGATGTCAAATATATAAAAACTCAATCAATTACTGTTCTTCCATAAGATTAACAGTGAAACTTTTAAATCCTGTGGGGCGTAGCCCTGAAGACGCATGTAAATTATAATGGGTTTCTGCTCATCTACAGGACACTCCCTTCCTAATGGTGTGCGTGATTTTCTCCTACGATGCACACAAGCTGAGAAAGAGGAGGAACAGTTTTGTTCTTACCTATTAATTTAAAGATTAACAATATGTAATAATACAGTTTGTAAGCACAACAAATAATTTAGTTTTAATCCATTAACATGAGGAGTTCTAATTTTGTAAAACGTACAACCCCCTCCGTTATTTTGGTTCATAAGATGACAATTTTTTTAATTTATTGCTAGGTATTTCTAAAACCACACAAGAGATACTTTCTACATTTAATGCTTGGCATAAAATATACTGGCGAGTGGCATTTTATCCGTACATTATTTATAATGCAATAAAAAACAATATCAAAGGTAATAGAGAAAATATATCGGACAGAAAACAATTTATAAACTGAGTTATAGGGACAATTGAAAACTATACATAACAAACTTACATGCAAACTTAAACATAGTGGTCCAATTAAAGCAATTTCCTTACAATTTTAATCCACGTTTTAAGGCTCAAAAAAGGGGCAGGACTGACAAAATGGTGTCAATGGTAGTCCCTGCAGGCTATCGGGATTTCCGCTGTACCGGTTGATCTAACTCTATTTACCCATTTACTCTCCATGCCCGAACTCAAGGGCTGAAGGGTGACTTTTAAATTGGAAAAGTTTGCCCCCACGACAATCCTAACCGAGCTGTTTAACCTGGGCCTACTGGGCCCTCTTTAACCCCACAGTAAGGAAACATATTATTTACTTTTCAATTTGATATTAAACAAAGTTGTAAAATCACTCTTTCGCAATTAATTTTAACAAAGAGGTAAAATTAAATTTCGATATCGTTTAAAAGGTTCAAATCTTACCGTTCATTAAATAACTTTGGTTTAGTAATTCATGTAAAATTATTGAGGCTTATTTTTGATATCTTATTGCCAATTCTTTTAAACTTTTATACATGTCCAAGCATTCAGTATTTGTACAATTGTAGGCCTAGGAGGCCCACAAGCCTCCATAAACGTGGGCAAAAATAAGCCCACACGTAATAAGTCACATGGTTTTAATGTTGGGAATGCAACATGGTTTTTCCTTATTCATCGAAAAATTAACTAAGCTATCCATTGTAAAGTCTAACTAAAAACTTGCATGTGATATTGGCTTCTAAATTTCATTAACTTTTTTAACACATTCTTGAGTTATTATTAATTTTTTTAACTGCGGAATACAAAAATAAAAACGAAATATGAAAGTCAATAAAAAGCTTAAGGAAATAAAAAGCAGTTTTCTTACTTTAAAACACTATAGTTTCATTTGTGATATGTCAAATTGTTCGAGATCGTTTGATCGTTTGTTTGTTGTTTGTTTGTTTGATCGTTTGTTTGTTAGTTTATGGCTTTGTTCGGTCTGTGAATATTTTACATCCACGCTTGTAAAAAATTTGCTTATTATAAGTTAAGATTAGTTCATACTGTTTAACATCTAACAGCCAATCCAATAGTTATCCCAACAGAATTTAAATAATTTGCTTTGGAAAGGCGTGTTGACTTTTGTTTGTACAAATATTTTAATTTGTAAGATTTCCTTTAATTTGCAGTTGTATTATCAATTTTATTCCTAGCTAATCTTAAACGTTTGTTTTTTAACTAGGTAACTAAATATTATGGACAACGATTAAACTAAGAATTTTCTCCTAAAACTTGTTATAATGAGTAGTGCTAGGCATAAAAACAGTTTTTATTAAGAACGCATCCTGCAGGACCGTAAATTAAATTATTTTTAGTAACCCGATAACGATAAAGAAGTAACATAAAAATAATCAGAAACCAAGTGTTTTATTTTAGATATTTTAGAAACATCAATAACTAGCCTACATCTACAACGCACCACCAGCACAAAGTTAATAAAATCGTATTGAATAAACCCAGATAACCACACAAAATTGCCTTTCGCAGTTGCATTGTTTGCGAAGTTATTTTAAAACTCCAATAGCCATGTGATAACTGACTATCTACCACTCAAAGCTGGTAACAGGATCACAATATTACAATATTACAATATCACAATGTTAGTAGCTTTGTTCGCATATGAAAAACATATTTAAAAAAAAATAAAGACGTTAGATTGTGACAAATGTTTATGCTAAAAAACATTAATATCCATTAAAACTTGAAGCTGTTTGACACTGTAAGAATATAGTTAATTGATTTAGCGATGTACCGCTATAACGGTTTCGCAAATAATACTTTTGTAAACATTCAACCATCATGACGTTGGAGTCTCAGAAACGAGTTGGAGTTATACAAGTAGTAATAAATAGATAGTATAAACTGTAGTAATATTACGGAGTTAAAATAGAAACACAGGAAAACTGAGAAACACTCTTCACTTGGAGTAGCCGAGGTTTTAACAAACTTAAAATCGTTAAAACTTGTGCATCTTCATAATATTAAGTGCTTCTTGAAGACAGAGTCTTTCATCTAAAGGAACTACTTCAAAGGGAGTTCGGAAACCTTTTCAATGTTATGGCACCCCGTGTAACTGGCCGTTATTCATCAAAAGTTAAAAATTGTAATGATATTCCGTGATAGCGTGAAATATATTTTAGAAGATGATTACAGTTTAAAAAAAGAATAAAAGAATGCTTCATTATTAATGCATATTCTATTATTATCTTTTACAAAATTGTATAACTTACTAGTTGTAATCCATACTTGTCTTCAGAATACTACCCAATATACTTTTAAACAATGGCAAAAAAACTATCCGCATGGTTGGTTTGCCCAACTAAAAACTTTCCATGAGTCTATTTATAAGTACTCCAGTCTCCCCTATTATATAGTTTATATAATCAACTTAACTAAAATAATTCTTCCCAGTTAATGACCAAAGGGTTTTTAAAACGGGACAATTTGTGGCAAAATGAAACAGTTTTGTTCTTTTTCAAGATAGCAAAGTAAATAAATGTAATTCCTCTCTAACCAGGGTGGTAATATCCAATAGCTGTGGATGAGATCAGTCTAATCAATGCAACCACTTTGAAGAAGCCAATCATCTAGGTCAAGGTCGTGAGCCAAGTTCTGGTTCTGATAATGCGTCATAAATGCTTGGTCAATGCAGCTACTTGGTCACAGGTTCCGCTCCTGCTCCATTAGAATAAAAATAATAATAAGTTTGAGCAAAAATATACATTACATAATTTATACCCACTACTATAGTAAATTAAATTTTTTACTCATATATTCCCTGCAACCTACTTTTTTTAAGGTCTTTCTTTTGTTCCCTGCAAGGGAATGCAAAATGATTTTTCCTTTTTCATCAAAAAATTAACTATGTTATTCATTGGAAAGTCTAAATAAAAACTTGCAAGTGACATTGGCTTCTGAATTTCATCAACTTTTTTAACACATTCTTGAGTTATTATTAATTTTTTTAACTGCGGAATACTAAAATAAAACGAAATATGAAAGGCAATACAAAGCTTAAGGAAATAAAAAGCAGTTTTCTTATTTTACAACACTATAGTTTTATTTATAATATGTCAAATTGTTCGAGATCGTTTGATGACTTTTGGTAACACAAACAAACGGTCAAACAACGTGATGGGCAAAACATGTTACTGAGTCACAGCTCGGGAGAGTGGCAATATGGTTTGGTGCACAAACAAACCTACAATACCAGATTTCCTCTTCTCTGCTCTGTTTTATTTATTGACTTGGCAGTTTGAAATATGATTTTAGTGTATTTTTTCCTACAAATTGTTATTTAAAAATCTCACCCCTTTAAACCAGATAATAGGAACGGTTTTATTAAGTATAAGAAGTTGTATGATAGACTCACTTAGTATCAGGTATTGACGTTTAAAAATGACAGATTTATTTATAGTTTTAGTCTAAAACTACATTATACGAGTACTATGCATCTACAGAAGTAGAAGAATAAAGGATTTAACACATTTAAATATTACGTCAATAGTAGTGTAATATTTGTAAACGTTATGCAATCTTTAATATTACCAAAAGGTACTAGTTTTTAAATTTTGTAAAGTGTTGAATATATTTAAAGTTGTAAACTTGAATGTTCTAAATTTCCACAATTTTTTAAGTGTAAGAACCTTTAAACTTAAAATAGGTCTTTGACTAGTTTTGTTGTAACTATGAAGTGATGAAACTTTAATGCATTTAGTGAAAAACAAAAATATACAGATAAAAAATCAGCATTCTACTTTTATTTTTAAAGACAGTTGAAAACAACTCTTCAAAAGATTAATGGGGTGATTATATTAAATACTACTAAATATAGGAAAACATTGTCGTCAAAATGTTATGTAAAGGTAAATCAGATTTGTTTTAACGACGTTAAAAAGATTAGGAAACAGCAAATGGACAAAGTTTACACTCCCCTTCAAGCCAACAGACAGACAAGGAAACTTATGCTAGTGAATTTAAGGGGACATCTTAATAATCAACATGTTTTGTACCACCATCTAGATTTAAATAACAGTACAGATAATTCTTGATTATATATTTAGAAAATGTATACGAAATATTTATAATTTGCATGATAATGTCAAATTATAAAACGCTTTTTGGATTTTATACTGACGAACGTAAAAGAAACACAGCAGAAAACATTTGGTTAATTAAAATCTAAACAAAATCGTTTCTTCGGCTTATGAAATAAAAAAGTTAGTAAGACTCAATTTTAAAACCTTGCTGAATGTTTTCTAAATTAATAAACTGCATTATATCGATATATTTACAAAAATATGAAGTTCAACGAGGCAGTCACATTATGTAATTGGTTCACGTAGTAGTTGTTGGTTTAGGTACGTGTCGGGACCACTAACAGCGTGCGAATCTCTGTAGCCATAGTCAATATTCACTCACTGCAGTAAGGTGATGCAATCGTAGGGATTAAACAAAAGGGCAACACATCTCACTGTTGCAGTAGACCCGAGTAGGTTTGATGACGTCACACATTAAAATAACAACGTGCACGACATTTAAATATAATTCAGTTTTATAGTCAGTTTGCAGAGGACAAACAAGCTACCACAAAATGTTGGGTTAGTCTCTCGGTATATCATTGTCATGCTGGCTCAATGCGGCCGTGAATAACAAATTAGCCTGGCTAACAGGTATCCATAGCCCACACTCAGTCCAAAAACTTCACCTAGCTTAATTTTCTTCCCCTTATCTACATTCGCACAAATACATATGAACCTCATAATTCCTATTTTGCAAAATTATTGTCCCTACAGTTGTAAATCCTCATTAGAAACCTCCCTATCGTCTCCTAACTACATTTATCCTAAATATTTAGAATAATACTCAATTAAAATGTATGAATAAATAAAGTTAAAATGTATCACAGTGCCAATTGTAACTTATGATGTTCATAGATATTATTTTAAAAATTATTAAATTTCCTTCCGGAAGATGTCAATAACAATTTTATGTCAAAGCTTTAACAATTCACTTTTCTCTGTATTTGAATAAAGCTATATGCCTCAACCTTTCATTAATATGAGTAAAATAATTGACTTTAAAATCCCTTTTCCTTCTAAAAGGCTGCCCTAAAGTAGAGAGGTGACCTCTCCACTTCCCTATGAAATATTTGTCAATTAACCCCCCACTACGCAAATACAAACAGGTTCAAACTAGCCGTACAAATGAGTATGCAGCATGTAAAAGCGGGTAAACAAGATTAAAACAATAAAGAGTGTGCAAACCTGCCCCCCCCCAAGAATGATTATCCGTTTAGTAATTTAGTATTGTAAAGATAAAAATTAAATCAGTTAAAGACAAATTTGCTATGGAATAGGGTTTCACTTAATCTCAAGAATTTTAATTCCAGAAAATAAAACTGTTTTCTAAAACAATTTAAACTTGTCGTATCTCCCCAACAAAGTGTTCCTAGAGGATTGAGCCCTTAGTTAAAAGAAAGCGCGGGGACGAACTTTTCCAATTTATTAGTAGCCCTTTGTATTAGCTACTTATCTTTGTTGGGAATCGGATCAAACTAATCGTGAGCAGTTACCCACAGGAGGTAACACTGATAGGTTGTGATAGTATTAAATCATAATTCAAATGTGTTATAAGAATGAAATGAGGATAATAAAGTGTTTATTGTTTTTTTTAACTTTTTGCGTTTTTGCTTTTATAATTTCCTATTGGGTGACATGAAAAATTAATTGACCTACTTCTTGTAAGTCATTGGTTAGCTTAAATGTTTTAACATGTTATGTTTCGGTCAAGTAGTTAAATAGTAGAAAATATCGTTGTAATAGTAACTATTTCCAGGCTTTCCCCCAAGCCAAAGCACCATGATCTTATGTTACTCCAGAACCAAGGTCGTATCTCTTACACCAAAGTAGACCCTTAACCACATTTTAATGGTTTCCATTTACTTCCGATCACTGTCACTATATAAAAAGGACAGGTCATTTTCGTTTTCTGTAGGCAATAAGGTATCTGTTGGTACTTTTATCCTTAGAACAACTTATGGAATAATATCCTTAGAGCACTTAGGAAAACGGTGAGTCGTGAGGTGATTCTATCTGCCTATTATAGCATTGTTTTTCCTTACCTGGACTATGCCGCACCGGTTTGGGGAAATGAAAGTCAGATTAATTGGTTTGTGTTTCGTCCACAAAAGAAGGTTATACGAGTAATCTTTCTTTCTAAACTCCAGTCATGCAAATTTATTTCCGAACCTTCAAAATTTTAACTCTTTTTCTACTTTGGTCTTAGAGTGTTTGCCAAAACAAATATTTCTATGTTCAGTTTTTCTTCTTGCCACAGATATATATATTCCGCATTATACACAATATTTCTATACCTAAACTTTCCAAACAATTCAAACACAACGATATTCAACGTTACAATAGACTTTTATTGTCATCAAAGATCAAACAGGATCACGGACAGATGAAGAGGGTGGTAAAATCAATGTTCTTGGATGAAGTCGTCTACAGCGTCTGGTATTTATTGGCTGTTGTTCGCAAACATTAATATTTCTTCGATGTTACATAGTTTTAAAGTGATCTCTATCCATATTTAGCCAACGAAAATTGGCATATTTATTTGATTGACTTGGATAATGCAATTTGTATTCTGTTGATCTGACTGAATAGCTTTATGGCATTACTCGTGATTTGGTTAGTCGCTTCTCGTCGCATGGCAAACGACGCATTTCTGGAGCCGGATTGTTGGATGAGAACATTTTTAACTAACGTACCTTATTGCAGCTTGATCCCTCTAAAAAAGCTATATAGTGCTTTCAATTAATTAAAAAGTGTTGACCATTTATTTAACTACTCACGTTTCCTACAAAACTTAAACAATACATAAGTATTACTTAAATGGCCGTAAATGTAAAAAAATCCTCTTAACTTATATCTTGCATAAAGTTTCGTTATCTGAGAAAGTCAATCGTTTGAGATAATCTACAGTTCAAACAAAGTGGGCGGACGAAGGTTCCATCTCGTTACTGACAAACTGTTGATAGAGTTTGATTAACTTGATCCAGACTTTGTTTTAAATTTTGTAAAACCAATATATCACGCTTCAACACTATAAGAAGCAGTGCGGCAGCGTATAGGTAATTTAATGACAGGTTTTGTACAAAATAATGTTTTATCTTTTATAAATTCAATTTTTAGTCGATAAGAACCAGTATTTTATGTCTTTCATTAAAGAGTTTTGTTTTATACCACAGAGAGGGCAAACAATTCTACTCCGTGTTTATACTTGTTATGTTCACTGGCCAAGTTTACCCAACTTTTGACTGGTTGTTAAATAGTTATGTAGGGCATTCGGGCGATTTCAATGCATCTAGATTCTAATAAACATGTTTTAAAATAGTTGTTTGTATGGTTTAATTAATTCAGTAATCAGATAACCATAAATTTGAAGAAATGCGTTTATTTTTAACCGTCTTACCAATTAATTGTTAATAATATAGTAAAGCTGTGAATGAGAAAGATAATATATTTTCTTTTTCAAAAAGTTTACAATATTTTACAATTACAGTAACAAGTGACTCTCGATAAAACAGTGTTTTGATGTTGGGGGACGATATACCTAGCCCCACTGGGATGTAAAAGGGTAAAATAAAGAGAAACTATGTGGTTAGTAAAACTTGGAACACTTACAAATCAGCGCACATGAATAACACGGGTATAGAACAATAGATACTGAACAACCTATAGGCATTCCGTGTTTTAACTCGGAAGGAATCTGAAGTACTCAACTTACCCAGGTAATTTCGAAATAAAGCATATAACATATACTAAAAAAATTAGGTAATATAAAGAGTCATATTGCTATTGTTATATGCAATTGTAAGTTAAACAAAAATCGCCATCTTATGTGAAATCTCATGATAAACGATCCAGTATATAACACCAGCTGACGGTGTAATAGAGTAAACTAATCCATCTGGCAACACGTGTAGCAAGGCTTTTGACGTATTATAACAGAAGCCCTCAAAACATATAACAAAAATCACGTAATTATATTTAAAGTTTACAACATGTAGTCCTCATATTGAAATATTATTTGCATAACCTTTTTTAGTGAATTTCCCTTGGAAAGTGAACTATTAGCATGACCCGAACAGTGAAACTTAAGCCTGGGACCACCATAGAAGTTTCAGCAAACCTTCGTACTCATCACCAATGTTATTCTTATGGAGAATAATTAAAATTATAAATATCGCTTATATGTGAATATATTTTTATGAAACTTGGTATGTGGCTTTAAGTGGTATTAAGCCATATATTATGCATTGGAAATTCGCTGAGTACACAGGTTTGCTGCGACGGGGGTATTTTCATTTGATCACATAAATACCCAATTAGCGTTATAGGTTTTAACAAGAGACACTAATAGTAATAGTTAGATATGAAAAACGTTTCTTATTATTATTGGAACGTGACCCCCTGAACACGTTTTTTGGGGGGGGGCCGTTCAAAATTGTATACATATATATATATAGACATATATATATATATATATATATATATATATATATATATATATAGTGTGTTTGCACTCTAGCGGTCGCATGTTTTGTCCGATTTACTTCAAATGTGGTAGTGACGTTCCTTTCTGTAATCAGTTGGACAAGTTCGTTGGGCAAACAATCGGAAAATCTAAACCCCTTTTTCGGGGATTAATCTTTAAAATTTCGAGTTTTTGGGCCCAAAAAGGGTCAGAAAAGCACTGTATGTAAAATTAATGCATGTAAAAAGATGGGAATTAGTGAGACGAAAGTGTTAAGCCCTCTCTCGTCATTCTAGTATACATATTTACCGAGTTATTAAAGAAAATGTGTTTCGACTAAACACGGTACGTTGTCTTATGGGGGTTTTGCACTAGAAAAGCCTGTTATGCCTTTGCTAGAGTACTTTTATCATCCCCAGTAACCTCACGCCTACTTTCAAGCCTGTCTGGACCTTCTCCTAACATTATCATGCGCAAATTTATATTCCCAGCTTTGCAGGTAAATGAAACCAGGAGCATCAGAACAGCCATAAATTACTGTTTTCAGATTTTAATAAAAATTGGAATTAATGTATGTGTTTACCTTATTTTGAGTTTTAAAAGTTGTTATGTGGAAATTTACTTCCCTCACGTCAGCGTGCTGCGTGCGAACTCGTTTGAAAATCAGACTACTAGGCCCTATATAAAATAATTATAAACCACCAGCTTCATTAAATAGTAATACAGCTAGAGGGAAGCGTTGCTTTATGACACTTGGGTGTTACTATTACATAGTCACTTTATCTAAAATTGCTTCCTTGCTTATCTAATTATATTATTTTTTCATTACATGACACGTTATACAGTTATATTAAGTAAATAAGTTTTTACATACATTTAGAACGTCATTTAAAAGCACCAATACAAACAGTTTGTAATGTTTCTCAATTTAAACTACTGTACCTTGTTACAATTTCAAATAGAAGAAATTACATAATGACTAAATAATGAAGTTTTAAAAAGGAATTTACAATTTATTTCCTAACTCAACCACTTGTTTAGGATAATGTTGAACGAATTGTTAAAGCTAATTGTTGATTACTGATCAAAACCCATAATATATTGAAACATATCGAGAAATTCAAGGATTTATGAACACATTTGCAATCACTCAGTGTATCTGAAACACATTTTAACAACTAAAGAACTGTTGTAGGGATATAGTAAAATTTGTAGTTAACATAGATGTAACTTTGTTATTTTTGACTATGTTTTCTGTATTTAAATGAAATAAAGTTATCATTTATAGGAGATTTGATTGAACTAATCCGAATTAGTCAATTCAATACCTGGATGACTCTAAAACTTTCCTTTTTAATCTAATTTGAATTTATATACACAGGGTGTTCTATTAGATTATGGCATATATGCAAGATTTAGAGGAAATCTTCAAAAGGTTCGCAAAACTTCATATTTAATTTTTTTATAGTTCGATTCGTTTTCTTTCTGCCTCCCTGAATCTTATTTTTTAATAAAAACGGAATAACTTACGAGCTATGTAAATTACCACGATTTTACTCATAAAAACTGGAATTGCTCAGCCATCGGTTGACCGATCCTTAAAATCGTCATAAGAAATTGTTTAGCTTATAATTTAAAAATTGTTAAATATTTAGATAGAATACTCAATCATTTGCCGAATTCAAGACTTTAAAAACTGAAATGGCCATTATTTGGAAACTGTTAAAGCTAGTAACGTCAAATTCAATACCAAATTATCCTTCACATAAGTAACTAAGATGTGCATTATTGAATTAAAACAACATGCAGGCAGACGGAGTGAAAATTAGACGATTTAGAGAAAAGTGTAGAAGTATGAAGTTTGTTTCCCATTGTGTTGAGTTTAAAAATATTGTTAATCTGTGCCATACTCTTGTAAAACACCTTGTATGAAAAGACAAATCAATACCAATTGTAACTTTAATAAACAATAATATGATAAGAAAACATCATGATTTACAAATATTTAGGCTAAAATATACCTATGAGTTGAGCAGTTAGAGCCATTGTTTCATAACTTCTCAACACAATGGTTCCATTATTGAGCTGGGGCCATCTCCTATTGGGAAAAGTTTACCGGAACACTTGTGTACTGATTTATATCACGAGCTTCAAGTTAAGCTTTGCAATAAAATATGAAATGTATTATGTAGTTTCCATGTTAAATTTACTATAGAAATATATATATATATATATATATATATATATATATATATATATATATATATATATATATATATATATATATATATACAATAAGTCAATATGTCAATTTAAATTATTCAATTGTAATATACATGGGATTTGTTATTTATAATGGCTCATTAATTAGGTAAATTGTTCAACTGAGATTTTATCCAAGCTATTGCATTATTCATCTAAATTACATATACTACAGTAATTAGACCATTTAAAAAATTTAGATTTTCAATGAAGAGACTGATTAATGACTGATTGAAGAGGAAGACTATGTTTTAACTTCAATTAAATTGTTATTTTTGCCTGTAATGCCACACTCCAGGGGCGTGGTCTATGTTAGCTAGCTCAGGGTCGGGTCGAAGGCAGAACTCAAACTATGAAGAGGGCGCCACCTCATTTGCTAAGTCGTAGACAGGATCGGAAAATGAGGTGGTGCCGTCTTCATAGTTTGAGTTCTGACCTCGACCCGACCCTGAGCTATCTAACATAGACCACTCCCCTGGAGCTTGGCAAATGGCTTCCGAATGTGGGGCTTGTGGAGAAATATAATGGACATTTGACTTCAAAATTTTATTAGGAATATTTGCTCTCTAGAATTTAGCAAAATTAAAACAAAATAATTATTTTGTTATTTACCAGTAAGAATTGGGTTGTATATGTACTTATCTGTATCTCTGTATAATCTGGTATCTACGATGTCTTATAACGTTTATCACTTAAGGAAAAGTGAGGTTGCCTACGAATTGAAAATAAGGGGCTTATCTACTGAGGGGAACGCTAACGAATTGCGAAAAAAGGTTGTCTAAGTGTTTAGCGGCCAATACTCCAACAGACAAAAAATTGTGAATGAATTAGATACTAAAGCAGAACTTAAAGAATGCAAGGACAAATATATAGTTTTGGAGTCCCTTATGGCGGATTACGAATGAGGCAAGAAGGATGAAAATAACAGATTGGTAGCTAGAGGTTGGCACCTATATTAACGTATTGAAAGGATTCCAGTTGCCGCATCTCTTGACGAGGAACCAGAAAAAAGGAAATGCGAATTATTACAAAGGACTAAAACCCTCTTGGAAACTTCCATTGGGGACAAACCTAAAGATGATTCTAAGTCATCAGAAGAAGAAGGTTCAGATATTGAAAAAATGACCGAGGAACATAAGGAATCTGATCAGCGACCACCAGCAGCAGGAAATCTGACCTCAACTAAACATATTTTTCCTATGCCGCCAACCTTGCAGATTAGACCACCACTACACCATGAAGAACCTTCAAGATCACAGTCACCAGCACAGTATTCTAGGGGAAAATACATTCCATACAAGTTGGGATTGAAATTTGACAACGAACCAGACCAAAGTGTAGGACCATTTTTAGAGCGTGTAGAAGACCTCAGAAGAGCTGGAGGGGTTAGTGAACAGGAGTTATTCGAATCCGCAGTTTGCTGGCACCGCTCTAATATGGTACAGATCTACCACCAATAGAATCAAAACGTGGGCCGACTTATGTTTGGAGATAAAAACCGTATTTCAGAGTCCAGACTATGACTACATGCTTCTTCAAGAAATAATGAATCGTACTCAAGGAGAAAATGAGCCGATAGATATGTACCTTGCTGCAATGGGAGGATTGTACGGACGGATGGCTGAGCAAGTTCCTGAAGGTATGAAACTTCAACAAGTCCTCAAAAACTTGAATCCTTATCTTCAAGAAAAACTATGTATGTTCAACACAAGAGATACGGATGAGCTTCGAGAAATGGGTCGGAAGGCTGAACTAGGGAGACTTCGTTCCTCGTATCAAAATTCGACTGCAAGAAATGTCAAAACCCTTGAACCTGACTTAGCCTACCACAGTGGAGGTCAACGTTCAAGAACACTTGGGAAAACCACTGAGTTCAGAAGTAAAATTTCGACGTTGCATGAACAACGGGAACTGGAGAAGAGGCCACCTCCAATCAAATGCTGGAATTGTTCTATGGAAGGCCATAAATTTTCACAATGTCGAAAGGAGAGGGGCAAATTCTGCTTCACCTGTGGAAATCCCAATACTAAGAAATCTGACTGTCCGATCTGCAATTCTAGGCCAAAAAACTTGTAAGGATGGGGGCCAGTAATGAATATGTTGCTGACTCCCAAGATCTTATGAAGGTGGTCAAAATCATTTACATGATTCACTGCCAGGGAAATGACCCCAGACCTTATTTAAATGTTTAAATTTTTGGAAGACTATTTAAGGCACTGTTGGACTCAGGCGCTTCTAACACCATTATAGGAGAATATGGTATGTGGATAGTAAATCAATTTCCGGCTAAAATCAAGGAGTACGGAGCTAAATATGTTGAGACGGCAGACCAAAAGAAACACAAGATATTAGGAAGGAGTTTAGTCCCTGTTACACTGGAGGGTTGCACAAGAGAGATATCAGTTTTAGTTGTTCCTTCATTAAAGCAAAGCTTGATCCTAGGAATAGATTTCTGGGAACGGATGCAGATTGTGACTAGTTTACATAACAAAAAATGGGAGTTTGCTCCTACATTGATGAGCATTGAGGCCAAGGAAATAATTCGTCCTCAAGAACACCTGAATGAAGAGGAAGCAAAGCAACTCCAAGACCTAATTGACCGTTATCTGGGAAAAGATAAGCCAGGAAAGACCCTGGGTTGCACCGACCATGTTAAGCATGTAATTGATACGGGCAACGCTGCTCCCATCAAGCAACGGTATTATGCTGTTTCACCGGCTCGGCAAAATCTTATAAATGAAGAGGTCGACAGGATGCTAGAACTAGGTGTTATAGAACCTTCTAAAAGTCCATGGTCCTCCCCAATTATTTTAATTGATAAGCCAGATGGGTCAAAAAGATTTACGGTAGATTTCAGAAAGGTTAATCAGGTGACGAAGCGTGATGCTTACGCCTTGCCCAGAGTAACAGCTATTTTGGATCGGCTTAGAGATGCCAGATATCTCTCTTCTTTAGACATCAAACATTCCTACTGGCAAATTCCGCTTGAGGAGTCTATCAAAGAAAAGACGGCGTTTGCAATCCCCAACCGTGGTCTTTTCCAGTTTACTACTATGCCGTTCGGGTTGCACAATGCTCCCGCAACCTGGCAAAGATTCATTGACAATGTTCTGGGCCCCGAATTGGAACCCCACGTATTCGTGTACTTAGATGATATCATCGCAGTTACACCAACTTTTGAACTTCATTTGAAGGTCTTGGAAGAAATCTTAAAGCGACTTAAGGATGGCAAACTTACCCTGAATAGAGATAAATGCAAATTATGCCGGCCCGAGTTAAAGTATCTTGGCTATGTAGTTGACAAGGAAGGTCTGAGAGTTGATCCGGAAAAGGAACAAGCAATTCTTGAAGTACCGACTCCCAAGAATCAGAAGGAAGTTCGACAGTTTTGTGGGACTGCCGGGTGGTATAGAAGATTTATACCGAATTTCGCCTCAAGAATGTACCCCTTAACCAGTCTACTCAGGAAAAGTAAATCTTTTAAATGGACACCTGAGGCACAAGAAGATTTCAAGGACATACGTAGATGCTTGGTGAAATCACCCATTCTTAGTTGCCCTGATTTTGAAAAGCCATTTATTATTTCCTTTGACGCATCTGGAATTGGACTGGGGGCCGTACTGGGTCAAGAGCTAGTGACTAGTGGTGAAGTTGTCATTGCGTACGCTAGTCGTACCCTGTCAAGGAGTGAACAAACGTTTTCCGCCACGGAAAGAGAGTGTTTGGGAGTGGTTTGGGCAGTTGAAAAATTCCGGGCCTATGTGGAGGGAACACGATTTACAGTCGTAACATATCATTACTCTTTGCTGTGGCTGCACAATCTGAAGGAACCTCAAGGAAGACTTGCCCGTTGGGCTCTGCGACTTCAGGCATTTGAAGGCAACTTCACAGCTGTTCACCGTAAGGGAAAAGAGAATGTTGTCCCAGATCTTCTTTCTAGAACGGCCATGGAAACTACACCTCAAGTTAATATCTTACAGATACCCTTAGAAGTAAAGGACAAATGGTTCTTAAAGATACGAGAACACGTGAAACAGAAGCCAAATCAATACCCTTCCTGGAGAGTGGAAGACAGTTGCCTCTGGAAATTTTGCCCGGGGAATAGACCTCTAGATTGTGAAACTAAAGCTTGGAAAATGATAGTCCCCAAGGATCTTCGTGCCTCTATTCTTCAGGAATATCATGATAGACCGACGGCTGGACATCTAGGGATATTCAAGACTTTCCAAAGGCTGAAGCAGACTTACTATTGGCCCAAGATGAGGAAGGATGTATCTACGTACATCACCCGATGTCATACGTGCCAGCAAACGAAATATGAGACCAAAACCAACCATTCGGACTGATGGGTGCTAGAAGAGGGGTCGACCAACCTTGGGAAATGATAAGTGCCGATTTGTTGGGCCCCTCCCCCGATCTTTAAAAGGGAACAAATACATTCTCGTTATTACGGATCTGTTTTCTAAATATGTATTGTTGTTTCCAATAAGGTCAGCCACTTCACAAGTTGTAACAACCCTTGTTGAAGAACAAGTTTTTATGACTTTAGGAGTCCCTCGATATTTTGTCTGTGACAACGGTTCGGAGTTCATAGGAAGCCCTTTGAGGAAGTTAGCCAAAGAGTAGAAGGTTAAAATCTTGTTTAATCCAAGTCGCCATCCGCAGTCCAATCCAACGGAACGGACTAATCGTACGCTCATCAGTATGATCCGAGCCTTTGTTGGAGAAGATCACCGCTATTGGAATAAGAAGATAGCCCATTTAGGTTTCGCCATAAGGACTTCAGTAAACGAAACGACCGGATACAGCCCCTCTTTTCTCATGTATGGGAGAGAGCCAAAAGCTTCGGGAGACGGTTATGTTCTGCTGAGCGCCAAGGACGAACTTCCTGAGGTCAGTGAACACAGTACCCATAGTGAAAGGATAAAGGAATTACAAAAAATGTATGGATATGTCAAGGAACGACTTGATAAGAGTCATGAAAAGACTAGCCGGCGTTACAATCTTCGAAGCAGAGATATGCATTTAAAGGTTTCTGACCAGGTCTGGAAACGTCATTTCAGTCAGTCAGACAAATCAAAGTTTTTCTCTAGCAAACTCGCACCTAGATTCGTGGGACCTTTCACCATCGCAGAAAAGGTATCCCCACTGGTGTACAAATTAGTAGATGAAAAGGGCAAACCTGCCGGAAGTTGGCATGTCTCAGACCTTAAACCTTACCGCCCTTAATTCGGAAGAAAATGTGGGACATTTTCTTTAGGTAGAGGGGTGTTTGACGCGTCCCAAAGAACATTGAGTGGCCTCAGGGAAATAATTGAGACTGATCCCCTCAATATATTATGGATTTTCAATTGCGGAAGCGCGCCCGTAATTGCCCTTACCTCTTTATGTGATACGTGGATGTTAAGATGTTGCACCGCTGCCTTTACCGGCACTACCCCTTGGAGGTAATTCCAAATGCCGGCGTATCTTAGGAATGGCCAACCTGATTGCGGCGCGGCGTGTGTTGCCCGATAAGTCATGAAATCAAGTATTCCTGTGAGAGTTTGCGAGCGACCTGCAAGAAAAGTGGATGTGCCCTCATCGTCTTCTCATCGTCCTGGACATTTTGGGGATTGTTACAGACTTTTGAGGTGAGAATTGTTTAATATTGGTTAATTGTTTAACTCCAGTTAACTTTGACGTGTTTTCAAAAACTGCCTTTCAAAATTAATTAATATAAACCAACTTCTAATCACTGGATAAACATGCCTCGTGGCCTGGCTGTGTCCGCATAGGAATTGTACTTATAATGTAAATTAAGTTAATTATTCCCAATTTAAAACCCTATAAGGATGATATACCAAATAATGGCACTACCTTATTTTCATACAGGGAAATAGGTTATGCGCCGATTTAATTACAGTCCTTGCAAACTTGGCATAGACCTGTTATGCTAATGACTCGAATAGTTCCAATATTTTAGAATTTATAGTTTAGTGTTGTCATACCATTAATTAACAAGTTGTTTGTTCTAATTGTACTTTGTAGTATATATTGATTTTGGAAGCCCACATTTGTTTATAAAATAATTACACTTACTTCTCTTTACGATATTGTCCAATTAAGAGCCTGCTAGACCCTCGACGGCTCTCTGACTGGTCTATACTAGTACAGAGGTCGACATTGGGTACAGCAAAATGAAGCTGTCACAGTATTGGTAAGTCTTTTGGCTATCCAGTGTGACAACTTCCCTTCCTTGGTTCCTCCTTGTCTCTTCTGGGGGCTTGACTCCCAGTTGAGCCTGGATACCCAGTCTAGTCCAAGTCCTTGGAGGAAGTAGTGGATCCTTGCAGCCTGGGACGGGTGCCTGGGAGGAAGGGCCCTTACCCGACGGTCTTCGGTCTGCCGGGCTGGGGGACGAACCGTCCTGGGGCCACCCGACCCCTGAGAGGTTGGAGGCTCTGTGCGATGGCGGTCCCTGTGTGGTGGACTTAGGGGGACGTCGGGTTAGAGGGCGAATCGTCCTGGGGTGTTGTCACCCACAGAGCCCGGGAGCTAGGTAAGGATCTCTCTCCCTTTCTGGAGCGAGGCAGATTGACCCCATCCTACCACCTTTCACATGCATCTTTTCCCTCTTTCCGGTGGCTGTACAATATCCCAAGGGAGACGTGCCTATCCGGCTGTGCCGGGGCCTCCTAATCCCCAATAAACAAACAAACAAACAACAAGAGCCTGCTAATTTTGCTAGGAGGTAATAATTGAAAGTAGTAGCCTTTTGTACCAAAAATATATATTTTAATATGTTGCCAGCAGAAGTGCACATCCGTTGTGTTAAGCTATTAGATCCAGACCTTATTGACTGTTAGGAATCCACTCATACCACGTAAATTGTTATCGCCGTTGTGAATTACTCGGCTATTTTCAGATTAGTACCGTTTATCGGTTTCGCTGTCCTTTTATTGTCTTTTTTATACCTTTGCTGTATGTATAAATTAATCAAGGATTTAATGAGCTACAACATGGATATTTCTATGCTCTGTATTATTTAAGGTGTATGTATTTTATTAGGTTAAGGTAGTTTTTGCACAAAATAATACTGGCATCAATAATGATACAAGTTTCTTATTTAAATTGTAAATATTTAGTCTCTCCCCACTAGCTTACTTTTCATAGTTAATTTTTTTCGGTGATTGAAGGTATAATTCTGCTTTATTATTTCCTAATTAGTTAATCAAAGAAATAACTAATAATTCAAAATATTATAACATGTGTTGTACTTGTGATTACTAGTTTTAATGTCATGTTTGGGAATATACGTAATTTTTAAATGAAACATAAAAGCTATTTTTATTTGCTTAAAAATGACATATATAGCTTAACCTCATGAGTTAGCGAGCTTGTCAATTAATTTAAACCGGGGCGTATAGTAGCATGTTAATATTGTTTTATCTTTAAAAATCTAACTTTTCAGATTTATAATTATTATGGCCCAACCGATTTAATGTGTTTCCTAACCTAAAGAATTATAAACCTGGTGTGTATATGTATTATTGTAAATTGTAAGTTGTAAATTGCCGAATGTAAATTGGAAATTACTCTGAGATTCAAAAAATATACCGATAAGTAAATAATATTGAGTTACAATTATAATAGGTATCAGGGTGTATTGTTAAAGGGTGCTGGTACTACGCCGACTTGTCATTACGGCTGGCAAGTTTCCCGAGCCGCCTAGCGATATTCGCACCGTCTCTGCGCCGTGGACCCTGTGCTCGCTGCGTGGACCGCGTCCCGCGTCCCTGCTTTATCGCTTCTCGATTCACGGGCGACCGGATGTCTGCGTCCGGCCTTTTCAAGACTACAAAACCGATAAGTCTATTGTAATAGTATTGTACTATTTCATATGTGTATTGATCAGCTGATCAGAACTGATGTTGCAACGAAGTGTCATATCTGGAGCGTTTGGACTCTGTGAACGACCCTGTGGACTCTAGTGTGTGGTATCATCACGGACAAGGAAAGATGCAGTGTGACTGGAGTCACAACACTCTTCATATTTCAATATAAGCATAATAGTTGTAGTAATTAAGATTCGTTGTTTATTGAATATTGAATTTTGTCCAGGGATATGTATGTGTTGTTCTTTGTTTCAGCCGGTGGCCACCGAATGATCATTTATTGTTACATTGTTGAGTATATTTTGGAATAGTCTAAGATTTTAAAAATTTGTTTAGTTAACATATATATATTTGCCGTATAAGGATTATTCTGTGTTCTGGTATAAATATTGGGAAGTGAGTTATTATGTGTTTTGTCCCCAGACAAAGGAAGGTCAATAATAGTTACTGGGCCTGAATACCATATCAAGAGATAATAATTTCTGATTATAGTGTTTGTAATCTGTATTATCTTGTCTGATAACCAGAAGGAACCTGACTTCTAAATTAAATTCTCTCATAAATTATTTGGATTTATTATTTTATAATAGACCCAGTAGCCCATTTTTTTAGTTTTTTTCTTTTAAATAGTTGACTTTTGTTGCAAACTTTACTGGAACCAAATCGTTGGGTTTAATTTCAAATATAGTTTCCATTTGAGAGTACACTTGAATTTTTAATAAAGGATTCTCCTTTTATATAAAGTATACATAATGCCTTTGAAATTTGGTTAGTATTAAGTGTGTCTTGTAAATTCAAAGAGGGTAAACTTGAGTGAGAGTAGTTAGGAATTGGTAAATATTATGCAAATTTGGTAAGGCATGTTTATTCATTACATTACGCCTGGAAGTTAAGGTTAGTGTTGGGAATAATTCTGGGGTTTTGCTGCTAGTCATCTATACCAGCGACGGAACCAGCCGAGCTACTACAACTCTTCGCTGTCAGGATAATTTCCTCATTTTCCGATCCTGTCTACGACTTAGCAAATGAGGTGGCGCCCTCTTCATAGTTTGAGTTCTGACGTCGACCCGACCCTGAGCTAGCTAACATAGACCACTCCCCTGGAGCGTGGCAGTAACTCATTTTAACAAAAATAATTTATAATAATAACAATTTGTTGATTGAGAACTATTAAGCCTATGTGAAAAATCAAATTGTTTTATTTTTATTGACAAATCTATATCAACAAATGTCCAACTTACAAGTTAAAAACAATATAATTACTGTACTAAGGTAAACACATTACAAAGCCTTTAACAGCTTGAGATTGAAGAGTGTAGAGTTTATGCCTTGTAGGAGCATTAAGCCTCTTGAGTGTCCCAGGACAACGTTAAAACTGGTCTATACCAGTTTTTTGAGACTGACTGGGTACAGAAAATGAAGTTGTCATTACATTTGGTAATTCTTTTGGCTGTTTATTATGACAAACTTCCCTTTCACCATTGGTTCCACCATTTGTAGTGGCTGGGTATAGAAACTCCGGGTTTGTTCCTCAACCTGAGAATGAATGGTCCCTCGCTGTTTTTCATGGATACCTTGTTAGTTTAGTTGACCAGTTGGAGGGTAGAATTTGAATCCCCTGTTTGAGCCCCATTCCGGCTGTCACAGGGGCGCGGGAGTTGGCCCTCTGAAGGGTCAATTTGGCCGTCCTATTCCACCCTTTCCTTTCCTGCTATATCCTATCCTTCCGTTAACCTGCGCAATATTCCTGCTTGTGGAAGACGTGCCGAGCAGCTATGCTGGGGTTTCCTAATCCAACAACAATGTTGAATGAAGCCTCATGAACAGTATACCGTCTCGTCTTGGACGAACGGCATATAGCATTTTCTGAACGTATTTAAGAAGGTGTGGCGGCTAGGGAAATGTCAGGTGCCGTCATTGCACTTCCGCCGTTTCGAGAAATGGTCCAACAGACGTTTGAGACAACCCGCCATTTTCGCAGAAGGCAGAAATTGTAGAATTTTCATCCTGCTCGACCTGGGGGGTCCAAAAAGTGCTCAGAACTGCTTTGAAAACGACCAAGAACAACTGATGATCTGTAGATGATGTCATCTGTTACATCGTATCACGCTTTTGAATGTGCTTTAAAAATAACTTTTTATCCTTGACTGAATAATTTCTTAATTAATAGAAATATTTTATTTATGTTTGTATTTATTTTTTTGGTAATTTGTATGTACAAAAAAGACCTGGATTTACTGTTAACACTTTCGCTGTGCTAAACATGTTCAAACATGAAAATCTCATATGTTTCAATTTTGAGCCATGATCCCATTCGGGGTCACCCGCACGGCACAAAACAGAATTTTTAAGGAGCCAAAGTTTACGGAGTAAAATGTTACAAACATGTATAAATGATTGAAACTTTTGAAGATTTTGTCAAAAAGTCAGCACTAATTATGATTACTACCGATGCAAAATAAATCATTCAAATTTGAAAAAATTCTTTTATCTTCCAGTGTTAACTCTATAATTGAAATTCTAGTATACCGTTTTATATCATTATCGTCTATTTGGTGACTTTAAATAACGGAAAACAAACTACAATATACAACTGTACATTTTTAATTAGCAAATAAATCATTATATTACATTTACCTAACCATAGAATAAAGTAAAATAATTGCTGTTAGTATTAGATTCGGGACCTCAAACATAGTCGTAGTAGCAGTATCAGTCAAAGGAGATTCTTCGGTAGGTATAGTATCTTCATAATAATTGTCCTTGTCCCCATCTTCATCTTTATCTTCATCTAAGTCTTGATTAAGTGAATCATGGACATTAACTACTGAGTGTTTAGTCAAGATCGGTGGTGCCGAGGTGGTTAAAGGAGACTGCTTTGTATGCCCTTCAACTTCCTGGATGAACCACTCCCTAACTGAGTGTTCTTTGAGGCTTTGGTAATCATCTGTATGCATCTCCTCTAGTATCGTTGCCATCAGATCCATCTCTTTAGGGACTTGCCTTCTTTTGACTAAATCTGCTAGATTTTTTATCTGAAATTAAAAAAAAGACAGAATAAACATATTTCGAAGATTTAAATTACAGATAGTTATATTTGTGGTGTTTAAGTTCTTCAACTTAAATTATTTCTTCAAAATATACCAACAAAAAGATATTAACAAGTTTTAATATAATATGAAGACAACCATCAAAGATAACAAAAAAAATCGTATAGAATTTATAGCATCGTATAGCACTAGAATTTTAGAGCTTTGACACACGGCAATGTTGTTTAATTCCAGAGAATGAGCCTCTTTCTATAAGTAAAAGAACGCCTCGTTTAATAAATACGTGTGTATTAAAAGCACATTTTCTTGAAAATAACTATTCTTGACTTATTTAACACTAGGCAGGGTCTGAATTTTAATTTATTAAATTAACTAATAATCTTGTTTACGATAATTCAGTTAAAAACATGCTCTAAGTATATTTATTTTACATTAAAAAAACCAAAGCAAAATTTGTCCAAAACAATTTAATTCCACCAGTAATATCAAAAGTGAATTTTGTGTGATTAACCATACCTATTTAAACATACATTAACATTAGGTTCTCTAGTAGTTTACAAACTCAAAAAGATAAATTACCTTGTGTTTTTGCTCAGATGTAATGTAAGGTTTCAAAAACGACTTGAGAATGTCAAGTATGACCTCGAAATCAAAGCTGAAACAAAATAAAGCATTATAAAGCAACCAACAAAGATTTACTAACTAAAGAGTCTACGTGAATCACAAACATAACCAAAACTTACAATCTGGCTTGCCTGAACTCTCCCTCTTATCCCCACCCCCTCAAGAGCTGCTACCTCAAATAGAGCGTGGACAAATTTGAAACTATTTATCCAAACAATTATTATAAATGATCCCTCAAATATTTAAATTTATATTCGTATGTTGAGGTTTGGTTTACAACGAATGTTTTGAATACACTTCCACACAATACACTGTATTGGACAAACTATGAAATAACTATAAAACACGAACGCTTTAGTAACTATTTTTCCAGGCATCGTTATTATTGTTTATAAAACTCTAGACCACTTCAAGATCTGTTTTATATAGTCAAAAGATGATTTAAAATCAAATAAAAATTAAGTTACTGCTCACCAATCTACCCACGTTATATTGTGTACAAAACACAAACTAAAATTAATAAAGTTCCAACCAATGGAAACATAAAAGCAAACGTCAGTAATCATCTATCTCACTTCCACGATTCATCCATCTCTTTAGCACAAGTTACTACAAAAATTGCTTATTCAACGGCCCATCTTTATAAAAATATTGTTTTTACAAACTCATTAACTAATTTAAAAATCTTCACTTAAAACTGATATTGAAGATTTAGAAAAATGTACTTTTAATATTGGATACATCCACGATTTGTTTGGGCCTCACACTCACTTGGCAGTCAGTAGGTGGAACTTCCCCAGTATCATGTCCAGTATTGGGCCCAGGTCGTCGTCTTGCTTCCCCATTTCCACCAGTATGTTTACTCTGTCTTCGTCGTGTAGAAAGGTTGGTATTGCTAAGTCCTTCAGAAGCCTGTAAGAAATATTATTTGGTAACTAATAATCCTATAAATTACTATACTACGTTTCACAAAAAATATAATGGGAAAAAACATATATCTAAGTTATTCTTGGTATATCTCATATACTGAATATTAGTTCTGCTATAGCGATTTAAAAACATTTTCGTCCTAACATATTTCGTTGCTTAATAGAGCACAATACAACGGATGTATTGGTCATTGGACTATTAATTAATGCTCCTGGTTAAATAATCAGTCCTTATTTGCCAGCAACAAGGCTACATAAGGCATCTCACTCATTCTACACTCATCATTCATTCATATTCGCCTTAGAATACACCCTCGTTACGTATATATATATTAAAATATATGATATGTTGCATATTTCCAGACGGTTATTGCACACCTGAACGTGTAATCATCGTTTAAACACTAAAATTAGAAAAAAATACTTCTCCGTGATACCCGTCTGAATGCGGTAGTTTTACTCTCCCTAGTTACAGTGTGAGTTCTCTTGTTTCATGGAATAAAGGAAAACATATCTAACGACAGTTACATTCGACCTACCATAGGGAAAGAATGGCATCCCAAAACTGAATGATTTATTTATAACCTCTATCAAAAGTATTAGACCTCAATATAATAATATGAAATCTATTACTTTGTGCAATACATCGCCCTGTACATCTCTAGATTAAGTAGTACAATTGTTCAAATACTCAATTTTAATGTTATTAGGAGGCTAATGTTATGTAAAATACATGTTATTTTCCAAAGAATAATAATTTAATATATTTTATTAATCTGTTACGTTTGAACAATTAGATTTTTCTCATATTTGATACATTCTTTCCTTATGGACAATACTTTTCTTTTTAAATAGCGCTTCTCTCACACAAGTCATTGAAGGATCCATGTGCTAATTGTTTTCCAACATCTGTGTACTGAATGAAATTACAAACAATACAATATTAGGAATAATATACGATTTTTATTTGGTTTGACGAATGCAATTTGGATCAAAGACTCTGCAAATTAACAATTCAAATCAAACAGGGAATCTGTAAAATAGGTTTTGTACTTATCATAATTTTTGGAAAGCTAATACTTCTCAGGGCTTGACGAATGCTGAAATTTATAAATTGCAATTTAAGACAATTACAGTTGTTCGGAAAAATTTTACTTAATAAAGCTACCTATCTACTGTTTCAGGCTTGTTGGTGCACGCCAAGGCTCCCAGGTACTTCCACCGGTCGTTGTCCGACGCCGAGAGATACTCCTTCAGAACAAAGTGCCAAACCTCGTCCTGGCCGTGGCGCACCGCTGTGCACAGCAGCACTGGCTTCAGGTCTAGTGGGATCCTGCGAACAAGAAAACAAAGTTTTTAAAATATTTATGGAATTAAAAGTAAATTTATAGTTTAAAATGGAAGTTAATTAACGTTTTCGAATAATTAAATGCTACTAACAGCCGTCCTTTACTTGACGGAAGATGCCTGCTTTGCGATAGTATTGTATGCATTTACAGAAAAACTAGACCTAGGGTTCAGATATGAGGCACTGTAGTTCCTAAAAATAAAACTTTTTAAATAACCACATTTGAAACTATAAATGAAGTCTAGTTAACATTGAAAACTAATATTTACAAAATTCTAAATACTGGAAAACAAAATAGCAACGTCTTCTCCAGGCTGTGTTCCAAGAAATACTGATTTAGATTATGTTTCACTCAGGCATGTAAAACTATTGATCTTTTCCTGGCTTTTGGGTGGTAATTATTTATGTTTATTTCACTTTAAAATAAATTCGATACTGCCCATCAAAGTAAGCATAGTGACCAAGTTTCTAAGACGCTGATTTTCACAAGGAATTTTACCTTTTATTTTACCTTTTTCAAATGTGCTTTGAGAGAACTACCTTTGAAGCAATGGGATTAAATCACTTAGCAAAATAGCTCTGGCAAAAACGGTAAAAGAGTACGTTGAGGCATCAAGAATCATATATTTAATAAAATTGGTTTTCCTTTTCCGAGTCGGTCTGGGTCTCCTACCCGACTGATTTTCATAATTTATGTCTTAAATTGAAGGTATGCACGCACAGATTTCATTTCAAGCATCCGAATTCATTTATCCGTCGTATTACTCGACCAAAAACATAAAATTCATATTTTCTAAAATTTAACTTTAATTAAAGATTTAAATCTACAGTTATAATCAATTTATTATATGTATTTTGGTCTGAGAACCTTCAGTGAATTACAGGCTTTAATTTGAGTTATTATTTATTTAGATCGGATGGACCTGAAGCAAGCTGCTGAATTCCGAACAACAAATATTTTAAGTTGTTGAAGATTTGTGGTCAATCAAAGATCCATATCTCCAGTTTAACTTAATATAATTAACATGTTTTGGTCTTAAAATACTCAGAAATAAAGGCTTTCATTTCGAAATACTGGTCATTTAAACCAAACACGTTATAGGCGAGATATAGACCTCCAACTAATATAAATTTTAATTTTTCCAACATTTGTTTTCAGTAACTGCAGTTCTAGGCTAATTAGGTTATCAAATATTTTAACACTAGTTCGTGGAAAAATGATTGAAAGAATAATTGATACTGAAAAAGTGTTTACTTTTTAAGTGCAATATTTTTGTTTACCTAAATGTGCTTTATTTCAATCGTGAAACTGTGAATTGAGTAAATGAGACGATTATTATTGTTTGATTTTATATTTTTTTCCAATCATTACTTTTTTGTGTGTTCTTAAAGTTTTATTTACTATGGGTCTTGGTAGCCACACCAAATCTGCTAAATGGAAGCGGGATCATCGCAATATTAAAGTGAAACAAAAATTGGGAAGCCTTAAATAGATTCAAATGTTTTAAGCAATTATCCAACATTGAAGAAAATACGATTCACCAGGTCTAATGATTTAATGATTTTTGTTAATGCTACTTTTTCAATAAGGAATTATTTTGATGTCAATCAAATTATTGGCAACTGGATTATTGGAAACTGTTTATTGCAAGCTATTTATTTTTATTTGTTTGGTAATGAAGATAAACAATATGAAATGCAATCGATATTGTTAATAATGCTATAAAAAGGTGGAATGCATCCAGAGATTATATTATTGTTGACAATTCAGATGGACGATGTATTATGAACGTTAGTAATTACAAAAGTGGGATGACTGTTAACGAACAGAATGCTGGGCATGTCGAACTTAACAGTGCTGGTGAATTATTTCATGATTGTAAGTTTAGAGTTCACATGGAAAAATAAAGACACAATTATTGACTATGGGTCTGGCAACATTATTCATGACTTGTTATATAAATCCCCCATGAAACGATAAAAAGCTTAAGTAAGTAAAACGTAATGAGAAAAGCCTGCTTGTAGATGTTAGTAACAAATAAAAATACCCCCGTAGCAGCAAACCTGCGTACTCAGCGAATTTCCAACGCAAATTTATGTATCCTAATACCACTTAAAGCCGCATACCAAGTTTTATCAATAAATGATTTATGACATTTTAATTATTCTCTGTAAGAATAACATGGTGTATGAGGATGTAGGTTTGCTGAAGCATGGTTCACAAAAAATGGGATTTTATGCAAATTTGTTTATAACGCAACTAGGTGAAGCCACAAAGCAAATTTTATTAATTTATGTTCATAATTAAGGGAGATAACATTTTACTTAGTATCCATAAGAATAAAATCAGGCTGAGTACGCAGGTTTGTTACCACGGGAACTTTTGGAAAAAATCATTTTTCGAGCAAATATCAATGGATTACAACGGTATGAAGCAATATACCAAGTTTCGCCAGGATAAGTTGATAAATAAGCACGATAAAACATTTTTCTTTTCCTCCATAAGAATAACATTGGACGACGTAATGTGTTTAGCACTTTTAGTATCTCTGTCACCAATTGACGTAGAGCAATGATAAAAACACCAAATTGTTTGTTTTTTTAAGCTGAATTTAATGAATTTACTAAAACATTATATGTAAAAAACTCATACAAAATTCGGTGTACAAAACCCCCCCAAAACACCCTTTTGGATAAAGTGATCTGGCTGATTTTCGAACTTAAAGTCATAAATGCTGCTTTACATGTTTGTACCAAATTTCATCAAAATCGGACCATTATTACGAGAGTTATTGCACCCACGGAAATATATATAAAGTTTTGAACGAATTGTATTTTTGGGGTCTGGGGACCTCAAAACGAAAATTTATCATGGCCCCGGGCCTAGAAATTACCAAGCCGACTATGGTAATAGCTTCTTCTCTATAGGGGAAATTCGCTAAAACAACAATAATAAACGGTATCAGAAAACTGACACATACTTTCTCCCTTTTAGCCAAACTTAAATGACAAAAATATTTGTTATTTACTAAATATAGAATATGAAGTATAGATAAATGTACAGAAAAGTTTCTAAAATAGTTGTTTTCAGAAATATCCACCCAAATTGCTTTTTTGGAGGCACTATAGAGTCCGTTGCTACACACAGTAGTTTTGAGAGGGGAAATGCCCCCTTGCCCCCCCCCAGGGTTAAATAGCAACACATTTCGAACATCATCTGTTGGTCAATGCTAACTTGACCTGCATATCAAATGAAATTGATCAGTAAATAAGAGAGAAATAGTTATTTTTGTATTCCCCATAAGAATAACATTGGACAACGTACTGTGTTTACCGCTAAATGAAAATTTCAATTTTCTCCGCAACTAGCAATCGTAGAATAGTAATTTAAAATACTAATTTATTTAGTTTTTGAGCTCTTTTTAATGGTGAATAGTAATCTTTTTTAACATTTATGATTTTTTATGAAAAATCCAAAAAACTGAATTTTTGATGTTTTAAGTCCTGTAATTTCTGAACCCGCATTTTTCCAGAAATGCGGGTGGTGTCATTTTTTTGGAAACCTAAAGTTCTACAAACCACGAAAGTTTAATCAAAATCGTTAGAGCCGTTTTTGAGAAATTTGGATTTTTCATGTTTTTTGGCGGTTTTTGGGGGATAATTACCCTTAAAAATCAAAAATTCAAAAAAATGAAAAAAACACCTGGAGATATCGTGGATTAGTACCTACATACCAAATTTCATAAAAATCGGCCCATAGGTTAGGGCTCTAGCTCTGTACACATCCACACAGACACACACACACACACACGGACACACACATACCCGGTCCGCTATATTTGTGAGGCCCTGGTCGCAGACTCAATTGTGGGGTCTTTCAAAGTACAATCGGCTTCTTATGTAGTTAGTAGTCCCATTGTTAATGGCAACATCAGTTTTCCTAAACACACCAACAGTTTCACACAACTACTGTATAAACCCCACTTATGGGGCCATGTCGTGTGTAAGGCACCATATTTGAGTATATTTCACACACAGCTAATTATGGGGCCTTAAACCCCCATATAGAGGCGTCTGCACACACACGTCACGTTTTTTGAAAATTAAATGTCCTTAAATAATTATCAATTAATTGTAATTACGTTACATGTGTGTATCGATAGTAATGGTGCTCACGTTCGGGCTCTATGGCGTTGGCTACGGCTGATCCAGCATGTGTAAGTTTTTCTATATTTACGGGGCCGGGTGTGTGAGTTTGACCGTATTCGGGGGTGTGGGCGGTGAGAGAGAGGGGGCATAGCTGGCGTCTAATTAGTTTGATATGTTTTGTGTTTTGTTTTTTAGGTTATGTTTAAAAATGTTGAAGTTTCCAAAAATATTGAGTTTTTTGTTTGGTGACATTAAGTAAAAATACAAAATTTTTGGTTTTTCCTTGAATCAAATTAAATGATTGTGATTCTTATTAGAATCTTTATTGCCATGAAACATTACATTAATGTATAGACATTGTCAGGTACAGTCTTATGCTATTAGTGTAAATAGCATTTACAAATAAATAAACATATGCTATACAAATATAGTTGTATAGAAATAATTTAAAATACATTTTTAAATATTACATTATCCACCACAATGTCTGACAGTATCAGATTATGAGTAGAGTGAGAACTTATTTGTTCCCAATTATTAGGTTTTTGGAAAGCTCCTCCAGAGAAGGCGAAGCGAATAACTTATTTAGTAGTCTGTCTGTTGACAACCATTTGATTTTCTACACTATCTCAATTGCAGCAGAGGCATGCCGGTTAGGTACAGTTTGGGGAGGTCGTCAACTTTTTTAAATCTAAGTTAGTCCAAATACAGTTGTAAAAAGTTGTGATGGAAAAGAATGGTGCTTGTTAACGACTATATAGAAACTTCAATATCATACGCCTACTTCAAAATGAAGGTATGCACATATAATGTATTTAGTCTTTATTTACCATAGTCAAATTCAATTTCTGATAACTTATAACTATATATATCTAACCGCATTAGACTAATCTATAAAATAAATCTGGAGTAAATTTCATTAAAGCAATATGAAAGTTTAAAATACATTGTCCTAGAGACCGTTGTATTTGTTTAAAACGGGCTATGCTGCTAGTCTGATAATAAAACGGATGATAACAATGTACGGTACTTTCAATTAACACGTAATTTAGACCTACGCCGTCGGATAGCGCCACTGTTCCGAAAATTCAGCCCTTTACTGTGTTTAAATGATGCCCTTTCTTAAAATTCTGAAACCTATTGGCAAATCTTCGTAAAAATACATTTAATTTGGCACGTCAAACGTAAAAATCCGTCCAGCCGATATTGAGTTATGACTGTGAAGAAAAAACTCTAGCGTATTAATATAATATAGAAGATTAAGAATAACGTAATAAATTAATTTGTATTAATTTAGTATCAAATAATTTTCCGTGTGACTTGTCACTTTTAACGAGACGAGAAAAGTGGACCCGATTACATTTGATATGTTGTCCCGGCGTTTTAATACTTTGCAGTTTATAGTAGGACGTGAGTGTAAGCCTCCTACTGAAGTGGAATTTCCCAGAGTGGCATTGCTATGCAGACGGAAATGAAAGAAGGTATCGCCAGCCGCCCAACAAAGACAATGACACGGTACCCCCCTGCCACGGTCAACATGTGAGGGTAGAGGGTGGTGTTACACAACCGGTGGCTACGAGTGTACCCCACCCCCCTCAGGCCATGACCAGTTCACAGTTTTCATTGATAAGAGAGGTAAACAAGTCACTTCGATGGCTGGTTCTCCTGCCTATCTCCTTCCACGCCTACCCTTCCGCCGCCGCCGAGTTTGTTATGATCTTTATAATTATACAATTCGAGGTTTTGTCTGTCTGATTGTCTGTGTGTGACGCTCGAGGAACCTACTTTGTCGGCCTTTCACAAGGTAATGGTTTTCTGAATTGTGTCCAACGGGCAAGCGGTACGGTAATTTTCTAAAGTAAGTAACATCGAATGTTACTTGGGGGACCAAGCTTTGCTCGAATAGCCAGTTACTTTTTTTTTAATTGCCTAGACTACTTGGGGCCGCATACACATATTACGTAACGCATTTTTTCGTAATTTCAGCCCTCTCCCTCCCCCATTTAAAGCATCATAACACTTGGCGATAACTCCCCCAATGTGTTACGTTACTCAATCGAAGTAGGCTTTAAAACAGCTTAAATCTTTTAAACATCGTTTTATTAGCAGTTTTAATCATGGATTTCAATTAAATCATTAAACTTTAAATTACTTTCTTTTAACAACATTTGTTAATAACTTATTTCAAAGCAAATACTAATAATATATACAGAACAACCAAATAAATTATCTCAGCTAAACCGTAAAAAATTTAATTTGTAACTAATACAAATACAATACAACTATGAAAACTAAGTATGTGGTTGGCATTGCGCAATACTGTATCAAGTCACGATTTTACACTCTAAACAACACCAAACGTAGGTGTAAAGCAAAACAAAACTTACTAAAAACATGTATTATGTATTTGTTTTTAGTTTAACTGTTACTAAAATAGTATGACGGAAATATTTGTAATATCACTAATTGTAACTTTGATTTAGATATAAAATATGATTATTTTTTAATTTTAAAAGATGTATACCACCATCAATAGATACGGGAGTGCGCCAGCTATTTGCACTATTATGTGTGATTTACATAACCTTTATCCTCCCCCATATAACGCAGCATAACGCTACGCCATACCCCCTCCCACCTTAACTGCGTTACGTAATATGGGCATGGCCCCTTATATTCACGGTTTCTCTCCAAGGCGAGCATAATTGCTTTGCTTATCCGTTTTATATTTAATCTTCAGTTTGAATGGTTCTCATAATGTATACATTACCTAATGATGTATATTTAAAGTTATGTATATATTGATTCTAATCACTATTCTAACTTCTAACAAAAAGTACATGATACTTTACCAAGTGAGTGTTATTAGTGAATTTCTTATAAAAAGTGAATAACTATCAGCAGAACCCCCACGGTCAAACTTAAGCCCGAAACCGCCGTCGAAGTTCCTAACGTGACCCCCTGAACGTAAACGAGATCGCATGCAGCACGCTGACGTGAGGGAAGTGAATTTCCACATAACAACTTTTAAAACTCAAAATCAATGTTAAAACATACATTTGTCAAATTTTTATTGAAATCTGAAAACACTGATTTTTTTTGCTGTTCTGATGCTCCTGGTTTCATTTACCCATCATTTACCTGCAAAACTGGGAATACAATTTTGGTCATTATAAGGTTAAGAGAAGGTCCAGACAGGCTTGAAAGTAGACGAGAGGTTGCTGGGGATGGTAAAAGTACTCTAACAAAGGAATAACGGGCTTTTCTAGTGTTAAACCCCCATAAGACAACGTACTGTGTTTGGTCGATACACATTTTCTTTAATAACTCGGTAAATATTTATGCTATAATAACGAGAGAGGGCTTAAAACTTTCGCCTCTCTAATTCCCATCCTTTTCCATGCTTTGATCTTACATCTGGGGCTTTTCTGACCCTTTTTGGGCCCAAAAACTCGAAATTTGAAAGATTAATCCCCCAAAAAAGGGGTTTAAAGTTTTCCGATTGTTTTGCCCAACGAACTTGTCCAACTGATTACAGAAAGGAACGTCTCTACCAAATTTGAAGTAAATTGGACAAAAAATGCGACCACTAGAGTGCAAACACACATATCCCTTTTATATATATAATTTTGAACGACCCCCCAAAACGTGTTCAGGGGGAACTTCTATGGTGGTCCCGGGCTTAAGTTTCACCGTGCGGGTCATGCTAATAGTTCACTTTCCAAAGGAAATTCACTAATAAAGGGTTTAAACCAACACTGGTTACATTTTTTTGAAAATTGAAAAATGTTATTTTTGGCTGTTCTGATGCTCCTGGTTATATTTAAAATCACTAATAGGATGCTAATGCTGTACATTATAAAGTTAGAAGGAGGTGTAGTTGGGATAAAAAGTTGGTATGGGAGTATGGGGGGTGATAAAACGATATTAAGATATGAAAAACAGCCTTTTCGAGTGTAACATCCCCATAACACAACGTACAGTATTTTGAAAATCAATATTTTCTTTAATACCTCGGTAACTACTTGTGCTAGAATAATAAGAGAGGGCTTAAAATCTTTAGCTTTTTATGTAAAATAAGTTAATGTGCAATAAGTGTACGTTGGGGGCTTTTCTAAACCTTTTTGGGCCCAACAACTCAAAATTTGAAAACTTAAAATCCCAAAAAAGGGGGTTAGGGTTTTCCGATTGTTTTTCCCAACGAATATGTCCAACTCATTATAAAAAGGAATGTCTCTACCAAATTTGAAGTATATTGGACAAAAATTGCGACCGCTAGAGTGCGAACACACATACACACATGTATATAGTTATTAGAGACCCCTCAAAACGTATTCAGGGGGTCATATTAGGAACTTCTATAGTGGTTCCGGGCTTAAGTCTTACCATGCGGGTCATGCTAATAGTTCACTTTTCCATAGGAAATTCACTAAAAATTATATATATTAAGATACATGTATTTTTGCACTCTAGCGGTCACATTTTTTGTCCGATATACTTAAAATTTGGTAGGGACTTCCTTTCTAGAATCAGTTGGACAAGTTCTAAGCCCTCTCTCGTCATTCTAGCATAAATATTTACCAAGTTATTAAAGAAAATGTGTATCGACTAAACACAGTACGTTGTCTTATGGGGGTTTTAAACGAGAAAAGCCTGTTATTCCTTTGTTAGAGTACTTTTATCATCCCCAGCAACCTCACGCCTACTTTCAAGCCTGTCTGGACCTTCTCCTAACCTTATATTGGGCAAAATTGTATTCCCAGCTTTGCAAGTAAATGAAACCAGGAGTATCAGAACAGCCAAAAAATCTGTGTTTTCAGATTTAAATACAAATTGGACAAATTTATGTTTATTTTTTCATTTATTTGGACTTTACCTATCGCTTCTAGTGTTTAAAACTACACTACGTTTCGGGAGGTAAGGAGTGTAGTTTTAAACACTAGAAGCGATAGGTAAAGTCCAAATAAATGAAAAAATAAATTCAAATCCATCGCTATTATGAGTTTCAAAATTTATGTTTTTACACTGATTTTGAGTTTTACAAGTTTTTATGTGGAAATTCACTTCCCTCACGTCAGCGTGCTGCGTGCGATCTCGTTTTTACATTTGAATGGTTGCTTTTGAACATCTGTTATGATTCTTTTGCTTGTATTTACAAATCTTAACCATAACCCCAATGTTAGTTTTTTTTAAAATATCTTTCTACACAATACTACAATTTTCCATTGTTGAGGCCAATTATTGGATTAACCAATAATTTCGATAGTTCCAACATTTGGAAAGCCCTAAAGTAAAGCACTTTTGGAGCAGGAGAAGGCAAAGGTTTCATTTTGATGTATTAACTATCCCCCTAGCAAATGTACTGTATGCTCAATCGGTCCAGTTAACTACTAACGTCAGTGATGATACAATTTTAAAGGCCGATGGAGCTCATAAGTCCCAAAGGACATACGGGATGGAAAGAATAGGCTTGTTTTACAGTTCATTGCTTGCTGTCTTTCTATCAAATATTTGCTCAATCGGTCTAGTAAGTATATAATTAACATGGAAATGTTGAAGGTCGTTTAGGGCCGAGCCTCATTGGAACGGGAATAAGCCCATAACTGTTGTTTTGGGATGGACACATCTTCTTCCAAATATATGTTCAATAAGACCTTAGTCTGTTGGACTTATTAATGTTGGACTTAAAAACACAAAAATATTAGTATTATAATCACAATGATTACCTAGATAAACTGAGCTTTAAATACCACGTTGTAATGGCTTATGTGTTTTGTACCCAATGATTCATTGCCGTACAGTAATTTAATATTCTCAGGTATACTCTTGTAATTTAGTAAAGCAGACGTTTTTCCTTCTTTCTGTGATAACATATAATTGTCTGACTAAATGCTCATTAGAACAAATATGGTGCATTTTGTATTCAAAGGTTGAGTAACCTGTACCCTTAGGATCGACTTTGTAGCAGTGCCGAACATAGGGGCATAAACCTAACGACGTACTGTACTATGACTTTAAACAGCCAAAAGGTCCCCTCCTTCACAAGAAAATGGGCAAAAAATGTTATTTAATTCAGTACAGTTTTGTTTTTTGAAACCCGTTTGCAACCACAGACTGCGTTGTGTGGGTTTTCAACAGACAGACGGATAAACAAATGTTAAGCACAATTTTAATATATACGTTGCATACAACATTTCACTCTTCAAATCGACGTAGTAAAAGATTTGTTTTATTTATATAGATGTTAAATATATTCCTTACCTGTAACATATGGTATCCTATACTCTAATATGAGTAAGGTTGGCATGTATGTTTGCTTGCTTGCTTGTTTGCTTGCGACACTGATCTCAAAAACGGCTCCAACGATTTCCTTCAAATGTTCGAAATAACTAATTTCTGGGATAAAAATAAGTTCTAGACAGGCCTCATCCCCAGAAAAAATCAAATAATGTAAAAAAAACTAAAATGAAAAGTTAAACAAATTAACATTGGGCTTATGGAGTTTCAAATCAAAACAAAAGAATTTTAACAGCTGTTCATAATCAACCAGGGAACTGTCAAAATAATACTCATGCTTTTTATTATTATTAACATGTGGTTTCCTGAGAGCAGAGATTAAATGATTTGAGTGAAGATTACATATATAGAGTAGTAAAATAAATCAAAAGGACATTGAACTATAAATAACAACTGGAGGGACCTTAAAAATGCATACTGACTGGCCTTCCCCCGAGCAAAGCTCGGCCCCCGAGGTACTTGCTAATAACTTGTCCATAACGTATTGGCAGCCGCAATTCAAATCAAATTATTCCCCGTGTTAATCTTATGGGCAACAAGTTAACTTTAATGGCTGCCCGTGCCCATCAGATTTAAAAAATCCAACAATGAACACCTTTATGCACAACTACGAATATTTTGGTACCTCAATCGATAAAATCAGTTAAAATCGGTCAGAAATAACGGAGGAGTTCTTTTAACAAAAATCGGCTCACCGTATTAATATATAAGATACTTTATTAGTATGGTTAATTAACCTTAATAGGGATTCGGGTTTCCGGGATCTCGGGATGTCGTAGTCCCGGTCAATTTTGGGTACCTGATAATCCCGGGATTAACGAGATTGCAAAAAGGTCCTTATTTTCCATGGTGTTGTATGATTTGTATGTTTAACTACTTCAAAAATCGTCTTTACGAACATATTTCAAACCTTAGGATCTAATGTAGAGTTAAAATCATTGAGGTTTTTTTCTTAACATAATTATTTATTTGGGCTAACATGTCAAGATTATCTAAGGAATAAATATCAATGGAACCGAAAGAGATCTCATATTTCCAAGAACTGGAGGCGCGTGAGGTAGGTCAACAACGGTACTGCCAAAATCACATGTGGCAAAACAATATTTGCTAGCTGCAAAACTATGGTTTAAAATTGCGTCAAGTGTCCCGGATTTGGCGAGTTTGCTAGACTCTACTGTAGTTAATTTTAAATTTGAATAAAAATTATGTTAGCTTTGTCTTGAGGACATATTGCATATGTCATTGTAGACCTAAATAATAAAATAAAAAAAATAATTTAAAGGTTTGGGGGTGACCGCCCCTATAACCCCCCTTGAATCTGCGCCTGATCTTATTGCTGGTTTTATTCAAACTCTCAACACCAATCACAACACCCTGAAGTTGTCACAGAACGACAGAGGTAAAACAACTTTCTCGATATGGAATGGAGGGGAGCGGAAGTTTTGTTATCTGATGCAATAATTTAATATTTAGGTATAATGAAGGTGCAACATGGAGAATACTCAGTTTTCTTCCCCGATAATGCCTTTCAACAAGCAAACTGCTCTAGAGGCACTACTGCATATAAACTCATATGTAGCTTTGCTTGTTTCTCCATGAGAATAACATAGAAAACATATTTTTGGATTTTATCCATAACCAGTTGAGCTATGTTGATAATTCATAATACTAATTTATGTTAGCTCTTTCAAATGGTTTTTGTTTATATTGTTGTATTTTTGTATAAATTGGAGTCAAAAAATGCCAAAAACCCATTTTTTATGTTTCATACCCCCATGCCCCAATAATCCCCCAATAACCCACCGTTGCCCTCATACCCCCCTCCCCCGGAGCTGCCGTTAATGGAATATAGTTTGTTAAATTTATCAAATACATGGAATATAGTATAGAGAAGCCCAAACTAAGTGTAATAGACTGTGGACGTAACAGTACAAACTAACATTACTGACAAGAAAAATATTTAAAGTTAAGATATTAAATGAACCTCTGAGCGAGCGAGGGCTACCCTCCAGAAAAATTATCTGAGAATAAGAAAAGAACCGGAAGCCGACTTCCGGGACAAGGCCAGTGTCGCGAGCTAGTCGTAGTTCCCCAGTCCGCCGCCGCCGGCCGAAATTCTAGGAGCGCCACTGTACAGTCAGAACACACGGCCCCACAACTGAAACGCGCATAGTACCCAATACAGGGGCCGTCTAACAAATGAGCACCAAAGACTTGGACTTAGAAAAATCTCTCAGAAATTGACTAAAAGAACTACGGGGCCGTGTGTAAGGCCCCGTAATTTGTGGCAGCCCCCGAGTACGGCCAAATACACACACATGGCCTCGCAAATATAAGGGAACATGAACACACACACACACACACACACACACACACAGACAGACATCACGTAAAAACCACTTTTTTGGGTTCAGGGAGCACCAAAACGAATATTTCCACTAACAACTCAAATTCGAAAATTTTTACGAAAACAATACTTTCTCCATATACTATGTATAGGGGGAGAAAGTAATAAACGGTATCAGAAAACTGACACATACTTTCTCCCTTTTAGCCAAACTTAAATGACAAATATATTTGTTATTTACTAAATATAGAATATGAAGTATAGATAAATGTACAGAAAAGTTTCTAAAATAGTTGTTTTCAGAAATATCCACCCAAATTGCTTTTTTGGAGGCACTATAGAGTCCGTTGCTACACACAGTAGTTTTGAGAGGGGAAATGCCCCCTTGCCCCCCCCCAGGGTTAAATAGCAACACATTTCGAACATCATCTGTTGGTCAATGCTAACTTGACCTGCATATCAAATGAAATTGATCAGTAAATAAGAGAGAAATAGTTATTTTTGTATTCCCCATAAGAATAACATTGGACAACGTACTGTGTTTACCGCTAAATGAAAATTTCAATTTTCTCCGCAACTAGCAATCGTAGAATAGTAATTTAAAATACTAATTTATTTAGTTTTTGAGCTCTTTTTAATGGTGAATAGTAATCTTTTTTAACATTTATGATTTTTTATGAAAAATCCAAAAAACTGAATTTTTGATGTTTTAAGTCCTGTAATTTCTGAACCCGAATTTTTCCAGAAATGCGGGTGGTGTCATTTTTTTGGAAACCTAAAGTTCTACAAACCACGAAAGTTTAATCAAAATCGTTAGAGCCGTTTTTGAGAAATTTGGATTTTTCATGTTTTTTGGCGGTTTTTGGGGGATAATTACCCTTAAAAATCAAAAATTCAAAAAAATGAAAAAAACGCCTGGAGATATCGTGGATTAGTACCTACATACCAAATTTCATAAAAATCGGCCCATAGGTTAGGGCTCTAGCTCTGTACACATCCACACAGACACACACACACACACACGGACACACACACACACACACACACACACAGACAGACATCACGTAAAAACCACTTTTTTGGGTTCAGGGAGCACCAAAACGAATATTTCCACTAACAACTCAAATTCGAAAATTTTTACGAAAACAATACTTTCTCCATATACTATGTATAGGGGGAGAAAGTAAAAATTGGGTAACATAAATAAGCGAATTTGCCCTTTCAATTTAATTTATTTAGCACACTAAAAGGTTGTGTTTTTATAAGTGTATTAATTCTGCGAATGAAAATCATCACCTCATCAATATGCACATTTAACCTAATCTCCCCAGCTCTAATTTATCACCCTTTTGTATAGCTTTTGAATAAAATATTACATGTTTTCATCAATAAAAATATAATTGAATATTTCATGGATTATATACATCCTTATACGTAATACGTAGGTTTGTAAAAGAAACTTTATTAAACAACCATGCATTTAGTGCATATAAAAGTATACTCTTTAGAATACAATCAGAGACCGTTAAAAATATGTGTAAAAATAATCTAAAATAATTTTTGTAAACTTGTTTCCTTTCATTCAACTACAACCATATCAACATGATTGTTCTACACTACGATTCGTTCTCTCCGTTCACCACTGACTTGACGTTGACGCCCGACATGAGAAGGTACGTGGTGACGGTCGCCTCCTTGACACAGCGCGGGTGTCCTAGACCACAGGCGAACTCCACGATCTGCCTGCGGTGAGTCTCTGGTAGGAGGTCTCCCAGGTCGGCAGTCATGGAGAGCTGGCCGAACACTCCCTCCACTAGGTCCAAGGCGTATCTCTGGATAGGAATATCGATTGTTGATGCATAGTGTGCTCCTCTTTGAGTAACAATATTAATATAAATCATATAATATACATTTTAATTCTAATATATGTTTAGGTTAATATATTGGTTTAGGTTATATGTTTAGGTTTTATGAGTTTATTTGTCATGAGTTAAAAACTGTAACTTGTTTTTATGTAAAGTTACCATAAGTTTAACGATTACAATTAAATTTTTGTTTTGGCTCCTTCATGTACCGCTGTAAAAAAATTGATGTCCAGAGAATTTTGCTTTTGATTTTTGATCTTAGATCATTATAGAAGTTATTTGGGTTGGGTAGACATTTCTGATCGGAGCTAAAAAGGGGTTTTGTACCCAAACATTTTTTTTGTTTTTACATTGAATTTTAGCGAATTTCCCCTATAGGGAAGAAGCTATTACCGTAGGTCTCATGGTAAGACTTAAGTCCGAGACCATGATAACTTTTTGTTTTGAGGTCCCCAGATGCCAAAAACACTATTCGTGCAAATGTATATATATATATATGTGTGTGTGTGTGTGTGTGTGTGTGTGTCCGTTAACACGATACATTTAGTAAAAAACGTCCAATTTTGATGAAATTTGGCTCAAATATGTAAAATGACATTCATTACTTTAAGTTCGAAAACCAGAAAAATCGGACCATGGGAAGGGGGGTTTATGGGGGTTTTAAATTTTCCAAAAATCAGTTTTTTGCATTTTTCACCCTAACATTTTAAAAAAACTTAATTTTGGTTTTGACCATGTTATAGAGCTTAAAAAATAAATAATATAGTATTTTGAATTATTAACCTAGGTTAAGTGGTTGCGGAGAAAATCCAAAAAACCTACTCATAACATCTCCCATGTTAATCTTATGGGAAAAAGGTTTTTGGCTTTTCCTCTGTTTAATTTTAATGTAAACTTCACATTTGATTTTACCAATCAGTTCAGTTCCACAAAAAAATCATTTTGGTGTTTAAATTGTGATTCTACGCCCAACCGTTGCAGAGATATTCGAAGTGCTAACACGGTACGTTGTCCAATGTTATCCTTATGGAGAATAAATAAAATTTTATATCTCGATTATTTATTAATGTATGTTGAAGGAACTTGGTATGTGGCTTCACGTAGTACTGGTATATTAATATTTGCACAACAATTTTATTTTTTGTTGATTATTCCCGTAGCAGCAAACCTGCGTACTCAGCCCCATGTTATTCTTATGCAGTATAAGTAAAATGTAATGACTCCCATAATAATGAACATAAATTAATAATACCCCCCGTCGCAGCAAACCTGCGTACTCAGCGAATTTCCAATGCATTTACATGTTTCTCACTACTACATAAAGCCACTTACCAAGTTTGACAAAAATACATTCATAAATAAGTGATTTATAACATTTTATTTATTCCCCCAAGAATAACATTAGAACTGAGTACGCAGGTTTGCTGCAACAAGGAAGATAAGAAATGAGTTTTTATGCAATTATCAATATAACTGAACCAGGTGAAGCTACTTACCAAGTTTTATTAATTTATGTTCATAATTAAGGGAGATATAAATCTTACTTATTTTCTATAAGAATAACATTAGGGCTGAGTATGCAGGTTAGCTGCTACGGGGACAATCAACAAAACATTTATTTTTTGTGCAAATATCAATATACCAGTACAACGTGAAGCCACATACCAAGTTTCATCAATATAAATTCATAAATAATTGAGATATCAAATTTGATTTATTCTCCCTAAGGATAACATTGGACAACGTTCTGTATTTAGCACTTTGAATATCTCTGCAACGGTTGGACGTAGAATCACAATTTAAACACCAAAATGATTGTTTTGTGGAGCTGAAGTGATTGGTAAAAGCAAATGTGAAGTTTAAAGTAAAATTAACTGAGGAAAAGCCAAAAACCTTTTTCCCATAAGATTAACATAGGAGATTTTATGAGCATGTTTTTTGGATTTTTTTCCGCAACCACTTAAGCTAGGTTAATAATTCAAAATACCATATTATTTGTTTTTTAAGCTCTATAACACGGTCAAAACCAAAATTAAGTGTTTTAAAAATTTTAGGGTGAAAAAATCAAAAAACTGATTTTTGTAAAATTTAAAACCCCGATAAACCCCCTTCCCATGGTCCGATTTTTCTGGTTTTCGAACTTAAAGTCATAAATGTCAATTTACACATTTGAGCCAATAATTTTCACATTTTCATCATAATCGGATGTTTTTACTCAAGTTATCGCATTCACGGACACATATATAGATATATATATATAGATATATATATACATATATATAAATTTGAACGAATAGTGTTTTTGGCATCTGGGGACCTCAAAACAAAAAGTTATCATGGTCTCGGGCTTAAGTCTTACCATGAGACCTACGGTAATAGCTTCTTCCCTATAGGGGAAATTCGCTAAAACTTGGTATGTAGCTTCACTTGGTTGAGTTATATTGATAATTATATAAAAACCTATTTTTTTGTTCCTTGTTGCAGCAAACCTGCTTTCTCAGCCCCCATGTTATTATTATGGAGAATAATTAGAATGTGATATAGTGCTTATTTATGATAGAATATTGATAAAACTTGGTATGTGGCTTCGTCTAGTTAAATTCTATTTATATTTGCATAAAAACCAATTGTTTGTGTTCCTTGTTTTAGCAAACCTACGTACTCATTACCAATGTTATTCTTATGGAGAATAATTAAAATCGCTTATATATAAATATATTTTTACGAAACTTGGTATGCGGCTTTATGTGGTATTAAGACATATAATATGCATTGGAAATTCGCTGAGTACGCAGGTTTGCTGCGACGGGGGTATTTATTTAAGTGAAAACCTAGTTCTCACTATAGGTTTAAGCTTAAAAAACAAACAATTTGGTGTTATGATCATTGATCTCCGTCGATTCGTACTGAGATATTGAAAGTGCTAAACACCGTTTGTTGTCTATAATATAATGTTATTCTTATTGAGAAAAGAAAAGAAATTATATCTCGCTTATTTATGAACATACACTGCCGAAACTTGGTATATATCTTGGCTTCATCCAGTTGTACTTTATTGTTGTTGTTCAAAATGGTTTCCGAAACAGAAAATATGGGTAATCGGCCCCAATGTTATTCTTATAGATAATAAGTAAAATATGCTATCTCTCTTAACTATGAACATAAATTTAAAATAATTGATTTTTTTGTTTTTTAATCTGAATCCAATGGTGAAAACTATAGTTTGATTTCAATTTAAAATTAAATGTGACAACCCCAAACCCCTCTTCCCCAAAATTCCCCTTTTGTTCAGATCAGAAATGCCTACTCAACTTAAATTACTTCTATAATGATCCAACATCACAAATCAAAAGTAACAATCTCTGGACAACAATTTGTTTACGGATTTTTATCAAGGGGCCGGATTAATTATTATGATTCTATATTATAACGTGCAGTACTCAAGTATACATATTCTCTTACACACCGGTACTTATTTCCAGGATTGTTTGGCACGTGTTACGTTGACATATTTTTTGTTTTACAAAAATATGTATTTAAGAAAACATATCCTTGGTAGATATATTTTGAATATAAAATCTTAAGTTCGTAGAACAAGTACTGTTTCCCAACTTACTTCTACCTAGAGACTAACTTTATATCAAGGTGAAAACTTGACAACAGTGCTTATCAAAACTGCCGGATCAATCATAATGTGATATATTAAAATTCTTACCTAAGCCTATATTGCCGGATTTTCATACTTATTTCCCACCCATCCTTAAATAATCAATTAATACCATTCTTAATTTGAAAAAGCACTTCAAACTTGGTATATTTTAGATTTGTTTCTCGACTTCTTTAAGCACTGCACGATGGACAAACTAGGTGTGGATAGTAAAACCAGATCAATTACTAATATTAATTAAGGTCCGCTTCATCCAAGTCAAATTAAACTCTAGATTAAACTTCAGTTTGTGATAATTCCGCATTATGATTAGTTTAAACGTGGTTTATGTTATCGTATAGAGAGAACGCTGTTTAATAATTTTATCCTCCGATAAAATAACCTTGAAACCTGTACAAAAAAATTGTTTTGAGTTCAACTAAAGGGTAAAAAACTAACAAAACAATTCGAAAAACTTTCTAAACTTGATATTTAATGGATTAACTAAACTGGCTAGATTACATTTTTGGGAAAGCGAATTGTACCTTAATCTCAAGTTCAAAATAACCCCAGGTTTAATTTAAACTTAAGTAGGAGAAAGCGGCCATAAAAGAAAGATATATAAATCTTCAGAACTTTGATAACTCTGTGTTTATTATAAATACTATAATAATGTTTCACAAGGTAGATTAGTTTCAAATCTAACACCTCGTACAGTTGCTTTGCAAAAAAGTAAACCAAATGTTTGATTGGCTAAATTGTTTATCATCGCTAAAGATCTGTTAGATAATTTAGAATGCTGAAACATTAATGGTTGTGTCATAGGTAGGTACTTCTTAAGTGGTGAGTAAACACGACCACTGTTTTCTGCTGAGCCGCCAATGAATGTAAAAGCTCCATTAAATGTGTGATTTAGGCCCTACTGGACCCGTACCTGAAAGTATGGAGAGACTTCAGTGTTGTAAAAGTGAAGCCGGAGTGTGATCAAGTTTTGGATCGCCACTGCCCAAGGTAGGGGTTCGGTTTCTCTTTTTAAATACCTAAAACGTAAGAAAACAACAGTTATTTTAATTTCTTATTTTTTATAGATATGAAATGGAAAGTTAATTAAAAAAATAAACCTTGAACATTAGTTATAAACAAAATATAAATAATCCTTGAACGTCTTAACCGTAGTATTCACTATTTTTAGGTTAAATATTATAGATTACATGTATTCAAGTATATACAAAACGTACTGTTTCTTAAACGGCCTACCAAAACACTAATCACAAACTGAATTTCATGATAAATATTTCTTGATAATCATCCTAAATGAAACACTTTGTAACGGAAAAACTGCAATATATTGTACTAATTACCATTTCCAACTTGATAATTTCAGCAGTCTATGCTACTATCTTCAAACCAACTGAAAATGCCAGAAATGCTGTAGGTCTGATGATCACAGCATATTATTTCAAAATGTATTACAAAATTGTAAATAGTATATACAAATGTGGTGTTGTTTTTGCGTAACAATAACCAAAAACTATTCTATTTTAGCTCGGAAGGTACTTAAAACAGGTGTATATTTATTGACCTGGAGAGGTTGAGGATGACGCGATAGTCCAGCAGCCCGTGCCTGGCTAGGTCGAAACCGTCGTTGAGCAGCTGCGCGCGGTTGACGGGGTGAACGGTAGAGAGGTCACAGTGGAGGAGGTCGTGGGTCAGGGCTTCCCAGGTGTGGAGGTCATAGTTCACTCTGTAAAACCCTAACCGCCAAGAGCTATGGTTAATAATAGAAAAAAATTTAATGAGTTCCAAAAAACATCATCAATTAGGATGTTTGACCGATTTATTTTATTGTGAGGAATGTTAAAAATGAATATTCTGCATTTTAAGTAGAGAACTACAAATAATACTAGATCAGATGATTAGATAAGTACCTGTTTAAAATTAGGACTTACATTGCCTATGAATTTAGCATTACGTGTTACAGTAATATGTTTAAAATTTAAAACAAATGATATGTAGGGAAAACGTTATTTCTTTTGATACTGCTTAAGTGTATAAAGTCCTACTTTATGAACATCAATGCAATATAAAACAATTAAAAAAATGTAGTAAAACTTTCATTTAAATGTACATAACTTTTACCTCGAATATTGATCATGACATAAATAGGTCATCTATCCGTTATTCACAGGTTTAAAAATTCCCGATATTAGTCTTACATAGTTATTTTTTTAATCGTCTGAATAAATAATTACGTGTTTCTTATACCTTTGATAGGTAGTTTACGAGTATTATCCCGGAGATGTGTCTTTAATCTTTAGGAAAGCTTAATATTATGATACATCATAATTTATAGAATCATTTCCAAACAAACTATTTTAAAAACACAAACCAATTAAAAACCTAAAAACTTAACACTACTATATACAGTCCTATGAAGTCACCTGATTGGCGGATGTTGACGATTATCCAGTCTCCAGGGTCGAGACACTCTTCCAGGTCCAGAAGTTCCTTGTCCTCGGGGAACCACACGGTGTTGGTCAAGTTAAAGTCCAGATCGTCGGAGGTGGTGTACGTCAGCGGAATGGTCCATCTGATGTCTGACTCGTCATTGCTCAGGTACTTCTCCTGGAGGCAAAATGTTGCTAAGTAGAAGAAGCAGGTATGATGATAACGACATTGTCACTTAGCTGTTGGATATTAGTGGTTGGTCAGGATAGAACTCAAACAAAAATGTCGTTCTTCTTAACAACTACACCTAACCACCTCCTTAATCCTTTTTTCGGGACTAGGGAAGATGATAGTTGGTCTCCAGCCAAAATAATACTTCAAGCTGTCACTGTTGCCATTTTACCACAACAAATATCACTCCAGTGTTATTCTGTCCAGCTGGTGTAAGTTTGACAATGCTGCACGCCTGCTATTGGTTGGTATTTCTTGACATCCATGTAAAGCAAGAACTTAAACTGTTTTCTCTCCTGCTTCCGGAATAGGTATTAAAGCTTTGGGTTATTATAGTGGGAATTACAGTGTTTATCCGGCTGAAACAGTCAACCCGACTTTACGTATACTAAAGAATGACACATGTACAACATTACATTTATACATTAGTATTATTTAAACAATGAAAATTATCATTCCTACGATAGTCGGACCTGCCTGACAGAGATGCAGCCCTGGGGTGACCGGTGGACGGTGACCAGAGGGAAGCCCGGTTGGTGGGTCCAGGAGTACATGACGACCTCCAAGTCAACCGGAAGATCGGCGACGGCGGCGATGCTCTGCCAGAGGTCTTCCTCATCCACTGACCCGTACTGGCTGGAGGAGAGAGGAATATTTAGAAAAAATACATCGGAAATAAGTAATAAGTTTATGCACTCGACAAAATCCAGCGCTTGGTCAATGAGGTGTCAAGCTCCGTGAACTTTACAACCTTGCATCCTTGCATAGCTTCAAGAACAGCGTTAAACAGCTCCCTAGTCTTTCATATCATGCCTTCATGTTACTATTTTTGTTTTTGTTATTAGTATTACAGTATTTCATTTTCTATATTTCAATTGTTGCTTTCATGATGGGTATTGTTGCAACTCATGTTTTACAACTTGAAATTTCTGTCATCTTAGTACTTTTTCTGTCCTCATCTTGTTACTAGCCACTACTCCTTGTTATACTGTTGTATTTATTGTTATTGTTTGTATGTTGACCACTTGATTGGTTTTAATGTCTTTACTGCCCCATTCTCTCTTGCCTTGTTATAGTTTTTAAATTGATATCATTCTATTTATATTTTTTACCATCTTAAATGGTAATGTTTCGTACTCTTCTGCTTTAGAGATTAGTTCATATTTGCTAGTAAATTTCGTTTGCCATATTTTTGTTAAGCATGAACCATCAAACAACTAACTCTAATTTTGCACTCAATTTTTTGTTGCATGTTAAGCACTAGTAATTAAGTCTTACAATAATTTAACACTACTCTTCAAAAATGGTTGTCCGTTAAAAACAAATAAACAAAAGTCTAAGAAAGATAATCTATTTAAATGAAAGGTAACTTACATTTCACAAAGTAGACATATTGTATTTTACTTTATTTAGCAATATTTTGTAATATAAACTATTAAAGTTATTCACAGAAAGTCAAATATATGCAACAACATAAAAATAACAAGTATTTCAACATACATATTATTATACAATATAGAGTATTTTAGTTATAGTATACTAACTTGTCCGTAACATATTGTACAATGGCCTCTCGGAAAATGTCTGGAGTCATAAGGTTAGACACCATCCGGATTATTGCCGCACCTGCAATTAATAATAAAGTTGTAAAACAAACCTAACTATGTTTAATATAGAAATAAAAGCTATTTTTTTTTACTTTTGCCATAAATTATGGAATTAAGGTAGAACATGATTTAATATTGAGTTAAAAAAAATACTAGACAAAACCTAGCAGCAAGATATAAATCAGTTAAATTAAATACAGCTACTACGGATGCAATCGTAACAGATCTAATAAAGGAATATTTTTCATCTCTTCACAAAATGACCTTATTGCTCTCAATATTCTCCTGTTCAACTGTAAAATAATCAAATTTAATAAAATCTTGACAAAATTTAAATCCTAGTCTGGTTTAGACCGCTTTGTCATTAATTTTGTTTGAAGATAAAATCATTATGCTATCTAAGTTGAAAAATGAAAGAGGCACTGTCAAAAATTAATATTTACTGAATTACTGGTTAATGTCAGTTCTACTTCTTGAAATAATCAACATACACGTGAGAAATGAGTGTGGTCTGCTTGTAGTTGTATCATAGTGGCTGATAGTTTAGTTTTCACCAACTAGGTCATACCTTAGTCATACTATTCCTTCATTAAAAATCCCACTGAGTTACATAAGCTCCTGCATTATTGAGTTTAACATTTATAAGCGTTTTTGAGAGGTTCAAAACTTAAGGACATAATTTATTTTCCTCTGAAACACGTAGTTAGCATTCTTCGTCATTTGTTAACATATAAATAGTCTAGATGGGTAAGCATAACCTGTAACAATTACTAATTACTTTGTAGCTAGCATTTCACACGTTTTAACTTAGAACGATACTGAAAACTGGACTTGTAAGCTTATAAAACCTTTGAGATACGTGGTAGCACTGAAGGCGGAGCTGACTATGAGGTCCTGGGCCATCGGCTCGTTGTTGGTCAGCGGTTTCGGGTCCGTGGTTGCCTCCTCGTTGAAAATCATCTGAATCTGAATCACGAATGTAGTGTCCATCACGTTCCAGGTTGGTTCTATCTGGAGGAAACAAATGATGTCTTGAACACATACACATAAAAATAGGAAAAAAATAACCAAGGTCACTTTAAAATAACATTCTTTTAAGAGCTGTTAATCATGGAATTAGTAAAACACACACGACGAGCAATAACCATTCTATTGTGATTGCCGTTATTACTCCTTTCGTCCTGTCACCTCACTAGCCAACCATTCCTCACAACCTGGTTGTCTATGGTTCTTTATTCTCTATTGTTACAATACTAGTGGATCAACCAATGTTACTTTTAAAACGTTATGGTATCTAGCGATAAATGTAATTCTGATTCTACCCTACCTTGTCCATGATGAAGTAGTGGTAGAAGGAGGTGACGCCCTCGTTGAGCCACGTGGTGTTCCACCAGGCCGTGGTGACCAGGTTGCCCAGCCACTGGTGCACTATCTCGTGACAGACGACATACGCCGTCATCTCTCTCTGGGCCCAGGTTGACACCCCCTCCTCCCACAGCAGGAACTCCTGTCTGGCGAAAGGAGTTGAGATAAAAGTTAATTGATAGGGCATATTAAGTATAAGGAAAAACGCAGGGGCTCAGTTTGTATTTAATTGTTGAACCAGATACTGCATTGATGTTTAAGATTGGTAGGAATCTTGCCAGCAGAAAATCTGGGTGAACATGCATATAAACATCCGCAAATAAAAACGATATATGCACATCATACTGTGGTTTACCTAATGAGTTCACAAGGTTATTCTTATCTAATCATATAATTCAATATAATGTACTCCAAGACTTTGTAAAAGCCCAATGGTTGTCAGCGTCCATGAAGATATACAAATTTAAAACGTAACGTATTTATATTAATGAATTTTACAATTTAATTTTAAGGTGAGTTTTTTACTCAATGTTTGTTTAGGTTTCCTTGCACATCACTCACCTCAATTGAACGGGTGAAAAACTTGGTCAAATCAACCTGCTCCGAAGTTTAGCTAAGGTAATGCCCAAGGCCCAAGAAAGAAAGAAAAATCGTTAAACACTTAACTGTTAAGTAGTCTTTGAAACCACCGTGATGTTCATGTAGTCACCACCGTGGTGGTGGTGTTCATGAACACCGTGGTGTTCATGAACGTTCTTCGAAAAAAAATTAATACCAATATATGTATATCAAATTATTCAGGAGTTTAAAATACCTTTTTCGTAATTAGCTTATAGGTTTGAATTAAATATGCATCAGCTTACTTGTATGTTATGGCTCCCCAGTTTTCCATAGCGACGTTGCTAAGAGACGGGAGAGGGATGTGGTCTAGTTTAGGCAGTGGATAATCTCTTCCAAAGTACCTCCAAATCCAAAGTACAAACAGAAATCAATAATATATCTTAAATAAATTAAAAGCTAGTTAATGAAATAATAGTAAAAACAAACTGATATTGAGTTTTAGTTTTACGCTGAAAAATTTATACGGATTACAGTTGCTATGTTAGCATGATAAATACTTGGCCATAGTAAATATTTGAAATTTCCCTGCTCTTCAACCAATGTTTTATAACTAACTTCACTACTGCATTTAAACCTGGGAATTATTTACCAAATAATATTCGTAATATAGTCATTCTCGATTTAGGGCACCGTTGAAGTGAGATGTTCTGGTTGGCTGATCAGAGGCGTACATTAATCTTGAAGTTAGTATTACATTAGTAGGATTGGCAATGATTTAAAACCGGAAATGGCATAGTGGTTAGAGCGCGTTAATCCGGAAAGAGTAAGAAGAACATTTGCGCGCCAAAAGAAAATTGGCGCCAAACCTAACCTCACTTTTCAACCCTCCAGGTAGTGTTACCAACTTAGCAGAGCTAATGTACCATACATAATTATATGTATCATATATAATTATATGTACCATATATAATACTACAGTGTATAATCATATATATATGTACCATAATAGTGTATAATATACCATCACCAGAAAGGTAAGTGGCTATCTAACCTCACTTAGCCAGTGTTGCCACTCTAAACGCTACCTACAAAACCTAAATCAGTTACGCAAAATTATTATATGTATTATGTCAAACTATCTAAAATTATTATATGTATATATTACGTCACGCTACGACGTGTTACCAACCTATGGCAATGTATATTTCGCAAGCAAGTACAGCCAAACCATTATATAAAACCATTACATGTATATATACCAGAAAGTACCGCTAACTCAAAATATAAAACTATTACATGTATATATCGCAAGAAAGTGTTGCCAAAAAAACAAAAATCGCTTATATCTCGAAAACGGTAAGTCCTAGGGTCATTCTGACCCCAGAAAACTGCCTACTACGTAGTGTAGGCACTCCAGGGGGGTATCTACCCATATGAAAAATCTTAACCAAAATATTGCGGGGTGCATCTCAAAAAATGAAGGGGCAAATTTTCAAAATTAAATATCTCAAGAACGGCTTGGCCGATTTTCACGAAACTTGGCATGTATGTACCTGTTAACCTCCGCTACATATTACAAAAACCTAAACTCTGTACCGCAGGTAGTATAAAAATAATTGAAGGAGTCATACTTTAAAAATCAATATCTTAAGAACGGGTGAGACGATATAATTGAAACTTGACATGTGGATACTTGTTAACATCCTCTAACCTTCAATTTTGTTTGAGGGTAGAATAGGGTTGTTTAGGGGATGATGGAGGGTGCAAAACTTTAAAATTTAATATATTGAGAACGGCTTGGCCGATTCTAATGAAACTTGGTATATAGGTACCTGTTAACCTCCGCTACTATTTAAAAAAAACTTAAACTCAGTACTGCAGGAAAGTATCAAAAGATTGAAGGAGCTATATTTAAAAAATCAATATCCCAAGAACGGCTTGGCCGATTTTAATGAAATTTGGTATGTATGTACCTGTTAACATCCTTTACATCTTACAAAAAACTTAACCTCTGTACTGCGGGTAAGTATCAAAATAATTGAAGGGGTACTAATAAATACCTTAAATCTCGCAGCATAATCGGGGGGAACGCGTTGGTCTAGTGGTTAGTGCCTTGGACTACGGTTCAGGAGGTTCCGGGTTCGATTCCCTCTTTAGGTTCTTCATCAAAGGTATTGTAAAAGTCGGGTCTTGCCCTTCCTTTACCTACTGGAATGTTTATCCGTGCTACATCTACTCTAAACGTGTCACTGCTGGTAATTGATTCAGCGTTGCTTTGAATTATGCCCCCAAAAATCTCCCAAAGGACATTGCAGGGAAGATAGCATGATCTAGGCTAAGTAGGGTATACTCCCACAGGGGTAATTTTTTAAAACTACAAACTAAGCTGTAATAGAACAAAGAAAAATACAACCCAGAATAAATCCGAGAGGAGTGGTGGCGATTATATAGCCAGGCAGTGTCTATGGTACCATCACTCTGTGTCTTGAACATATATGTAGTGCATTTCTAAACAAACATCAGCTTTTAAGTATTGAGCCCAAACCTACAGTGAAAGACAGTGGTGACCTACAGTGGACCACAGCGCCTATATTACTTCACTTTAGAGGTGTTTACTGTTTCATTGTATAAAATATACCATGCCAGATACTCTCCCAGATCCTAAAGCGTTTAACCTGGTTTTACACTGCGATGCTTGCGGGGTCATCACAACACCATCTTGGAGAGATTGTCGCTGTTAAGGTAAGATATTTATCTATATTATTAGTTAGAGGTTTCTACCTCCCCTGGGGAATCATTTACCTTTGTCGGAGACTTCTAAAAGTGTTAAGCTTCCGCTGGACAGTATCGCTTGGGAGGTAAGACAACATACCTCACCAAAGAAACTGAAAGTAAACATAATAAGGAAAGTCTTATAATGCCAAAAACCTGAAGACGGTGGATTTTTAGAGTTAGTATTACTGTGGAGTGACGATTGGTCAATCACCAACTCCCTTCAACACACAAACTCTGCTCATCCTGAACCATTCAAGCTCACTTCATGATGGACACTGTGCCTAGCCTCACAGAACCTTGCCTTAAGCATTATTGTTTGAAATTTAAACTCCTACACGAAATTAAAAACTTAAACGTACCATTTGTGAACACAGAACCAACTGTTACTCAATACATCACAGTGGGTATAAACTTGGGCTCAGAAAACTATATTGTTTTGATTGGTTTTTGGTAAGTACGGTAAGGTAGTAAATGATATTTGTTTTATTTAATAATTACTATTTCTCTTAATACTGTTTCTTTGTTTTGCAGATATACATGCCCCAAGGTGAATGTTACGACATCGAAGCCCATGAAGTCAGCTTCTGGGAGCCACTCGGGTATTCCACCAGCCCGCCAGACCATCCACGGTCCCTGTACTGTAGGTGTGGAAGACCAACAACTGCTGGACCGTTGACCACCTGCTCTTGTGTGTGAGTACAACTATTTACTTATTTATATGCCTATAATATTTTTAATGTCCCGGTCAAGTCCCCTCCCTAGTTATCACGCGGAAGCGGTTACAATTATAACGCGCTGCTCGCCTCTCGCGTCAGTTAAAGTCATGCAGCCTGTGTATGAGTGGTGTGATTCCTGCAGCAAGCAAACCTACTGCGTGATGGTGAGGAGGAGCTGGAATGGATTCCTGTATGCGTTATGCTGTGTATGTGCAACGTTACAATCCGAGCAGTGGGATTATCGTAACCCACCGAGGTTTTGTGGTCATTACTACCCGTAAGTAATATTCATTATAACTAATCTAGACTTGTAAAGTTTAAAGTTTCAAAACATATCAAATAATCCTTATTCATAAATGCACATGGTGTACAATCAAATAGTGCACTATAACCTATTATCTTAAAGTACTTAATGGCGTTCAAGGTTAGGTCTAAAAATCATCAACTGAGTAAATCACTTTTCCAGTACAATTTTTAAATGCGTCATCGATTTTCCCATAATTTAAAATATTTAGTATCATTTTAAAGAATTTTCGGCTGTCGGTCTTTTGTGAAGTTACAGAATTTGACCAAGTTTTTTTTTTTCGATCCATAAACCATACTGTATGTAAGAATAAATGTAAGCAAAATAAATTGTTCTTAAAGTTGATGTTTCACACTGTAAATATATATTCCAACATGCTCATCCCATTGCAATATTCAATTAATAACCTTTCCTAAATCTTTGCTTCAAAACACGGGTGTTTGGTGTTAATGTGGATACTTGTTTTAAATAAAATAAAATAAATCCATTTTGTACACTTTGGTATATATATATATATATATATATATATTCTTGAAAAATAAAAAGTGAACTGAACTCTAAATATTTATAAAATAAAACACATAATTAGTTGGGACCCAAGGTGGGTCCCAACTCAATTACCATGATTCTAAGTGTTGGACCCTCAGGGCCCACTGAATATGAATGTAAACTGATGCAAAAGAGACAGGTCTTCAGCTGCATGAATGAACAACACTTGTTTTCTTCTTTAGCTGTTTAGCATGGTTAGGGTCTGTAAATAAGATGTTGAGGAATATTTGAACTTTATGTCTGTGTTAGCAGGACCAATTTGTAGTATACATTGAACTGTTTAGAAACCTCTGTTACAGTAACTAGAAAAGACTTGTACACACTAGCAGACAAGAAAGGCTATTCCCCAACTCCAAGGGTGAACGAACCGTTCACCCCTTTGATAACATTATAGTTGAATTAGTTAGTAGTTGGGACATGTTTTGTAAACATGATTCTAAGTGTTAGATTCAGCTACATGCCAAGCCCTCTGTTTTTTAATTTAAATTAATGCAGAAAGGAAAGGTGACAGTAGGGTATTTTGTAAAGTTAAACAAATATAGAGTTGTATTTTTGTTGTAGTTAGTTGTTTGACAAACTCTGTTACGATATAGGAACAAATAGAATCAATGAATAATTTTACTGCATTCACTAGTCAAATATTGTTACCAACACCAATATCAGAGAGTTGACCACGAATGATACACCATGGGTGCACATTAAAAGACAACAAACATAAAATGCATTCTTTAGAAGGACAGAAATTATACAGTATTTCGCTCTGAGTCTTTAATCTTGGTTGGTTATTTGTGTTTAAGTTCGGTAAAACGGCGGGTCTGTTGTATTTTTACGCTGTAACTTCTCCGTCAAATACTTCAAATTCCGCTTGAAGGTGTTTTTAAGGGGCAGTGCCATAAAATGACCGAAACTCTTAAATCCCTCGGCCAAAGGTTTCCAGGCCCGTTAAACTGTTTGCCGGGGACCGTGTGGTACTTTGACCATGTAATTTCTCGGTCAGTTATGTCCAAGTCTGCTGAAGTTACTTTACCGGGGGTTACATTTAATTTGACCGAAACCGCTTAAATTTCTCGGCCAATAACTCCGGTAAAGCTATTCCCAACGCAGCAGCCAGTGCGTTTTAAAATTCCCTTGTCAAGTCCCCCTCTCTAGTTATCTCGCGCTGTTGGTGCTGCTCGCGCCAGTCAGTCGTCATGCCACTTAACAAGTACGAAGACTGTGATAAGGTAGCGCATTGCGTTATCATGGTGTTTTTTGAGGCAAGGGGCTTTGCCCTTTGCTGTTTCTGCCAGCATCTCTCACTGCAGGAGCTGCATGAGAGGCCTCCACGCCTCCTCTTCTGTGATCATGTCGAGCTGTAAGTACGCAGAGTAACATCTTAACTTTATCGGCCTAGTATTTCCAAGTCCTTCTAGTAAGTTTTCGTAAAAGTATAATTAGTCAGGGGGCTAGGCGGGAACCTGTCAAAGTTTGAAGCCATTTATGCCTAATTCCCCCCGGTATTACAATTTCTCGGTCAGTATTTTATCATGCGGAAGTGGTTGCGATTAGCTCGCGCTGCTGGCACTGCTCGGCGTCAGTCGTAGCTATGGAGCCCTGGTGTATCGAGTTCCCGGTGCTTTCGTCTCGTCTCATGCCTTTGTGGGTGCATGGTATTTGTGATCGGGGGCACTTGGTACAAGCGACCCCAATTATAGATATCATGTACCACTACTGCATATACCCGAGGCTTCACGCGTGGCTGAAACATGAGTGGCATATCTTGTATACATGTCACTCATGTACGTCTAGTCAAATCACAAATTCAAGTAAGTACACTTTTACGTTACTTAACCGCAACATCCGCAACAAGTCTTTGTCAGCAAACTTGCCGTTACCTGTTAAAATACTGTTCTGTGATTGGCAGGAATAAGCTCGCACTCCATTGGCTGTAATTAGGCGTACTGCGCTCTGATTGGTCCAGACGTTTCCCCACCACAATACCTGCTCTCCTGTTGCGCCTTTCCTCTCTCTTTGCTCTCAGTTTTCGTTGCGAACTGACGACTCCCTGCTCTGCTCTTTGCGTAACTATGAATCAACCGAAATCACTTTTTGAACTTTGCGAAAAACAAATCTGGGATCGCACCCAGTGTATCAATGAACTAATTTGCCTAAACATGCCCCCAGTAATTTTGGAAAAGTTTGTAGAAACCCATTGGCGTAACCACTATGCCATAAGTCAAGAGTATAGTAAAAGATTCTATGTAGGTCGCTCGGCATACTGTAATTGTCTATATTGGGGTACATTCTTACGTAGATCACTTAATTACTTTATAGAGATGATTTATAGTCAATGTCCTTATGTTACTTTATGCTCTAGAATCAACATTGGCTTTGAAGAGCTGGTACCTCTTAAAGTACCAGACTATGTAAATACACCCTTGTATATAAAATATAAATGTAAATGTAATAATCCCCACTGTATGAATGAGCACGCACGAATGATGGTCACTGGCGCGGGTAACGAAAAGCCCCGTAAACCTGAAAGAGGGCCAAGTAGATTGAGACGCTGGGCTAACACCCCGGCTACTCCTTCGAACGGTCCATGTGTGAATGAGGGGTCCAGTAGATTGAGGCGCCGGGATAACACCACGGCTACTCCTTCGAACCGACCTCGGGTGAAAGAAGGACCTTATACATTGAGGAGCCTGGCTAACACCTAGGCTCCTTGGAACGGTCCGGTGGGTGAAACAAAAAAAATATAAAAGTAAAATACAAAAAAAAGTATAAAAGTAAAAATATAAAAAAATAAACGGGGGAGGCAGCTAGTTTGTTTTTGGAAGGCCTCCACGGGCCATGGCGGTGGAGGAGCCATGGTTTATCTTTAAAAAATACTCTATCCTTTGTTTGCTCAAAGGGAGAGGACATTAGTCGGTACTGGGCATCAACCAGGTAATCTGGATTGGCTCACGCACGGAATAATGTTTAACCTGGGTGCATATGCACGGGTGGACTCAAACCCCACTCAAGCAAACAGACACTTACAGGGGGTTTATCACGGTGTGCCAGGGTTCCTAGACTTCTGAATCAAATAATAATAAAAAGTGACAGTTATTTTAGGCCATATAAACATTTAATAAGTTACTATAATTCATTGGTAATAAGCGGTAAAGATTTATCTACTTTAATTAAGAACAATATAGAATAGTTTACACGGGGTTTGGGAAACGGTTTGGTGAATACTTATGTTGGTTCTCATTTTCTTTTTCTACACCATTCGTAACGCTAATTATTTTGTATCTTGATGGTACTATTGCAGGGTATACAGTCAAACTAAAGCAAACATCAACGTCCCAAAATAAAATTACGCTCTTCTGTGTAAAATGAGTAAACGTAACTCCTCTTTGACAAAACGGATCAATAAATCAGAAACATCTCTGCCAAGTATAAAAACTAGTCGAAGCCTTCAAGGGAACTCATGACACAACTGATGTAAATTATTATAATAATCCTACCAAAGCAAGACAATACGCATAGCAGGAGTAGTAGTAGTAACATATTGTTTCTCCCGGACCTGGAAAATGTTTGAAAAATAATTTTAAAAGGTTTGGGTAAAAGTAATTTTAACCTGGACTACTGGCAAATACATGTGATTTAAACATATTAAGCAACTCACATACAAGTAAAATTGTGATAAATCAACACAAAATAATTATACTTTGACTGGATTTCATGTTCAACATGAACACTATAGTTTATGATTGTACTGAAGATAAATGGGTCAACGCACCCCCTTCGTTAAAATGGCTCTCTGGCTATTTTTAGCTGTTATGATGTATAATTAAAGTAATTCTTGTTAAATTATGTTGACTTTTACCTGTTATTTAGGAGCAGTCGGGTTCATCAAGCTTTAAATAATTTTTAGCTATTATTTAGGGACATGTCTCTGCCTTTTTATTATATAATTAGTGCATTAACTGGGTATAAGTCCTGAGCTTGTAGAGGCTAGTATGTGGGAGTTGGAAAGCCTAAGTTGTAACTTCTATTTTGTATGTTAAATTAAGTGAATAAATTCCTGGCTCTTTGATTTAAACTGTTTAGAATTGGCAATACAAAGGGTGCCGGATTCGCTCACCCCTTAGGGCGGGGTGGAGAAGGGGGTCAGTCGCCTGACCCCTCTTTGCTAAAATGGCTCTCAGGCTAATTTTACAGAGCCTTATCCGTTACGATGTATAATTGAAATCAGTTATTGTTCAGATATGTTTTACATTTTTACCTGTTATCTATGAGTATTTTACCAGTTGGGTTCATATCTACAACCACGTCTACAAGTCGTAGTATATTATTTAACTGGGTTTCGGCTTCATGTGTGGAGATTCTTTTTGCTTTTTGGTATGGTTAGTGTATGTAATTTAAGACGTTGAAGAATACTTGTAATACCATGCTTATAAAAGCAGGATTCTTTCAATTTCGGTTACTTTGGGAAACTTTCTATGCATTTAATTGTTTACATACCTCTATTAACTTAAGGGAGAGAAGAGGCTTATAAACGCAGACAAAAAAGCGATATCCTATCCCAAGGGAAGCGAAACGCTTCCCTTTGATAACATTACACCGGAAGTTGTAGGTCCAATCTGGACCCACTTTGAACTGATTCTAAGTGTTAGACACAGCTAAATTCCGGGTCAAACGTGTTTGAATTAAATTAACGTTCTGAGAAAGAGACAGGTGAGAGTAGGGTATTTTTGTAAAGTTAAAAAGGTACAGAGATTACACACTTTAGAGGTCAGATTGACTTTTTGTTGTAGTTAGTTGCTTGTTAAACTCTGTTACGATATACTAACAACCAGAATATATACTCTGTCTTAAATACCTGCAGTCTGCATTCACAAGTAAAAAGATTTTTATCAACACCAAAACTAAATTTAACGAGGAGTTGACCACATCAAAAAACCATGAACAAGAGTAAATCTAAGAAGGCAACAAGCGGTGAAATTCGTTCTTTATAAGGACATCAATTATGGAGTGTTTTCTCCTCGGTAGTTTTATTTTTGTTTCCCCTGAAACCAGAGCAGCATTTCCCTTTGACGGTGTTATTCCTTGGTCATTTGTATCCAAGTCCGGTGAAACGACGGGGTCGTCCTGCGGTTTTACGGTGTAATCTCTCGGTCGATTGTGTCCAAGTCCAATGAAAAGTGTCTACCAGGGTTACATTTAACATGACCTAACTTCTTAAATTTCTTTGCCAAACGTTTGTCACCGAATCTGCTAAAACTGTCCACCAGGGAAACATTTAACTGTGCCTAAATATTTTAAATTTTCCGGTCAAACATTCCCGAGTCCGCTAAAATCTGTTTACTGGGGACCGTGATGTATTTTGACGGTGTAATTTCTTGGTCGAACGTTTCCGAGTTCGCTGAAGTTACTTTATCGGGGGGTTACATTTAAATTGACCGTAACTTCTTAAATTTCCTTGCCAAACGTCTGTCACCGAGTCCGCTAAAACTGTCCACCGGGGAAACATTTAACTTTACCTAAATATTTTCAATTCCCCGGTCAAACGTTTCCAAGTCCCTCCCCTTGATTTTATCATGAGGATGGGGTCACACGCTCTGTACTTCTCACATCAATATCAGTTATGGAGCCGGCTTGCACAGATTTTGTGGTATTCTCAAATTTTCATGCACCCTTACGGATGCTTAATGTTTGTCATCCGATACATGGTGTGCAGGTGACGCATCACATGCACATCGTGTATCATTATTGTCTCCTCCATTGCCTCTAGATTGAGTACCGTGCAGATAGTATGTGTGTGTGGTTTGATTGCCACGTTTGCCATTTGAACTTCTGCACTGGTTGGCTGGACAAATTTTTTTAAAAGGTATGTGTCAAATATCTTTAACTCCGGTGAAACAAGGGAGAATACAACTTGGAAGTTTCACACTCATCCCCATTAATACATTTAAAGCAGTACTGTTGAGAAACGTACAAGTTACCTTTATGAACTTTTTATCAGGGTCTGAGGGAAGTGACTCATCCTGGCGAGTCTCCAAGGAAAAAAATTTGAAAAGAAAGTATCGGTCTTTTGGTGTTCTCCTATCTACCCTTATGAAACACTGGTGCGCGGGGTCTTTGAACGCTTCGCAGGGTTTACAGTAAACTTCTCCGCATACATGAGCTGTCTTACGTTTTGTTGGAAAAATCATTTTCTTACAGTGAGTTTATAACAAAGAGAGATATACAACTTTAATTATCCTCCACAAGAATTATAGCATGCACTTCTTCGGTTGTGATGACTAGCTGGTCTTGAAGTTGTTTACCGTGTTGACTACGTTCAGGTTGCAGTTTCGTAACACATTCGTTCATTATCGGAACGGTTGGTGTAAAAGGGTTATATTGCCGGTAATATGACCCGAGGCAGGCTGGCTATACATTTCCTACATAGCGGACATATCAGAGGTAATCTGATCGGTGTTTCCATTTCATGCCGTCAGGTAGAAGTACCCTATGTAACAGATCGGCGTCTACAAAGTTTTCGGCACAATCTCGACACATAGTTATGTGACCGCAAGGAACACACACAGTCGGGACGGGCGATTGGTCAGACAAGCGCAGCACTTGAAGATTTGTTGCTTTTTAGTATGTAAATTAAGACGTAGTGATTAAAGGAATACTTGCAATTTATGCTTATGATAGCAGGATTACTTTGGGAGCTTTATATGCATTTAATTGTTTACAAACCTCTATTAACTTAAGGGAGAGAAAAGGCTTGTAAACCCAGCAGAAATATATAGTCAAGAAAGCTATACTCTTACCCCTTTGATAACATACACTTGAAGATGGTCTACATGGTGGGTCATGTGGTCGGAGGTATGGGGAGCGAAACGTTCCCCTTCATAAGGATTCTAAGTGTTAGACTCTGCTACACGCTGGGTCACTGGTTTTGAATTAAAACTAATATGTAATACAGAGACAGGTGACAGTAGGATATTTTGCAAAAGTTAAAGCTGTAGAAATTAAACACTTCAGTTAGTTGCTTGAAAAATTCCGTTACGATATACCAGCTATCCACCACGATACATACTTTGCCTTAAATACCTGCAGTTTACATTCACAAGTCAAAATATTGTAACCAATACCAGAACAACTAAAATTATCGAGGAGACACAACATGGACAAGAGTACATATCAACAGACAATTAAAGCATAAAATGCATTATTTATAAAGGCAATAATTATGCAGATAATCTAAGAAACTTGATCAGCCGTGTCTCATCGTTAGGTTATGTTATGCTCTGTTAAGTTAGGTTTGTGCATGGAAATATGAAACATCGTCAGTCGTAGTTAGGTTTATTGATGCAGGTTTAAGTTAGGTTTGTCGATGCCAAGTTTTGGACATCAACAACGCGCGCGATGTTGATGTCCAAAACTTGGCATCGACAAACCTAACTTAAACCTGCATCAATAAACCTAACTACGACTGACGATGTTTCATATTTCCATGCACAAACCTAACTTAACAGAGCATAACATAACCTAACGATGAGACACGGCTGATCAAGTTTCTTAGATTATCTGCATAATTATTGCCTTTATAAATAATGCATTTTATGCTTTAATTGTCTGTTGATATGTACTCTTGTCCATGTTGTGTCTCCTCGATAATTTTAGTTGTTCTGGTATTGGTTACAATATTTTGACTTGTGAATGTAAACTGCAGGTATTTAAGGCAAAGTATGTATCGTGGTGGATAGCTGGTATATCGTAACGGAATTTTTCAAGCAACTAACTGAAGTGTTTAATTTCTACAGCTTTAACTTTTGCAAAATATCCTACTGTCACCTGTCTCTGTATTACATATTAGTTTTAATTCAAAACCAGTGACCCAGCGTGTAGCAGAGTCTAACACTTAGAATCCTTATGAAGGGGAACGTTTCGCTCCCCATACCTCCGACCACATGACCCACCATGTAGACCATCTTCAAGTGTAAGTTATCAAAGGGGTAAGAGTATAGCTTTCTTGACTATATATTTCTGCTGGGTTTACAAGCCTTTTCTCTCCCTTAAGTTAATAGAGGTTTGTAAACAATTAAATGCATATAAAGCTCCCAAAGTAATCCTGCTATCATAAGCATAAATTGCAAGTATTCCTTTAATCACTACGTCTTAATTTACATACTAAAAAGCAACAAATCTTCAAGTGCTGCGCTTGTCTGACCAATCGCCCGTCCCGACTGTGTGTGTTCCTTGCGGTCACATAACTATGTGTCGAGATTGTGCCGAAAACTTTGTAGACGCCGATCTGTTACATAGGGTACTTCTACCTGACGGCATGAAATGGAAACACCGATCAGATTACCTCTGATATGTCCGCTATGTAGGAAATGTATAGCCAGCCTGCCTCGGGTCATATTACCGGCAATATAACCCTTTTACACCAACCGTTCCGATAATGAACGAATGTGTTACGAAACTGCAACCTGAACGTAGTCAACACGGTAAACAACTTCAAGACCAGCTAGTCATCACAACCGAAGAAGTGCATGCTATAATTCTTGTGGAGGATAATTAAAGTTGTATATCTCTCTTTGTTATAAACTCACTGTAAGAAAATGATTTTTCCAACAAAACGTAAGACAGCTCATGTATGCGGAGAAGTTTACTGTAAACCCTGCGAAGCGTTCAAAGACCCCGCGCACCAGTGTTTCATAAGGGTAGATAGGAGAACACCAAAAGACCGATACTTTCTTTTCAAATTTTTTTCCTTGGAGACTCGCCAGGATGAGTCACTTCCCTCAGACCCTGATAAAAAGTTCATAAAGGTAACTTGTACGTTTCTCAACAGTACTGCTTTAAATGTATTAATGGGGATGAGTGTGAAACTTCCAAGTTGTATTCTCCCTTGTTTCACCGGAGTTAAAGATATTTGACACATACCTTTTAAAAAAATTTGTCCAGCCAACCAGTGCAGAAGTTCAAATGGCAAACGTGGCAATCAAACCACACACACATACTATCTGCACGGTACTCAATCTAGAGGCAATGGAGGAGACAATAATGATACACGATGTGCATGTGATGCGTCACCTGCACACCATGTATCGGATGACAAACATTAAGCATCCGTAAGGGTGCATGAAAATTTGAGAATACCACAAAATCTGTGCAAGCCGGCTCCATAACTGATATTGATGTGAGAAGTACAGAGCGTGTGACCCCATCCTCATGATAAAATCAAGGGGAGGGACTTGGAAACGTTTGACCGGGGAATTGAAAATATTTAGGTAAAGTTAAATGTTTCCCCGGTGGACAGTTTTAGCGGACTCGGTGACAGACGTTTGGCAAGGAAATTTAAGAAGTTACGGTCAATTTAAATGTAACCCCCCGATAAAGTAACTTCAGCGAACTCGGAAACGTTCGACCAAGAAATTACACCGTCAAAATACATCACGGTCCCCAGTAAACAGATTTTAGCGGACTCGGGAATGTTTGACCGGAAAATTTAAAATATTTAGGCACAGTTAAATGTTTCCCTGGTGGACAGTTTTAGCAGATTTGGTGACAAACGTTTGGCAAAGAAATTTAAGAAGTTAGGTCATGTTAAATGTAACCCTGGTAGACACTTTTCATTGGACTTGGACACAATCGACCGAGAGATTACACCGTAAAACCGCAGGACGACCCCGTCGTTTCACCGGACTTGGATACAAATGACCAAGGAATAACACCGTCAAAGGGAAATGCTGCTCTGGTTTCAGGGGAAACAAAAATAAAACTACCGAGGAGAAAACACTCCATAATTGATGTCCTTATAAAGAACGAATTTCACCGCTTGTTGCCTTCTTAGATTTACTCTTGTTCATGGTTTTTTGATGTGGTCAACTCCTCGTTAAATTTAGTTTTGGTGTTGATAAAAATCTTTTTACTTGTGAATGCAGACTGCAGGTATTTAAGACAGAGTATATATTCTGGTTGTTAGTATATCGTAACAGAGTTTAACAAGCAACTAACTACAACAAAAAGTCAATCTGACCTCTAAAGTGTGTAATCTCTGTACCTTTTTAACTTTACAAAAATACCCTACTCTCACCTGTCTCTTTCTCAGAACGTTAATTTAATTCAAACACGTTTGACCCGGAATTTAGCTGTGTCTAACACTTAGAATCAGTTCAAAGTGGGTCCAGATTGGACCTACAACTTCCGGTGTAATGTTATCAAAGGGGAGCGTTTCGCTTCCCTTGGGATAGGATATCGCTTTTTTGTCTGCGTTTATAAGCCTCTTCTCTCCCTTAAGTTAATAGAGGTATGTAAACAATTAAATGCATAGAAAGTTTCCCAAAGTAACCGAAATTGAAAGAATCCTGCTTTTATAAGCATGGTATTACAAGTATTCTTCAACGTCTTAAATTACATACACTAACCATACCAAAAAGCAAAAAGAATCTCCACACATGAAGCCGAAACCCAGTTAAATAATATACTACGACTTTTAGACGTGGTTGTATATATGAACCCAACTGGTAAAATACTCATAGATAACAGGTAAAAATGTAAAACATATCTGAACAATAACTGATTTCAATTATACATCGTAACGGATAAGGCTCTGTAAAATTAGCCTGAGAGCCATTTTAGCAAAGAGGGGTCAGGCGACTGACCCCCTTCTCCACCCCGCCCTAAGGGGTGAGCGAATCCGGCACCCTTTGTATTGCCAATTCTAAACAGTTTAAATCAAAGAGCCAGGAATTTATTCACTTAATTTAACATACAAAATAGAAGTTACAACTTAGGCTTTCCAACTCCCACATACTAGCCTCTACAAGCTCAGGACTTATACCCAGTTAATGCACTAATTATATAATAAAAAGGCAGAGACATGTCCCTAAATAATAGCTAAAAATTATTTAAAGCTTGATGAACCCGACTGCTCCTAAATAACAGGTAAAAGTCAACATAATTTAACAAGAATTACTTTAATTATACATCATAACAGCTAAAAATAGCCAGAGAGCCATTTTAACGAAGGGGGTGCGTTGACCCATTTATCTTCAGTACAATCATAAACTATAGTGTTCATGTTGAACATGAAATCCAGTCAAAGTATAATTATTTTGTGTTGATTTATCACAATTTTACTTGTATGTGAGTTGCTTAATATGTTTAAATCACATGTATTTGCCAGTAGTCCAGGTTAAAATTACTTTTACCCAAACCTTTTAAAATTATTTTTCAAACATTTTCCAGGTCCGGGAGAAACAATATGTTACTACTACTACTCCTGCTATGCGTATTGTCTTGCTTTGGTAGGATTATTATAATAATTTACATCAGTTGTGTCATGAGTTCCCTTGAAGGCTTCGACTAGTTTTTATACTTGGCAGAGATGTTTCTGATTTATTGATCCGTTTTGTCAAAGAGGAGTTACGTTTACTCATTTTACACAGAAGAGCGTAATTTTATTTTGGGACGTTGATGTTTGCTTTAGTTTGACTGTATACCCTGCAATAGTACCATCAAGATACAAAATAATTAGCGTTACGAATGGTGTAGAAAAAGAAAATGAGAACCAACATAAGTATTCACCAAACCGTTTCCCAAACCCCGTGTAAACTATTCTATATTGTTCTTAATTAAAGTAGATAAATCTTTACCGCTTATTACCAATGAATTATAGTAACTTATTAAATGTTTATATGGCCTAAAATAACTGTCACTTTTTATTATTATTTGATTCAGAAGTCTAGGAACCCTGGCACACCGTGATAAACCCCCTGTAAGTGTCTGTTTGCTTGAGTGGGGTTTGAGTCCACCCGTGCATATGCACCCAGGTTAAACATTATTCCGTGCGTGAGCCAATCCAGATTACCTGGTTGATGCCCAGTACCGACTAATGTCCTCTCCCTTTGAGCAAACAAAGGATAGAGTATTTTTTAAAGATAAACCATGGCTCCTCCACCGCCATGGCCCGTGGAGGCCTTCCAAAAACAAACTAGCTGCCTCCCCCGTTTATTTTTTTATATTTTTACTTTTATACTTTTTTTTTTGTATTTTACTTTTATATTTTTTTTGTTTCACCCACCGGACCGTTCCAAGGAGCCTAGGTGTTAGCCAGGCTCCTCAATGTATAAGGTCCTTCTTTCACCCGAGGTCGGTTCGAAGGAGTAGCCGTGGTGTTATCCCGGCGCCTCAATCTACTGGACCCCTCATTCACACATGGACCGTTCGAAGGAGTAGCCGGGGTGTTAGCCCAGCGTCTCAATCTACTTGGCCCTCTTTCAGGTTTACGGGGCTTTTCGTTACCCGCGCCAGTGACCATCATTCGTTCGTGCTCATTCATACAGTGGGGATTATTACATTTACATTTATATTTTATATACAAGGGTGTATTTACATAGTCTGGTACTTTAAGAGGTACCAGCTCTTCAAAGCCAATGTTGATTCTAGAGCATAAAGTAACATAAGGACATTGACTATAAATCATCTCTATAAAGTAATTAAGTGATCTACGTAAGAATGTACCCCAATATAGACAATTACAGTATGCCGAGCGACCTACATAGAATTTTTTACTATACTCTTGACTTATGGCATAGTGGTTACGCCAATGGGTTTCTACAAACTTTTCCAAAATTACTGGGGGCATGTTTAGGCAAATTAGTTCATTGATACACTGGGTGCGATCCCAGATTTGTTTTTCGCAAAGTTCAAAAAGTGATTTCGGTTGATTCATAGTTACGCAAAGAGCAGAGCAGGGAGTCGTCAGTTCGCAACGAAAACTGAGAGCAAAGAGAGAGGAAAGGCGCAACAGGAGAGCAGGTATTGTGGTGGGGAAACGTCTGGACCAATCAGAGCGCAGTACGCCTAATTACAGCCAATGGAGTGCGAGCTTATTCCTGCCAATCACAGAACAGTATTTTAACAGGTAACGGCAAGTTTGCTGACAAAGACTTGTTGCGGATGTTGCGGTTAAGTAACGTAAAAGTGTACTTACTTGAATTTGTGATTTGACTAGACGTACATGAGTGACATGTATACAAGATATGCCACTCATGTTTCAGCCACGCGTGAAGCCTCGGGTATATGCAGTAGTGGTACATGATATCTATAATCGGGGTCACTTGTACCAAGTGCCCCCGATCACAAATACCATGCACCCACAAAGGCATGAGACGAGACGAAAACACCGGGAACTCGATACACCAGGGCTCCATAGCTACGACTGACGCCGAGCAGTGCCAGCAGCGCGAGCTAATCGCAACCACTTCCGCATGATAAAATACTGACCGAGAAATTGTAATACCGGGGGGAATTAGGCATAAATGGCTTAAAACTTTGACAGGTTCCCGCCTAGCCCCCTGACTAATTATACTTTTACGAAAACTTACTAGAAGGACTTGGAAATACTAGGCCGATAAAGTTAAGATGTTACTCTGCGTACTTACAGCTCGACATGATCACAGAAGAGGAGGCGTGGAGGCCTCTCATGCAGCTCCTGCAGTGAGAGATGCTGGCAGAAACAGCAAAGGGCAAAGCCCCTTGCCTCAAAAAACACCATGATAACGCAATGCGCTACCTTATCACAGTCTTCGTACTTGTTAAGTGGCATGACGACTGACTGGCGCGAGCAGCACCAACAGCGCGAGATAACTAGAGAGGGGGACTTGACAAGGGAATTTTAAAACGCACTGGCTGCTGCGTTGGGAATAGCTTTACCGGAGTTATTGGCCGAGAAATTTAAGCGGTTTCGGTCAAATTAAATGTAACCCCCGGTAAAGTAACTTCAGCAGACTTGGACATAACTGACCGAGAAATTACATGGTCAAAGTACCACACGGTCCCCGGCAAACAGTTTAACGGGCCTGGAAACCTTTGGCCGAGGGATTTAAGAGTTTCGGTCATTTTATGGCACTGCCCCTTAAAAACACCTTCAAGCGGAATTTGAAGTATTTGACGGAGAAGTTACAGCGTAAAAATACAACAGACCCGCCGTTTTACCGAACTTAAACACAAATAACCAACCAAGATTAAAGACTCAGAGCGAAATACTGTATAATTTCTGTCCTTCTAAAGAATGCATTTTATGTTTGTTGTCTTTTAATGTGCACCCATGGTGTATCATTTGTGGTCAACTCTCTGATATTGGTGTTGGTAACAATATTTGACTAGTGAATGCAGTAAAATTATTCATTGATTCTATTTGTTCCTATATCGTAACAGAGTTTGTCAAACAACTAACTACAACAAAAATACAACTCTATATTTGTTTAACTTTACAAAATACCCTACTGTCACCTTTCCTTTCTGCATTAATTTAAATTAAAAAACAGAGGGCTTGGCATGTAGCTGAATCTAACACTTAGAATCATGTTTACAAAACATGTCCCAACTACTAACTAATTCAACTATAATGTTATCAAAGGGGTGAACGGTTCGTTCACCCTTGGAGTTGGGGAATAGCCTTTCTTGTCTGCTAGTGTGTACAAGTCTTTTCTAGTTACTGTAACAGAGGTTTCTAAACAGTTCAATGTATACTACAAATTGGTCCTGCTAACACAGACATAAAGTTCAAATATTCCTCAACATCTTATTTACAGACCCTAACCATGCTAAACAGCTAAAGAAGAAAACAAGTGTTGTTCATTCATGCAGCTGAAGACCTGTCTCTTTTGCATCAGTTTACATTCATATTCAGTGGGCCCTGAGGGTCCAACACTTAGAATCATGGTAATTGAGTTGGGACCCACCTTGGGTCCCAACTAATTATGTGTTTTATTTTATAAATATTTAGAGTTCAGTTCACTTTTTATTTTTCAAGAATATATATATATATATATATATATATATATATACCAAAGTGTACAAAATGGATTTATTTTATTTTATTTAAAACAAGTATCCACATTAACACCAAACACCCGTGTTTTGAAGCAAAGATTTAGGAAAGGTTATTAATTGAATATTGCAATGGGATGAGCATGTTGGAATATATATTTACAGTGTGAAACATCAACTTTAAGAACAATTTATTTTGCTTACATTTATTCTTACATACAGTATGGTTTATGGATCGAAAAAAAAACTTGGTCAAATTCTGAAACTTCACAAAAGACCGACAGCCGAAAATTCTTTAAAATGATACTAAATATTTTAAATTATGGGAAAATCGATGACGCATTTAAAAATTGTACTGGAAAAGTGATTTACTCAGTTGATGATTTTTAGACCTAACCTTGAACGCCATTAAGTACTTTAAGATAATAGGTTATAGTGCACTATTTGATTGTACACCATGTGCATTTATGAATAAGGATTATTTGATATGTTTTGAAACTTTAAACTTTACAAGTCTAGATTAGTTAAAATGAATATTACTTACGGGTAGTAATGACCACAAAACCTCGGTGGGTTACGATAATCCCACTGCTCGGATTGTAACGTTGCACATACACAGCATAACGCATACAGGAATCCATTCCAGCTCCTCCTCACCATCACGCAGTAGGTTTGCTTGCTGCAGGAATCACACCACTCATACACAGGCTGCATGACTTTAACTGACGCGAGAGGCGAGCAGCGCGTTATAATTGTAACCGCTTCCGCGTGATAACTAGGGAGGGGACTTGACCGGGACATTAAAAATATTATAGGCATATAAATAAGTAAATAGTTGTACTCACACACAAGAGCAGGTGGTCAACGGTCCAGCAGTTGTTGGTCTTCCACACCTACAGTACAGGGACCGTGGATGGTCTGGCGGGCTGGTGGAATACCCGAGTGGCTCCCAGAAGCTGACTTCATGGGCTTCGATGTCGTAACATTCACCTTGGGGCATGTATATCTGCACAACAAAGAAACAGTATTAAGAGAAATAGTAATTATTAAATAAAACAAATATCATTTACTACCTTACCGTACTTACCAAAAACCAATCAAAACAATATCGTTTTCTGAGCCCAAGTTTATACCCACTGTGATGTATTGAGTAACAGTTGGTTCTGTGTTCACAAATGGTACGTTTAAGTTTATAATTTCGTGTAGGAGTTTAAATTTCAAACAATAATGCTTAAGGCAAGGTTCTGTGAGGCTAGGCACAGTGTCCATCATGAAGTGAGCTTGAATGGTTCAGGATGAGCAGAGTTTGTGTGTTGAAGGGAGTTGGTGATTGACCAATCGTCACTCCACAGTAATACTAACTCTAAAAATCCACCGTCTTCAGGTTTTTGGCATTATAAGACTTTCCTTATTATGTTTACTTTCAGTTTATTTGGTGAGGTATGTTGTCTTACCTCCCAAGCGATACTGTCCAGCGGAAGCTTAACACTTTTAGAAGTCTCCGACAAAGGTAAATGATTCCCCAGGGGAGGTAGAAACCTCTAACTAATAATATAGATAAATATCTTACCTTAACAGCGACAATCTCTCCAAGATGGTGTTGTGATGACCCCGCAAGCATCGCAGTGTAAAACCAGGTTAAACGCTTTAGGATCTGGGAGAGTATCTGGCATGGTATATTTTATACAATGAAACAGTAAACACCTCTAAAGTGAAGTAATATAGGCGCTGTGGTCCACTGTAGGTCACCACTGTCTTTCACTGTAGGTTTGGGCTCAATACTTAAAAGCTGATGTTTGTTTAGAAATGCACTACATATATGTTCAAGACACAGAGTGATGGTACCATAGACACTGCCTGGCTATATAATCGCCACCACTCCTCTCGGATTTATTCTGGGTTGTATTTTTCTTTGTTCTATTACAGCTTAGTTTGTAGTTTTAAAAAATTACCCCTGTGGGAGTATACCCTACTTAGCCTAGATCATGCTATCTTCCCTGCAATGTCCTTTGGGAGATTTTTGGGGGCATAATTCAAAGCAACGCTGAATCAATTACCAGCAGTGACACGTTTAGAGTAGATGTAGCACGGATAAACATTCCAGTAGGTAAAGGAAGGGCAAGACCCGACTTTTACAATACCTTTGATGAAGAACCTAAAGAGGGAATCGAACCCGGAACCTCCTGAACCGTAGTCCAAGGCGCTAACCACTAGACCACCGCGTTCCCCCCGATTATGCTGCGAGATTTAAGGTATTTATTAGTACCCCTTCAATTATTTTGATACTTACCCGCAGTACAGAGGTTAAGTTTTTTGTAAGATGTAAAGGATGTTAACAGGTACATACATACCAAATTTCATTAAAATCGGCCAAGCCGTTCTTGGGATATTGATTTTTTAAATATAGCTCCTTCAATCTTTTGATACTTTCCCGCAGTACTGAGTTTAAGTTTTTTTTAAATAGTAGCGGAGGTTAACAGGTACCTATATACCAAGTTTCATTAGAATCGGCCAAGCCGTTCTCAATATATTAAATTTTAAAGTTTTGCACCCTCCATCATCCCCTAAACAACCCTCTTCTACCCTCAAACAAAATTGAAGGTTAGAGGATGTTAACAAGTATCCACATGTCAAGTTTCAATTATATCGTCTCACCCGTTCTTAAGATATTGATTTTTAAAATATGACTCCTTCAATTATTTTTATACTACCTGCGGTACAGAGTTTAGGTTTTTGTAATATGTAGCGGAGGTTAACAGGTACATACATGCCAAGTTTCGTGAAAATCGGCCAAGCCGTTCTTGAGATATTTAATTTTGAAAATTCGCCCCTTCATTTTTTGAGATGCACCCCGCAATATTTTGGTTAAGATTTTTCATATGGGTAGATACCCCCCTGGAGTGCCTACACTACGTATTAGGCAGTTTTCTGGGGTCAGAATGACCCTAGGACTTACCGTTTTCGAGATATAAGCGATTTTTGTTTTTTTGGCAACACTTTCTTGCGATATATACATGTAATAGTTTTATATTTTGAGTTAGCGGTACTTTCTGGTATATATACATGTAATGGTTTTATATAATGGTTTGGCTGTACTTGCTTGCGAAATATACATTGCCATAGGTTCGTAACACGTCGTAGCGTGACGTAATATATACATATAATAATTTTAGATAGTTTGACATAATACATATAATAATTTTGCGTAACTGATTTAGGTTTTGTAGGTAGCGTTTAGAGTGGCAACACTGGCTAAGTGAGGTTAGATAGCCACTTACCTTTCTGGTGATGGTATATTATACACTATTATGGTACATATATATATGATTATACACTGTAGTATTATATATGGTACATATAATTATATATGATACATATAATTATGTATGGTACATTAGCTCTGCTAAGTTGGTAACACTACCTGGAGGGTTGAAAAGTGAGGTTAGGTTTGGCGCCAATTTTTTTTTGGCGCGCAAATGTTCTTCTTACTCTTTCCGGATTAACGCGCTCTAACCACTATGCCATTTCCGGTTTTAAATCATTGCCAATCCTACTTAAATTACTTAAATTAATAACATCCAAATACTTTTTATTTTTCATCTTTAGCTCTTCAATGATGTTTCTATTAGTATATGTTAATCGTAACTCACTTTTTTAACGTTTCTATAGAGAATTGGAGCTACCTAATGAGATAAGTAGTTACAGATTTTCTTCTAAAGATTAGTTTACAGTTTGAATACAAATGACTGCCTTATCAAATCTCAAACCTTCACCAACAAACGTGAAAGAGATTCATTCAGCATCCAGTGAACCTCATCATGAGTTGAGCGCTCTAACCACTGCGATACCCAGTTTATAGAGTGCTCACCTGGCGCACTGCTCCACCACGACGGTGCTGATGTTGAGAGCCAGTTGGGCCTCGTGCAGCCTGTCTCTGGGCGCCCATACGCTGTTGTTGCTGGTGGGGTCCCCCAGGGCTACGTAGTCGCACCACACCATCACAAGTAGGTACGGTGACATGGGCAGCGTCTCCTCGAACTCCACCCAACCTGGACTGTCCGTCGTATCATGAACATTAAATGCAGCTAGCAGTGAGTCAACGAGCTACATCTGTGTAAAATTCGTTGAACTACCATATAACGCCATTAAATCTAAAGTTTGTCTGAATAATTATAATGTATATAAGCTTACCAATATTCATGCTAAGAATATTAATCAAGATAGACCAAAAATTTCATTGGAAAAATGTGTAGCACTGTTAAGTCAATATTCAGAGGTAACGGTGATAATTTGTTGAACAATTTAATTTACTGATTAAATGTGTTAATTGTGTCTTTTGATAGTTTTAAGTTTTACCAAAAACCTCTATGCACGTATTTAACAAGTGACAGATATATTAAATTAGTAGATTCATAAATTAATAGATTAAAAAAATAATTGTTTATATCAATATAAATTTAAACGATACAAGAAAATGTTCTCATTGTGTTTAACAAAAATAAATATAAATTGAAAATTCATTAATATCCCAGCTGGGCTAACTTAAGAGACAAAGCACTTATTTATTCTTTCTAAAGGCTTTATAATGAATGATCTTTGAATGTACTGAAGCTAGCGAGTTATCTTTAGACGATGTTCATTGCCAAACCAGATTCAAAATGAATCCATGAAAATCATGTTCACTTTTACTTTAACAATACGAAAAGTACATGTATTGGTTTAAACATATACACGTAATAAAACACGTTCCTTGACTATATAGCTTGTTACCAACAAATTTAACATTTTGCTCGAATAAGAACAACCGTAAACAAACTAAAAATAAATTTGATTCACTAGACTTGGTGTAGGTCCTGAGTAACAGCAATACATGTTATCTAAAACTAGTCACATCAATCCGTTGAAGTTGTATTGCCCGGCAAGGAGGAAAAAATAATCGATTGGACGGCTACTAGCCAACTAACTTCAGATGAACTGCCACATATTTCTTTCAAAATTTAAACAAAATCGCCGCTCATACTAATGTTATAAACTGAAGCTAAAACACATGAGAACAAAAATATCAACAATCTTTCACCGGAATAAGATTTGTATAAATTGTAACACTCCCCCGGAAGCCTCGATGTTTTTAGATGTCGCGATATCTGCATCTTTGTGGTTGTGGTGAGGAATAGAGGGGATTCCCTTCTCCTCGTTGCCGGACAGTAAGCACTCAAATGAGAATCTACAATGTGCCAAACGCTCGTGAAGCAAAGTTATTTCACACCATGTAGAACATAGAGTATGTAATCAGTGACTCACGGCTTACTCTGGGGGTGCGACAGAGGCAGCGGGCATGTTGGAGAGCACTGTAGGGAAGCGACCCCTAGTGACCTTGACCAGGAACTGCGCCTTGTAGTGAGGCTCGTCCCAGCACGGGAATATCGTCCTCGCGAAGTTGGGCTGTAGGTGGGTCATCAGAATGTCGCTGCGACAAATATCGGAAAAAAGTAATAAGTGATAAAAATTGTGCCATGACAGTGATAAATAATTCTTTGACATGCATATTTAGTATTTTTTAAGTCTTATGTTTAATATTAATTTACATTGAAGTGTTAAACGGAAGAGGGAGCACAACAGAAAAACAGCTCAAAAACAACTTAGCAGGCTAAGTTTGGTTAATTTAATTTGCTAAATTAAATAACAAAATACAAAGTTATTTGTTGTCATTGTTTAATTGTTATTAGTTGGTAGAATTTAGAATAGCCAATAAAGATTTATTTTATTCAAATTACTATAGGCGATTGCATTTTCAAACTCATCTGAGTATTGTTAAATACAATTTAGCAGCAGCTTCAAATGTTACATACATAATATAAATTAAAATGCTACTTAAAATGATAACGAAATCTGTAATAAATTTAGGTAGCAGGCTCAGAAGATGAACTAGAGAAGCGAGTTTGTTGGGGGTTTAGGGATGATAAAGACGTTGATTTAGATGAAGTTATTAAAGGTTTTTATGAATGTTTAACAAAATACCAAAATAGAAGAGTTGATATTTTAAAGATTTTTGAGAATAATAAAAAAACCGGCTAATTCTGGAAATTTTGAACATTTAAATAACAATTTTATCCAAGATAGAATAGTAATTAATGTATCGGATGTTTGTTTAAAAGAATAATTACTTTCTGCTGTAAGCTCATTGTAGACACTGCCACGAAAGTGCACAGAGCGCACGAACAAGCGAAAAAACCGTTGGTTGATCTGATGACTCTAGGTAGGTAAATTTATAGTTAGACGAAATAGTCCTTCGTCTACTTCTAAAAACACAGTTTCTGACTGTACATGATGTGGTTCTCACCACTATCTAGGTAAATACTTTCAATCAAATTTGTAATAAATTCTTAGCCAATGGAAATTGTTCTAAAATGTGTAAATCTTATAAGAAACCTCCAAGTAATTATAAAACAATGGTGTTGTGAATATTGTTGAGCAATAATAGACCAATAGAACAAATATATACTAAATATACATAATTTGTAGTATACTACATGTACATCTCTAATTCAGTTAAGTCCAGAGATAAGATATAAATATTACCAAACAATAAAACTGTACACATTAAGTTATACACGGTGTATTGCTATTGTTGTTATTGCAATGTGATCTTGAGTTGGCTTGTTTAATCAAAAATTGTGCCTTCTGCAACTAAATGTGTTGTTTTGCTTGATAAAAAATACTACTTTTAGGAGAAGCCATTTGTACAGATAATACAAAATAAGTTCATTTTGTCATGCAACTACAGAAATACTCCACAGCTCCAGGTATTCCAGGTGTTCACACGTTCGTGTGAAGGGCAGTGAAGTACATTGATTTATCACACTGTGTTCTATTTCCTTCCATTTAAGTGTTTCCTAACATAAAGCTAGACTTTGGTTTATTGTAAGAAATGACAATATCTACTATTTTTAAACATTACATGCATTAACAAAGTGAATACATTATGGAGCTATAGTAATCGTTTTAAAATATAAAAACCAATATATCCTGCTAATATTCTCCTGACAGATGTTAACAATACGTGCAATACTCTTAATTACCTCAAAAATTAAATATTTTTGATATTTAATTTCACTTGGCACACCTTTTTCCTGCAATCCCTAACCATTCCTACTTAACGTGTTAATCTCTCTCTGAAATTGCCGACCAGTTGCGTCGACGCAGGGCGGATTCTCAAACCCGTGTGACAGGTAACGGTACCGCTCCCAAACCTTACCTACCAAAAGGGATCCCTTATTTAACTGGAGGGAATGTTACGTTCTATAAAGATAAATTTAAATCCTGTGGCTGTTAAAAAAATATGTTTTCATACAGCAATTGTTATTGTGGGAGCTGCATGGAAAAACCTTGAACGATACAAAATTCGCACATAAACGACTTCACTATGGCAATTTCACACTAAGCAAAACTCTATGCACCTTGAGACCTTGTGGTTTCTTCGCTATAACAACTAAGCCCAGATGAGTGTTTATATTTTCTGTAAGAATGAAATAAGGAAAACATTCTCAAGGTAAATAAATAAACGATCAACGAATTTCATATCGGTTACAAACTTGAAATTATTTTCAGTATTTCCTTTCAAATTTGTTAACACCAACGCACCTAATATATTATGTGGGATGCAAAACAAAAAATAGTAAAAACGGACTTTTAAATTTCCTTGTAAAATTGCAGTCAGTCGCTCGCTTGTTTTTGTTACTTGTTGATATATAAGTGTAACAATTAGCTATTATTAAATTATTTTGTTACTAGTTATGTTGTATTAGTTAACTACCCCCCTTGCAGCAAACCTGCATACTCAGCGAATTTCCAATGCATGTTTGTGTTTTTCACTACCCATATAAAGCCACTTACCAAGTTTAATACAAATACATGAATAAATAAGTGATACATTGCTTTTTATTTATTCTCCATAACAATACCCACACAACACAAAATGTTCCCAGGTTACGCCAGGAATATTCTAAATGTGCGCAAAAAGTGCCAAATTAGGCAGGAATATTCTAAATATACCCAGTAGAACTTTAGTATATTTACATTGAATATTCCGCGGGATCGTTTCAGGAACATACCCAACAAATGTCCTGGGTATATTCAATATCTCACCAAATCTGCCAAAGTATAGGAATTTGCTATGGATCGTCCAGAAATATTCACAAAAAATACAATATTACGGTAAGAAGAAGAATAAGTCGAATAGTTTATTTTAAGTGGACTCGTCCATCTTCAATTGCTATTGACGCTATTATTGTTTCTTGTCTTGCCACCGGTCGGCGGTCACCGGCAAGTCAAGTAAAACCTTGTTGAGTAGTTGAGTTAGTTTTTGTGTGATGTTTGCATCTTTTGCTTTCGTCCGAAAGTCCAGGTAAGTTATTTTCTTGCCATTGTTTTCAGGATTTACCTTTAGATCATTATTTATTAACACATATGTTTAATGGCATAAATAAATCCTATTGCATCTTATCAGTCATACATAATTAGATTCGATTTACTGCCTGGGGCTATCAGATTCACACCGATATATATATATATATATATATATATATATATATATATATATATATATATATATATATATATATAAATTGATGGCAGAATTATTTTTTGACAGCTTATTTTGGGTTTTTGGGTTGCTAAATGTTGGTTATGTTTCTCTAGCAATGCCTTCGAGTTGGACCGTATAGAGTTAAGTCTAACCTTATAGGTTATGACGTAAGTAACTTAGACTGGGCCTTATTTTTAGCCTAGGCCTACTTAGAATTGTCTGACTATATAGGCTACTTGTGTGAAACTGTTGTTGCTATTAGGCAAGGGATTGACATTGTTTCTTTGTTTAAGCTCTTGAAACTAATCACCTAAACTATTACATTAAATCAATGCTATAGATCTGTGTAAATATAGCCCCTTGTGTTTATACTTTTTTGTATAGACTAATACAAACACAGCTGATACTAAACTAAATACTTTCGTTTTATTATTCTAAGTGAATGTACTCAAGCAAATCAATGTAATGTAAGTCAATGTAAGTAGGAACAAATTAATTAGGCTTATGTATCGATGAAATATGAAAAACTGAGAGCAGATTGAAATATATTTAATATAATTATAATAACACAAATATAATGTTAATATACATCCCCGTCAGCACAAATCGTTTTGTCATCGTTGGAAAATGGTCGGCCAACGGTTGGAGCGAGGTTGGCCTATTGATGGGTTAACCTACTATTATCCAACAATGCCAACCTATAGCCAACAAAATCCCAACAGTTTATATTTTTTCATTTAAATGCTTATATCAATTTTAAAAAGCATGATGTATCCAATTTTAATTTTTCGGAAAACCAATAATATTATATATATATATTAAACCATATTATTATATATTAAAATATAATTAATAATAATATAATATGGTAGGATTTGCCAACAATAGCTTTGGTTGGCCCAATGTTTGTTTATGGTTGGATTTGCCAACGACTACCCAACGATAGGTTCGTTGGCCCAGCCGCAGTAATACCAACCGACCATCCCCCAACCACTTCTAACCATGCCGACCAATCCCCATCGTTGGCCCAAAGATGTATGCTTCTGGGAATCTTGATATCGATAAATCGATATTTTAATAGATTTTTTCAATTGAATGAATGTGGGACGTAAACTGAACTGCAGCCTTTTAGTTTAGTTTTCAACTAAACTTAAAATCAATTCTAATAAACATTACTGGAATAGGCTATAAAAAATTATTTTTGTAGGGACTATAAACATATATCTAAAAACAAAAATAATCAACAAATTTAAAAGGTTTGTAGGATATGGCTTTCTGGTAGCATATAAAAGGAGTATGATTTCCATTGATCCGTTACAATAGTTGTTCCTGGCAATATCTACATGTCTTAGTATTAGTGGATGAATCACGTTTGTTATCAGACATATTTCAAGATTCCCATCATCAACAAAATTAAATTTAAACTGACCTAACATAACCACCGGTAGCGCAATATATAGGAGCTACTATGATTGTAAAATGTTTAAACCAAAATATTCGTTATGAGATGCACACCACAGGGGTTATTTTAGGTTTTTTAATAATATATATTGAATTTTAAAAATATAAAAATATAAAAATTAAACGAATTAAACTTATTTTGCACTGTATGTTTTTAAATGTTAGGTATATGAAGAAGCGAAAAATTGTATTTAAGTATTACCCTCACCACATAACTTGGTAGATTAATCTAAGCTGCTAGAAGTAAGATTAAAAAAAAACTCACTAGCACACCCCGGCACACTAAAACACGTCAGATAGAGCTTGCACACACATACACAGATGCCCTGTCTCTATGCCTAGCATTACAAAACCATTTGCACACACCAACTAAAGTCTAGCCCAAGTAAAGTGAAGTGCCTGAGCATGATGTTTTTAGAAAAGTATCCTCCCTATTTAGCGCTTTCCAGGCTATTGGCTGAGTTATGTGGTAACACTTATAATGTTATAGGTTTATATTGTGTATGGTTTCCAGATATACTTTGGAATAAAATACGGTTAACAACCACTTGTTTAACCATTGACTAGTTAATATTACTAATATTGATTAATTTGTTTAGGAAAACTACTGGTGTGATATGTGTGGAGCCAAAGCCGGTGCTGGTGGAAACTGACGAGGAGGACAATCCCACAAAACTAAATATGTCTGTATATAAATAATCAATAATCAATAATCAACGTTTATTGTCAGACAGCACTACAATCATGCAAATGACATGGTCAAGCAATATACATGCAATTGTTCAGAAATTAGTTATAATATAAAACAAGAAATAACAAAAAGCAATAAAAACAAGCAGTAGGCCAAGGTTATAGAATAATAACCTAAATACATGCATAACAATCCATAAGTCCAAATGAGCAATTACAGTCAACAGTCAGCATTACAATTTCAAAAAAGAGTAGACAAGCACTCTACGATTAGAAACAAAATTGTGAAATTCAAACTTAGGTCAAACATACGTAATAAAAAAAAAATAATAAAATACAGGTACATTAACAATAACAATAAATGGTACATGCAAAATCCTAAAGCGTAAGTACTGAACAATGAAAACATCTGATTTGGCAAGGTTTCTAAAATTGGCCAAGCTCTAATACTTATTTTTCCTTATACTGTATCAGACTCAAAAAACTCTCTTATATCATAAAATGGATTCTGAGTTAGCCAATCATAGATATTATTTTTAAAAGAACGAAAAGGTAGCAGCTTTGTGTCAACATGCAGCTTGTTAAATAATTTAATACATATAATAGGGTAACTATTGGCACAAACACTTAATCTACTATATGGCACATCAATGAAAGACTGTTTTCTTGTATTATATGCATGAACATCCATTCTAAGGGGAAAGTCAGCAGAGTTTTTCTTTACATGCAATAAACATACAAAGATATACAGATTGACAACCGTAAGAACCTTAGTTCTAGCAAAAAGTGGTTTACAGTGCTCAAAGAAAGAAGATTTAGTAACAATCCTGATTGCCTTTTTTTGCAGCAAGAGTACATTTTTAATGTGACAACTGTTTCCCCAGAGGATCAAGCCATAACTTAAGATTGAGTGAAAGAAAGCATAATATGCAGGCAGAACATATGTTTCAGGAACTAACTTAACAAGGTTACTTAATAAATAAATTACTCGAGCAAGTCTGTTACATACAAATTCAACATGCGGATACCAACTCACATAAATTTGTGCTAACTTGGAAATTATGTCCTTGTTGCATTTTATTCCTGGTGACTTTATGATACTTTTTATGTAAAATGTTAATTATTGATAATATGTTTTACTTTGATATAAGAAATAAATAAATCTTTTATAATTGTATTTGTATTATTGACTTTTTACATTAATAACATTTTATTAGTTACCATTTTTTTCTTTAATATCAAGATATAATCTCTAGGTTTAGCCTAATATTCCTCGTATGTTTTTCATTTACTCATGGTAAAGAAACACTAAAACAAATGACTTAGCCTCTAACAACTCATTTAAATAAAAACCTAGTTTTTTTAATTTTCCATTGGTATTAGTTGTATTTAATCAGCAGCGTTTGAATTTCGATGCATTATCTTATCGAATAAATATTTAAGTTTCTCATGTTTAAGTAACATTTTTAATTTGTGAAAATGAACTTGTTTAAGCGTCATAATTATTGAACTATGTAATAAAAAGGCAAGATTTTAGAGATCTTCACCGAACAACCCAGAAACCCCCCTAGGAAGGTAAGTACGTGCTTAGTATAAACACCTGCAATTGTCCTATTAATTTGCAGTAATAGGTAATTGTGAATATTCTCAGAATATTCCCAGATGGATATAAGTTGAATTTGCCCTGCATATGCCTCTGGGAACGTGGTAGTCACATTTACAGTTGAATGGGGATATGCCATGAATATTCATGGGTAAATAGGAATGCTCCCAGAACACCCCCAATGGAATTCATGGGGATGTACCATGAACATCCATATAGAATATACCAGGCACAATAAAAAGAGATTCTGTTTATTCTGACTTTGTTGCATCATTTTGTTAGAATATGCCTGGAACATTCCCTGGAGAATATTCCAGGTATATTTCACAAGGTTCCATGAATGTTCCTTGAAAGTGCTGTGGTATATTTCCAGAATATGGCACATGTTGGACATGGAATACCAGTAGGGTATATTGGACATTCCTGGCTCAGGAGGGACAGGAGGGACGCCCCCCCCCGAGCCCCCCCCCTCGCGAATTTTTTTTTTTTGCGAATTTTTTTTTTTGCGAATTTTTTTTTTTTTGCGAATTTTTTTTTTTTGCGAATATTAACCTAACCTAACCTAACCTAACCTAACCTAACCTAACCTAACCTAACCTAACCTAACCTAACCTAACCTAACCTAACCTAACCTAACCTAACGTAACCTAACCTAACCTAACCTAACCCATCCTAACCTAACCTAACCTCGGATCAGATTTCCGATTGCAGATTCTTGTTCGTCTAGTCGAGCCGAGAAATTTGAGTACCCACAACGTACATTTGGACGATGTAGGGGGGGGGGGGGCTATCTCGGTTACCATAAGTCGGATTTGAATTCTGATTGCAGATTCTTGTTCGTCTAGTCGAGCCGAGAAATTTGCATACCCACAAAGTACATTTGGACGATGTAGGGGGGGGGGGGCTATCTCGGTTACCATAAGTCGGATTTGAATTCTGATTGCAGATTCTTGTTCGTCTAGTCGAGCCGAGAAATTTGCATACCCACAAAGTACATTTGGACGATGTAGGGGGGGGGGGCTATCTCGGTTACCATAAGTCGGATTTGAATTCTGATTGCAGATTCTTGTTCGTCTAGTCAAGCCGAGCAATTTGCATACCCACAAAGTACATTTGGACGATGTAGGGGGGGGGGCGGGCTATATCGGTTACCATAAGTCGGATTTGAATTCTGATTGCAGATTCTTGTTCGTCTAGTCGAGCCGAGTCATTTGAGTACCCACATCGTACACTTTGGATGATGTTTACAAAAAAGGGGCCCGCACCACACTTTTGACCTTTTTTTTTTTGCATTTTTGGAATCTCCTCGTCAAGCCGAGTATTCTCAGTACCCACATGACATACTTTGGATAATTAATACAAGAGTTGAACAGGGTAACGCTACAACCAACAGAGCTAGCCCATCAGCGCTTGCGGTCAATTGAACTACCAGTGAATGCAAATTTTGAGGAGAATATAATTGCAATGCTTTGAACATATACTGCAAAGGGGGGTGTATCGATACACCCCCCTTCAAGTACTCTGCACCGAGGCAGCTGTTCGCACAACCGACTGACGCGTCCAGTCTACTGTCTGGGAATGCGGATGTTGTAATTTGATACCTCGACTGGAGGGTGCAGGTGTTCACACAAAAAACCGACAAGTCGAGACCTGTCTGGGAATGCGGATGCTGTAATTTGATACCTCGACGGGAAGACGGCTGACCCTTCCAGGAACCCATTATAGTCCGCCCGTATCGAGTTCCATTAGAGCAGGGTGGTCTTTACCCCAGACAGCGGTTGAGAGTTTTTGCCCCGACCTTCTCCGGAATCCATTAGTGGGGATAGTCACCCACATCACCAGCCCTCCCTCAGTTCAGTTCGAGAGTTCAGTGCGTGAAGACGTGTTAGTCCGATCCTGTTCCGTTCTACGCGATTTGTGTTAGTTGCTGATTATCATCATTTGCGATTTGCGATTTGCGTAAAGCACCTTTGAACTATTTAAAACGTACGTGTTGTGCTGTATTGTTTGTGATTATCAAAACTTATAATCCATATTAAAGATGAACGCCACACACGTTTGTACCATTTGTGGTTGTATTTTCGTGCGTAGAAACAATTTGGTGCAACACCACATCAGATTCCACGGCTTGAGACCACAACTACCACCACCAACACCAACGCAGCAAGGTACGTTTTTTGCGTTGCATTATTGTTTTAATCATACCTAAATGTTAGTAATATAGGAATACGTTATGCAATATAACCGCAGAGTGATAAAATAATTTTTATTTAACAGCTTTAACTATTTAGCACGAATAGAGAACTCTGTTTTTTAAATTTAAAATTACATGACTATATCAATATAATTTAATGTTAATAACTTATGTTATTGCTCGCCCCATCAAGTCAAGTCATCAGAGTACCCACATTACAAACTTTAAAAAACAAATTTAACCCCCCCCCCCGAGAAAGGCCCAAAGGGGGGGGGGGGGCACTGAGAATTTGAAAGTACTCTAAACAAAGGTAGGTGTTAAACATACTTCACAATCTAATCGTTTTGTGCGTTTGCAGATGGAGTAGCTGCATGTCGGCTTTGTCGAGCCACATTCGTAGACCGGGGAGCTTTAGAGCGTCACATGGAAGTGAACCACCGAGTCATTCCACCCCGGCAGGTGATTGATGCTCCGCAGACGACTGCCTATGTCAATCAACACTCCGTTGAAGGTGAGAATCCACATTAAAATAACTTTTTCCCCTTGAAACTAATTACCTTTTTTATAATTATTTAACTAGGTACATGAAGAAGAATGAGACCGTGACAACTGGTGTACTATTGATTTAATTGCTAGGGGGGAGATTTTCGCTCCCCCTAACACATAATGGGTTAGGGGGAGATTTTCGCTCCCCCCATACGTCAGGAATTGTTGAAGACTGGAACAAGAATGAGACCGTGACAACTGGTGTACTATTGATTTAATTGCTAGGGGGAGATTTTCGCTCCCCCTAAAACATAATGCTTCTTTAGGGTTGGCGCAGCTCATTATTGCAGCTACATCCTTAGCCTTGAACCCCGAATCATGAATGTAGACAAACAGTACAGAAGATTACATTCCCTGTTTGAAACTTGATATTTTTAATTAACAAACTTAACTTTGAAATGTGATTCTCGAGAGAGGGGAATTTGTATCTTTAGTTATCCTAATCTGTTTTTTATTTTTATTTTCAGATGAAGGACCGGGTCCTGGCCACCACACATGCCATGAATGCGGTCGCCGTTTCCGTCGTGAAATACACCTGCGTCGACATGTGGATTCGGTACACAGCAGAGTCCGCAGGTTCATATGCGGCACATGCGGCGCCGAATTCAAGAGGGAAGACAACCTTCGTCGCCACACCAATCAATTTCACGGCAATGGTCAAGAACGAAGATTCCCTTGCTCATACTGCGGTCAGGAGTTCAACCAGCTGTTCAACAAGGACCATCATGAGCGGATCTCTTGCCCGATCATGAAGGACCTGATCCGGAACCGAGTGGCTATGGTGCAGGACGAACCCCAGCCAGGACCCAGCACGGAGCCACAACCCGGTACGAGCACACACCAGCAACCCGATGATGTTGAGATGACTGGAGCAGGACAGTCAAGCCCCGTATTCTCACTCATTCAACGGGGTTTCCGCAACCGCCTCCTAACCTACCGTCTGCAGCGACCAATGGAGAATCTCGTCACAATCGGAGAAGTGATGGCACTGTTGATTGTGAGTCTTACGGAGTTGCTTGAGAACACCTTGGCGAAACACCGCAGCATTAAGGTCAACTTGAAGCTGGAGTGTGAATTCCAAAATGTGCACAACAACACCTGCCTGCGCAACTTCAAGACGAAGATGACTCCGCTGACGGTGACCTCGGACCTGAACCAGTACATCACAGCAGCTTTTGCGAAGCTTATCAGAGAGAAGGCTGAGTGTGATCATATCGGCTCCGGGTGGACATACCTTCGCGTTCGTGATTTGGAGGTCGGCATCAACGAATACACTCCTCTAGGTGAAGATGGTCGAGCTTGGCTCCCACTGCCTACGTCTCTGGAGAACACCAAAGCAGTCGTCAACGTATCGAACGCCGATGAGCGGTGTTTTATGTATGCGGTCCTGGGAAAGTTTGTTCAAGAGAACCCCGATAGACCGGCAATGTACACCGACGATATCATCGCCCGATACGATTGGACCGGCCTTCAATTCCCCGTTGCTCTGAAGAGTATCAAGACGTTTGAGCGGACAAACAACATCAGTATCAACGTCTATGGTATTGATCACACGTGCGTGGGTCAGAAACCTGACGGACGACCAAAGTACCAGGACACCGTCTTCCCCTTGAAGATTTGTAGGCAGGAGCGTGAAGACCATTGCGACCTTTTGTACGTGACAACGGACGGTGATAGTCACTACGCCTACATCAAGGACCTTGGTCGACTGATCCGTCCCCAGCTTACAGCACATATGGGCAGCATATTCATCTGTAAGCGGTGCTTCGCGCACTTTGACAACCGTCCGAACAAGCTTGGTCTGACAGGTGCACAGCGTCTGGAGGAGCACAGGCGATACTGCTCCGCTTCAGCCCCTATTCGCATGGATACGCCGAAAAAGACAGAAATCAAATTCAGCCATCCAGAGTTCACCCGACGCGAGCGTTTCACCATTTACGCGGACTTTGAGTGTGCTCTACTGCCGACCGCGGAGATGGATGAACAAGTGGATGAACCGCACGGAGGAGTAGCCACCCACATCCACATCCCATACGCCTTTGCGTACCAGATCATCGACTCGTACGGACTTGAGGAGTTTGAGCCTCGAGTCTACTTCGGGGATGATGCGTCAAAGACATTTATGGAGATGTTGAAAACTGATGTTGAGCGATTGTGGAACTTCCTGTACGAAGCAAGAAATCTGCGCCCTGTCCTGACCCCAGCCGAAACGATGCAGTACAACTCGACAGCGTATTGCTACCTCTGCGGATCGGCATTTTCAAGCGAAGACCCAAAGGTTCGTGATCACAACCACGCGCCGCCCTACGAGTTCCGTGGCGCTGCGCACAGATCATGTAACCTACGCTACAGGGAGCAGCGAGTAGTCAACTGCTACTTCCACAACCTCTCCAACTACGACGCTCACTTCATAGTGCGGGAGTTGGCGGTCGACCCCGGTGATGTTGAGGTGTTGGCGCACACGGAAGAGCGGTACATCGCTTTTACGAAGCGGTTCCTGTTCGACCGAGCGGCGGCACCGGTTGGGATGCAAGGGCGTGGAAAAAGACAGCCAGGATTCAGAGTCAGGTTCCTAGACACCTACAGGTTCCTGGCTTTGAGCCTCGCCAGCCTCGCAGCCGCACTTCCACCAACTCAACTCTTGGAGACGAGGAAGAGATTCCCCGAAGACCACCTCTTCGATCTAGTCCGTAGGAAAGGCGTGTTCCCGTACAACTTTGTAACGTCGAACGCCGTATTGGAAGATACTACGGAACTGCCTCTGCAGCGAGATTTCCACAACGACCTGACCCTGGAGGACATAACGGATGCAGACTACGAGCATGCTCGCAACGTGTGGGAAACCTTCGGTTGTAGGAACCTCAAGGACTACGCCGAGAAGTACCTGCGCTGTGACATTGCGCTGTTGACTGACGTCTTTGAACGCTTCAGGGACACGTCGATGGCTGAATACGAACTAGACCCTGCGCACTACTACACCCTACCGTCATACGCCTGGGATGTCATGTTAAGGACCTGTCGAGTGGAGCTTGATACGATACAGGACTTTGATATGTACCTCTTCTTCGAGCAAGGCATCAGAGGAGGTATTTCCCAGGCGATCACCAGACACGCCAAGGCCAACCATGATGGATGTCGCCCTGAAGATCGACGACCTGAAGAGCCAACGAATCACCTGCTATACTTGGACGCCAACAACCTTTACGGTTGGGCCATGTCCCAGTGTCTTCCACAGGGAGACTTCCAATGGCTCAGCCGAGAGGAGATCTCGTCCCTGGATATTGCAGCGTTGGACCCCGAAGGACCCACGGGCTACGTCTTGGAAGTTGACCTTCGCTACCCCGCCCACCTGCACGACCTTCACAAGGATCTCCCCTACTGCTGCGAGACCAAACGTCCGCCAGGAGGGAAATTCAAGAAGCTCGTTACGACTCTGGATGACAAGAAGAACTACATCTGTCATTACAGAATCCTGCAGCAGGCGCTGGAAAACGGACTGGAGCTTGCGAACGTGCATCGCGTCATCTCGTTCCGTCAGTCTCGGTGGTTAGAGAGCTACATCCTAATGAACACCGAACTGAGGAAGAAGGCCACGACCAAGTTTGAACAAGACTTTTTTAAGCTTATGAACAATGCGGTCTTTGGCAAGACGATCGAGAATGTTCGCAAGCGAATGAACTCTAAGCTGGTGTGTACGCCGGAGATGTTCAGGAAGTATGTAGCCAAGTCAAACTTCCTGGACCGAACCTACTTCAACGAGGACGTTGCCATTGTACACATGTCGAAAGTCAATATCGTCCTGGACAAACCGCTCTACGTCGGAATGTGTGTCCTCGATCTGAGCAAGTGGCTCATGTACGACTTCCTTCGAAAGATGAAGAACCGCTACGGCGACCGTCTGAAGGTTGACTACATGGACACTGACAGCTTCGTGTTCGACATCCAGACTGAAGATGTTTATAAGGACATGATGGAGCATCTGGACGATTTCGACACCAGTGCGTACCCCCAAAACCATCCATGCTACAGCCCCGTCAACGCAAAAGTCATCGGAAAGTTCAAGGATGAAGCGAACGGTCTTCCGCTGCTCGAGTACCTCGGTCTCCGCTCGAAACTATACTTCATGGATATAGTCGAGTTCGAGGAGAGGACTGAAGATGACGAGTTGCAGGTCATGACAGTGAAGCGCGCCAAGGGAGTCGCTAGAGGTGTTGTAAAACACAATCTAACCTCTGACGACTATCGGGAATGCCTCTTCAATGGCGTGTTGAAGAGAACCATCAACACCAGGTTCCAGTCCCGAAACCACCGCGTCTTCACAGTTCAAGTCGACAAGCTATCCTTGAGCTGTAACGATGACAAACGCTACATCCTTCCGGACGGTGTAAACACACTGCCTTGGGGACATGTTGACGTGCCACCTCAGCCCGAAGACATCCCTCAAGACGATGAAGAGGCGGAGGATGAGGAGCGTTGAGTGGTTGTGTCATATTACCAAAGACCCTGACTTGACTTGTAAATTTCCGATTTTGCTAAACCTAGTCATTAGTTTGTATCGAGTCTCGTAAAACTTAGAAATGTGCTCCTTTGTTCTTTTTGTTCTAGTCGTTAGTTTGTGTCGAGTCTCGTTTTGCTAGCCAAACACAAATGTTCAGGAGCACATACTCGATGTAAAATATATATAAGGTGTGTAAATAAATAGCCAAATTGTTCGTATATACATTTGTCTTTTTTTTTCCTCCCCTCACATAGTCTTAAGATTCAAAAGTAAACTACCAATTCAAATGTCTGACTACTTGCTAAAAGTGTAATTGCTAAAGGAGGCTAGGATATGAATGTTACTTTAGAATCATTGTATGATAGGTATGTCCAAAATTGGGTCAGACCTAGTGTTTTCACCAACACGCAAGGGGGGTGAAAGGGGGGTGTATCGATACACCCCCCTTTCACCCCCTTTGCAGTATGTGTTCAAAGCATTACATTCATCTTTTACGTCAAAATTTGCATCCAATATCTGTTTTGCTCGTTCAATATGTGTCTGTCTGACTAATTGCTAAAAGTAAATACTAAAGGAGGTGAGGATGGGAAATAATAAGAATGTTTCTTTTTTTTATTCTGAGTACACAACTAGTTTATTGAGAAAAATGCAAAATTTCAAAACTCAATTGGTATACATTTGTGCAAAGAGTCTTCTGATCAGTGCATCGTTGTGGCCGACAGAAGAGTGTTCAAAGAGCTGCACAAAGTCCTTCATCTTCATGCCGTAGTGGGTGCGGCAGTACAGGAATACAAGGCAGTATTGACCGCAGACCAGAGTGTTGTCACTTTGAAGGCGATGCTCGTTGTACAGGTAGCGACGAGCGTTGCGTCTCAGGAATCCTTGGTAGAATTGAAGATGTGGCGGTTGACCGTAGCTGTCAAAGAATTCAATTATTCCTCCTCCTTTGTTAAGGTAGAAAGCGACCCAGTGAGTGCCGTCTTCATTGTGTGGATCAGTGTTCACAATCATAGCAGTAGATGGTGAAATATAATGGGGCAATTGATCCGCAGCGTAGACACCAACATTCTGTACGGGCAGTTTAGCCATACACTTTTGTATCTCTAAGGTATTCATTCTACTGTGTCGACGCCACAGTCAGTAGTAGGAGTAGTAGTACTAGTAGCAAAACAAAAGCAGGAACTGGTATCACTCTCACCATCGTCAGCGTAATCATCAGCGTCAGCGATATTTGTACTTAGATGTAACCAACTGCGTAATGTGATGCAATTGGCTAGAGCGCAACGTGTGTGAGCTGTTCTGTGGTGGCGGCATCGCACTGCGTTTGTTGATAGTAGACTGTTGATTGACGATAGTGATCCGCAGCCAATATCGTTGATATCCATGACATTAGTAGTACAGTGATCCGTGATGAAATTGTATCGTACAAACTCTTTTTTCTCAGCACCTTTGACGTAGACAATCGGTCGTTTGGCGATACATGCACGTAACTTTTCCTCTAGCACATGATACCAGATATCACCTTGGTCCCATTCCAATCCGTGACAGTGTTTTGTGAGCCAATAGCTTTCACGCAGTTTCTCTTGTGATAGGAAATCTCGACTGAATGGTGATTTGGCGATATGATGCATTAGCAGTGTTCCACTGACCAATTCCAAGACGCACACTTCCTTTAGAATGTAGTCATTTGCGTTGTCCTTGAAACATTGAAAATCTACAATAATTGGAGATGCGGAATTTTTACGCGGTACTCTGCATAAACGATCCATCTTGTGCGAGTGTTGGTTGTAGACTGAGGAGGAGGAGGACGATGACGCCGCTGCCGACGATCTAACCACCAAAGTCCGCAGACACGTTGCGATGACGATCGATTTCTATGACGTTGTCAAACTCTGCGTATACCAGACAGTTGACAGTCTCTGTGAGCCCCGTGTCGAAAGCAATCTCCATACGCACACTGCCGTTGCGCACTAGGTTCCAATGAGTCGTATCGCTTGCTGACATATCAGGTGTTAGATCGAATGCCATCAGACAGTATCCATCGTCGTAATCGTCTCTATTTATGAGATTACCAGCATCGCTAAAGTGTATGCCGGAGCCTGAAAACAGACTGTGATACGCCATCACGTATTTTCCCTTGCCGGTTTCGTAGTGTGGTTGTAGCGGTTTGGACGGCACTTGTTCACCGTCCACGTACAGCGAGAAGTAGTTGGTTTTGAAATTTTGAAAGTTAAATGGATTCTTTTTTAAATCGCCATTATAAGCGGCGTTGGTGACCAGTCCGACAATGATTCGTTTCGGCACTTGACCTAGAAACACATTGTCCAAAGTTTTGCTCCTCACTCCAAACGGCAGTGTGAATGTTTTCAATTCCACTCTAGTGATTGGGTATTTAGCTGTGCCGGTCTGAAGCGTTTTGCTGTGCGCCAACAGTACAGTGGGGCTAACTTTACACCTTCGTATCCAGAGATTCGCATCAACAATGTGCACCTTGTAGTCACCATCATCCGACATAATGGAGAAGGAATCTTTTGATCGGATCAGTTTAAAACGCAGTTCCACACCGTTCAACAGGAACTTGTTCTGATTACACATGTCCACATGTAGGCGACCGAGCATATCGATTTCACGACTTTTATTTGTCATTTTTCGTCTCGCCTTTAGTCCATCGTTATCGTCCAGAGTATTGTCCATATAGCCGGCATCGTCCGCGTTCCACAATCCACATGTTAAATGTGATTTCCTAGCATCATAGCCGTAATTCAGCAATGTTTCAATATACGCTCGATATGCATAAGTGTTGTTTTGTGGTGTGACCAGTTTCTGATTCATACTCATATCGACTTGACTGAATAACGTGTGCAGCCAATTGTTGACTGGGCCAATTTTGTTCGATTCATCGGCATCTGCGATTGCCGCTCCTGTCGACTTGACAATAGACGCTGTAACTTCCAACATTGTTTGCGAAAGATCGGTGTATTCTTCGCCGTTGCCGGGCACAACAAACTCGATGGGCGAATCATCAGTCAGTGTGGAGATTGGTTTGTACTGAATCCATTTGCCGCTCTCGATACTGGTCTGCGTCGGCGGTAGGGAGAATAAGTCCAATTCCGTCTTGACGCATTCACACGACTTTTGATGTAGAAACGACATTGCTAGCGTGTGTGTTAATTGAATATATCACGTACGGAAGTTCTCCTCACTGCTTTCCTCGTCTTCCTTCTAACTGTCCTTCTCTTCTTGCTGCTGCTCTTGCCCTTCTTCTTGGATGACGACGACCTTCCTCGAAGGAGTTTCGTCAAAGACTGCGGTGTGACACGACGGCCGCCGAACATGGCGCGCTTCGCGTTCCTCTTACGCGAGAGTCTCGCGTTAGTCTTTCGCGCAGGAGTAGCGCGTCGGTGTTTCGCGGTATTCTTTCGCGTTACGCGACGGTGTTTCGCGCGAGAGCCACCGCCGCCACTTAGCACACGTTGAAGTTTGCCGTCCGCCCTGCGTTTTAGCGAGTCTGTAAACTGGCTGAAATGATCTCTAGCGGCTTCTTTGGGATCCCGCTGGTGCATGGCCATGTCGCCCAAGAATCCAACACCGGATTTCAACGCCTCTTTGGCCACAGCAGAGGCTCCCGACTTGAGTAGCGGTGTGATGGTGCAGAACATACCGCCTAGGAAACTTCCAATTCCATGTCCGCGCTGGTAGGGTGCACCGCGAAATACCCTATCGATACTGCCGCCGGTCTGCTGCAACTGTTGGCGACGGTAGTAAGCCAAGTAGGGATCGTTTGTATTCATAATTGCTGAGCTACTCTTTTGAAATGAAGCTTCACGTACGACGTCCCAAAGAGGAATGACGCTTTTTTACTAGCGTGATCCCTTAGGTCAATATCGATCGTTTCAAATGTTCCTTTCATAACTGGCGCATAATGAGGACTGATGAAATGCACAGTCTTATGCGCGCCGTGTGTGTAGTTATCTCTGTCAATGTTGATAATCTTCAAAAGTGGCGCTGTAGTGTCGCCAATCAGCTGCGGTTCAATCAGATCACAATACACGTACAAGTGTGTCGGCAGTCCCATAGTCAGATTTGGTGGCCATATCGCTGTGAGGTCATTTGTCAAAACGTTCTCGTACGGATCGAAACCCAACTGGAGAGACAGCGCTTCGGTGAAATGCACTTTGCTTATACCGTCCACCATTGTCGTGATATTGACTCTGTCCTGCTCTTTGTCATACTCAAAGTACAAGTACTGGGTTACATCCTCGCTTTATTGATCATTTTCAATAAATCGGTTATGTTCTTGTAATAACCGGGTTTCATCTTTAGCATAATGTGCTCGACGCTGAGTGTGACGGGTATACTCGGCAGAACGAGTTTATAGTCGAGCCAAATACACGATTCCTCGTCCACAGTCATAAAGGAACATGGATAATGCGCTTCGACCAAAGCCATCTCCCACTCGCCATCGCCTTCTAATCGAATTTGTCTCGGCAGATGTGTAGTGTACTTGGACACTGTGTTTTTTGGAAAATAATCCTTTGAGCTGTTGCTGGGCAATGTCAAATAGAACTGGTTGCTATTAGGCATTTTGCAAATCTTGCGCTCCTACCCAAGAATTGAACTCGTCTCCGTAACCTGCCCACTTGACGAAATAACGCTTACTGCGACCACGACCCTTAGCGTCTAGTATTTCAGCAATCTTGAACAGATGGTCGTTGTATATTGTCACTTTTTGTAATTCGTATTCGTAAAACTGACCAGTCACTTGTTCACCGTTGAGATCCGACAAAGTGTACATTGGCAGAGGCATCAATGTGTTTACACGACGCACCACAAACACTTCTTTACTCCAATTAGTCTCGTAACCTTTTGCGAATGTACCCTTCTCCTTAGATATGCGCACTGTGGTGCCAACTGTCAGTTTTGCCTTAACACGACGCGGCATCTTACCGAACATGCGACGCCATACCTGATGCAATATTCGCTTATTGTCAACAGTCACATCGACTGGTCGTATTCTGTTGCCTAGACTCTTGTGAGCGCTGTTGTTGTATGCACTAACCAGTTTGTCCAACGCATCTACGTAACGATATGTGTTTTTGTAAGTCAAATATCGCCACATGCGTGTTTTCAAAGTGCGATTCACGCGTTCCACTACGGCCGCTTTAACATCTGGGTTTTGTGTAGTGACATAGATGATTCCGTATTGTTTGAATAACCTTTTCGTCTTGGCACCGGTGAATTCAGTACCTTTGTCAGTTTGTAAACAGCGAGGTGTGTCGGTCGCTTCGGCAAATATCTCCTCGAAAGCGTTGGCCACTTCAGCTCCTTCTTTCCGCCTCAACGTTCGCACATACAGGTGTTTGCTAAACACGTCTATTACAGTCAGTAGGTAGTTGACGCCGTCGTTGTGTTTACTAAGACCACGCATATCGTTCAAGTCCGCTTGCCACAATTCAAATGGACCATACACTATGTAAGGATTGCGCGGGAAACGCTTGCGTGCTGGTTTGTGCAATGTGTAAGTGTCCTGTGTTTGTAACCATTCAATCACTTTGCGTTTTGAAACTGGTTTTGCAGCTCGCGCTAAAGGAGCTACACCGCCATACGACGAAGGTTCGATGGGATTGTAATACAAACGCTCCATAATACTGAAAACCTATCCTGTGTACGTTTCCCACTTGTCCAAATTTGACGACGGCTTGTTTCTAGTTAGAAGATCAAACTGCCCTGTCGGTGTAGATGTTACACGTTTTCCTCTTGCCGATCGAAGCCGATTTACTAGCGGTGTTCTCAGTATTGATTCAGTTGATGTGTCTTCCACGTCATCGTCTGATCCTTCTCCTCCTGTGAATGATGATCGATATTCGGCATTTATTTCCTTTAGTGCTCTTAGATTATTCATATAGTCCTTTGGCACGTTCATCGCTTTCAATGCGTTGAGCACTTCCCGCCATCCTGGCGGTATGTAATCACGCATACGCACCTTTACTATGCAATTTAAGATATCCACTAGATTTGAGTCTGGGATTTTTACACCGTTGATGTACACTGAATAGCCACTGTCCCAACTGATTAAGCTGCCGTCACGTTTCATGAAACGTAAAAGATTGCGGGCATCAGATCTGTAAGTTTTGGAAAACGTTTCCACAATCTCTTCCACTGGACCACCTTCCGCAGCGGGGTGCGATCGTTGACTATGTTCAAGCCCACCCGTCTCCACGATTGGTATGCTAATCGGTTGGCGTCTATTCTCTGCAATATGCAAGAAGCGATGTAACGCTTGTTTGTACAATTTCCACTTTTCACTATCGTCCATACGTTTGTTATTCAATATTTGTTGCATCTCCGCGTCGAGGCTGTTTTCACTGGATAGATTAGTCGGTCTGTTATCCGTAGCATTTGATTGCAGTCGATCAATCAACTCTTGCGGCACAACTACCATCTTCTTCGCATGTTCCATTTTTGTGCTAATGGCTAGCTACTTTTCTAAAGTGTAACTTCACGCACGACGTTCCAAAGTGGAATGGCAAATGATTACCAATGTTATCTCTTAAGTCAATTTCCACACTGTCAAAAGATCTATTCATAACAGGCACATAGTGCGGATCGATGAATGATGTTGATTTATGCAATCCGTATACATAAGTAGACGTGGATATATTGACAATTTTCAATAACGGTGCGACTGTATCGCCGACCATCTGCGGCTCGACTAAATCACAATACACGTACATGTGTGACGGTAAGCCAAGACGAATGTTGGGCGAACGGATGCTTTTGTTAACTGCATCACCTTCCAGCGTCAATTCATTCGGATCGAACCCCAATTGAAGCGCTAACGTTGGACTTAATGTAATTTTTCCAACATCAGTTCCCATCGATACTTCAATGAATTTGTTGTATGAGTTTTCAACGGTGAACTTTACACCAAAAGTAATCGCTAGTTCTTGTGAATTGATATGATCACACAATTCTTGAATATTTGCGTAATCACCAGTCTTCAATTTAATTCTGTGGTTTTGTTTTGGAGTAGCAGACACTACCGGTGTTACATCGGCAGTGCTGTCCATAACCCGCGCCAACGCTTCTATGTTCACTTTTGCTTCCTCTTGCGGTTGTATGCAAATGTCAATTGTTTCGTCATTACCGACAGATAGAAATGTCATTGGATAGTGCGCTTCCACAAGTGCAATTTCCCAGTCGCCAGCGTCCAGTTGAATAGCTCTCGGCAAATGTGTTATATAATTTGCAACTGTATTTTTCGGATAATACTGCATCGAACTGTTGCTGGGCAGTGTCAAATAGAACTGATTGTTGATGCCAGCCATTTTTATCTACTCAGTGCTGCTTGTAGTACTGCGCTCAAAAGTAATGGTATAAAGATTCCACCGCCTTTTTGTATGAGATACTTTCGTTTCTTTGACCAGCCTTCGCCGCGTTTCACCAATCGACGTAGCGTCGCCTTGTGTTTGCTTAACTGACTTTTACTCTTCTTCGCCAGAGGAACGTTACCTCGCAACACGTTGTATGCGCACTCACACACTGAGCGAATGCGGCTCTTGTCACACACCTTTAACAGTGCCTTCCGCTCCTTGGGTGTTGCGTGTATTAAAGCCGTAAGCAGAGCTGCGTCCTTCCGCAAGCACGACATGATTACTACTGATGGCGAAATTACCTTTTCTTTGGCAAGTACACATAGTTGGTAGAATCGTCTGGAAATATGCAACTTCGTATTCGCATATTTTCGTCTGTTGATTGTTTCAAGTCTATCAGTAGGTAGCCGTGTGGATTCCTAGTAGCGTCAGCGTACGCCTCCTCGATGAATTTCGGGCTGTCTGGATATATTTGTCTGGCCAAGTACCTAATCTGAACTCTATCTCTAGGATTCTTAAAACACACAATGTAATGCGCATTCAGTGAGATGTCCCTCTGCCCGCGTCCTTGATGAAACAAATTTTGTGTAATGAAAAACACACTAATGTTGCGATGATGGCAACCTTTTGTGAAAAGATCCACCACACGGTTGTCGGCCTCACGCATCATATCGTCTATAATCACAAGTATCGGCTCGTTACCAGAAAAATCCTCCAAGTTTGGTAGACCTTCTACGTGGTTAATGGTGTCATTTTTCGAGTCACCACCACCACCACCACCACTACCATAATGCCAGTTTATACTGGTAAATGGCGTGTCACACATTTCTGTAATGTGTTTTATAAACTTTGACACAAACTGTGACTTGCCACAACCCGAAGGTCCCGCCACAATGGCTGAGAACGGATGTTTCCACATCAAGCCCATGATTACTACTGAGCTACTAAACACCTCACAGTTACCATACTCACACTCTTAAACTTACTACCAAAGGACATTTTTGGGGTTAAGTGAAATAAATAACACAGTGGTTATGTTCTGAACGTGACTATAAGTATTGACTACGAAAACTAATTTACAAAGGTATTAACATAATCTTCAAGTCTTGCTTTACATAAACTCCAACGGTGTGAATCTGCTATTGGAACCCCTCGGGCTGCGCTTCACCAAGCGAAGGCGTTCTCCAAACCCGCTGTTGTAGCGCTCGATGTCGGTGTTGCTCAGGGCCTCGTTGAAGCGCCTAGGCAGGTAGACTCGCAGAAAGAAGTCGTCCCCGACCTGCCCCTCCAGGATCACGATGATCGTCTCGCCAAAGGGTGTGATGGCTCGCTCCATCGCAGTGATGAGATAGCCGCATTCCTCTCGGAGATCGGCTATCCTGGTGTAGAGTGGAGAGTCAGACTTGCAGTTGTTGAGGGTAGCTCTCAGGTCCGCGGTTGTTGCAGTGCCGTTCAAAATCGAAAACTCTGGCTTGAAAGTGCTGCTGCTCGACATCTCTAGTAGTAGTAGTTGGAGTAGGTCTGTGTGAGGTGGTGGTCTGGTGGCGAATGATGGTCAATCGGGCGGGGCCCCGCCTTATAAACCCTCGCCGCCATTTTCTTCTACGTGGGTGGTCCGAAGGGTCGGGCGCAGGTGTTCACACAAAAAACCGACGCGTCGAGACCTGTCTGGGAATGCGGATGCTCTAGTTGAATGCCGGCGCCACTCGTTGTTTCTTCCTCACAGCTCGCTTCTTAGGCATTGGCTGCGAAACTGCGCTGCGTTGTGTAACAGTTTGAGTTAAGCCTGTAATTTTCGGTACTCCTGTTGATTTATAGATCCACATGTTTTCCACTTTATCAACTACTTGTTTAACACTTTGGTGCATTTCACCATCTTTGTCCAAAAATAAACCGCACATGAACACCATATCTGTACCATCGTACATTTCCATTTTCAATAAAATTTGCCCTTTGTTTCCCGGGTTTTGAACAGCAAACGTATTCCCATCGTCCATCCATGACACTATGGGAGAATCATCTGTTGGTTTTGGTACCCATCCTGGTTTCTTGGTTTCCACTTCGATGGGAGTTGGTCTCCTTCGTCTCTTGCAGGCAGTGGTCGGTTTTACAAATGACGACTGAGGTGATGCCAACGTCTGATCACTAGCATTATTGTTCATAACCTCAATCTCCTGAATAAACGATTTGATATAGTCGTCCGCAGAAGCGTAAGCGTCCATGTTAACGTCCTTACCGTGCGACTTCAACCGTACTACTGACTGGTGTTGCGTCTGCTCACCCTTGAAGTAAACTGTACGCACTCGCTGTCAGACAATATTTCTGTTTGGCGTTCGCTCTTATTCACCCGCTGAAGTCAACTGTTACGTTACGGTGACGATCGATCTCGATGACGTTGTCCAGTTCGGCGTACACTATACAGTTGACGGTCTCGGACAACGCTTTGGAGAATCCGATTTCGATACGTAGATTACCGTTGCGCAGGAGATTCTAGTGACTCGACTCAGCCGCGGACATGTCCGGTGTCAAGTCGAACGCCATAAGACAATTACCGTACGGATAGTCACCTCTCTTGATCTCATTACCTGCGTCGGAGAACTGGATTCCGGTGCCAGTGACCAATGTGTAATAAGAGAGTATATACGTCTCACTGTTCAATGTGTAAACGGGCTGTAACGGTTTGGCCGGTACTTGTTCACCGTCCACGTACAATGCGAGATAATTCATATCGTAGTGTTGAAAGTTGTAGGGATTCTTCTTGAAATCTCCGTTGAACGCAAGATTACTGACCAGTCCAATTATCACACGTTTCGGTAACTGACCGAGAAATGCGCTGTCTAAAGCTTTACTCATTATACCGGAGGGTAGTGTGAAGGATTTCACTTCTACACGCGTGATCGGATACTTGGCCGTGCCGGTCTCGAGAGTTTTGCTGTGCGCCAACAATACGCTCGGATTGATCTTACATCGACGTACGAAAAGACTAATCTCTTTAATTGTCACCTTGTAGGTAGTTAGCGTTTTGGACATTATACAAAACGAGTTTCTGGATCTGTTAAGTTGCAATCGCATCTCGACACCGTTCAACATGAATTTGTTCTGATTGCACAGATCGATGTGCAATCGACCGACCATATCGCAAACATCGCTTTCTTTCGTGTGATCGCGACGCTTTTTCAATCCCTCGTTCAATTCGTCACAATCGTCCATTAGTCCGGCCGAATCTCCAAAAAACAGCTCGCTAGTCAGGTGCGAATTCTTCGCACTACATCCGTAGTTCAATAGGTTTTCCAAGTAGGCACGGTAAGCGTACGTGTTGTTTTGTGGTGACACCAGTTTATGATTGAGATAGAGATCCACTTGACTGAATATCGAGTGGAGCCAATTGTTCACCGGGCCCACCTCTTTAGCAGGTTGCCCACCGTCAGCTTTAGTGTCGTCCTGTTTCACAATAGCGGCTTTCACGTGTAATAACGTTTGTGTCAGGTCCGTGTACTCGTCACCGTGACCGGGTATTACAAACTCTATTGGCGAATCGTCCGAAAGCGATGAGATCGGTTTGTATTGAACCCATTTACCGCTCTCGATGCTGGTCTGCGTAGGCGGTAACGAAAACAAGTCCAGTTCAGTCTTCACACATTCACACGATTTCTGATGAATAAACGACATTGTTATCGAATTAATGTAGACGTCCGTCTTCGAAGAAGTCTATCAAGAGACTGTGGCGTGTCGCGACCCGCGCACCGCTTAGGGGGAGATTTTTGCTCCCCCTAACACATACTGGGTTAGGGGGAGATTTTCGCTCCCCCATACGTCAGGAATTGTTGAAGACTAGAACAAGAATGAGACCGTGACAACTGGTGTTCTGTTGATTTAATTACTAGGGGGAGATTTTCGCTCCCCCTAACACATAATGGGTTAGGGGGAGATTTTCGCTCCCCCATACGTCAGGAATTGTTGAAGACTAGAGCAAGAATGATACCGTGGGTGTTTGACAACTGGTGATTTATTGCTCGGAATTCGATACGGGCGGACTATAATGGGTTCCTGGAAGGGTCGCGTCGCCCTCCCGTCGAGGTATCAAATTACAGCATCCGCATTCCCAGACAGGTCTCGACTTGTCGGTTTTTTGTGTGAACACCTGCACCCTCCAGTCGAGGTATCAAATTACAACATCCGCATTCCCAGACAGTAGACTGGACGCGTCAGTCGGTTGTGCGAACAGCTGCCTCGGTGCAGAGTACTTGAAGGTATATGCAGTATATGTTCAAAGCATTGCAATTTTATTCTCCTTAAAATTTGCATTCACTGTTAGTTCAATTGACCGCAAGCGCTGATGGGCTAGCTCTGTTGGTTGTAGCGTTACCCTGTTCAACTCTTGTATTAATTATCCAAAGTATGTCATGTGGGTACTGAGAATACTCGGCTTGACGAGGAGATTCCAAAAATGCAAAAAAAAAAAAAGGTCAAAAGTGTGGTGCGGGCCCCTTTTTTGTAAACATCATCCAAAGTGTACGATGTGGGTACTCAAATGACTCGGCTCGACTAGACGAACAAGAATCTGCAATCAGAAATCTGATCCGAGGTTAGGTTAGGTTAGGTTAGGTTAGGTTAGGTTACGTTAGGTTAGGTTAGGTTAGGTTACCTTAGGTTAGGTTAGGTTAGGTTACGTTACGTTAGGTTAGGTTAGGTTAGGTTAGGTTAGTATTCGCAACAACAAAAATTCGCAAAAAAAAATTCGCAAAAAAAAAATTCGCAAAAAAAAAAAATTCGCAAAAAAAAAAATTTCGCGAAAAAAAAATTTGGCAAAAAAAAAAATTCGCAAAAAAAAAATTTCGCAAAAAAAAAAATCGCAAAAAAAAAAATTCGCAAAAAAAAAAAATTCGCAAAAAAAAAATTCGCAAAAAAAAAATTCGCAAAAAAAAAAAATTCGCAAAAAAAGTTTGCAAAAAAGTTCGCAAAAAAGTTCGCAAAAAAAAATTCGCAAAGTGTCACAGACGAGACCTCGGGGGGGGGGGGGCGTCCCTCCTGTCCCTCCTGAGCCAGGAATGTCCAATATACCCTACTAATACCCCTAGTTCGTTGTATAATGTTATATGAATATTGCAGAATATTCTTTGTATAATCTAAATATCCTTTGAGAATGAAAATGGAAGATAGTAGGAATATTCCTGTGCTGTGTGGGTAACAGTATAGGTATAGGTATAGTATAGTGTAGGATTGAGTACGTAGGTTTTCTGCAACAAGGAAGAGAAGAAATATGTTTTATGCAATTATAACTCAACCAGATGAAGCTACATACAATCTTTTATTTATTTAGGTTCACGAATAAGGGAGATACACAACTTAACTTATTCTCCATAAGAATAACGTTAGGGCTGAGTACGCGGGTTCGCTGCTACAGGGACAATAAAAAAAATACCATTTTTTTGTGCAAATATCAATATAACAAGACTAGGTGAAGCCATATACCAAGTTTCATCAATATACAATAATAAATAATCAAGATATAAAATTATATTTATTCTCCATAAGGATAACAAGGGACAACGTACTGTGTTTTGCACTTTGAATTTTGCCGCAACGGTTGGACGTAGAATCACAATTTAAACACCAAAATTATTATTTTTTAGAGCTTTTACAAATGTGCAGTTTTAAATAAAATTAACTGAGGAAAAGCTAAAAACCTTTTTCCCATAAGATTAACATGGGAAATATTATGATTATGTTATATAGATTTTCTCCGCAACCACTTAACCTAAGTTGATGATTAAAAATACTAAAATATTTTTGTTTAAGCTATACCAAATGGCTGTAACTAAAATTGAGTATTTTTGAAATTATAGGGTTAAAATTGAAAAATTGATTTTTTAAAAATTTTAAACCCCCATAAAACCCCCTTACTATAGTCCGATCGTTCTTGTTTTTGAACTTCAAAACATAAATATTTTTCTGCACATTTGTACCAAATTTCATCAAAATCGTTCGTTTTTTTCAAAAGTTATATTTAAATCAGCTGACTAACTAAATAAAATATAACGGTTTATTTTTTAGCGGTTTTATTTATTAATTTTAGTTACTGTCCCAGAAAAACACATGTTAATACTTGGCAGTTCACCGGTTGATTATAAGCAGCTGTCATGATTCTATTGTATTTACGTGAAACTCAATTAGCCCCATGTTAACTTTTTGAACTTTTCAAATTTGTTTCTTTACATAATTATATATTTCCTGGAGATGTGACTTGTCAAGAACTTATTTTTAACCCTGCAATTAGTTAAGTACAACTTTTGAAGGAAATCGTTGGAGCCGTTTTTGAGATCAGAGTTGCAATCTAGCAAGCATACAAGCAAGCAAGCTAACACGCACGCAAGCAAACTTTACCCATAATATTAGACTATAGAACAAGTTTTTAAAAAAATAAATTTGTATGGAGTAAACTGATTTTTTAATGTTAATTTTGTTTAAGGTTTTGACAATTTTCAAACCAATATTATATTTATGAATTGCTAATTGTGGTAATAATAGACGTACAGTTTGTAATATATAACTTAAAAATCGTTTTAAAATTAGTATTTTGGTTTGATTTAAATTTTTTTATTCTATATTATAATAGCGAAAAGTGGCGACATGAAACCACCTGTCCAGAGTAAGTAACCTACTGAACGTTGTATAGTCAGGTAGGTGTCAATAGATAAACACGTAATCAGGTCAGGTAGGTTTTAATAGATTACGTGTCAGGTACGTGTCCCCTAGCCCAAGGAAGATGGAAAAATACGACATTATAAATTTACTGTGTTATAAGTTTTTTATTGGCAAAAAACGATTTTTGTCTTTTTTGCAATCCCCATGTTTAAGGAACGTGTAACCATCTATTAAGAGTAAACTAATAAACATAGAGAAGCCAGGTTGGTGTCAATAGATTCCCCTTTGGATAATGATGATGAAAAATAAGATATCCTACATTCACGTAGTTGCAAGTTTGTAATTGGAATATACAACTGTTTTTTGGCAGCTTTTTACGATCATTTTGTTCACTGAGCCATGTGTTCTCTACTTTACACCCTAATTAATTACAACAGCTGAGTAAAGTTAAGGTGTTTTTTTTAAACAAAGCTGACAAATATTCTTGATTAACTTCAGGAAATTTACAAGCAATAAGGAACACAATTCTACGCAGAATAGGAATAGGGTTTATAATACTGTGTAAAAATGTCACCAGTGTTCAATTCATATTTATGTATGTAGTATTTATATTTATATTTCAGGTTTTTATTTTACTCTTGCAGCAAAATCGTATTTTATCACTGATAATGGAACCACAAGTAGATTATTTTCCTTTGATAAATCCTTGGTTTCAGAAAATATGACAGCATAGTGAAAGAATCAAAATCAAAATAAAAAATTGGTGTAAAACTGAATTAAAACATTTTTGTAAACAACGATTAAAGCCATTATACTCCCTAAAGTTCGATATGTATATGAGTACAGGACTTATATAAAAATCGTGATTAAAGAAAGAAATACAATTACAAATAGGAGGGGCTATGTTATGATGATGGTAAAAATGCGATGGTAAAGCTAACCACAAAACATTAGTGAAGGTTAAGACGATTGGTGTAATGCAGTAAACTATTTTTCGATAACGTATTTTTTCCAAAATTCCGATTAATTTGTTGATATATATTTTTTATTTCGATAAGATGTGCTCCATTGATAAAATTCGGTGAAACTGGATGATACTTTGGTAGGAAATTGAAGTACAAGGGATAAGAAATCTAAGGACCTATCTACTTAACATTAAATACGTACATATTTATCCACATGTAGAAAATTATATATTTTCGTTGGCCTGACTTTAGATAGATTTTATGTTAGCAGACGAAATGCATTTAAATGTTGGTAAATATGTAGACTATTTTTATCTTTTAGTTATAAAAACAATAATATTAGTTAGCTTAATTTATATAACAAGTTTGAGCCCGATAAACAAAATTTTAAACATCTGGGCTGATAAAATTTACCTAAAGTTTTTAAGAAAAGACATAGGGCTTGAAGTGACATTAAAATGAATCTGATACAATATCCAAAACTAAACTGCTGTAACAACAAAGTTTAATCCATTGAAAGTCATTTTGGGGCTATTTTCCAAGCAGGCACAAAAGGCTTTCGTAAAAAGACACTTTTAAAATTTAAATTTGGACACTTTCTAATGAATATTTAAAATCCAAACTGTTGGGCTTTATTAATATAACATCTTTAAAATTGTTCGGCAAATTCCCATTTTATTACATGTAATTCAAAACCTGCATTTAAAATATATACATTTAAAAAACAATTTTTAAGCCACTACATTTACTACGTAACAACTAATGAACAATATTTCTTTAGTTTTTTAAAACCGACATTTTTGACGGGCTAATAACAGCTAGTATACTGTATATACACAGTGAAAATAACAGTGATTAGTGCATAAGTATGTTTGCTTTAAGAATACTTTTTTACGAAAGTGCCCTTTTTTATTTTATAATTGCATATATAACCTGTCGCAGTAAACCTGCGTGCTTAGCTTTTCTAATGCACTTATATGTAGCTCACTACCCATTATATACAAATTCATAAATAAATAAGTGATATATAGCAATTTATTTTTGTTCCTAATAAGAATAACATTAGGGCTGAGTACGCAGTTTTGCTGCAAGAAGTAAAATAATAAATGTGTTTTTATGCAATTGTCAATATAACTCAACCAGTTGAAGCTAGCAGCTACATGGTCAACTATGTTCCTTAGCCAGGCCTTATACACTTTAAGATAACTAATGTAATAACCAATAGTATTACCACACCCTAAATTAAAAATTATGATTTTCAAAGAAAAACAATAATCAATATATTTGTTTATAAATCGCGATAAGATAGCTGTTAGCAGTTATTGTAATTAAAGTTAATGGTGACAAATAACAGATGTAAGTGTTATGGTTTTGCCATGAAATTAAATAACTTAAAATAGCATCTACAGTGATGCAATATTGAGTTTGAAGAGTATAGTTCAGTGTTGTGATTCATTGTAGCCATTAGCCAATGTTATTATCCATTTTAGCCAACTCGTGCCATTTAGGTAGGTATGTCGCAGAAACTAGGAAAATATAAGTCACTGGTGATTTCTTCGGATGTCATGCACATTAGAAAAATACCAAGTTGTATTTTTTATCTTCATATCAAATAAATCAAATCAAAATCAAGATATTTAATGTCGTAAAAACATATACGTACACTGACATTGTCAGATTGATTTTAAATAGATTAAATACTTACATAACAACAATAACATCACTAAAACACTAAATATCAAATCCATTTGTTTTAATCAAGAGAGATATAAAACTTTACTTATTCTCCATACGAATAACATTATTGATGAGTACGCAGGTTTGCAGCTACAAGAACAATGAAGGAAAGTGTTTAGGTAAAAATATCAATATACCACAACTATGTGAAGCCACACACCAAGTTTCATCAATGTAAATACATAAATAATCTATATATCAAATTTGATTTATTATCCATAAGGATAACATTGGACAACGTACTGTGTTTAGCAGTTTGAATATCTCTGCAACGGTCGGACGTAGAATCACAATTTAAAAACGAAAATAGTTGTTTCTAGAACCGAAATTATTGGTAACATCAAAAATGCACTTTTAAGTGAAAACAGCAAAAAATGTATTCTCATGATATAAATATGGGCAATTTCATGAATATGTTTTTTGGATTTTTTTCACAATACCTAATAATTTCCCTTCTAGGAGGAGATTATATTGGTGTCATCAAATAATAGATCATTTTCAGTGCCAGAATGAGAATATTGCCTTACATGAAAATCCATGAATATTGTTTTTTTAGTATTTACAAGGAGAGAGTAGTCAGATAGCCACTGAAGAACAGAATTGCTCAAATAAAAGTTTGAATTTCTAAGTGAGGACGATCTGAGAGAAGTGTCGTCGGCTTGGTGTATGTTAACATTGAGGATTTTTAAATCAATTTTGCAAATTAAAAGAATACTAATCTGATTGTCGATATTAGTAATAAACATAGATACAACACAATGAATAAGAATCTGTTTGCAGAACAGCACAGACTGAATTTGTACGGAAAAAAATCCTAACTATATGTGCCAGAATTTTTATCAGGCGCTTCCAGACTCAATAAAAAGTATACAGAGCTTCATAAAAAATAACTTTCACTAAAAAGTTGCCTGTACTTGATTGATGAATTTTGGGCTATCTCTCATCCCAATCAAACTTTACCTAAAATTAACTAACATCCTAATTAATTAACTCAATGCCTTTCTAGCACTCTTTCTTCCTCATGGCTCGTTTTGAGTCTTCTTCTGTTCTGCTTGCTTGCATTCTTTGCTTTCTGAAAATGTTAATTTTTATTTTTTCTGTCTGCTAACTAACCACCTTCAATTTTCATCTCTGCTTCGCCTTCTTGGTATATTTTTACCGAAAATTCCCGTGACCTAACCCTGTTGAGCACGTCTGACACGTCCATCGCTCTGCCAGGAACATATTGGAAAAGAACATTAAGTGAAGTAAGTAAGGGCAGGTCATTTATGAACAAGAGGAATAAAGCAGACCCAAGGACGGTTCCTGAGCACCCCTGACCTTATAAAACATTCTTCGGAAAATTGCCTACACAAACAACCTGGATCAATGTAAGGAACCTCCAATACCTGTCTTCATTGACTGAGGTAGGTAGAAATGCATTTTATTGCCACCCCACGAACATCTTACTCATTCCAGTTTGATTAAAAGCAAGGATTGATCGACGAAATCAAACGCATTTGAAAGGTTATTAAATAACCCAGAGACCCGTTGCTTGGAATTGAGAGAGTAGGCTATTTCTGTTACCAGTCTGTAAACTTCATTAATATAGCGTTGAGTACTCTGAACGAAAGCCAAACTGGTGACTGTTAAGTGCGTTGTTTTGTTGTCAACATCTAGTGTTATGTGTCCTTAAAGCTACTGAAACACCATACTTCATTAATTAATTAATACTACATTAATTTCCAATAGATTAAATACTTGCATAACAACAGTAAAATTACTGAATTACTAAACATCAATTAGGTAGACAATTTGATTTCATGCCGTCCATAAATACAAGGCTAAACACATGCATGCAACAAGCTATGCAACAAATACATGTCAAACAACTTTCGTTTATCTATTTCAAATGCCAATAATTTACAAAGTAAAATTACTAAACCAATGCTTCACACTTCATCACGATCTTCTTTTATTTATGCTGTTGCTTTCCAGGGACAAATATTCATCAATATGGCAAAAAGGGTTTTGCAAAAGTCATGCATGTACCTTGTAGCAATTAAATTATATTAATGGATAACTTATTAACTACTCTAGCACCCATAGTACAAATATGGGTCTTAATTTTCCTAGACGTGTAAAAAGAATATTTGGCCTATAGTACATCTTGATCCCTGATCTTTCTTTTAAAGTAAATCTAAAATAAAAATAGGCAGATGAATGAACTTGTTGATGATCACTTGTTAGTATGTGCATACATTATATACCCGGTTAGTTTTAAATTACCCCCCCCCCCGCCACACTATTTTTATAAATTTCTTAAGATATTGACTCTGGACCACCACAGATCATTGTTGATCAACGTATTATTCATTATGACTTAGTTCACATTGTTGGCCGCCATCTTGGGTACGCTATAGTGGATTCAAGTATTTTTTATTTTAATTTAAAGGTGATGTTATGTCCCATTATATTTAAATTTGCTTTGTAAATACAATGCCGTGTTTCGTTTTAGAAAATCATTATTCGTTCTCAAGATATTGGTGATTGAAAAATAATATTTTAAAGTCAGTTTTGCATGAACTAACTTTAAAAAATTAACATATTCTCACCATTACATTATATAATGACCATGAAATACTACCGTGGTATTCACTTTATACAAAAAAATGTTTGTCCGCCATCTTGGATCCCCCATTTTGGAATAAGATGATTTTTTATGTAAAGGTGGGGTTGCGACCGATGCTTCCAAATTTCTTGTTCATGCTGAAACTAATGCCGCAATCTGTTTTTAAATCACATTTAGTTGACACCATTTTGTATAACGTTAAAAAAGTGGCAATATCATGAGAACGAAGGGTGGTCTTTAAGAACATTTTGCGGCTTAGGTTTCAGCATGAAAACAGATAAAATGTTGGGTCAAAACTCCGCATTTTTATACAAAAATATCTCATTCCAAAACAGCAGATCCGAGTTGTAATTTTAATTTATTTTTGTTAATGAATCAAGTACTACTCCATAAATATCAATCATAGTTCATGGTCATTATCTGATGACGAGAATAGGGAGATGTTTTATGTTTGCAGCATTTAAAACTCACTCAAAAATTTGTTTTTAAAAGTCACCAAATCTTGAGGACGAGTATTGTGTTCACCATAAAAAAGTAGTTCAATAGAATTGGTCACAATAATGCACCATTAATGTAAAGACCAGGATATCCATGTGATTGCCTGGGAATTCACGGGTCTGTTCTGGGAGTGGTGGCGCACAGAGGTAAGGTTACATAAAAACAAATTTAATCTAATATAATTTGACTTTGACTTGCTAAAGACAAACCCAGGAGATGGATCTTGTTATTTATTTCTTCATGTTACAGATGGCTTCAGTTAAGCTTGAAAAAACCAAATCTAGTTATTTTAGGTATGAAAATTTAAATATTCAAAAAGCTACCAGAAGCAGCTTGGGAAGTAAATTTAAATAAGGTTTAAGTAAAAGGTTGAAAGAAAAATGTTTTTATTCTGTTAATGCATACATTGCCTGTGATGCTAGAAACTTAAGCTTTTGAACAAAATTGTATGTTTTTTATTTTTAGGGTGCAGCAGTTAAATTAGTTTAAACAATGTATTTTATTTTGCTATATTTAAAATGTTGTGAATATTGAACAGGTTACACATAACATATATGTTGTATTATATATTCTGATTTAGTTTGTTAAAGATAGGTTTGGATGAAGGCCGTTAAATATATTTTCCCCCCACCTACTATATAAGGCGGATTTTACTCCTTGTAATGAACGAGTTAACTGCTACCTTGTCTTCCATGGGAGACAAAATAAACCCATAAGAATAACATTGACAATCTGGCAACACAGTGCAGGGAAAACTGGCAACAGCTGATTGATACTTCGATGCAATTAACGTTCTGAGTTCCGAGGTTAGTCATCACGCATTACGCAACCTAAATGGACAGTGATTGTGAATACTTATGTACACTTGTGGATTTTCGGGTGGGGGAAACATTTTTTGTGTATAACGGGAGTAAAGTACATTGTCTGCCTTAGGAAAATTGTCGCCCTCACTTACGGCGCGGCGTCGGGCGCCAACAATTTCCCTCAAGGAGACAAAGTTGCACTTTACTCCCTTAATACAGAAGTTTTCTATTGTCTTTTTATTCGCTCTATGAAATGTTGAAAATAAAGATTTTCGAATAAATACATTGATATGTATTGACCCTTTTTCAAGTTTAAAAACAATTTTCTTTACTATAAATAACTTAATTTATTCGGTGGATCGGTTTTAAACATATTTATACGGTTTTGGGTCAACAAGTAACATTAATGATTAGTCATTGGGCTATTAATTAGTTACCCTGGCTAAACAATAAGTCGGTTTTAGTCACTAACAAGGTAGCACAAGACATCTCACCCATTCTACACTCATCATTCTAGCATATTCGCCTTAAAATACGCTCTACTTGCATCGGCGTCTTACACAGAGATTAGAAGAGATTACGAGAGATTGAGAGATTGATAGTAGCACAATGCAACTGATAAAATATTTCTATGTTTAAAAAAACCGTTTGTCATATTTAAGGGGGGGGGGAGGAGGGGCATTAACAGTTGTGCAGGCCCCTTTTTTGTTTGCTTTAAAATTGAATATGCTAATACGATATAAGTATAAAAAAACTGCAAAAAAAAACGTAAATCCACTATTGGAGTTACAGTATTTTTACTCTTTATTGTTTCTTACTGTTGGGTCTACTGCATCTGAAAATCATCGTTTTGTGTTCCCAGGTTCAAAGCGGCAGAGATGGGACGTTCTCTGGCACTCATGCTCGTCGCAGCCTTTTGCTCGTTTGACCACGGAATCCGTGGATTCAGCAGCTCCAGAGACATTAACGACATTGACAATTACATTTTCGGCATGAGCTTTACTCACGATCAGGTCTTGCCTTACAAGGGGCAAGGGTAGCGTCCCATTACAAACAGAAGGCAATGTGGATGAGACGAAAAACTTCATAGTCATAACGAGGGAGAAAAAAAAACCGCTCAGAATGAAAAAGCTGACATCGGAGTTGTGACGGCGAACGGACACACGACCTACCCAGGTGCTTTGCTGTTAGCAAACCAACGGCTCATCGACAACTCCCTTGACGTGCTGGCGGTAGACCGAGCCCCCATCACCTACACTGTCAACCTGCCGGGTCTCACCAAGGCGGGCCACTTCACAATCGACCCTACATTTGCTGGCTATCAGTCCGTAAAAGAGGAAGCTCTTAAAACTTGGTTCGAGAAGTCCCCGAAGGATATCAGCGTCAATGCTAACTTCCAAAGCGACATAAGCTTTGCTTACAGCAAGGAATATCTCAGAGTAAAATTTGGTTAGGGATTCAAGAACACACAGATAGAGGACAGTATCGACTTTAGTGCGATGACAAACCAGGAAAAACTTATAATGATCTATAAATTTGAACAAGTATTTTACACAGTCAGTGTCGAACCTACGAACAAACTTTCTAAGCTTTTCGGTCCCGGAGTGACTATAGCTGATTTGAAGCAAAAGACCAACAGCAGCAATCCTCCTGTAATAGTTGACAGTGTCTCGTACGGAAGGACCATATACGTCAAGATCGAAACGTCTTCTACTGACAGTGAAGCAAAAAATGTACTTTCCGACAAGCTGACTCAATTCGATGTTTCCGACGAAAACGAGCTTGAATTTAAGAAACAACCAAAGAACCTCAACATGCAGGTGTTTGTTTTTGGAGCGAGCACCGAACATATCAAACTGATCAACGCTCAATCATTCAAGGAAGTCAATGACGTTTCAGTGAAACACAGCAAGTATTCGAAGGACAATTTAGGATACCCGATCTTTTACTCATGTCAGTTTATCAAGGATAACTCTAGAGCTGTCGTGCAGATGTCCACGGAGTACATTGAGACCACCAGAACCATCCATTCCAAGGGTATCATCAAGATTGTCCACAAGAGATGGTTTGTGATGCAATGGTCTGTTACTTGGAAGGAGGTATCCTAAGACAGAAACGGAGCCAATGTGGTGAAGAATGTCTCCTGGAAGAATAACTTGCAGGACTTAACCGCCCCTTTTGAAGGAGAGATTGAACTGCCTGGTAACGCCGAGGATATCCATGTGATTGCCTGGGAATTCACGGGTCTGTTCTGGGAGTGGTGGCGCACAGTCATCGACAGCAGCGGCAGCTTCCTTATCGACAACCGGAGGTTCGTTGTCTGGGGCACAACACTCTAACCGCAGTACTACATATCTGCGGGTATTTAAAATTACTGTCTCCAACTTTTGAAATGGACTGTATATAAATGATGACAGTTCACATATGTATGATTTCTCGTAGAACAGAACACGTAGGCCTCGTTTACCAATTGTAAAACAATTCACTTTGCGCTAATTATATTCAATTTTGCCTGTCACTATTTCCAATTGGTATATCAGTGTCAAAAGTTTTCGGGCTTGCATTTAAATTTGAAAAAAATGACAAATCATAATAACAATAATAATAATATTTATTTGCCGAAAAATAAATAAATTGAGTGGGCTTTTACAAACAATATCTTAAGTCTAAAAATACTGCAGATTAAATTGTCTACTTGTTTATGATAATTTTTTGTCTTCTTCTTTAAAAAAATAATCCAATGAAAATAAAGGATTGTTCATTATAATTTGTTTTACTCTTCTTATTTCTGTTATTCCAATTACTTTAATGTTGTGAATTTATTTGATTTGATTTATGATTCTTCCCATCATGTATTGGGGTGAATTTTCATATGTAGTGGTTCTGCGAATTTGATGTTGAACGATGAGTTCTTTTATAGTGTGATAATTATGATTATGTTGTAATTTTTTATTTCGCTTCGTTCATTTACATATAATTCCAAAATTTCTATAATATAAAGTCCAAACATTGTTATAATTGTGTCTTTTCAAAGAGTTTCCGACTTGGCTCATCGTGTTTTCCATGCATAATAATTCTTATTGCTCTTTTTTGTAATTTAGAAATTTGCTGTCGGTTCTCCTTATATCTGCCTTAGATCTCCATAGATCTGTTGGTACTATACGGGGAGGTAGTATTGTAATATACTTTGAAAATAAGAGTAATAAACAATTTTTAGGTTTTCAAAATTGAAGCAATTTCTCTCAGATTAAAGCAGACTGAGTTTAATTTGTTGATGATTTTATATATTTGAGTATTCCAAGTTAAGTGATTGTCTAAAGTTATACCTAATACATTTATTTCAGAGACCTCAGAAATTTTTTCACTTTCTAATTCGACATTTAATAATTTGTCTTTATATTTTTTAAACTGGAAGTGAAGAATATATGTCTTTGATTTATTCAATAATAGACCATTTACACTATACCAAGAATTTAACTCATTTAAAATCAATTTTAATGATAATATTAGAGATTAGGAGGAGTTATTGGCAACCACCACAGATGTGTCATCTGTAAATTGAGTCGTTATTCAATTTCTAATATTTGGGGGAAAGTCTGCCATATAAATTATAAACATAAGTGGTCCCAGAACAGATCCTTGTGGAATACCTATATTCATTATTTTCAGGATGAAACATTGTTATTTTTTCAGACTTACATTCTACTCGTTGTATGGAGTCACATTGTATGGAGGCAAAATGCCATTTTCGTTCAATAAAATCATTTACAGTTTTCACATCTTTTGAAATAGTATTTAAAGTTGATTTGTGTTCAATAAAACCAAATTGTTCAGGGTTTAAAATTTTATATTTTGTAAGAAAAGTTGTAATACTGGAAAACATAATTTTTTTCTTATATTTTTGAAAATGTTGGTACAATTTAAATAGGACGAATGTTTTCTTTAGTAACAAATCCAGCGTTTTTAGTTATAGGCTTTACAATTGATAATTTCAAGTAGTCTGGAAATATGACTTTGTTTAGACATAGGTTAAATATGTATAAAGATTTGGTATTATAAATACTGCAGTATGTTTTACTAAATTAATTGTAATTTCATCCCAACCCTGAGACTATTTGTTTGGTAAAGATTTAATAATATCTTGTAGTTCTTTCCCACTAGTTGGTATTAAGCGGATTGTTTGTTTATTTATAAATTTATATTCCATCATATAATCAGATGTTTTTTTTCATAACTTGTTGTAGGTTCAATGATGTTGCTATATTATAGTAACTGTCATTAAGTTCATTTGCAGGATTCAAGCCTATTTTACTAAAGTCTACTTGCTTATTTTTGCATTTTTTCGAAGTTATGTATTTACTAATGACCATAATGCTTTAGTTTTATTAGTTTATTTCATGAAAAAGTGTTGATACGTACTAGTTTTGCTTAAGTAAGCAAATTTTCTCACTTTGGATTTATAAATCTTATATGTTTTTTCAATCCAATGGATTGTTTGTAAATTTTGAAATTAAATAATACTTCCTTTTCTTTTTACTTGCTTCTTTTATTTTTTTGATGCCCATTTATTCTCAAGTTTCGTTTTTAATTGCACCTTTTGTATTGGTATTTTGTTGTCTAAAATAGATTTAAATATGTTTGAAAAGGTATTATAAGTTGTGTTAATAAATTCACTATCTGTTAGGTTATGATTTATATCGTAAACCTGAGACCAGTTTGCTGATGATAGTTCTTCGCAGAAGCGGCTTATATTTGAAATTGAATATTTTCTTCGTACTACAACATTTTAATTAATAATATGTTTTGTTGGTTTAATATTAATAAATTGGCTATTGTGGCCTGATAAACCAGGATCAATAGTACATGCATTTTCAATTTCAAAATTTTTAAAAATTGTATCCATACATTTTTTGATTTAGCTGTTATTCGTGTTGGTTTCATTATGTTAGGATGTAAACCAAAAGATTGAAATATTGATTTGAACCATTTACAAATAGGATTTATGTCCGTCCATTAAATTAATATTAAAATCACCACTAACAGAAACTTTCATTTTTAAAGAATTTGAATTTTTGAATATTGCAGCTATAACTAGGAGGTTGTTTAAGATAGCAAAGAACTGATTTTTGTTACTTTCATAAGGAGTGTGATAAATTCAAACAATGAGTAACTCGTTTTGATTATTTGTACAGCCGATATTTCACAAATGTTTTTTACAGAAACACTTTCAAGGTCAGTTCGTTTATAAGCATCGGAAAGCCACCTGTTATGTACAAGAATGCAGCTACCTCCTTTTGCATAAGCTCTCCTAAAACATCCTGAAACTAATTTAAAATGTTTTATTCTATTTAATAAATCCAATGTTCTGTTATCATTAATATTTTCATATTGAAATTCGTTGCATCAAGCAAAGTTCAATATTCATCTTCTTTTTTTAAAATACCCTGAATGTTTTTGTGAGATATAACAATCTCTTTTAAATTGCTACTAGAATTTCCTTTCTAGTCATTTTGATTGGTAACCACCATTATTCCCTTCTATTGGATTGAATATGGTTTTGTATAAGGTTGCACAACACTCACATTCCTATTATATTTAGATGTAAGCCATGGTTAGTAAAGTGTTGAAGTTTTAGCTAATGTAATGACATTACACTGTAGTTTCTCCTATTAAGGTTTTCTACTTCCTTTTTAAACTTTGAGTTTACAATTTCAATAGTGTTGTTGAAACAACATTTGTCATAACTACTATGGACCCCCCTGAGAGTTTTTCGACCTTTGCCCCCTGACGTCACGCTCCCTTCCCACCCCCTCACCACCGGACCCCTCCCGGCCCCGGTTTACTGTTTGAGTTAGATCCTTATAGGTTATAAATATATTAATCTAAATTTTTTGAATAGTAATGAGACTTAAACAAAATCTTTTATGGGTGCTAAAATTAGAATGATATTGGAAGTAAATGAACTGCCTTACCACTTAAATAAGTTACATTAATTTTAAATTATAAATATATTTTAAGGATCAAACTTCACAGCACTTTTAACAAAGTCATACACGCTGAATTTGAAGGAAAATAAAATAAAAAATACATCTAAAAATCTTTTAGGACTTTTTATTTTAGGAATAAAACGATTTTAAAATAATATGTTTTGAATAGAAACGAGATCGCTTGCAGCACGCTGACGTGAGGAAAGTGAATTCCCGCATTAAAACCTTTAAAAAATCTAATAAATGGTTAAAAACAACACTGGTAACATTTTTTTGGGAAATTTAAAAATTTTGTTTTTGGCTGTTCTGATGCTCCTGGTTATATTTAAATTGACTATTAGGATGGCAATGTTGTACATAATAGGGTTAGGAGGAGGTATAGTCAGGTTAACAAGTTGGTATAGGGGTATTGAGGGTGATAAAACTGCATCAAGATATTATGAAAAACAGCCTTTTCCAGTGTAAAATCCCCATAAGACAACGTACTGTGTCAATACAATTAACATTTTCTTTAATAACTCGGCACATAATAGTGCTAGAATGATTAAGGGGGGCTTCATATTTTTGGCATCTTAGTACAATAATAATACATTCGGGGCTTATCGGACCCTTTTTGCGCCCAAAAACTCAAAATTATAACACTTAAAATCCCCAAAAAAGGGGATTATAGTTGTCCGATTGGTTTTCCCAACAAACTTGTCCAAACTTTTACAGATGGGAAAGTTCCTACCAAATTTCAAGTAAATCGGAAAAAATCCGACCGATAGAGTTGCGAGCACACACACACACACACACACACACACACACACACACACACACACACACACACACACACACACACACACACACACACACACACACACACACACACACATATATATATATATATACATATATATATATACATATATATGTATATACATATATATGTATATACATATATATAACGTTTTTAGCGACACCCCAAAACGTGTTCGGAGGGTCACGTTAGGAACTTCTATGGTGGTCCCGGGCTTAAGTTTCATCGTGTGGGTCATGCTAATAGTTCCCTTTTTCACAGGAAATTCACTAATAAGAGCTAAATACAGGAATAAATAGCTCTTGTAATTTATACTTAGTGTCTTTGGGTGGTGAAGTTGACTTTCCCCTTAATACGGCACTGAGTTTACCTATAATTTTCATACGACCCGTATTATTTCAGTTGAGGGATGAAAAAGTAGAATAATGTAAATTTAGTACAGTTTATATCCCATAGTCCCTTAACCTTATTGTAAATAACAAGCCGACCAAAGGGGGAATAGTTTTATTAATAAGTCTTCATGCAAGTAGTAATATTCAGTTTTTTTCACACACCTCGTTAATTGGCTCGGCTAAAAGTATCTATACTGACAATTTACCTCAATTTATTATTCTCAGGCAACCGGGTTTTGACTGAGATTGTTATCATTGAAGTAATAAACGCAATAAACTACGAAAGTCACAATAATAAACGACAAGCAATTAAATAATGTTTAGTTAATAAAATAATTTACTAAAGCAACTTCGAAATTGTTATCTTCTCTCTTACAAATTAAGTCAGCAAAACACCACGGTTAATTTATGTAAATCTCCTTTTAAATTTGCATAGCTGAACAATGTCTCGAGGATTGTTTGGTAGATAAGGGTGTAACCCAAGACAAAGTACGACATTAAGTGGTGCAGGCATTTTGGCAAAACTCCCGCCCCAGAGCAGTGCTGACAGCCTCTGCCAAATAACATCTTGTCTCTCATTGTTGGTGTCTTCAAACACTCCCACAGTTATATGACTACCGTTAATAAATTATAAATAATTTACTTAAATGTATTCTTAACTCACTGTAGTTTTACTCTTTAAATTAATAATGAGATTTGAGTAAAAATATTACATTCAGGTAAGATTAATTTTGTTTTGTATAGTTTTATCAATGGTTTGCGCCTTAATACACCTGGAATTGCTTATTTTCTAAGTATATTTTTATGTTGCATTCATTTATTATTTCATGTTGCATAGGTAGACTGTCGTATAACAGATTTTCATTTTTACACGCACCACTTTAAGTCCAACTTTAACACAAACTGTATTTAAATATATTGTAATAAATTACCTTAAACAACAATTTTATCGCTGTATATGTTACCTTATATCAACGTTGAAAACATTAGTAAATAAACACTATTGTGTGTCAGGGTTGTATAGTGATAGTGAAATAAAAAGAGTAATACAAACATCATGAAGTAGTGTTGTTGTTGCATGTTGAATGACAACATTGATGTTTATGTTCCAAAATATTGCCAGCATGAAGATTCATTTAATCATGGTCTTCTTGATCTTCCTAATGCTATACTAATGCTACTTAATGCATTTTATTGAAATAGTATAACAATAATTCAATAATTTCATAATTATAATAAGTAAGTGAACTACATTTTCAACGTAATCTTCACAGACACCGTCAATTCCTACATTAATATTTATTCCATGTTTTTAGTTTGCTATTATTACTCAGGATGACTTACAGTTTCAAAATGTATGCATAAACAAACACGTCACAGTAATCGGATACTGCTCTAATAGGTGGTGATACAACTTGGCAAACTAGATGTATGTGAGCACTCAACAACAGAGCATATATATATATATATATATATATATATAGCTTATATATAGCTTATTATATTTTGTCTTCTGTTCTTTGAAATCCGTATTGAAGTTCAGTTATGTATAAATTGCATGTAACAAACTTAAATTCATAATACAAATTGAAGTAGTGCAATTTTATTTCCTCGCTATACAGCTGAAATATTTTTAACTATCATTGATTTTGGTGCAGTCACTCAAGAGTGACTAAACGTCATACGTAAAATTATTTCACTTGAAACAAACAAACAATTATTATTTGTATTTAATATTAGTGTTTTTCAACCAAAATGATAATGGAAAGCCAAAGGTTTCATACATTTTCCACCAATTTTTATCACACATTCCCTGTGGTTGATTATGTTTAAAACCGTACTAACCGTACTTTAAAAATGTACTCCAGGCAGTAAAAAAGAAACAATATAAAATAAAATAGCTAACCATAATTTGATTTTCTGTTAAGTAGTTAGTTAAAAACATCGTAAACTATGGCATTAGTGGCAGAGGGTTTACCTTGGGGTTTACCAGTGCGTAAAATATAACTTATTTCCCATTCAAAATATGAATAGCTAGTCACTGTACACATAAATACCCTGTTCTCTCTGGCAATACAAGGACAGAATCCCTTCTATTTAAGACTTAATATGTCTATGTTTGGCAACTCAATGGGACTAAACCGCTAGCCTCGATGCCAAAGTAGGCCATTAGGCTCATGACCAATACAGCTTATCTAATTTTCACTCTTATTTAGTCAATTCATTAAAATAACATTTAAGAGATTATTACGTAGACGTTTAAATTCAGGATCTAAAATGCCAATCAGAAAATTATTAGCTATTAAATGCTTGTAAAGATTATTTGTGAAAGAAATTACTTAAAATGTTGTATAGTCTAATTGTTAGTTATGATTTGAATCGTATTATTATAGTCATATAATTAAATACCCCCGTCGCAGCAAACCTGCGTACTCAGCGAATTTCCAATGCATAATATATGTCTTAATACCATTTAAAGCCGCATACTAAGTTTCATAAAAATATATTCATATATAAGCGATATATACAGTTTTAATTATTCTCCATAAGAATAGCATTGGTGATGTGTACATAGGTTTGCTGAAACAAGGAACACAAACAATTGGTTTTTATGCAAATATAAATATAATTTAACTAGGTGAAGCCACATACAAAGTTTAATCAATATTCAATCATAAGAAAGAACTATATAAAATTTGTATTATTCTCAATAAGAATAACATGGGAGATGAGTAAGCAGGTTTGCTGCAACAAGGAACTAAAAAAATGGGTTTTTATGCAAATATCAATATAACTCAACAAGGTGAAGCCACATACCAAGTTTTATTAATTTATGTTCATAATTAAGGGAGTCATTACATTTTACTTATTCTCCATAAGAATAACATGGGGGCTGAGTACGCAGGTTCGCTGCTACGGGGATAATCAACAAAAAATCAATTTTTTGTGCAAATATCAAAATACCAGTACTACGTGACCCCACGTGCCAAGTTTCATCAATATACATTCATTAATAATGGAGATATCAAATTGTATTTATTCTCCATAAGGATAACATTGGACAACGTACTGTGTTTACCACTTTGAATATCTCTGCAACGGTTGGACGTAAAATCACAATTTAAACACCAAAATGATTGTTTTGTGGAGCTGAGTTGATTGGTAAAAGCAAATGTGAAGTTTACATTAAAATTAACTTAGTAAAAGCCAAAAACCTTTTTCCCATAAGATTAACATAGGAGATTTTATGAGCACGTTTTTTTTGGATTTTCTTCGCCACCACTTAACCTAGCTTAATAATTCAAAATACCATATTATTTTTTTTCAAGCTCTATAACATGGTCTCAACCAAAATTAAGTGTTTTAAAAATTTTAGGGTAAAAAAATGCAAAAAACTGATTTTTGGAAAATTTAAAACCCCCATAAACCCCCCTTTCCATTGCCCGATTTTTCTGGTTTTCGAACTTAAAGTCATAAATGACACTTTACACATTTGAGCCAAATTTCATCGAAATCGGACGTTTTTTACTCAAGTTATCGCATTCACGGACACACACACACACACACACACACACACACACACACACACACACACACACACACATATATATATATATATATATATATATATACATATATATATATATACATATATATATAAGTGCAATAATTTGGTTAATTAGATCATACATTCATTGCACACAAAACTAAAAGGGGCATTTTATTGTATAAATATATTATGAGAAATAATAATTAAATTAAATACAATGCAACCTGGATGATTTTTTAAATAAAGACCAAGAGTTCTCAAGAAGTTGTATTGTAAGAATAATAAACATTAAACATAGCGCCTTCTTGGAAATATTGGCCATGTCTTTTTTGTGACACTGCTAAAGGTTGTAAAATAAATTAAAATTAAATATACCAATATTAAAATTTAATGTTCTTTACGCTAAATATAATTTTTTTAGATTTTCTTTAACAATAAACTGCCCCTAAAAATTTTTCAGTATAGGTAAACAGATAAAACGTGTGTGCGTGTTATAAATGTAAACATAATAAGTTAAGGTTGAACATAACTGCTCAACAAGCCAAGCTAAATTACAATTAATTTTTTCTTTGCGATAAAATTAATCTGTGAAATATTAAAATGAAAACTGCTTATACAAATAAAATCTTGAAATTAATTACAACTCTATAAAAGTATTTGATCAAAGAAAGTCAAAGGCAGGGAATTGTGGAACATTTGTGTTGGACAGGTTGGCACCCTTGGGTCGAAGTTTTGCCAAACTCGTGGCAGACACAAATTAAACCAGTAATTTGGCAAGAATCGCTTCCACGGGGATTAAGAGATCAGACTAGTTCATTGTACGGCTCTCCCGAACTTTTGGAGTCAATGAATCACTGGTTTGCAGCTTAGGTATCGTAACCCAATGTTACTGCCAAATGTCAACAGTAATAGTTGAAGAGCAAACGACGTGAGCGAATCTACTAATTAGCGGTAACATACTTGTTTTACCACAGTATGTCTGTGTTTGTGTTGAGTGATCCCGTAGTAAATAGTATAAGTAAATGATTTTGGTAACTGACAATATTTCGTAAGAGCCAAAATAATCATATATGATACAATTACGATGGAAATTCGTTAAGAAAAAAAAAATTATATTCCTTAAACTATTAGTAGTAGAAAATAATATACAGTATATATTTACCAGTATTTGGTTAGTCAGTCATAAACAACGAAGACATTCTCAATGTTAGTTATTGACCATGGCAGTATTGTGCCATGGGAGTTTCGTGAATGTGTGCTGTTCTGAATGGATTTACCAAACCTTTGAAACATGAGAACACAACCTAGCCCTGTATACAAATTCACTAGAAACTCAAACTTACAATAAAATATGTAAATTATTCATAATAATATTTATTTATTGTATACTAATGAATAAAACAGCTCTTATTATGTTAATTTTTCAAGGCAAACATTAATTGATATTAGTACAATGCATATTAATCACAATTATTATTAGGGTTAATTTAACACTAAAACACTCCAATCACATCCGCGAGGTACTCACTGTCTGACACCTCCCTCCTTGTAGAAGTCCTTGTACAGTCCGAACCCCTCCTTCCCGATGATCCCCATAAACTCTATCGTCAGCTTATACTCATGTTCCTCCATCAGAGTGGTGTTGAGCAGCAGATGACATTGCTGCAGGAGTCTGTCTTCTTCCAGGTCAACAACCTCCACCTCCTTCCCCTCGGTGATGTCCGTCAGCTTTGTCGTGTTGAACAGCAAGTTACTACAGTGCAGAGTTATCCTGGAGGTCTCGGCGACGGCGACCCCACTGATGACTACTACCCCGTGGAACACTCCTCGGTACACGTCCGGGTCGAGGGATAACTCGTAGCTCTCGGGGGTGAGGGAGGGTGGCAGGAGGAGGGTTCTCTTATCAGTAGGCTTAGATAAGCAAAGCCATCCGGTCGCCAGCACCAGGACGGTTGCTTCTAGCGACCACTTTTGCATCTTCATGGTTCGTCACAGAATTCCTGTTTGGTGTTTATCATCTTCTTCACAGTCACACATTATTTACCCTATAACTGAAAAATGGACCTTCATTCTTAATGTAGACAACCTGATGTGTAGAGACTTAAATAATAAATTACAATAAATTAACATTGTAACAATAGTTATTTAAATGAACAAATTTTCTTAATTTGTAAAAAGTTACTAGTTTGACATGAATTATTGCTTAGGACCTATAAGGAAAAAAATATAAACAAAATAGATCGGTAAAGAAATATGTGTAACCCAAGTTTAATACCTTATTATTTCTCAATATTTGTTCATTTTATATTCCTAACTTTTTTAATAAACCACTTAAGAATGTGATGCTAAATTGTGACTTTTTCAGTAGAAAAGTATATATCAAACCAAAATATTTTCTCACATTTGAAATTAATTTGCAAAACGTACCCTCATAAACAATCAAGTCAGGAAGCATTAGTCATATTACAGAATGGTATTATCATTTGAAACTAAATATAGTCATAGTTTTTTTTTTTTAAGGTGTGCATTAAAAATAGAAAATACATTAAAAAATCAGAACGCGAACTTATATTTGTATTTGATAGCGTACATAAACCGATCATCAGACACTCCATTGATGCGACGCGGTGCTCAACTCGTCTCGAGGTAGACAACCCTTACACACGACACGACCCACCTATCTGGAAGTATAAATAACTCAGACTTGACGCCAGACCTAGACAGTGAGCTTCTTTGTAGCCTCCTGTCTGTTTAAAAATTAAATCTGAAATGTTTATTGCTCGCTAGATCAAGATTCCAACGTCTTAAAATAGAATAACATAATTTGGCTCACTAAAAAATATCCGATACAGATTTACATTTGTAAAACTAACTAAGTTGGTACAAGTTTTAGTTGAAAATACAAGATTTCAAATTATATATCATTGTGTAGTATCAGAGACGTAACATATAATCTGTAATAAATATGATTCTCAACAGTATTACAGATAATAAGAGTCCTAGTTTGTGCGATACATTAAATACGTTAAACTCAACCTAATTCAAAATATATATTCAAGTTACACACACAACATTACAAATATTTTACCGAAATATAAATATATGCTAAAGAGGTAAGGTTTAAATGACCGTTACTGTTTTATTGTAGAGCAACAAAACATAAAAGTAACGTATTGGCTAAGACGAAATTATTTTATTCATGCTCAACCAGGAATATAGTTCATTATTTTACAAATATTATCAAAAGTAGAAAATAACATAATGTTCTGGCTTTGTACTGTAATTAAATTGAATAAAAATACATTTAGCCTATATTTTGTGTACTTGAATGATACATAAAGAGTAAATGTTTGTAGTAGGGCAGTAGATTTGACACATAAAAGTTAGCTTACAACCGCCAATGATTAGTTAGTGTCATTCAATGATCAGGATAGATTGCATGGTCAGGCAACAGAAGCTAAAACGAAGCATTAACTCGTAGTGACAATTAAGCTCCCCGTTGTGCTACCGTATCGTGGCCTTAAAACAAGCCTTAACGTAACCATTATAAAGGGGGATGTCTAATTAACTAAAAGGTTGAATATTATTTTTAAAAACGGTTTAAAACCACTGACTGATACAACTGTTATCGTACGGAAAATTCAAACTTGGACTTAGGTTCCCTGTGCTAAAACCGCTTCTATAAGCGGTACCAAGAGGTAAGACTATCGTTTTACTTGGATTAATCTTATAGGTACATACAACTGGATAGGGGAGTTCACCGGGTACTGGGGCCCGAATCAACGGACCCTCGCAGCCTAATTGTAAGGACTAGTGGACCTGTTTGAGTAAATGGGAAAGTCAAACAAATTCGGTTTCAATTACCTTTGTAAATATCGATCGGTTCGTTAGGCCGTTTTGGCAAGTTGACCACTTTGATCTCCTTAATAACTTTTCCTTTAGTTCGTCAGCAGGTCGTGAAAATTGTTTACGGTTCTGGTAGTAATTACAGAATTACTTGAGAGTTTCAATTACAAAGCGTGTTTTATTAAAGAAATTTTATTTATTAACTATTATAAAATAAATAATGATTTCTTGTAACAACAGAATTAGTAATGAAAGCTTTCAAAAAATCGTTTGATATTTTTTAAATTATGTTAACCAAATATTTTAAACTATACTATTTTAGAAAAATAATATGTTATAAATTTATATATTTGTCAAATAATAAAATAAAAACTATTAATTTGGTACTCTAAAATAACAATAAAATACAAATTATAAATTTTGCAACGGTAAAAAAATGTATTACTAATTATTAAAAGTTTTAGAAAAATAAATTGTTTTATTAATTTGCTAAATGAATAGAATATTTTATTTCTGGTAAAATAAAATCGTTACATGTTTCCACTGTTAAGCTGTTAATATAATCTAGAGAATTACTCCAGATACGTCAATCAAACCCAATGAATCAAATCAAAATAGCCTGGAATCACCTTTGATCCCCTCAGGATTCATTCAAAAGCCGTAAATGCCAAATGGAGCCCATAAATATAAATAAAAACTCGAGCATTTAATCCTGGCAAAGCCCTGCCACATGTCGTTTATGTTGTTGAAAGGGATTTCATTCGCGATTACAACCAAAATATAAATTATGTTCTTACACAGTTTCTTGATACTGAAGATGATCTATTAGGATTAATTATGATTAGGATTATTAGGATTGGGATTAATTATAATCTAACTGCATAATTTTGTTATGACAGATAGTAGCAACTAAATACAACATGATCAAATTTAGATATTTCAAAGTTTCTTGTGTCGATGCATAAAGGCGTATTAACAGTAACATTTAGTGTGCTCAAATGTTATTAAATAAACGTTAACAAACTATCGATAAACCATCATATCTAGTAACGAATATTTCCCCATACGTTAGGGCATTAGTTAAAAAGGGAGATTAGACGTAGTAGTTAATATACTTATATTGTTCTTTTCCTTTAGTTATAAATTAGTCATTATACATTATTCAACTAACTTTAGATATCGTATGCTATAAGGTATTCTTATTACCTTTTAGTTCGTTCATTTGTTGAGCAAGCATAAAATAGTGGGTTATGTTTTCACACTAAAATTATAATTAATTGTCCTATTAATTCTAACTCATTTCTACAACTTGTTTCTACAAACAACTGTGCGCAGGTTTCAACTGATGAAAACTACGGAAATACTATAAAAAATTATTCATTTAAATCACGAACTCGAAAAATTATTTTCGTCTAAGTATGGCAAAAATCATAAATGAAATGTAGTAAAACATATGTAAAAATTAGTTTAAATTTTTCCAGGAAATACGTCATGCATTATATCGTACAAATATTCAACTTTAAAGTGTTTGAAAGCAAAGTTTCCAGTAAAAGTTCCAATTATAGACGTGTTACTCAGTTTACTTTTTCGGCTCAAGCGTTATTACCATTTCAAAATTTAACACACAAAAATTACAAAAATTTTCATGTAAGCAAGTAAGGGACTAAACGTAACAAAAAGTAAAATATGAAAAACATACAATACATATTAAAAGTAAAATAGTTAGGTGACCGAATGTTTTGTAAAAAAATATATAGTTGAACCGTTATAATCAATTTTGACATTCAAAAACAATCCTATTATTTGTAAAAGACCCCTTAATATTAAATTTAATCAAAGTTACGTTTTTTAATAACATTTAATAACATATTATTTAGTTATATGTAGCAATGCTCCTCAGTATATCCTATAACTATGAATAACAAACAAAGCATAATATAGAATGTACAGTTAAACTTTGATCTCAGTCTATCCTGAAATCTGATATAATATGAAATACATAAAGTAAATTTAAATATTATACCAAATCCACCAACCCAAACACTTAGTTGTATCCACACACGGGCGACGGACACTCACACGTACCGGCACCGACTGTCGTGGTGGACTGGCGAGTGTCACTCGGTATTTTGGTCTCTGGCGACAGTCCACATTGGGTGTACCTTTGTAGTGAGTGAGCTTAGAAATAGACGTTATGATGGCCACATGACAGAGTAGGTTCTTATAAAAGCGAACTAATGTTAGGTCTTGGGAGTAAACTATGTTTTATGACACCTAAATTCAGTATTTGGTAGGTTTCTCGCTTTGTTTACCATTTAGCTTTGAATAGTAGATTCTTAGGTGAATGTTGAGTTGGAACTATTGAATGGCTGAATTAATATATAAATACCCCCGTCACAGCCAACCTGCGTACTCAACGAATTTCCAATGCATATTTGACTTAATCCCACATAAAGCCGCATACCAAGTTTCAGAAAAATATATTCACTTATAAGCAATTTTAATTATTCTCCATAAGAATACCTTTGGTAATGAGTACGTGGGTTTGCTGAAACAAGGAACACACAGTTGGTTTTTATGCAAATATAAACAAAATTTAACTAGGCGAAGCCACATACCAAGTTTAATCAATATTCAATCATAAATAAGCGCTATATAACATTTTAGTTATTCTCCATTTTTACTCAAGTTATCGCATTCGCGGACATATATATATATATATATATATATATATATATATAATTTATATAATGTATGTATATATATATATATATACATACATATATATATACATTTGAAAGAATAGTGTTTTTGTCATCTGGGGACCTCAAAACAAAAACTTATCATGGTCTCGGGCTTAAGACTTACCATGAGACCTACGGTAATAGCTTCTTCCCTATAGGGGAAATTCGCCAAAAAGTAGAACTAGTTGAATTTACATGTTTTTTATATATATTTATTTATTGACCTAGATGCAATTAAAACTAGTAAGTTGAAAGTTTAAGCGAACGTGTTTAATTAATTTTCTTCTTGATTTTGTAGCCACTGCCACATTGTTAGAAATAATTTGTCATCAACACTAACTCATTGTTATAAATTATTTTGATACTCCGTTAAAAACTTAACTTGAGACCGAACTAAAAATAGAGGGACTTTAGAGAGGTTTTAAGGGTTCTAAGGTTTCTAAAATGTAATTTTAGCGAAGGGAAGAAGCTATTACCGTGGGTCTCATGGTAAGACTTAAGCCCGAGACCATGATAACGTTTTGTTTTGAGGTCCCCAGGCACCAAAATCACTATTCGTTCAAATTTATATATATGTCTTATATGTGTCCGTGAATGCGATAACTTGAGTAAAAAATGTCCGATTTCGATGAAATTTGGCACAAACGTGTAAAGCGACATTCATGACTTTAGTTCGAAATCCAGAAAAATCGGACCATGGGAAGGGGGGTTTATGGGGTTTCAAACTATTCCAAAAAAAAAGTTTTTTGCACTTTTCACCCTGAAAATTTAAAAACACACAATTTTTGATCGGACCATTTTATAGAGCTTAAAAAACAAATAATATAGTATTCTGAATCATTAACCTAACTTAAGTGGTTGCGGAGAAAATCCAAAAAACGTGTTCTTAAAATCTTCCATGTTAATCTTATAGTAAAATGGTTTTTGGCTTTTCCTCAATTAATTTTACTACAAACTTCACATTTGCTTTTACCAATCAGTTAATCTCTACAAAAAAATCATTTTGGTGTTTAAATTATGATTCTACGTCCAACCGTTGTCGAGATATTCAAAGTGCAAAACACAGTACGTTGTCCAATGTTATCCTTAAGGAGGATATTTAAAATTTGATATATCGATTATTTATGAACTTATATTGGTGAAACTTGGTATGTGGCTTCACCTAATACTGGCATATTAATTTTTCAAAAGAAATTGATTTTTTGTTTACTATCCCCGTAGCAGCAAACCTGCATTCTCAGGATATAATGTTATTCTTATGGAGAATAAGTAAAGTTTTTTATCTCCCGTAATTATTAACATAAATTATTAAAACTTGGTATGTAGCTTCACCTGGTTGAGTTATATTGATAATAGCTTAAAAACACATTTCTTAAAACCTTAAAAAAATCCTTAAAACGTTGTCTAATTTAGCTGTTATTCGTCCTTTTATTACATTTTAGAGTGATACAAATTTCCGTATTAAGATATTTAATGTATTAAAGCCTCGGTGAAAATCCTTAACTAAATAGTTGTTGAACACATGAAAGATATACTTAAAAAACATTCTACTGTATAGAAAGGATTACGTTAATTTAAGCTTAGTAGCCCAAAAAGAAAAATATATATAACAGGAAAAACAATCGCAACTGCAGATTGTCACCTAGTGACTCACAACTTATCCAGCGGCCTTATCCGATTATTTGATTGCTTTATATTGTCACTATTTGAAACATTTACTGCACTTCAGGAGGAAATTCCAATAGACTTTTAAATCAATTACTAAAATAAGGAATTGACAAATATATGAAATGAGTTGTCTTTTAGTCTATCATGTTTAGGTCAAAAATATACCGTGTCCAAATTAATTAATAGTAAAAGTGAGCATAGGAGTAAAAGAATGATGCAAGTAAAATATTAGGATATTATATCCTAAAAGACTTTATGGTATTTCCACTCACAAAGACTGTTTCTGGAAAATTAATTACATTGAACACCTGAACAATATTATAAATTTAATATTAACACACTGTATCTATAATTATTGGATACATTTTTTCAGCAATCATAAACAAATTTGTCAAGGATTGTACTGATTCGTTAAATATATTAAAAGTATGATGCAAATCTAAGCCACTACAAAAATATAAATCTAGAGGTAACGTTGAAATCCTTCTTGCTGAGGATTTGCTTTCTCAAGAAGCGCCTTCTATGACAAATTTATCGCTACAAAGAAAATATTTAGAAACCTATCTTGATACTGCTGACACAAGCGGTGTGTCTCCTTCCCATACCTCTTTCAATATAAGCAAAATAGATTGCATCGTTAATTTCAAATGCTACTTATATTAGAACCCGATTTCTTAAATATCCGATTGCAGTGAGCTTTGAATTATTAATTAGTAAAAAAACTAAACTGAAACCGTAAAATAATAATAGAAGTGCAGAGAATTATAAATAAACTAGCTTTTTTATTTGAATGGCATTATCATAATTTAAAGCTACGAATGGGAGTAGGCACATTAAATTGGGGACTAAGAAATTTAATACAAATAAAGACAGATTAATTTAAATATAAAGCAATATTAATATTGTAAAAAGACTCTGATATAATAATGAAAATTTAGTCAGGATTTCCTGAAAGAGTTTTTAAAATAAAATTCTAATAGACATGTTCGTGGTCAAGGGGAACCATTTCCTTCTACGTTAATTGCAAACAAAAGTATCAAAATGAAAGAAACCTACATCAAAAGGATTGAGTTTTACAAATGACGAACCTAAACTTATTACCTAATTTCATCCCGGTTTATACAAACTTAACATCGTCATCAACATCGCCTTCAACATCCTTCAAAGCTCATCAATGACTCTCTCATTATTTTCATCACCAACAAGGGACATTTTCAGACGACCGTCTCTTTAAGAGGTGATTTCACGTCCAAATCTTCCAACTGGTGAACAGGTGAACAGAAACACAGGTTCTCACCCATGTCTGAAGCTGAGATGTCTTATATGTAAACAGATTGAAGATGCGATCAGTTTCAATAGCAGTATGACTTCAAAAAAATACAAGATCCAAGGGAAGTTTGACGTGTGATTCCAAAAATATTATTTATCAAATACAATGCAGAAAATTCCCAAAAGATTACATAGGTTCCACGACTATCACTTTGAGAGTAAGAATGACTGGCCATGGTTTTAACTAAAAACATTAAGATATGACGAAGCCACTGGTTTTACATGGGTTAGAAAATAAAGACAACTTTTAAGATACATATAATGTAGAACATCTTCGTCAGTTAAATAAGAAATTTAGTGTACTATCTCTGAGGTGCTTTTGAACAAGCCCATCAGATCATCACTCGTTCAAAAGCACCTCATGGCCTTAATCTTCGTTGATCATTCTTGCACCGCATCATTTTCATATATAATATTCAATGAAAGCACAGATTTCTACAAGTATTTATCAAACATCTGTTCATCAAAAATCAAGAAAGATTTTGCGAAAAATTGCAAGAATCATGTGTTATTTTAAAATGTTTAGTTTACAGTAGTATTATTATTATTTGTTTTTTTTAATGTAGTTTCGCCTGAACATGGCAAAAGCCGAAATATTACGAATTTGTAAGAAAGTTCGTCTTTTAATTTTAATAATATATACAGGATGTCTCACATATGGTGTCTCAAACCGACTGCATATGCACCACTTGACCTAGAAGGAAGAAATAAAACTATTTCCCACTAAATTGACCCCAAGGAGTACCGTAAAAATAGTTTTAACTCGTTTAAAATATAGGGTGTTCCAAAAACTGAGGGCCACTAGGTCAGATCTCGGAATTTCAAATGTAGACATACGTCTCGTTTGTCTACACCATTGCTTGTCGTTTTATACACCATTATATAGCCTTTTAATAGAGAAACATTTTAGTGAAACAGAAGTCACTTATCTATATCCATTTAAAAATGGTAGCCATTTTTGCGAACAATATTAACATTTACAGAATACCCTGTATCTGCTAAATCACAAGACCTTTTTTATTCTAATTCAAATTTCCTACTCGTATTGAGCTAGCTTTGCCCTGATATGCTACATGCCAGTATTTAAAAATAGGAAAATAATAATAAAAAACCTTTTTTTGAAAACTTTGATATGCCCAAAATTAAAAAAGCCAAACAGTAACAAATCTCAAAAAGTATATAATTTTAAAGATCTTAAAAATCCTAACAACTTTCTAATTACCTCTTTTAGTTTTTTAGCAATAAACAAAAATCATAATTTTCCCATATGAAATATATGTTATTTCTAAATACTCTTCCTAATACTCTGATGCCACTTTTATAAATGAGTTAATCAGTTTGAGACGCCTAAGTTTGATACCCTGTACAATATATAAGCCTTGAGTGAGATGTCAGAGATCATAGAATCAGCTGTGGATAGCCTGTGGTATACACTTATTATATTTGGTTCTCCGATGTTAAATTTCATCAGCAAGGATTTGCACATTTGCAATTTTGACCTTTAATTTGTTTATTAAAATTCAAAGATTTTACAATAGTTTAACTGTATAATAATCCTAATATAATATGATAAAAGTGAATGTCTAGATGTATGGAAATTTGTAATTCCATCACGAATAAACTACTGGATTGATTAAGCTAAAAGTTTACATAAACATCAACATATATACCCCATAATGCCCACAGCCAATCTTAGGGCTCCACCCCACGGGTCATGTCAGTTCCAATGCAACTCTTATGGGAGGATATCATTTATAAAATTACCAGGTGTAGTTGTTTGTCAGTTAGGGCAAAAAGTCACATAGTAAATCTAAAAAAATGTGATAGTGCTGGTCAGATTAATACTTGTAACGTGTTTTAATCCGTCGAGAAGCTGCGGGTAAAAGCAAGAAAGTTATAAAATTAGTTCCGTCCATTAGCAGGAATTTTAAACTCAACATTAATAATTAAACTATGACTTTATATATTAACAACACGATAATAGGGGAAGCGAAAAACCTGTTATTGGTTTATAACGGGTTTACACATTATTTCCTATTTAACCAATAAGGAAATTATACCATCAAACCATTAATTAGGAATCCATTAGGAAGCGCATTAGGTCTTAAAACTAATATTAAACAGTGTATGGTTAAAGTTGCAATTCGTAGGCCGTCAATTTAATTTAAATAAATTTAGAAAATTGCTCGAATTTTGGGTATGTATTTTTTAAACTACAGTTTAAATATTTCTGCTCAGGCTTTGAAATCCTGCTTTAGCAAAACAGTTATTAGTAATAATATTAATAATAAAACGGTAAATTTAATTAAGATATATTATTTACACAAAATACAAAAAAAGTTGTAAGGAAGGCCCCTAATTCCATTAATTAGTTTTGGATTCTTGAAAACACAAACAGTAATTAAATTTGAGTTGCATTTCTAAAAATATTTTCGGAAGCCTCTTGCATGTGTTAGCGCTTGTTTCAAAACCGCATTTCGTAGATTGTCTTGGCCAGTGTACACACTCCCCGGCTATGAGACCCTTCACTTCATTATCAGGTTCGTTAGGATTCAGCTTGGCCTTGCTGAGAAAGACAAACACGACGGTGAAGAGGTTCCAATCAACCGATCCCTCGCAGTTCTGACTGTCAGGTCTGCTTTTATTCTCTTTTATGACATTGTTGATACCGTTTACTGTTTCCTGTAAAGCAGTTCTGACAGTCAGGTCTGCTTTTATTCTCTTTTAGGACATTGTTGATACCGTTTACTGTTTACTGTTTACTGTTTTCTAACAATGCATTTATTAGAAGTTTTTTTACAGTTATGTATGAACAATTCCCACTTTTTAAGTCTTTAAGTTTGAGATGACCCTTTTAATATTCATTCTGGAGCAATGGTTATAAAACCAGCCTTATTTTGAAATTGCACTGTTATATTCGATTATATTAAAGCCGCCAAAACTGGATGTAGTCTATACAAATTAAATAAGCGAGAACATTTAATCCTACTACAGCCCTGTGACATGCAGTTTATCTTGTTTTACTAGTCTAGACACGACTTGTGTACTCCGTAAAATAAATATAATAACCTAAACTAATAGTACTAAGTTGTTACTATTGTTACATTTTCGACAAAAATAATAGCATTTAAACTAATTTTTATATTACTTACCAATATTGTTTACCATACTCCAGTCAGATAAAACACCGTAAATATTACCAAAATATTGTAAAAGGCAATATTTGTTTGATCTAATTGGATACCTTCGAGCCCTTAGAGAGTTACACTTTAATTATCTTCAAGTAAACTGTAAAGCACTAATAGTAGAGAAAATATGTCTTTTGTTTTTTTAAATCTAAAATAACAAAGTTATTAAATGGATCTTAATCACACTAAGTCATACTAAACGAAGAAAATATTACAATTATTTAGGGAAATAATCGTCGATAGTGACATTTTACTACAGAAATATTTTCCATAGTAAACTTATGATCATGTCCTGAATTACCTCTGATTTTTAAAAAAGTCTCAGAATAAATTAATTTAGTTTAACAAACATATATTTAAATGTATTCCCATGGTTACAATTTCTTACTGGACGGCTTCTGAGAATAAACTAGTAATCAAAATGCAGTTTTTCATGTAACGGGAGTGAAACTTGTCTAGTAACATGTCCCTTTATTAAACAATATAAGTAAATAGTATGTTATATCTTTTTTATATAGCAGTGTAACTTAACTTTATTGTAAGTAATATTCATTCTTAATTTGTTTGAATAATATGTGAAACTATCTCTTTTATCTTAGGCCATCTATTAAAAAAACAGATAATACCATCCTAGAAAACAAAAGCTATACAGTTTTTGTTTTAGCCTAAAATATAATACAGAATCTAAAAATTAAACGATAAAAATATATCTGTATGTTTCACACATTAAAACATTAATATAAAACATAGTTAACGCATGCCCCTGTCGTCTGATGGCGAATTACAGCCTGGTATTTTAGTCTTTGGCGACTCTCCAAATTTGACATTCTGTGTTGAGTTAGGATTTAGCTTTTATGAAGGATTTATGGCAAGGTATTGTGAAAACACAAATGGGTTGCGGTGATGGAATAACATTTGGTTGTGTAGTTCCTTTTTAATTTCTTTGGCAACTCTTTTCACCATGAAGCTATTTTATGGTAAATCGTAAATTTGTGTCACTAAATAATATTTTAGTTTATTTTGTTTAGTTAAGTTCAACAGTTTTTATACGCTCGTATTTAGTTAAACAATGCAAGAAAATTATCAAAGTTTTTTAATGCATTTTCATAATAAAATTAATTTAACTAGAGAAATAAGAGTGAAAACACACAGAACACGACGCGGCGCGACCAACAAGCGGCAACCGCACACACAAGACGCGGCGCAAAGTGGCGCGGCGTGGCGCCGCCGGCGGCCCGGTGCGCCACTCGAGGACACGACCAGTCAACGAAATGGCGTTGTCACAACCACATAGAAGAGTGCAGTTTCTGTCTGAAAATTCATGTTTCAAGTGGCGAAATTTACGTCGTAGGTGCAATAAGTGCGTAAATGAAATTTGTTTCCAAAAGTTGTGGAACTTGATCCTGCCTTAAAAAAAATTTAAAATGTATAAACATAGGGTCTATATTTGTCCGTTATCCACCTGTTAGTCTGTTAGTGTTTTTAATCAAAGCATTATATCTTAGGAGCCATGGACATGATACTTAACACAAGTTTTATTCTTGGTTAGGGATAATTTGGTATTGACTTTGATGTTTCTACCTTTTACTGTTTCAAAATGGCAGCGATTTATATATTTTTAAGCATAATATCTTGAAAACGGCAAATTGTTGACAAATATAATAACAAATTAATAAATCAATGTACTCCATCGAGTAAACACAGTATTAAAAGTAGAAGACTTTGTTTTAATTCATTGACTACATTTACATGTAGCGTTGTCAGGAATATCATTGTTTAAAAATGAATTATCTTATCAGAGTCCCGATAGTCACTGTGGGCCGCTCCTCGAGGTATTTACAAGAGTAAGATAACGTATCAATATCATCTACAGACATGGATGAAATAAAAAACAAAACAATAAAAACATTATTTAACATAATTTCTGTGAGGTTTAACAACCTCCGTTTCGCCTAATTTAATCAAAAATAAATTATACAAATGTTTGCCTCGTTAGGTAAGGAATACCCTTATGATTTGGTACTGGTAAATGATTACGGAGAAAATCATTTAATTTAAGATTATTTTTTTCTTGATTGAATACTTTTATTCGCTAACAATTTACAATTATTGGTGAAAAATAACCATGCTTTAACTTTTCAAAACTGTAACTAGTTAAACAACTTTCGACCACTGTACGTGAAAAACTTTTTAACATCCTTATTACATTATTAACCTTATAAATATCCTCCGATCTGAAGCAAACTTGAGTACTCAGATCTGTGTTGTTTCAAGATTCGTATCAACATGTTTGTAAATATATTATACCAGAAATATTATATAATAGTCTTCTTTTTGGGTCTTTAATTCTTCTTTAAAGATGTTTTAAAGATATACTGTAGAAGTTAAAATGATTTACACATACAGGGTGTTAACAAAAACGTTCCAATAATTTAGGATGTTATTGTACACATACAATTAAGCAAAAAAGTAGCTTTGAACTCATGTTCTGTATATCTGTCTGTATGTGTATTATAGATAATTTAACATAAATTTTTAATCACTTAAGGTAATAACTTTAAACTTGGTGCATGTATGATGACTAATATGACTTAATTTTAAGGAGTTTCAAGTTTATACTTTGTACCAATTCTAAATGGCAGCCATTTTTGTTTCTCAAAGCTAAATATCTTAAAAACCATAATATTTAGGGAATATCTGTAAGAATCAAAATAGTTGCGTTATTTTGCCCTAAAAATAATTATATGAAGTTTTAAACTGTATGATCATAAATAACTGATTAGATGTGTTTTTCTTTATAAGTAAAGACATGTTCTTTTGACATTTCTGTAATAAAACATCTGTAATAGGACAACGTCTGTCGGGCCACCTAGTAAAAACTGTTACATTTATTTGTTTATTTCAGGTCATTAATCATACGTATTATGATAGGGTATTCAGTCAGTGTTACAAAAAGTAACTTATATCTAAACTAATAACTAAATTATTAATAATAATAATAATTTTTAACAATTGTCCTTAAGTAATCAAAATTGACATATCTTTTTAAGTATTCTAAAATAGAATATAATTTTTTGTCTTCAGCTAGGCTCTCAGGGTGGTTGTGTACTTAGAAGAATATACAATTTAAAACAAAAATTATAGTTTCTTATTGATTTTAGGACATTAATAATGTGGGGATAGTTGAAATTTTTCTAATCTATGGCTAATGGGCTAATCGATGATTTTATATTGTTCCTATTTCTTGTATAATATTTATGAATGGACTGGTCCATTAGTGAGGATAGATTATCCTTTACCCAACATGAAATTTCTAATATATTATAATCATAAAAAGTTAAAATTGAAAAATGTTTGAAATATATTTTTACACGAAGTTCTGGAAGAAATTCTAGCAATATTTCTCATTGCTTTCTTTTGCATTTTAAATATTTGTTTTGAGGGACAGGAGTTAAAACCCCAGACTAAAATTCCATATAGGGCCTACTTCATTATTGATGAAAAGTAAGCATGATAAGTTATCAATTGGGTTTTATGATCTGCAACTTGCCTGATAACACAAAGAGAACAAATAATCTTTTTAAACGTTTTATTAAATTATTCACTGTGGTTCCCAATTTAAATTTGTGTTTAGTGTTATACCTTTGACTATCAGTGGCGTAGATAGACCTTTGTCAAGGGGGGAATATCTCATTAGGGAATACAAAACAAAAAACGGCTTCTCAATCCTACTTCTGGACCATACCACGTATTTAGTATGGATACGTTTTGGATTCCATACGTCCATACGTCAGGACTCCGCCCCAGTGGCCTTAAAAAGTTGCCATGTTATTGATATAGTGAAAAGATTGTTCTTGGAGCGACAAAAGGCACTTTGTCTAGGTGTTACTTTTACAGAAGAAATGTATTGGTACGTTAAAAATACCTATACCTTCAAGTTAATGTAAAAACCATTGAATCGGCCCAGTATTTTTCTCTGGTGGATTAGAAAAGGTATTAGTTGTAAAATTAATATGAGCTCTTATGGGATCTATAGATCCAGTCGTTTTACATTATAAAAACTATTTATACAAAGAAATATTCTTTATGTTATAATTTCAGGCCAAAACCTTTACTTTAATAGAAAACAGTATCAATGGGTCCAGTAGTTCGATTAAACTTCAAGTTTATTTAGGTATATAAGTTTAAGCCCTAACTCAATATAGTAGCTTTCTGACATAAAAATAAGAGAGCAAACTGGACGTCGCAAACCAGAAGTTCAATATCCAGGTGCAACTTTTTATCTCAGTCCAGCTTTTTTTTAACTTAAATTTTGTTAATACTCAATGATATTAATTACCGTACCTATATTAATACCGGTAAATGTATGTAAATATAACATGAACAAATGCTGTGAAACAATCAAAATGAATTTACAAACCATCATAGGGCTGTGAGGAGTTAGGTTAAGTTAGGTTATCGTATTCTAGTTGCTTGTAGGGGCTACAGCCCCTAACCTTTTGTTTACGTTTTATTGGATGTACTGTTTACTGAATTAGAATCAGAATCAATACTCATCTTTATATTTAGAATCTGATTATATTACAGAAATGTTATGAATAGCTTATCACTTCATAAATATGAAGTTTATTTATCATTCCTGATATTATATACGTAACATTGATCCAACTTCCCTCTCCCCCAAATAAATCAACGCCATACCCCCTCCCCCCCCTAAAGTGTGTTACTTAATATGTATATAGCGCTTTAATTTTGTGTTTATTATTTGTAATGCATTTTTCAATGTTTAAGAATTGTTTTATCAATTTTTTTACAGAAAAGCGTCTCCCTGCCATTTTTAATGACTTAAACATGCATGATAACCTTAGGGCAGCGTGAAAGGTGCAGAAGCAAAGGGCCGCGCGCCAACAAAGACCTCGTGCTTGAGGGACTTTTTATGTAGAAGCTAGAGGCGTAATGGATATGGCAGGGAGTATGATTGAGGACCATTAGCTATTTAAAATTGAACAACTCTAGCCAATGCACAAACAGCTAGAGCGGTAGGCCCCTAAATAGATTGCTAATAATGGCAATATGTTTTAATTAAACAGCAAGTTCAGAAGTAGGCTACGTGAATTATTATTATAGGGATGGTGCTTGTGTGCTGTACTGCTGTCTGACACAGACTTAGTTGTGTTCGGAAAGTGCACGGGGAGATGATTGTGGCGTGGCTGGATGGGGAGGCGGATGGCTCCGCCAATAGCGGGTGTATTTCTCAACGTAGCAAGCAAGTCTGTGTCGGGACATTACAGGTGGGTGCGAGGGAGTGGGGAGCGTTCACGTGCAATCCATTTGTTTATTTCAATGTTTTTCTACAGTACGATAAGCGTCCACCAAGCAATTGGTTGCGATATGTCAATCTAAAGATTCGATATATCGAGTCGAAACACTCGACATGGTGAATCAAATTATAACAGTATAATAATATATAGAAAATTATTCACTCGATATTTATATTGAAGTTATTTATCTAAAACCAACAATTTGTATATTTTCAATAATAATATGCATGTCTGTTGCAAATATATTTTACGAAACATTTAACAATCAACAAACGAACGAAAACAAAAATAAAAAAATACAACAAATAAAAAATAAATTTATAACTAACTTAAAATTTAGGTATCTTTGCCGTGTAAACTTTACGGTCTGCTTTCATGAAAAGAATGAACGTATTCATTTCAATCGCCTCGTCTGGGATATATAACCTGAAATTTGTTACTCAACGACGATATAGATATTCACTATTCAGCCTATTGCTTTGCTAAGTCATCGATCTTAATCCAATGTTTCAAGACCGTTTCAACGCATTCAACGAGGACTCGGTTGTTTGGGTGTTTGTGTTATTTAGGTTAAAGATCGATTTAAGATTCAATTCGATATATCAAATGTTTAAGAGCGATATATTGCATCCAATTAGTTGGTGGACACTTACCATACTGTACCTTACTATCCTGTCATTATAACCCCCTAGTGACTGTCGGAGCAGACTCATGTCGTTTATGATTGACATAAGTAATTATATAGTCAGACGTAATTTTCCATGTTTTGTCATTATATAATGGCTTTTAAAATTAATGACCTTACTTTAATTACGTAGTTTACAACACTAAACAATTTCTGTTATATAGACAGACCTTAGTGATAGGCCTATTTTTTAAGCAATAATAAAATTAAGAAAGGCCTCGCAAACTTTTCTTTCTCCAAGCGTTGCATTGAAGTAAAACGTTGATTTATAGGGTGGAATTCTGGAGTAATTGGTGGGGGACTATATTTAGGGAGAAACAGGGGAATTGTAAGTGTACATAAAGGTCTAACACAATGTAAGGTCACAAACCGCTGCATCAATTTTTTTAGGATGGAAACTGCAGCCAGGCTATTTCTATTATCATTGCTTCTCCAAATTTGGGGATTTTTGATTTCCTCTTGTAAGTGACTTGACATGATCACCACCGTGTAACGGATATTTGCGTCAGTCTAGTAATTTCTACATATCAACAGAATAACATGAATGTTGCACACAGACTGGAAGTTATAGGAGCAACATTTCAACAGTCCTCAAGACAAACTTGGTTTAAATGGACTAATCCACTTCATAATAATCTAAAGTGCATTTGTAAACAATTAGTAAGTAGCCTATTGGTTTTATTTATCATTCTGAGCAATTTTTTAGCGTATTAAAAATTTTGCATATATGCATCGGCTGGCTTAGGCTATTTGATGATACTAGTAAAAACGGTTGTAGCCTACTTTTTCAGTGAGCTAGACAAAGCGATGCATATATGTGTTGTTGTAAATTTGCTCATATAGGCTAGTTTCATTTAGTTAGTGGGTAATAATTACTGCCTAGACATGATGAAAATAAAGAACTCAGTCAGAATCACAATTTTTTTTGTTTATGGTTACGCGATCAATTTTACTGTTTGTACACAATAACAATGTACTGTTAGGCCTATTTTGTTTCATAGTTAAAGTTCTGCACAACAATAAAAAAACTCCACTAAAGCAGTTCAAAAACTGTAAGGTTAGCCAAGTGGACAGTTGTACAGTGATTCAACAGAAATGACAATGTAAACAACAGTTCTGCCAACTGCGATGTGGCATCATCAGTCGTCATATGCACATACCAAGTACCGGTAACGCACATGTGCATCATGTATCCTTCTAGGCCGATTATAAGAGATCAGGGAGGCTTGACAACATTTTACAAAGTTTAAAAAGTAATTTCCCAACACGAATCATGCTCTGGGTTGTGCCTTCGGTGTTTTTTTTTTTCATTATAAATTACATCGAGGCTGTCATTACCGCTCGGTATTCAGAGCCTTTTAAGCCCCTTACAAGGGTAAATCCCAGTTAATCACAAAGTATCGCAATTGTATCAATGTATTGTAGTCGCATCCTTGTATCGCAACCATCGCCGATCAAATAGCATCAGCATAGCAATATTGTATCAGGCTACCTACTATATAAAGTCGATGGCTTGAGTCTCAACCATGTAGGAACTGCTTCTCCAAGAGACAGACGGAAATACACGAGTGACACCTTTGGAATCACTCGTTTATCTCCGACCATCTTCATGAGAGGAGCCTAGGGGTACATTTTCATAAGCGGAACGATATAAAAAACCGAATGAAATTGTATGGTTTATCGATTTGTTATATTATTCGGTTATAGTTTCGGTTGTGAGATGTGGAAGAGATCGTCTTGAAATCTGTCCATATAACAAACGTTGATTCAATAATAGGCCTACTTAAATATCTATTGCCAGGAGAAGCCATTGTAACGGATCTATGAAAATCGTTCTCTGTTTATATTATTTTAACAGTATACCAGAAAGCTATCCTATAAACCTGTTAAATTTGTTGATTTTTAAAGTTTTTTATTTTATGTTTGTAAGTATCTATTTTTTATATTAGGTACCGATGACGTTTATTTAATTTTTATTTTAGGCCTAACTTTAATTGAAAAACAAACTAAAAAAATGTGACGTAATAACATAGGCCTGCAGACGATAAAATAGTTTACAATCGACCTAATCAATAGGCAGGCCTATATCAAACTATTTAATTCGGTTTTTTATATCGTTCCGCTTACCAAAGTGTACCCGAGCCTAGCAAGGTTAAAAAATAACAAATATTGGATTCACTTGGGTAAGTTTGCCTACATAAGTTTTAGTTAAACAAACGTCATATTTTGGGTGTTATATTGTTATTAATTTAAGGTACCCTTGTTTCCGGCAAAAGAAAATGTGATTTTCAAACTTCCTCAGACACCCGGTGGATCAATCGAATGAAAATAATCGAATCAAAACGATACAACTGTCATATTATAATCGTAATAGTTTACAACACCGAAAAAACACTTGATTTTCATCTTCATATCGTTTTTACAAACTCTGCATTTCACTGTTGTTTAATTAAACTACGATTTTTCAAAATCTCGACGGAGACCACTTATCAGAATACCTCTGAAATTGAAATTGAAACATTGTTCACCGACAAGTAGGATGCACTTGTTCTAACACAATAATCCAGAGGCTAAGTTTAACTTTGTAGAAAAATATTTAAAAATGTTTATTTTAGATCAAAATGAAGAAATTTAGACAAATATTTGATTAAAACAGTGGTGTACGGACATCATAAATTATGCCTAGAAAATTAAAGTCGATAGTCGACCTTACAAATGTTAAAACCCTCTTACAAAAAGGACGTAACGTAGGTGCCTTATTAAGTTTGAATAAACATTTATTGTAGGGTAGTTCTGGTAATGCAATTATCATTTTTGTAGGAAAAGAAATTTATATTAAACTTAAATATTTTCAATCTAACAAAAAGGAAATAGGTTAGAGGTGAAGTGGATCTTTAGAGGAGTTTTTGAGTTATTTTGGTCTCAAATACACCAGTTCGAGTTGATTCTCTTACCAGTCTAAGCAGTAAAGAAATGTATAAGTATTTTACTTACTTCGTAAGCTCATCCAATAATTGGAACTTTTTCCGAACTCCCTGTAATATTGGACACTAATTATTGAACTAATTAGAAGTGTGTGCATCTAAATTTCTTGCTTATTGCACTATTGTCTTGTATTATTTATTATTATGTTTCAAACATAATAATTGAATAAGTTTACAAATAAAAATACAGGGTATTATTTGCTACATTAGACAAATCCTCGATTTTGTTGTTTCAGATAAGATATTTTTCTACATATAAGTTTGCTTACTTGATGTAACCATTGCTCTTGCGACACCATCCCACATCTTGTTGACAGCACATTATGGTGCAGTTTATGTTTTTACTGCCAAATTGGGGCTCTGGAGAACACTTCGTCGATGAGCAGCTTGCCGTCTATGGTGCTAGTCGCGTGTAGTCCCTCCCGAAAAAACAAACTCAACTGTTCCAAACCCAGTCGCACCGCACCGCGTCGATCCGCTTCGCGCCGCGTCGCGTCGTCGTCGCCTGCTGTCTGTTTATGCTCATAGCCATGAATAGTTTTGATATTGTCGCGTTGCTTCGCACCGCGCCGCACCGCGTTCTGTCTGTTTTTACCTTAAGAAATCGCGAAACAACGAAATGAGATAAATTATAATTCAAAACCTGATACACTTATTAAAATAATTTGTTTACTATGATTTATTTATTGTGTTTAGTAAATACATTTAGTATATTCAAAATGATTCAGTCACACCAATTGATTTAATTTGAATATCTGGCATTTGTAAAAATTACCTTATATATATCATACTAAAATGGATATACCCTTATATTTAAATGCATATTGCTAATGTTGCGATGTAAATTTGTTAGTTAAAAAAAGTAAAACTAATAGTATTAAAGAACGAATGGTTTACGAATAGATAGTACACACATTAATAGCTAACAGGATAAATTAACTAAACAAATTTGTGTTGTGAAACGTAGTTTATTTATCCTTTTTAATTGTAACAACTCGAATTATGCTACTCGTACTAAAGAAATTACACGAATAGCTGTGATTTATATAAAATTAGTTGTGAAATTTATCTTGTAAGTGGTATTAAATCATAGGTTATAAAAGTCATCATTTATTATATATTTATATATATGTAAATTTTACAGTCTGAAAAATAAGTGTAGTTGTGCGAAAGAGTTTGTGTACACACGAATACGAACTTCAAAACCTAGAAGTTGATGGACAAACAAGAAGCTTATATGGAACCTATCGGATTGTATAACTGCCCTAGTGTTTTTACTTTGAGAAAAATCTCAATCTGTAGATACAACAAACTTGGATACTTCACTATACCTTTATTACAATCGTATTCAATTTTACAATAAAATAAATGCACATTAAACCAGTGGATTTAGAGAAACCAATACATAATAGATTGGCTACTAAGAATACGGCTACTTTTGGCAGCAGATAAAGCTAGAATACTATTGATGGGAAATAGATTTTAAATCAAATTGCCACGCTTATCTGTAAACAAACAAAGGTTTTACTATGAAAATGTACTAGGAACTGGAAAAGGAAAACATGTATTAGGAAAGGGGATTTTTTCAATGGCTAAAATTCTAATATTAGAAATTTGTTAAGAAAAATTTGAGTATACGATATAGGAAACAGGACAAAGTAATAATATCTGCGATATTTAAAATCCTGTAGGAATATCTGCTTACACAAGAAGCAACACAGTGATCAAATTATTTTTTCAAAAAGAGTAATAACAACCCTCTTTTGATATTGCTGATATAAAGAGCTTCCATCTCTATCCTGAATTGATGTTAAGGATAAATAAACTGTTAAAATATAATTTTATTTGTATAAAACGATGTAACTTAAAAGCGATTTGTATTATACAAAATTTATATTTGTTTTAAATATCAGGAGCAAATTTAAAAATGTACTATGTTCATAAAATAAGTGTTCTGTTATATTTATGTATATTATAAAATTAAAGTTTTGCTTTTATTTATATAAGGTCCTATGCTACCTAATTATACAATTTTCCAAGAATAAAACTTTGCATTGGCATCTTGTTAAATCCTGGGTAAAACAAGATCATATATAAATATGTGAACATTTTTTAAGAATCCAAAACCATAGAATAAAAGGATAACATTTAAAACATCATCAGTTAATGGCTGTTCAAATAATATAGGAACTAGACACTGCATTATTCGAGTGAAAAAATAAGCAATAACCATATCTTTGATCAGAACAACATTTGTAGTTATGAATGTAAGCGGTTATAAAATATTCATTAAGACTTAATATACATTACGGCTTTCACTTAAGTCAAATACTAAGTAACAAATATACAAAATAGATTATACAGGGTCATAAACTTTAAGGTTTACCTGTTTGAAATATCAAATTAAGTTAATCTTAGGAGGGTCTGATGACAATCAAAATGGTTGCAAACGTGATTAGAATGCAAAGAAAATTAGAAAACATCAAATTATTGTAAAGTTAATTAAATTAAACAAAGATAAACCACATACATGAATGAATATCATATTTAATATTCATTCCGCCTAAACATAATATATCGATAAAGTAATTTTTTCGAACATGAGTGAAAACAATGATCGTTTAGAATCCCCCCCACCCATAAAAAAGAAGAAATTTGAGGGATGTTTGTCTAAGTACAGACCTAGAGACCACACCAATAATAGCCCGATCTTTATCAAATTTGGTATGTAGGTGCATAAATGGTATCCTGGGGAGTTTTTCCGCCTTTACTAGTGGCTTGAAGGGACCGAAGGCCCTAACCTCTCTCCAATACTCTGCCTACAATTATTTGAACACATGTAAGTTCGTAAACAAAGTAGATTCTTAATCACATGTAGATTCATTAAAACAATGCAGACGTTTTTAAATCACCATGTTTTTCTTATGCGGTATGTTTTACGTTATTCCTCCGTTGTTGGTATTTTTTTGGAAATACTGCTATTTTTCCCGAGTCCCTGGGATTGAGTCCTTTAATTTGATCCGTCCCCCATCATCCTGCGATTTACCAAACTCCCACAATTTAGACTTAAAATTTTCGCTTACAGAATTATATATAAAGATTTGGTGGTTTTAGTGTTTCAGATAACTAAAACAATGCCACACCTGCATTCCTAGAAAAAAAATTGAGTTCAGTAATTACAGTGCTCAAAAGTCCAAAAATTTAGTTTTTCGGCATTTTTCATTAATATAAAAACATAAAAATACTTACTTATTACCATTAAAACTTCATAATACTAGATAATTTTATTTTTAATTTTTAATCTACAACTATTGGTTGTGGAGAAAATTTTAATTTGCATTTGGCTGTAAATGAAGTACATTGCCCAATGTTATTCTTACTGAAATTACAATATCTTCCATTTCTTGCTTATTTATTATCAGTTTTATTGAAACTTGGTATATAGGTTAAGTTAACATTGTCCAATAGAGGATATATTCAAAACACGTTGCCACCTAATTCGGGGGTGGCATAGGGGTTAAGGAGGTGCATTTGCCCCTCCTGCCCCCTTCCTTAAAACAATAAAGGGAAAGGAGGGGGGGCATTTCCCCTCTTAACATCACTGTGTGTAATAGTTGTATCTGTAGTGCTCCATAAAAGGGATTTGTGTGGACATTAAACAAATATCACTGTAATATATTTAATACATGCTACCCTACTTTTTTATTGATTAAATTAGGACTAAAATGAAGAAAGTATGTGCAATTTTTTAATCGTATATTTTAGAATACTTGAAAATACTATAATGTGTGTTACCATGGAATTTATGTAATTGTTAATGTTGGATAATTTATCTTATCCATTTAATTAATCATGTAATACCAGGAAACATGACCTCAATCAAATTATTGTGTTCAAATGAGGCGGGAATAACATAGGCTGATAAGACACGTGGCTCATCATCTATTAGTGCACGTGTTATCTCTTATCATACACATATCCAATACCTATAGAACTAGACCCTGTCTCCAAAAGTACAGTTAAGTATTAATGGCAAGATTTTGTTGTATGTACGAAATTGTTTAATGTTCTTTAATACTTGCTTCCACGTAGCGAATATAATACCAATATTTTTACGGAAGAAATTAACCTATGTTAGAACAATATAAAAATAAATGACGATTCAAAAAAATAAATATTGATGGTATATCTTTAAAACGGTTTTCATATAGAACTGGCATATTTCACGTCTTTTAGCCATCGTTTAAAATAAAATATATCTTTTACATTGTTATAGATTTAACTCATTTACAATTAAATAAAAAATAATCCCAAAGTAGGAGAGAATACAAGTTATAATTGTTATTAATTTCTTCATTTTACGATATAATATATTGTACGTAGTGTTTTTCCGGTCCTCAAACCCACGACTATGCTTGTTTAACTGAGGGTAACCATAAAGTAGTTTTCTTTTGAAACTGGAAAACCAGTATTTAAGGCTTTACGTGAGAGATTCCATGAAAGAATAATACAATTTCCAACAATTTACGGCCCTTTACGTCCCCTAATCATAACAATCATCAACTCTTCGTGATTCAGCCTTTAAAAGAAAATCAATTAAAAACCTAATATTGTAGACTGCATGATGAATTTTCTTGAATTTTATACTAAAATAATGTATAAGTGTAATTAAAACGTGTGTAAAAATAGTTAAAGATATTTTTAATTTATTTTATTTATTATTATTTTATTTTATTAATTTTGTATATTTAATTTTATATAACACAGTTAAAACAAATTCAATGAATATATAATTTCTAGGTTCAAGGAAAACATGAACAACCAATCTTTTAATATAAGTTCTTCTAGTTCAAATCAGAATGGAAGATGTATGACTACAATTAACATTGCGGGAAGAGGGATCAATGACAAATTTTCAGTTCCATGTTCCCGACCTGACGCTGAAGTCATCAACACTGGGGATTCATTCATAATTGGAGATCCAACCGAAAACGAAACCGTATTCTTTTCCGACGAACCATCTACGTTATACGTGATCGAGAATGGTAGATGCTACCAGGTGAGTTATTATATGAAAAATGGAAGTCTTCAAAGTAGTTCAAGATGGTTGTCCAATTCAGAATACAACAATATCATGATAAGGATGGAAAATATTCGGGCATATGTGAGGAATCTAAATCAACGAATCGCTGAGTACAACCAAAACCGCATCCTTGTATCGCAACCATCGCCGATCAAATAGCATCAGCATAGCAATATTGTATCAGGCTACCTACTATATAAAGTCGATGGCTTGAGTCTCAACCATGTAGGAACTGCTTCTCCAAGAGACAGACGGAAATACACGAGTGACACCTTTGGAATCACTCGTTTATCTCAAACCATCTTCATGAGAGGAGCCTAGGGGTACATTTTCATAAGCGGAACGATATAAAAAACCGAATGAAATTGTATGGTTTATCGATTTGTTATATTATTCGGTTATAGTTTCGGTTGTGAGATGTGGAAGAGATCGTCTTGAAATCTGTCCATATAACAAACGTTGATTCAATAATAGGCCTACTTAAATATCTATTGCCAGGAGAAGCCATTGTAACGGATCTATGAAAATCGTTCTCTGTTTATATTATTTTAACAGTATACCAGAAAGCTATCCTATAAACCTGTTAAATTTGTTGATTTTTAAAGTTTTTTATTTTATGTTTGTAAGTATCTATTTTTTATATTAGGTACCGATGACGTTTATTTAATTTTTATTTTAGGCCTAACTTTAATTGAAAAACAAACTAAAAAAATGTGACGTAATAACATAGGCCTGCAGACGATAAAATAGTTTACAATCGACCTAATCAATAGGCAGGCCTATATCAAACTATTTAATTCGGTTTTTTATATCGTTCCGCTTACCAAAGTGTACCCGAGCCTAGCAAGGTTAAAAAATAACAAATATTGGATTCACTTGGGTAAGTTTGCCTACATAAGTTTTAGTTAAACAAACGTCATATTTTGGGTGTTATATTGTTATTAATTTAAGGTACCCTTGTTTCCGGCAAAAGAAAATGTGATTTTCAAACTTCCTCAGACACCCGGTGGATCAATCGAATGAAAATAATCGAATCAAAACGATACAACTGTCATATTATAATCGTAATAGTTTACAACACCGAAAAAACACTTGATTTTCATCTTCATATCGTTTTTACAAACTCTGCATTTCACTGTTGTTTAATTAAACTACGATTTTTCAAAATCTCGACGGAGACCACTTATCAGAATACCTCTGAAATTGAAATTGAAACATTGTTCACCGACAAGTAGGATGCACTTGTTCTAACACAATAATCCAGAGGCTAAGTTTAACTTTGTAGAAAAATATTTAAAAATGTTTATTTTAGATCAAAATGAAGAAATTTAGACAAATATTTGATTAAAACAGTGGTGTACGGACATCATAAATTATGCCTAGAAAATTAAAGTCGATAGTCGACCTTACAAATGTTAAAACCCTCTTACAAAAAGGACGTAACGTAGGTGCCTTATTAAGTTTGAATAAACATTTATTGTAGGGTAGTTCTGGTAATGCAATTATCATTTTTGTAGGAAAAGAAATTTATATTAAACTTAAATATTTTCAATCTAACAAAAAGGAAATAGGTTAGAGGTGAAGTGGATCTTTAGAGGAGTTTTTGAGTTATTTTGGTCTCAAATACACCAGTTCGAGTTGATTCTCTTACCAGTCTAAGCAGTAAAGAAATGTATAAGTATTTTACTTACTTCGTAAGCTCATCCAATAATTGGAACTTTTTCCGAACTCCCTGTAATATTGGACACTAATTATTGAACTAATTAGAAGTGTGTGCATCTAAATTTCTTGCTTATTGCACTATTGTCTTGTATTATTTATTATTATGTTTCAAACATAATAATTGAATAAGTTTACAAATAAAAATACAGGGTATTATTTGCTACATTAGACAAATCCTCGATTTTGTTGTTTCAGATAAGATATTTTTCTACATATAAGTTTGCTTACTTGATGTAACCATTGCTCTTGCGACACCATCCCACATCTTGTTGACAGCACATTATGGTGCAGTTTATGTTTTTACTGCCAAATTGGGGCTCTGGAGAACACTTCGTCGATGAGCAGCTTGCCGTCTATGGTGCTAGTCGCGTGTAGTCCCTCCCGAAAAAACAAACTCAACTGTTCCAAACCCAGTCGCACCGCACCGCGTCGATCCGCTTCGCGCCGCGTCGCGTCGTCGTCGCCTGCTGTCTGTTTATGCTCATAGCCATGAATAGTTTTGATATTGTCGCGTTGCTTCGCACCGCGCCGCACCGCGTTCTGTCTGTTTTTACCTTAAGAAATCGCGAAACAACGAAATGAGATAAATTATAATTCAAAACCTGATACACTTATTAAAATAATTTGTTTACTATGATTTATTTATTGTGTTTAGTAAATACATTTAGTATATTCAAAATGATTCAGTCACACCAATTGATTTAATTTGAATATCTGGCATTTGTAAAAATTACCTTATATATATCATACTAAAATGGATATACCCTTATATTTAAATGCATATTGCTAATGTTGCGATGTAAATTTGTTAGTTAAAAAAAGTAAAACTAATAGTATTAAAGAACGAATGGTTTACGAATAGATAGTACACACATTAATAGCTAACAGGATAAATTAACTAAACAAATTTGTGTTGTGAAACGTAGTTTATTTATCCTTTTTAATTGTAACAACTCGAATTATGCTACTCGTACTAAAGAAATTACACGAATAGCTGTGATTTATATAAAATTAGTTGTGAAATTTATCTTGTAAGTGGTATTAAATCATAGGTTATAAAAGTCATCATTTATTATATATTTATATATATGTAAATTTTACAGTCTGAAAAATAAGTGTAGTTGTGCGAAAGAGTTTGTGTACACACGAATACGAACTTCAAAACCTAGAAGTTGATGGACAAACAAGAAGCTTATATGGAACCTATCGGATTGTATAACTGCCCTAGTGTTTTTACTTTGAGAAAAATCTCAATCTGTAGATACAACAAACTTGGATACTTCACTATACCTTTATTACAATCGTATTCAATTTTACAATAAAATAAATGCACATTAAACCAGTGGATTTAGAGAAACCAATACATAATAGATTGGCTACTAAGAATACGGCTACTTTTGGCAGCAGATAAAGCTAGAATACTATTGATGGGAAATAGATTTTAAATCAAATTGCCACGCTTATCTGTAAACAAACAAAGGTTTTACTATGAAAATGTACTAGGAACTGGAAAAGGAAAACATGTATTAGGAAAGGGGATTTTTTCAATGGCTAAAATTCTAATATTAGAAATTTGTTAAGAAAAATTTGAGTATACGATATAGGAAACAGGACAAAGTAATAATATCTGCGATATTTAAAATCCTGTAGGAATATCTGCTTACACAAGAAGCAACACAGTGATCAAATTATTTTTTCAAAAAGAGTAATAACAACCCTCTTTTGATATTGCTGATATAAAGAGCTTCCATCTCTATCCTGAATTGATGTTAAGGATAAATAAACTGTTAAAATATAATTTTATTTGTATAAAACGATGTAACTTAAAAGCGATTTGTATTATACAAAATTTATATTTGTTTTAAATATCAGGAGCAAATTTAAAAATGTACTATGTTCATAAAATAAGTGTTCTGTTATATTTATGTATATTATAAAATTAAAGTTTTGCTTTTATTTATATAAGGTCCTATGCTACCTAATTATACAATTTTCCAAGAATAAAACTTTGCATTGGCATCTTGTTAAATCCTGGGTAAAACAAGATCATATATAAATATGTGAACATTTTTTAAGAATCCAAAACCATAGAATAAAAGGATAACATTTAAAACATCATCAGTTAATGGCTGTTCAAATAATATAGGAACTAGACACTGCATTATTCGAGTGAAAAAATAAGCAATAACCATATCTTTGATCAGAACAACATTTGTAGTTATGAATGTAAGCGGTTATAAAATATTCATTAAGACTTAATATACATTACGGCTTTCACTTAAGTCAAATACTAAGTAACAAATATACAAAATAGATTATACAGGGTCATAAACTTTAAGGTTTACCTGTTTGAAATATCAAATTAAGTTAATCTTAGGAGGGTCTGATGACAATCAAAATGGTTGCAAACGTGATTAGAATGCAAAGAAAATTAGAAAACATCAAATTATTGTAAAGTTAATTAAATTAAACAAAGATAAACCACATACATGAATGAATATCATATTTAATATTCATTCCGCCTAAACATAATATATCGATAAAGTAATTTTTTCGAACATGAGTGAAAACAATGATCGTTTAGAATCCCCCCCACCCATAAAAAAGAAGAAATTTGAGGGATGTTTGTCTAAGTACAGACCTAGAGACCACACCAATAATAGCCCGATCTTTATCAAATTTGGTATGTAGGTGCATAAATGGTATCCTGGGGAGTTTTTCCGCCTTTACTAGTGGCTTGAAGGGACCGAAGGCCCTAACCTCTCTCCAATACTCTGCCTACAATTATTTGAACACATGTAAGTTCGTAAACAAAGTAGATTCTTAATCACATGTAGATTCATTAAAACAATGCAGACGTTTTTAAATCACCATGTTTTTCTTATGCGGTATGTTTTACGTTATTCCTCCGTTGTTGGTATTTTTTTGGAAATACTGCTATTTTTCCCGAGTCCCTGGGATTGAGTCCTTTAATTTGATCCGTCCCCCATCATCCTGCGATTTACCAAACTCCCACAATTTAGACTTAAAATTTTCGCTTACAGAATTATATATAAAGATTTGGTGGTTTTAGTGTTTCAGATAACTAAAACAATGCCACACCTGCATTCCTAGAAAAAAAATTGAGTTCAGTAATTACAGTGCTCAAAAGTCCAAAAATTTAGTTTTTCGGCATTTTTCATTAATATAAAAACATAAAAATACTTACTTATTACCATTAAAACTTCATAATACTAGATAATTTTATTTTTAATTTTTAATCTACAACTATTGGTTGTGGAGAAAATTTTAATTTGCATTTGGCTGTAAATGAAGTACATTGCCCAATGTTATTCTTACTGAAATTACAATATCTTCCATTTCTTGCTTATTTATTATCAGTTTTATTGAAACTTGGTATATAGGTTAAGTTAACATTGTCCAATAGAGGATATATTCAAAACACGTTGCCACCTAATTCGGGGGTGGCATAGGGGTTAAGGAGGTGCATTTGCCCCTCCTGCCCCCTTCCTTAAAACAATAAAGGGAAAGGAGGGGGGGCATTTCCCCTCTTAACATCACTGTGTGTAATAGTTGTATCTGTAGTGCTCCATAAAAGGGATTTGTGTGGACATTAAACAAATATCACTGTAATATATTTAATACATGCTACCCTACTTTTTTATTGATTAAATTAGGACTAAAATGAAGAAAGTATGTGCAATTTTTTAATCGTATATTTTAGAATACTTGAAAATACTATAATGTGTGTTACCATGGAATTTATGTAATTGTTAATGTTGGATAATTTATCTTATCCATTTAATTAATCATGTAATACCAGGAAACATGACCTCAATCAAATTATTGTGTTCAAATGAGGCGGGAATAACATAGGCTGATAAGACACGTGGCTCATCATCTATTAGTGCACGTGTTATCTCTTATCATACACATATCCAATACCTATAGAACTAGACCCTGTCTCCAAAAGTACAGTTAAGTATTAATGGCAAGATTTTGTTGTATGTACGAAATTGTTTAATGTTCTTTAATACTTGCTTCCACGTAGCGAATATAATACCAATATTTTTACGGAAGAAATTAACCTATGTTAGAACAATATAAAAATAAATGACGATTCAAAAAAATAAATATTGATGGTATATCTTTAAAACGGTTTTCATATAGAACTGGCATATTTCACGTCTTTTAGCCATCGTTTAAAATAAAATATATCTTTTACATTGTTATAGATTTAACTCATTTACAATTAAATAAAAAATAATCCCAAAGTAGGAGAGAATACAAGTTATAATTGTTATTAATTTCTTCATTTTACGATATAATATATTGTACGTAGTGTTTTTCCGGTCCTCAAACCCACGACTATGCTTGTTTAACTGAGGGTAACCATAAAGTAGTTTTCTTTTGAAACTGGAAAACCAGTATTTAAGGCTTTACGTGAGAGATTCCATGAAAGAATAATACAATTTCCAACAATTTACGGCCCTTTACGTCCCCTAATCATAACAATCATCAACTCTTCGTGATTCAGCCTTTAAAAGAAAATCAATTAAAAACCTAATATTGTAGACTGCATGATGAATTTTCTTGAATTTTATACTAAAATAATGTATAAGTGTAATTAAAACGTGTGTAAAAATAGTTAAAGATATTTTTAATTTATTTTATTTATTATTATTTTATTTTATTAATTTTGTATATTTAATTTTATATAACACAGTTAAAACAAATTCAATGAATATATAATTTCTAGGTTCAAGGAAAACATGAACAACCAATCTTTTAATATAAGTTCTTCTAGTTCAAATCAGAATGGAAGATGTATGACTACAATTAACATTGCGGGAAGAGGGATCAATGACAAATTTTCAGTTCCATGTTCCCGACCTGACGCTGAAGTCATCAACACTGGGGATTCATTCATAATTGGAGATCCAACCGAAAACGAAACCGTATTCTTTTCCGACGAACCATCTACGTTATACGTGATCGAGAATGGTAGATGCTACCAGGTGAGTTATTATATGAAAAATGGAAGTCTTCAAAGTAGTTCAAGATGGTTGTCCAATTCAGAATACAACAATATCATGATAAGGATGGAAAATATTCGGGCATATGTGAGGAATCTAAATCAACGAATCGCTGAGTACAACCAAAACCAACAAAATTGGGCACATGATTTCACTCATGGAATTAATCAGCAAGTGGCTGACTTAAACCAAAACCAGCAACATTGGGTACAAAGACTGAACCGTGGTATTGCCCAGCAAACAGAGGAGTTCCAGAGACAGATGGAACAACAATTTCACCCTGGATTTGGTCATCCCCCAGCAATGCACTGAATGCAGTCCCAATCAGCCAATTGCAGATTAGAGTAAAACTAGGCAATAATATACTGTAGACTGAACAAGTATACTAAAGTAACATCGCAAAACAATACACAATCAATTAAATGTCAGTTTTATATTTTTGTTTAGTTATATTATTTTCTATGTACCTATTTTATACCATTCTGGAATGTTACCTCATCGTTTCAATACAGAAAATGACTTTGATTAAAACAGCCAAGCGGCATTGTACTAGTTGGGGAACACATGAGTCAGGCTACACATAATATGTACTCTCTAAGTTGTGTTTCCATTCATAGTAATACTATTTATAATTTATTTTCATATACTATTATTATACAGCTTGTTAGGACTATAGAATGACCCATCTGTTGTATTATACCCAAAGTCATTGGAAAAACTTAAAAAAAATTGTTGAATTAATAAATGTTTTAGAAATTTCACTGTAGAATCTGAAAATGTTATCAAGACTTTCACCTAAATATTTTAATCTATATTATTAGTGAATTTCCTTTGGAAAGTGAACTATTAGCATGACCCGCACGGTGAAACTTAAGCCCGGGACCACCATAGAAGTTCCTAACGTGACCCCCTAAACACGTTTTGGGGGGTCGTTCAAAATTTTATATATATATGTATATATATATATAAATATATATTCACCTAGATCCCTCTATTGTAGTCCATGCATCAAACCACATTCAATTGTAGTCCATAACAAATTATCATATATTTTCAAATTCTAATGTTATATAAGAATTTTTTTTGCATGTACAAGTTGGAAAAACACCTTTCTGTCTTATATTTCTTTTGTATTACAAAAATATTAACGCTGTTTTCTGTAATTGCATCTGTCACTTCACATTCAATTGTAGTCCACGGCCATTATGTGAAGGCAGGTAGCAAAACACCATTGAATGTGGTCCAGTACGAGTATCACTTTACATTTGATTGTGGTCCAAGTTATATATCCCAATTGTGGTCCACGTGCAACGTTGCCAGATTTCCATAAGTCTTTTAGCATGGAGCTTCCAAGCTGTTCAACCTGCATGCATACTTCAAAACTCAGACACACACACACCTTTTACTTTCTCCCCCTATACATAGTGTATATGGTGTATTGTTAGCATCAACATTTTCAAATTTGAGTTGTTAGTGGACATTTTTGTTTTGGTGCTCCCTGGACCCAAAAATGTGATTTTTACAATATGTCTGTCTGTCTGTCTATCTGTCTATCTGTCTGTCTGTCTGTCTGTCTATCTGTCCGTCTGTCCGTCCGTCTGTCTGTCCGTCCGTCTGTCTGTCCGTCCGTCCGTCCGTCCGTCCGTCCGTCCGTGCGTCTATGCGTCTGTGCGTGTGTGCGTGTGTGCGTGTGTGCGTTCGTGCGTGCGTGCGCGCGCGTTCGTGCAAGCGCATGTGTGTGTGTGGGTGTGTGTGTGTGTGTGTGTGTGTGTGTGTGTGTGTGTGTGTGTGTGTGTGTGTCCAGAGCTAGAGGCGACATCAATTGTCCGATTATAATGAAATTTGGTATGTAGGTACTAATTCATGATGTCTACAGGCATTTTGATCATTTTTTAAAATTTTTTATTTGTAAGGGTAAATATCCCACCAAAACTATAAAAAAAACATGAAAAATCGAAATTGATCAAAAAAGGCTTTAACGATTTTGATTAAACTTAGGTTTAATATAGGCTGAGAATATGCGTATATGTAGCCAAGCTAAATTATTGTCAACCTACATGCAAATTTTCAGGTCGATTGGTTTAGCAGTGTTTACGTTAAAAAGGAACATACAAGTCAACAGACAGTCAGACAGACAGACACCACCTTTCCTTTATAAATGTATAGGATATGATAATGTTACAGGACTAGTTTCTTTTAAACATTTAGCTTGTTGTATTAAGTGATATTAAAAATGGCTTAGCCAAATTTTCTTTACTATGTACAATACTAGCTTTTGTAAGCTCGTAAAAAATTACAGGGTTAAAACAACTAATGCAACACTGTTCATTAGTAATGAAATAAATGTAGTGGATTCATAATTGTTTTTTAAAAATATATATTTATAACTCTTATTTTTAAATCACTGTAATCAAAAGGGATTACTGCCTTGCAACATTTTAAGGTGTTATTGTAACAAAGCCCTAACATATTTAATATTAAAATACTAGTTGTTATTAGCTCGTCAAAAATGACGGGCTTAAACAAACTAAAGAAGTATTTTTCACAAGTTAAAAAATAAATTTAATGACAACAATTTATATTTAAAAAGCTAATTTATGTAACAAAATGGGAATCCGCCGTGCAAAATTTAAAGATATTATTGTAATATAGCTCAAATATAATGCTTATTAAAATATTAATTAGAACGTGTCTAAATTCAAAAAGTGTCTTTTTGGGAAAGACATTTTACGCCTGCATGCAATAGCCCAAAAGGGTTCAGTTTAAATTTTGTTATTAGTTAAGTTTAGGATGTTGAATCAAACTCATTTTGGTGTCACTTCCAGCTAAATTCTTTCCTAAAAACTAAACTTTTTCTTTAAAGGTTTGTTCATCGGGTTCAAATTTGTAATACAAACTAACCTAACTACTGCCATTGCTTTTATAACTAATAGGTAAAAAATACAATCTACCTATTTACCAACATTTAATTGTATTTTATCTACTAACATACAAACTATCTAAAGACAGACCAACAAAAAAACATAATTAATCCATCTATATTATTAATACGCTACATGCAAACTTTGTAAACAATAAGGCTTTTTTGTTTTATGATTTACCCCCACATTTTATCCACTAAACAGCACGTCTAGGAGTGCAGATGTGCAAACGGGCTTTAGATTTTCCATTTAGGCCACAGGGCTCTGCCCCATGAGACTTACAAGTCCCCATGCTATTCATATGGATGGGAGTTTTATTTGGTTTATGTCACATGTGTGATTTTTCTCAATTAAATTCAATTAAATAAATATCTGTTATAATGATTATTCATATATCGACAGACTGTCATTGTTTTGTTTACTATTTACTATTTTCGCTTCTCAGAATGGAATGTGCAAGCTACTTATAGAAAATTAGCTATAAAATGTGTAGAAAATTATTTCACATTGTATTCAATGCTAATGGTCAATAGTCCTTAGTTTTCTTATCCATTACATTGAATTTCTTCCCAGAGTTTCATCCAATACACACATGAAATCGAAATCTAACTAAATTTTTAAGATAAGAAAACTGAATCGGAATATTAAACTTGAAATGTGTAACTGAAATATAATTTACTGGATTATATCAATCGTCTTAACCTTCACAAACCTTAAGTGGTTAATTTTACCTTTACATTTTTCCTCCCATTTTTAACTATATTTGTGTCTTAGTCATGTTTTTTATGTATTCATACACATATCGCTATACTACTTTAGTGAGTATAATGGCTATCATCGATGTTTAAAAAAAGCTTTTGATTTAGTCTTACACAAAACTTTAAAAACTACAATTCAACACTGAATCGCTAGAATGCCACCCTGTTGTCACATTTTCTGAGACCCAGGATTTATAAAAGGGAAATCATCTACTCTGGTTCCATTAACAGTGATAAACCCCAATTTCGCTGCAAGAGGAAAAGTAAACAAAATCTGAAATATAAATAGGAAATATAGAATAATTAAAACTGAATTGAACTTTGCTGACTTTTTATACAGTATTAAAAACTCTACACCCACTCAGCATGGAATTTCTGTTCCTTACTGCTTGTAAATTTTAATCCAAAAACCTAAAATTAGTTAGGAATAGTTGTCTGCTTTGTTTACAAAAACAACCTTAACTTTACTCAGCTGTTGCATTGAATTTGGAAGAAAATTAGGGAACACATGGTAAACAAAATGATTGCAAATAAAACATGGCCAAAAAGACAGTGTTTTTTGCCAATTATAAACTTACAACTACTATATAGGATATCGCATTTTTTCATCATACTGGGCCTAAGGGAAATCTTTTGACACCAACCTGGCCTCTTTACATTCAGTAGTCTACTTGGAATAGGTGGTTACACGTTCCTTATACATGGGGATGACGAAAAAAGGCAAAAAACAGTGTTTTTGCCGATTGCAAACGTAAAACTGAGTAAATTTAGGATATCGTATTTTTTTCATCATCCTTCGCCTAAGGGAAATCTTTTTACACCAAACTGGCCTCTCTACGTTTAGTAGTTTACTTTGAATAGGTGGTTACACGTTCCTTGTACACGTTATTGTTATATAGAATTCATAATAATTTGTGTAAAACTTCAACCGCCTGCATGCAAAACAACTTAAAAAGGGGATTTAATAGTTTGGTTTAAACTTTGATATTAATTTAGTTCTGTATATTGAATCAGAATCAGATTTTTGTCTCTTCATGCCAAATTCTTTACATAGATTATATATATATAGATAATATATAGATACATAGATTTATCTATACAGCTTAGCTTGTGAGCTTAGCTGTACGGATAGAGATGTATGTATTCAATGCTAATAGTGGGATAGGCCCATAGTTTTCTTACCCTTTCATCACAATTTATTACCAGAGTTTCAGCCGGTTTCACCCAATTTCATCCAACATACCAGATTCTCTGTGAAATCAAACTAAATTTTCAGATAAAAAAAGTTGGGGATAATAAAAGAGTCGGGGTTTGTTTAGGCCTACTTAAAATATGTAACTGAAATAGTTAACTAGATTGAATTAATTGTCTTAAGCTTTAACGTTTGTATTTTTACATTAACATATCAACATATGTATTTATATGTTAATCCTCCTATTTTCGTTTTATAAAATTGTATTTGTCTCTAAAACTTGATATGCAGGTCAAGTTAGCACTGACTAACAGAGGATACTCGAAATATATTGCTTCTTAACCATGATGCATTTCCCTCTTTAAACCACTGTGTGTAGCAAAGGATTCTGCAGTTGTAGTGACTCCAAAAAAGGGATTTGGGTGGATATTTCTGAAAAAGGTTTTTTAGAAGATTTTATGTAATTTTACCTTGGCCCACGTTATATTCTATGTTTAGCAAATCAACAATAATTTATTTATTGAAGCTGGGCTAAAAGGGAGGGTATGTATCCGTTTCCTGATATCATTTATTTGAAGATGTTTTTGAAACTTCTAATCAAGTCTTAAGTATGAGATTTGCATTTACAATTTGTAATTGATTCGGTTTGTTTTTATATTTTAAACGTGTAAGCAATTTTGTGAAGTGACATACTATAGCAATTTTATTTTTCTTAAACACTTTATAATCACTTTAATGACTTGTTGGTCATAATAAAACTCATTTTTGTGCAGATAATTCACCTATAATTTTGTTTTTATATTTAAACATCTAATCTTGTAAATTATAAACAAACTTATGGTTTGGCTATTGTTTTTTTTTCATGGTAAAAGGTGTGAGAGCATCATACTATCAAGATTATAGTATGAGTGTATAGTATAACTTTGTTATCTTTGTACATGAGAGATTATTTAATTTGTTTACAGCAGTATGACATTTTTTTATTTCGTCAGTGATAATTAAATATTTTACAACAAATATTATTTATTGTTTTTGGGCCATTTTAAATATATTATGGAATGGGGGTGTACTGTTGAGGCAAAACTGTTATTACAGATTATGATATATAAGTCTCAGTTTATCCCAGTGGGATCCTAAATGGTGGAGGAAGGTTTTTAGCTGTCTGTCAGGGAATAACTGGGTTTTTATAGCACCGCATTTTGTGCGGAGCGCACTGCGCATTACGCAATGCACTCCGTGCTACTCAGTGTGCTACGCAGTTGTGTTTTCCTAGCTCCGCACTGCGCATCGCGAAATTTTGTATTTTAACACTTTGTTGCTGGTATTTGATAAGTCACTCCAAACTATAATAACAAAACTGTCACTGTGCTGCTTCCCTTTTTCTTTTGAATGGAGAGTATGGCTGCTGACTTATTGTTGTGCGCTTAAGTGTGTGAATAATTAGGAGCAGTTTAGATAGTAAGATCATTTGATTCTTGCCATGCATTATACGTCTTGTTCTTTTGCGACAGTATATAAAGCTATTTTATTTAAATTATGTTTCCACTGAATTACTCTTTATGTCTGCGAGATGTGAGATCCCCGCAATGATAACGGTAAACCAGCTATATTTATAGTATTAATAATATCCAAATTTTGACCTCTCATTAGTAAATAAATATTTGTACAACGCTAAGTTATCAAAGTTTTATAAATTACCCTGCTTAACGAGTAAATTATGTTCCAAATGATTTGTTTATCTGATTTTTATTCAACTACCAAACAATATACAATATAGTCAAACAATACACAAATCATTTTATCATTGTACTTTTTTCTGGTTAAAACGTAGTGTTAAGCTTTTATTATAATTATACTAGCTGTTCCCTCAGGCTTCGCCCCACAAATAATCTATAATATTATAAAGAAGAGGTGGTTATTGTCTGTCTGTCTGTCTGATGTTCCGGGTGATCGCAAAAACTACTGAACCGACTGGGCTGAAACTTTACAATAAGGTAGATCTTGAACCCATGCACCACATAAGGCCTATTCACTTCCTTAAAATCCCCTCGGGCTACGCCCCATGAACGTCCTAAGTTTCAATGTTTACATTTCAGAAGAAAGTAAACATTCAGAAACTGTATTGCGAACAGCTGTGGATACTTCCTTTTGACAGCTTAAAGAGCAGTAGCAAGAACAGCTGTTTCAAGATATCTAAAATGCAAATTGCATTGACTAAAGAACGGGTAAAGAAAACACCTGTGCGAAGAACGGGTACATCAGCTAGTAATTTATAAAAACTATGACAGTTGTGTGTGCTGCATTCTGTGGTTATTCTATGGAACTACTACGAATCAAGATCAGCTGTTTGTATTTTCATCAGCTCAAACTTAAAGAGAGTGTCCGTAAGAATAACACAGGATTGGAAATCTGACTCCCCGTGGGGTGGAGCCCTATGGGAATTTATTAAAACCCTTTCTTAGTGAGCACCTAAGACCCCAAGAGGAAGGTATGTTTTAAATTTCATTGCAAACCGTTCTGTGGTTTTTGAGATTCCGTGATGAGTTAGTCAGTCAGTGGTATTTGAGTTTTATATTAAGATTATGTTGTAGATATAACCATCTCCATTTGTTCTATGTACAGCACCATTAACCATCACATTTTAATTAAAATCATAAAAACAGTTTTAGTGAAATTTCATATTTCATTTTTTGTTATGTATTCTGAATAGTCATAGTCAAATATCTTTATTCATTTACATGCACATGGTGATCAAAGAATATCATCAATATTTGTATTAATAATTATGATAAATACATAGCCTGCATATTTAATAAACAGAATGGAACAAGATTAACTTCTAAGAGAGGTGGAAAACTCTTCAATTGAATAAAAAGCTTGGTTAATTAAATATCCTTTTAAAATCTATTTTAGTTTGTTTAAGCTTTTTTCATTTTTAACCCCTAAGTTTGGGGTTATAAAAAACGTATCCAAATTTTATGGATCAACGACACATGCTAAAATCACGTAAACCATCGGAAAGAATAACATAGCATTTTTGCCAAGGAGCATAGCCCTAAGGTTGGTGGCGGGGGGACATATCCAACGTTGGGGTATCATTCAAGACACGAATCTTTGTAAAACGATTCCAAAGATCCATCAAACAACAAATTTGGATGTTTGGAAGTAATATAAAGAAGCCAGTGGGGCGGAGCCTTGAGATCGGGAAAAGATTATCCGAAGTCTTTTAGTCTCCCAACCACCTGGTAAGGTCGGGAACAGATTTGAGGAGCATTTTTCGTAATCACCTGGAGTACTCTGTTCTCCATAGAAATAACATGGCAATGTTATAGCGACTGGGGCAGAGTCCTAAGGTCGGGGTCTTTAAAAACCTATAGGGTACCCAAATGTTATGGATCAATGACAATTGGTGAAATCAAGCAAACAAAAACTGAATGAATAACATGACAACTTTTCTAGGAGGGCGGAGCCCTACAGTTTGTGGGGGAGGGTGTGTTCAACGTCGGGACATCATTCAAGACATGCGGCTTTGTAAAACATATCCAAAGAACCATAACACGTCCACATTGGATGTTTGGAAGTGATAGAAGAAGCCAGTGGGGCGGGTCCCTGTGGTCGCGAAAAACATTTTTGGAAGACCTTTAGTCCCCTAACAACATGTTTTGGTCCGGGAGCAGATTCGAAGAGCCTTTTTCATAATAATATGGAGTACTCATTTTTTAATAAGAATAACTATGGCAATGTTTTAGCGACTGGGGCGGAGCCCTAAGGTTGGTGGGGGGGACGTATCCAACGTTGGGACATCATTCAAGACATGCGGATTTGTAAAACAGATCCAAAGAACCATCACACGTCCGAATTGGACGTTGGGAAGTGATAAAAAAAGCCAGTGGGGCGTAGCCCTGAGGCCGCGAAAATAAGTATCCAAAGACCTTTAGTCCCCTAAAAACGTGGTATGGCCCGGGAGTAGATTTGAAGAGCCTTTTTCGTAATAACCTTGAGTACTCATTTTTCAATAACAATAACCATGGCAATATTTAGTGACTGGGGTGGAGCCCTTAGGTCGGGGTCATCAAAAATCTAGGGTACCCAAATGTTATGGATCAACGACAATTGGCTAAAATCACGTAAAAAAACAGAAAAAATAACACAACAGTTTTACCAGGGGGGCGGAGCCCTACGGTTTGTGGGGGGGCATGTCCAACATCAGGACATAATTCAAGACATGCGGCTTTGTAAAACATGTCCAAAAAACACGTCCAAATTGGATGTTTGGAAGTGGTAGAAGGAGCCAGTGGGGCGGGTCCCTGTGGTCGCGAAAAACATTTTTGGAAGACCTTTAGTCCCCTAACAACATGTTATGGTCCGGGAGCAGATTTGAAGAGCCTTTTTCACAATAAACTGGAGTACTCATTTTTCAATAAGGATAACCATGGTAATGTTTTAGCGACTGGGGCGGAACCCTAAGGTCGGGGTCATAAAAAAGCTAGGGCACCCAAATGTTATAGATCAATGACAATTGACTAAAATCACGCAAAGAAACCAGAAAAAATAACATTATAATTTTGCCAGGGGGGCGGAGCCCTAAGGTTGGTGGGGGGGGATGTATCCAACGTTGGGACACCATACAAGACATGCGGATTTGTAAAACAGATCCAAAGAACCATCACACGTCCAAATTGGACGTCGGGAAGTGATAGAAAAAGCCAGTAGGGCGGAGCCCTGAGGCCGCGAAAATAAGTATCCAAAGACCTTTAGTCCCCTAAAAACGTGGTATGGCCTGGGAGCAGATTTGAAGAACCGTTTTCGGACCATTTAGGAAAAACATTTCTTTCTATAAGAATAACATGGCAGCTTTTGGTGCCACTGGGGCGTAGCACTGAGGTTTAGGTAGGGAAAAAAATACGTACCTAAAATATTTTACACACACACGCTCAACTAGTTCATTAGGACAGATTGTATTAAATTAAATTATAGAACATAGTAATACAAATAATAAAAATTATAAAATAATAACAGTTTTATTAAATGTTAGTTAGTTCATACACTTTCAATGTAGAAGATTTTAACAGCAAGCGCTCACCACTGATTCTGAGACTGTACTGAGTAAATAAAACTAAAGCAAACTGGCAACACTGCAAAAAATCAACAGTTTCCCACCAAAATGCTTGAAACGTCACTGGACCACATTTAAATGTGATTTGACACCCCAAATGTGGTCCTCAATTTTAGTCCACGTGGACTACAATAACAGGTGAAATGATACGCGCTAGGACCACAATCAAGGGGACTAGAAAACTATATATATATATATATATATAATATATATATATATAGACATATATATATGTGTATGCACTCTAGCGGTCGCATTTTTTGTCCGATTTACTCCAAATTTGGTAGGGACGTTCCTTTCTATAATCTGTTGGACAAGTTCGTTGGGCAAAACAATCGGAAAAATTTAAACCCATTTTTTGGGGATTAATCTTTCAAATTTCGAGTTTTTGAGCCCAAAAAGGGTCAGAAAAGCCCCAGATGTAAAATTAATGCATGTAAAATGATGAGAATTAGAGAGGCGAAAGTTTTAAGCCTTCTCTCGTCATTCTAGCATAAATATTTACCGAGTTATTAAAGAAAATGTGTATCGGCTAAACACAGTACGTTGTCGTATGGGGGTTTTACCCTAGAAAAGCCTGTTATTCCTTTGTTAAAGTACTTTTATTATCCCCAGCAACCTCACGCCTACTTTCAAGCCTGTCTGGACCTTCTCCTAACCTTATAATGCGCAAAATTGTATTCCCAGCTTTGCAAGGAAATGAAACCAAGAGTATCAGAACAGCCAAAAAATCAATGTTTACAGATTTCAATAAAAATTGGACAAATGTATGTTTTTACACTGTTTTTGAGTTTCAAAAGTTTTGTATGTGGAAATTCACTTCCCTCACGTCAGCGTGCTGCGTGCGAACTCGTTAATTTGTATTGAATTTACTTATAGTAACTATAGCAATATTTTTATTTAACGTAATTGTTATTTTAACGAAAGCAATTATCGAGTAATAAAATTAATTAAAAGCCAATAAACATTTACAGGCTATAAAGATAAAATAGAACGATGAAGACCATAAAGTCTTTTCTACTGGGAAAGCGAGTTTGCTGGTGAGCTTGTGTTGAATATGCTATTGCATATCGTCAGCATTAACATTACAACGATACAAATTCATTAGCTAAGAAATATAAATATTAGTGCCTGTTTACAAAAGCTGTAAGAGGTTTGATTTTGATTTGCGATAAAAAATATACAACATTTTACTGGATACTGGTAGAGTGAGTGAAGACAACAAGATAAAAATATGGACGATTTAGTGATTGTTCATTAATTATAATTGGATTATTAATTACGCTAGCCAATAAAATATTATTAGTACTTCGGCACTAACTTAATTAAAGGATTCAAATAATTTAACAATAATGTTTTTCCATAAATAACTAAGAGCGTTTTCTGTCAAGTTTAAATTAATTTAGACGAATCAGTTTAAAAGAGTAATCGAATTTAAAGAGGTCCCTTAAGAAGTTCTTTTACAAACTTTTTTACGACAAATAAACCGAGTTTAATCTTGTTTATACAGTTTACTTAGTATGAATACAAATTATGTGCGTTATTTTGTTCAAACAGTTTTTGTTTGAAATAACAAACACTACTGATCTAGGAAAATAAATGTCTTTATGTAATTTTAACCTAAGTCAGTTGGTCAATTAAGGTTAACGCTTTTAAGAGGAATCAGTTTAAACATAGAATTTGTGTTTCCAAATTGTCTCACGATTGACAAATATTAAATTTAAAATATATAAAATTTAAATAGTTGCAATAATACAGCACCTACAATATCGGAGGAGCAAAATTAATTTTCGTTACGCACTAGTCATAGTATATTTAATACTAAATGGTAACTCGAAGCTCCCATTGAATTGAGAAGAAATTTACTGCACAATAAGGGGAATTTAGTATCTCATATTTAAAAAATATTGAGAGAAAATAGTTGTATTCATGAATATAAAATTCAGTTTTACCACATACAAAACAAGCTGTTATATTCCCCTTAATCACTAAGATATTACCACACATTTCAAAGCAAAAAATAGAGTGACCATGTTCAACTCTGTTATGATAAATATCTGATAAACAAAAAACTCTAATGCAAATTAAAAAGTTAGTTTAATCTGTATAAAAGGTTCATGTAATTAAAATGTTTATATAACCAATAAAAATCCTAATACTAAAACGATATGAAGAAACTCTGATAACCTACAAAGTCTTATCCCCCCCCTAGCAGATTAATAAAAGCTGGCGCAAAAATAGTTTGTTAAAGGTGTCTCGTTGTTTTTTGATAAGACTCCCAAAACCCTCAAACGGAATTTTCCTTATATTACCTGAAATATAACTTAAGATATTAAATATATATTCTGAGTTCAGGATACGGCTGTTTAATATGTAATATCGAAATTTTAAGGCATTACTTAAAAATACAGCTTTAACTAGGTGTGTACAAAGACAGACATTTATCCAAGATTCAAAATACGACTAGTTAGTTACGGTTTAATAATTAAATGGTTTTATAGTCAGGGCAATAACTTTCCCTTACGGTACCCCGACTAAAATTTACTTAACATATTTAAAGTAGAACTGTCCATACTCAACTTGAGCAATGAAACCCCTTCAAATTAGCATTGCATTAGCATTAGCATTGTGAAATTTTCACTGTTAAATGGTGCCACCAGTACGTTGACAAGTACTAGCAGCTAAAACAAGGCACGAACCACTGGAAGACGAACACGAACCTTTGCCACCCGAAGAAAGCCGAGCTCGTCCGATTACGAACGATCTATCCGCAACAGACGATTTACTTACAATGTGTGTCTTAAATTATCAGTGAAATGTATTATTTTCAAATGTAAACAGAATAAACATACTTATATTCTAAAAAATTACGCTAAATTTACGAAAAAAATTATGGTAAATTAACCTAACCTAACTTCGCAGAGCGCTGTATGGCGGCTCTTTTAACATATTACAGAAATGGGTTTGTGTAAAATATAAAAAAATGGTACCTCAAAAAGTAAACACGAAAAGGTAGAATCGAACCTAGGACCGTATGTATGATCGTGAATCCAGTGTCATATCCATTAGACTGCGATAGCGTATCGAACTAAGTAAAAGTTCTAATAATTCATCAAGCATTAGACGGTGCTGTTGTTTTAAAATTTGCCACGAGTTTTACACAGGCAGCGCTCACATAGGGAATGTCACACTTCCAGTGGGGTCATGCCTTGTTTTTAGCTACTAGTGTTGACAAGTAAATAAGTGAGAATTACTCATTTTATTATCGTCTCCATGGTTTTAAATTGTTCATTATTTTATATCATTTAGCGGTGAAGGTAAACTTAATAATGATTAGACAATTATTGGTTTTGATGAAATTCTAAGAGACCAAAAATTACGGCCTAAAAAGGAGTCGTTGATAGACAACATATAAAGACGATACATTATATATAAACATATCTGTAATAAAGCGCGTGAAATGAAGCTCACAAGGGTGAAGCGTTTATCATTTCCACAAAACCTCCTCCATCTTGTCACAGAACCCCCAGGAACAGATGTTGACATCTAGTGGAATTAACGGCTTGGTTTCTTGTTGACTTGGAACATTACATCATGTGGGTTGTTAAAAAAATATTTTGACAAGACTTGAGTATGATACCCTGACTTAGTCGTATATATTCACCATTATATTACACAATTAATACACAATTCGGTTACATTGAAAATTCGGATATCGCAAAGTGGTGACATAACTTTTATAATTTGTGTATCTATAGTTAAAATATAATAACTAACTCATTGAAACATATTTTTACAATGCATTTTATACAGTTTAATAAAATACAATTTTATTTATAGGTTAACGTTTTTTGTTATAAATTTGAAGGGTTTTAAATACAAAATCTGTTAATGATAAAAATGGGGGAAACAATTAACTAAAGGGATACGCTATTAACACTGACTGAAGGTAAGCTTTTCTATTTGTATTTTTCAGATAGTTTTATTCGGGGTTTGAGGAAATTAATATTAGAATTACTGTCTGTCTCCTTCTTTAGACTTAGTCGTGTAACAGTGAACAGCTATGATAATATAGTTTTATAAATATATCTTTATGTATAATTCTGTAAGCGAAATGTTTAAGTGAAAATTGTGGGAGTTTGGAAACTTGCAGGATGATGGGAGAGTGCTCAAATTAAAGGTCTTAACCCCAGAGACTCGGGGAAAATAGAAGTATTTCTAAAAGGTTACCAGAAAATGAACATTAACTTAAAACCTCCCCCATAATAAAAGCTTGGGTATTTAAAAACGCCTGCTTTGTTTACATTAAAATATGTGATTAAGTGTTTACTTTGCTTACAAACTCATACGTGTTTCTACTGATTCTTTTTTCCTCAGCTTGCAAAGATTATAACAATCAGATAAGGTAGAGGTATTGAAACAGGTTTAGAGGCTATGCCCCTTATATCCACTAGTAACTTGTATAATAATGTAAGTTTTCTTCCGCAACCCCTTTTAATTTCTTATAATATGGTCCTTTCTTTGTGTTCCTGATATAAATTATAAACAATATTATATTGAAACCATAACATTTCAAGTTGCTAGTGAATTGAAGGGGCCAAAACCTAAACTTGTTTTAATACTCTGCGTCATGTGATTGTTATACTTTTTGCATGCTGAGGAAAAAATAATCCATAGAAACACGTGTCAGTTTGTAAGAAAAGTAAACACTTAATCACATATTTTAAACAATGCAGGCGTTTTTAAATACCCACGCTTTTTGGGGATGTTTTACGTTAATTCTCGTTTGCTGGTAACCTTTCAGAAATACTGCTATTTTTCCCGAGTCACTGGGGTCAAGACCTTTAATTTTAGCCCTCTCCCATCATCCCGCAAGTTTACAAACTCCCTCAATTTTCACTTAAACATTTCGCTTACAGAATAATATATAAAGAAGTTATATATAACTAAAACAAGTTAGGGGCTATGACCCCTTCAATCCACTAGGAACTTGTATAATAATGTAAGTTTTCTTCCTCAACCCTTTTTATTTCTTAAAATATGGTCCATTTATTTGTGTTCCTGATATAAATTATAAACAACATTAAATTTAAATCATAATATTTCTGTTCATGTAATAAAGGTTTATACATTTATCAATAAAGTATACTTGTATGGTCTGCGGACTACTGTTGTAAGGCGATCTTAACAACCTGTTCTCTCTTTTTTCCTACCCACCCAGATGTTAATGTAATATAAATATATGTCACGTCAAAAAACGGATTACAAAAGCATATCTCATTCCGCACTTGAAATCAAAGAAGAGAAGCTGAAAAATCATATATATGAAATTAATTCACTTTAAAAAAGTAATAAATAATAAATTTTACTGCCAAATTCATCAGACATTTTGTTATGGAAAGCATCACTTCAGTTGTAATATTGTGCTTACGCAGTTAAGCACCCGATTAAGTTTAATTATTTTAATTTTTGTTTTTTAGCTTTAGGATTACTCATAAATACTAAAATGGTTTAAATACCAGATTTTAAGTAATTCAAATTGTTGCAGGAGCAACTAGTTTTGACTTCTTAAAGTGAAGTCGACTTCAGGTGGACAAAAGGACGCTGCAATTGTTGTTTTTAGTTTATATTTTGGCACCAAACAAATTTGAAAAGTTAGTGGAAAATATGTGTAGATATAATACTCAATCAAATAAATAACTTGAGGGTGACGTTTGATTGTTTTACTTCCGTTACCGCTTTGGGAGTAAAAACGTTGTAAACTAATTAAAAATGCAAATTTATTTATAATAACATTGACAGTAATATTCTGAACTCTTTCTATATCTTACTTTGACATTTACATTCTTAAACTAGTTTGTTCCTCCTAACGATCTAAAATATTTTGTAGATAACAAACAAAAAACATATATACCAAGATTTAAGTAACTCATATTTCTCGGTAAGGAAAAGTGTGAGGGAAAATCTCCTAAAGAAATATAAGGATTCATCCAATATTTTCCTGGTTTTATGACAAGAATTTTTCTCTTAACATTTGAAGTGTTCATAAGCTTTGTATTCGAGGGGCAAACTTTAGTAAAATATATTGCTTCACATCCGTGTATCATTGTGCATTAAATTTTGTAATAATGTCTAGTATTAATTAATCAATAAACTTACATAGTCATTTTATTAAATGTGGAACATGCTCCTAAATTTACAATTTAATTATGGCTTTTACTAACGATTTAAAAACAATTATTCGAATGAAACATGTCACTATAATCATTTTTCACAAAGCACAGGTACGATGTAAAATATAAATGGTATAGTCCAAAGTGAAGCTGTATAGTCGGATTACTTGGTAGTGGTAGGGGATGGTACTACCCCTATCCCTACTATTTATTATTGATTCACTAATCACGTGAATTATTTTTTATTTTGGAGACATACGTTACAAATGACTTCTGCACGTATATGTTAACTGAAAATGTCAATAGCTTTAACAAACTAACAGATCTAAGGCAACTAATATATTTTAAATAATGAGTATAGCCAGTAAACTCATGGGAAATAATAGTACATTATAGACAAATATTGCTACAGTGACGTAATAAGCAGGGATTCATCTCAACATCTGCCCCAAGTATCCAATAACTCCCCTTCTGTATAAGCACAAGCAACCCATTGAACACAGTGCACTATGTTGCCTTTGATGTTGAGATGACCAAATATATTTAAATAACAGTACCATGGTAGGGGCCAAACACATATTACTTAACGTAATTAAGTTTTAGAGGGGGTAAGGCGTAGCGTTATGTGGAGGATTGGGGGGGGGGAGGTTTGGATCAACCCTACGTTACTTACACATATTCACCCTTTAAGAGCTTGTGCACCCAGTATCTATTGATAATGTTATAAATCTTTAAAAATTAAATAATTAAATTGATACCTACATCAAGGTATACAAATCAAATCAAATCAAATTGACGTTGTATACAAAATACTTCCGTCATACTATTTTAACAACAGTAAAACTAAAATGAAATACATAATGTCTTTTGAGTAAGTCCTGTATTGCTTTAAACCGATGTTTTGCGTTATTTTAGAATGTAAAGTCATAACTTGATACAGTATGTGCAGTGCTATCCATATTTTTAGTTGTTTAGGCCGGTTTGTATTTTTATTAGTTACGTTTAAGCTGAGATAGTTTATTTTGTTGTTTATATTCGTAATAAGTTACGTTACACATTGGGGGGAGGGGGTGTGTGTATGGTAAAGCGTTATGGTGTAATACATGGGGGAGGGGGGGTTCTGAAATGACGAAAATGTTTATTATGTAATATGTGTATGGCCCCATACATTTGTTATTTGATACCATGAATGAAAATATTCTACAATTGTTAGAACTCAGAGTTTAGAAAATTACAATAACAAACAACAAAACTGCAATGTTGCTCATTTATTGTACGCAATATATTCATGATTTGAATGGTAACTAACAATGTGGGATATGATAATAAGGAATATGTCTTTAATACAAAAACATTAGGGACTTAATTAGGAAGTAGATGTAGCTAATGTTGGTAATACATGGCGTTATTAACATTAGTAAATATAACTAAGGACTATTATACGGTGTGAATAACAAGTTAGGACCCCCTCCACTTTATCTTTGTTATTTTGTTAAAATAAACTAACATCTTTTGGGTAGTGTCAGTAGCTTAAGGTGTAGTATGTTTTGAATTTATTAACAATTTTAAATGTACCCCAAAAAGAGGGGATTTCGGGGGAAACTCAAATTCTTTAAATGTAAACTCTCTTTGAGTGACCGCAAATTTAAAGAACAATACAAAAGTAATTAAATGGTGAAAATTAGAGACCGCCAACTCTTCCCTAACGAAAGTGGCAGCCAGCAGAATTTCCTCAAAAAACCTTTTATTAAAATCGGGAAGGCAATCTTTTTTGGGTTTATCTTTAATTTTAGTAAGTTAAAATAAACCCATTCCATTCGCGTTGTCATATTAACTTCAGGTTTACTATCTTTTAACACGGTCAAAAGCTTTGAATGTCCCCCAAGATTTTCCTCTCAGATTTGAAAACAATAGTTTTCAACATTTACCTACCTTTTTATAATTAGTTAAAATGAGTGGCCACTATAAGCGGGTTAACATTTTAACATGATGAGTTGCCCCAAAAATCAACCGTTTTGGGGGACACTCAACATTTTGAATGCCAAAAAATGCTAAACCTTAAGTTACTATCACCACCTAAAATAATTTAATTTATGCTAACACATAAAATAGAGATAAAAGGGGATCCTGACTTTAAATTCACCGTGTAGAATAAATGTATTCTTGTAGTGGATTTTAACTAGACTTTAATTTTGATTTATGTGATAGTAATGTTTAAATATTAAATATACAAAATACATACATTGATTTATTACTTACATTTTATATGGAAACAATTTTACTAGCCTTATTTTTATTTGTCTCTGTTTTAGTTACATAAATAAATCAATGTGTATTTGAGAAGATTCGATACTAAAGCCGGTTGCCATTTGTCATTGGAATATTAAAGAACATTAGGATATATCTTACCTTTGACAGTGGCAAGACCAGGGTTTGGACCGTTCCCTCTCAAAACGTTACAAAACGCTAGTGACGACAAAAAGATACACAACAATGAGTGTTATAAGATAAACCATCTTAAATTAAAAAACTATAAGTTGTTCAATTACCTTAAGGACAAAATTATAAACCAGAAGTAAACAGATCTCGTAACATACTCATCTCATTAATCAAGTATATAGAAGTGCCACACATATCCTTAAAGCCTAATCACTAATATTTACGTTCGGATTATTCACAAAACCTATGAATAACTATATTGTATATCGGTGTCAGTCTTGAGGTTTCTTAAAGATTTCTGGCGCGACTAAGCTTTTTATACAGGCATTAACATTAAACTTTCCTAATGAGGCTGAGTAATAAGACTGAAGATAATGCAGCATTTTAATTTGTATAATTTATCATATAAATTTATTATTCTAAAATTAATAATAATAAAAAATATATTTAGCCAGTAGATCTTGACACCATCAATTAATCTTACGAGAGTAATCAAGGTAAAAGAACTGAGGACTCGTAGAAGTGCCCCACTTAAACTCCTTAAGGCCTAATCAACTCAGGCCAATCTTGTGTCTGTAGTTTGTTTACAACTCCGGAGAAATTAACACCTCTCAAACTTTATTTCCAACAAAGTTTCACAACGTTGTGTTTCTACTTCTTTACTGCTTATAGGGACTCTACCGTATAATACATGTTGCTTCTGATTAAACCTTTATTTGCTGTTGTTGAAAGATACAGTAAAAAATGTATGATAGTAAATATGAAACAAATTTTAAATATTAGGCTATACATAATTATTTCTTTCTAACTGTTACATACAAAATATGATTTTATTATATCACCTCATTATTGACAAATGAGATTATGTATTCAAGTAACTTTAGGTGTTAATATGAACACTGTTTTTATTAATAAGTAGACAACAAATCTTTCTTATAATACAGTAGTATTTATTTTATTGTAAAAGTCTTTATTAAGTCAATATGTAATTAGTTGTATTTATTTTAATATACTTGAACAAATTAACGTAGCCTAAACTTTAAAACATGGGTGTTTCTTTCAAATCCAAGATCATCCAGAAATACTGTCATGGAATAATAACAACTTAGTTTTACACTTTGGAGTCCTGCATTTGTGCAGGATAATAGTTAAAGTACATCTACACTATATCTAACTATAAGTAACTATAGTAATATATCTAACTATAATAACTATATAAACACGTATAGGTTTAATTTAAACGCATTACGATGAACGATCCATTGAAGTCCTAAAATTCTAGTTAATTCAACACTCTTGAAAAATAATTAATATTACGTTTACAATACTTTACTTAGGTCATGAAACATTTGAGAAGAGTTCAAACGTTTTATAATGTGTGATAATAACCTTATTTCATATTAATTAATAATTATTATATAATGTGCAACTGAGCTGAAGAAATACTAAGCATAACAATAATGATGTTTCCCTAAATCTTAATTCAAAACTGAGAATAAAGTCTCATTTTAAAAAGAAGGACACAAATCGAGTGATCGGTAATAGGTTGGTATCATTTCCTTGTAATTCTACTGCTCAATTGGCTTGGAAGTTTGATCTTCGTGAGCTCCATTTTTTTCGAATTAGTTGAAAAATTCCTCTGTTACAGCTGAACCTACCAAAAACCCTTTAAGTAAATCAACTAGATATATATTCAGTAATAACCTTATTGTTGTTTTTTTGATCAATAACTTGTTGTTTTTTTGTAAGGCTAGACCAGTGTGAGATTTGTTTTCCTTAGTGATAACATCATGGTACTTTATGATTTCAAACCCATCGTTTTAGTCTTGATATAATACTTGTAAATATTTATTGCCAATTTTAAATTGGCTTAACAAACATGTATTCATTTAACTGCTTGTTTATAATGCAGCGTCACCCAACGTTTTTTAAATACATTTTAATTTTTAATTTTGTTTATATAGATTAAATAATGCAACCTATGCAATATAAATTCTGCTTGGTCGTAAATTTTTACCCAAATAACAAATCTATATATTTATGCGTTCTTAAGTAAGCCTTATTAAGCCTCTAGGTTAACTAATGTATACACTGCTGTAGTTTTAATTACCCTGCTTATTTATATACTTTGTACTGCCAGTTTGTACAAGTAATTTGAGATATAGTCAGGAAAACATACAACAATAAATTATTAGTTATATATAAATGTTGCGTACTTATATGTTTGTTAATTATTACTAGGAAACGTCATGGGATTAGATGTTTGCTTATATTGTGTTTGAATAGAAAAACAATAAACATATTAAATAATGCACAGTGGAGGAATAAAAATTAATAATGCACAAGAAATACTTATTGTAAGTTTTGATAAATCTGATGGACCCTCACCTTTGGGCAATGCTGCACCTTTCACTCAGTAGTGAGACACAATACATGGTAGCAAGTGTTAATGAACAACCTAAAAACTTACACAACATACTCGTTTCGTCTGAAATGTTTGTCCATAGTGTTTTATACATAATAGCATTGTACTTGTGATAATTTAATACTGAAAATTTACCATAATAATAGTAAATATGTGGGATTACTTTTGCTTTAACACAGTACATTCAGTCAGATACACGAGGAAATTATTCAAGCGAATTTTAACATGAGAAAACCCTCGGCTTTCCGATAAAACTATTACAGTGGGAATGGTTGTGAGCCGATTAGTGGGCTAGCTGAGATTATTAAGATTATTTAAGTAACCATATATTGCTGCACTAAGTAAGTCGTATGACTAAAACTAACCATCCGACTTAATGTTCGTTTACTATCATTTATAGATGAATTTAGATAAACGCATTCTGCTATATATATTTATTAGTGAATTTCCAATGGTAAAGTGAACTATTAGCATGACTCGCACGGTAAAACTTAAGCCCGGGACCACCATAGAAGTTCCTAACGTGTTCCCCTGAACACTTTGTTTTTTTGTTTTGGGGGTCGTTCAAAATTATATACATATATATGTGTGTGTATTTATATGTCTATATATGTTTGTATATGTATATGTTGTATCTAGCGGTCGCATTTTTGTCCGATTTACTTCAAATTTAGTAGGGACATTCCTTTCTGTAATTAGTTGGACAAGTTCGTTTGGCAAAATAATTGGAAAACTCTAATCCTCTTTTTCGGGATTTTAATTTTTTAGTTTTGAGTTTTTGGGCCCAAAAAGGGTCAGAAAAGCCCCTAAGGTAAAATTAAGACGTATTAAGTTATAGGAATTAAAAGGGTGGAAATTGTAAGCCCTCCCTCATCATTCTAGCACCAATATTTACTAAGTTATTAAAGAAAATAAAGATTGAGTAAACACCGTACGTTATCTTATGGGGATTTTACATTGGAAAAGGCTGTTTTTCATATCTTGATGGAGGTATATCACTCCTAATACTCCCATACCGATTTTTGATCCTGATGGTACCTCCTACTAAACTTATGATGTATAAAATTGCCATGCCAATACTGTATTTAAATAGAACAAGGTGTATCAGAACAGCCAACAAATGTAATATTTTTCCATTTTGCTCAAAATCACACAAATCGTTGTTTAAACCTATGATCTGATTATTTAAAAAAGTTATTTATGCGGAAATTCACTTCCCTAACGTCACCGTGCTGCGTGCTAACTCGTTTATAATATTTACTACTATAAAATATTTTCTCAAACCTTTACGTAAAAAGAGGTACATTGAATTACTCAAAATCATAGCATTGTTTTAAGTTGATAAACATTTTAAATGTGATTTATGTATATATTTACGTTTTAAAAGCTTGATAGTTGACAGAGAAGTACAGAGCAATTGGTAGTATGAATTATTTAAAGTTTAATATTTCCCATGAAAAGCCAAATATTTATCCAAAGGGTGACCGCATATAAAAGTAACGTTTATTTAGACTGTTTGGAAAAAACATAAATACAATACAAAATTAAAAAATTAAAAACTGTCGGTTGAAATATTTTTTATCTAAATTTTGTCCACAGAGATGGCACCTCTATTTATTAACAGGATGAAAAATAGTAAACAGATTACTTAATTATACCTTACGCAATATTGAGAGTTTATATATTTAATCAGTATTATTAACGGTTTTATCCCTCAGAATTTAACTGTTCATATTCACGGTCAAATCCTTAAACACTTAACTCTAAGGGCTGTAAAAAATATTTCCTGGCTCTTGAATTATTTATCGAAAAACTAATTTCGTATGACTTTATGAACTGTCTCCTTTTAAAATATCACGATTAATGTTTGTACCTTTTTTAAACTACGATCTAAAATTTCTAACTAAAAACCTCCACTGCACTACGAAATTAAATTTGGTGTAAATTAACATTACCTTACACTGATTTTAATAACGGATGATAAATTAGAGCTTAAATGTTTAAGTAATATAAAAGTGGAGATAGATGTAGAAACACGTTTGTGGAGTAGTAATAATAATAAGGGCCAATCTTACAAATGGTAGAACATTATTCTATACTTAATATATATAATAATTATATTTAAGACTCCCTGAATTTAAGGTTGTTCATTCATATTACTGTCTGGTTAAACATTTTTAAATATTGAGAAGCAAAATCCCATTTTGTGCAGACGTTTCGTCACCAGGCTTCTACAAAGATTTGAAACGTTAAAATATTATACTCAAAATAAAGCACGTTTACATTTATTCCCAACGTCAATCCTTGGTTTACTAGAATACTACTATAGTGTACTATTTGTCCAATTTGGCATAAAAAATTAAAAGTAGAACAAATTCGCATAGTTATTACACATTGTCACAACACAACTGAACGGTACAAATAAAACAAACATTTATGTAGTTTGATTGGCCAATGACAAGTTCAGGCAAAATAGCATGACATCAACTCACTAAAAAAGAAATTCAAAAAAAATTTTTTTGTGTATTTTTTGGTTTATTTTAAATGCAGCAGATTCATCCAAATTATGAACTAAATTTTATGTATATAGTTTGTTTAATAATTAGAATTATCAGTATGGGGGTTAAAATGGACTGAACATATCCCCGATGTCGACGTATTTGATTGGATAATACATACAAAAAAATAAAGTTATAGTAACGATTTTAGAGAATTTTTTGTGGACGTACCAGCTTAATAAACCAATTACACTTGCAGAAACAATTATGCAAATTTTATACTTACAATTAATTGTAATAGCTTTCAAAGATTTAACAGACAATTGAATTGTAAGACCCGCTTGGAAAGCAAAGTCACGACACCAATGATCGCAAATAAGTTGCTGTAATTTCCCTCTGATTCCGCAGCTCAGTAAATAGTGCGGTTGCTTTAAAATCGCAATTATTAAGAACATGTGTATCTTGTTATGTGTTTGTTAATTATATTATAAAACTAGGCTTATCGCAGTTGGAGGCTTCGTCCCCAAACCCCCTTTTGGAGTTCGCTTCACTCACTTGCATTCCTCAGTCAACTCAAGTTTAAATCAAACTCAACTATTGTAGTTCATTAACCAAAGAAAAACTACACAACAATGACCTTTGGTGAGCACATTAACACCTACACAGGCGGTCCTATATCGGTTCGATATCGAAACATTTTACCAACCGGCTGATTGTTAGTTTTATCGAATGAACTCCCGACTACGATCGAGGTTTATAAAATCAAAAAATATAATGCTCACTCAATAAAAGTCAATCAGATATAAACAAAAATTTGTGGTTAAAATGTTAAATTTGAGTTCTACAAATGGATTTAGTGTAACAAAACAACAAATTAGACTTAAGTTCAGCACAAAATTATAGTAACCTAACTTAACCTAACTCCACAGAGCGCTGTATGGTGGCTGTTCGTTGTGCAACATAATTAAAAATAAGTGAATTTGTAAAAACAAAATAAAGTCAAATTAAACAGAAATAAATGTAAAAAGTAAGCATCAAAACTAGAATTCAAGCCCGTGACCACATGATATTGAATCATTTTCTGACAACATTTCCTCTGTGCTACTGGGCTAAATTCATTCGATAGAACAAACAATCGATGGATTACATTTTCCAATATCGTAACAAACGATATTCGCGATATTGAACCTCCCAGGTAGGCGATATTGAGCTCACCTTGTTTTGTAACGGTTGATTTACATTCGTCCATACATGTAAATGGTCCGAACATGTATGTTCTAATGCTTTATAAGAGCAAATCAGTCTCGTATAGTCTACACGGGCGGTTTATTTAAATCAGCTGATACAAACATGTGGTATTAGCCAAAGATAGTGTGCTTTCATTAAACGGCTTTCCAAAACTGTACACATTTAAACGGACCAAAATATTAAAAACTACTCCTTCTTCGATGAATGGCGGCTAAACGGATGATCGGATCATAAATCTACAAAAATCGTTAGTTGGAAATTAAATATTCTTCAACTTTTGTATTTAACATTTTTTGCCATCTCTTACCGTTTCCGTACAAAACGCGCTCAAAGTGGAAAAATTAAAAAAGTGGAATTTTCCCCGCCCCAAAAATGCCTCATAAACTAAAAAATGTAACTGTTGGCAATGTTTCAGGCAGTTTCTCGTCAAGAGCTTTAATACAAGTATGGGGTCGAAGGGGGTTAGATTACGGAAAGTGCCTCATAGTTTATGTCAGTGAATCAGTGAGTGAGTGAACCCGTCTAGCTTTATTTAAGTAGAAGAAGAATATATTGAAATAAATTCTAATGTCCTTAATCTAATTAAATTTCATATGTGTTGCTAAATGATAAGGTTTCAGGTAACAGGTGATTATTAAAACAAGGAAAATATGGCTTAGGTTTTTAGCTTTTAAAAAGGCAAACGCATGATTTTATATGAAAAGCTCTTAAGTTGCCAATGGCAAACAGAAGGCTCAGTAATATAATCCGATCACGAAACCAATAAGCGGAAATAGTCCGGAATCATTTGCTCCTAATCCCCAGCCCAATTCAGTGGGAGGTTTCGAAACGTACTAATTGTGATATAAAACACTAATTTGAGTAACTTAAAATTCTTTAATCTAATCGGCACTTTAAATGCTTAGTAATACATATCTATCGAGTGTATGTGTTATATGGTTGATTATTAAATGTATATTTGTGTGTACAAAGTAGAGGAGGAAACCCAAAATTGGGCTAGGATCTAAATTCTGGCAAGCGTTGTATTCAGTATTTGGAATTGCTGCAACCAAGAAAAAAAAAAAAAAACATGGAACAAGACCAATGTCATGTCCATTGCTCAGTTAAACGAGGATCTCAGTTCTGAGACAGTGTCTTATTAGTGGAAAATATTCGGATTTTAACCATCTGAAAACGTTAGCTGGATTTAATTATTTATTTTACTTAACAGTCTAAGAATGTGAGAATAGCATTGTTTGTAAAAAGTTGGGTTAGAGGTACATTAATGCTGTTAACATCTGTATGGTTCTAACCACTCCTGTTAGTTGTTAAATTGCTATTAATAAAAGAACGATGCCGTAGTAAAGGTCTAAATTACTGCTACCTGTATTTTTGAGGATTCTGAAAGTGTCAATTTAGTCTTGTTTTGTATCCATTAATTATTTTTGTAGTAAAAATTAGTTTTGTTATTTATCTGTAAATACTACGAACTACGCGTAAACATTGTAAAACCAAACTAGCCATAAACAGATAACAATGTTTTTTGCTGATTTTGTTGTGTATCTGTTCCTGCATTTCTTAGAACAGTGTTATATGGCAATATAAGATCATGAAACGATTGCATACAAGGTATACCAAAACACCATATGACAGGTAAATGGTCCACAAAATAAGAGGTTACGTACACAAGTTACGTCAAAACGAGATTTGCCGCAAACATGTAATAATATTTTGGTATATGAAAATGAATTGTCAAGTAAAGTATGGTTCCAAGATGTTCACTAATAAATTCAATAACAGTGTAATATTAAACCGTGGATGAATATTCAAGAAGGCGCCCAGTCAGAACGTAGCACGCCTACAGTATCCGTCAGCCCTAATTATAGCTTTATTGCATTTTCAAGCCAAATTTAAAATGTATTACTACTAAAATCCTAATTCAAAGATGAATTACCAAGGAAAAATATGATATAAATAAATACTTTTAATGCTTATGGAAGGACTATTTTTAACTGATACGTATTGGGTCTGTTCTCAAAGTTTATATGTAAAATCTTGCTAACAATTTGTTAAGTCTAAAACTTTTCTAATCCATATAAGTTGATTTTGGCTTTGAATGTTGTATGAAAGCATTTATACTTCATCAGTATATTACGTCAAAGAAGAATACATTTTGCAAAACATGTGTAAAACAAATAAAGTATACGCTATATGGAAGTGCAATTTTATATTATAAATTTACAAATATGTCACCTCCCTACGGCACGGTACTCTCAAAATCATTATAAACTTAGAATGTTGGACGTAGATTATAATTATCAAGATGGTGTAGTGATAACAAGAGGTTTGAACAAGAGGTTTGTCGATCAAGTCTTGTTAATCTATGTAATTACTGATCATCAATACTTTTGTTTCCGTAGTAAAATTATTTAAAAATCTAATTATAATATCGAATTACCATGATGACTCAGATTTATATGTCTTACGTCAATAGCATTTTAATTTAAAATACAATGAGTAAAACCTAAATCGTAGTATAATTATATCGTGTAAGCAGAATTTATTTTCTAAAATCATACAGTTAGAAATAATACACTTCGTTCGACTAATTATAAGTAAATTAATAATAATTTTATATCAAAAATATTTCTGGTATTAAAATAATATTTGAACGTATCAAACGTGGAATTAATGGAAATTAAGTAGTTTGTAGAATTAGGGAGAGAATGATTCCTCTCGATGAAAACTGCTGCAGAATCGTCGAATTTAATCCGATTACATGTGATAAGCCGTGGTAGATTTTACATCCACGAAATTCGATAGCCCTTAGACACTTAGGTATAGCCAAGCGCAGAAATTCGATCAAGTTTTGGAATGAAACTGTAGTTACAAGTTATGAATGATACTTTTCATCACAGTGCAAATGGTAATAATAACGAACCATATATTCAGGTATTTATATGAGGTTTGGTGAGTGATATTTCTTAGAGCATCAAGACAAATATGTCCACATTGTTTTCACACGTTTATCCTTTAACTATATTAATAAGTACAGGTGATTTAAAATGCAAACATTAAATTTCCTTTCACACCAAGGAGATCTTTTGGCAATACTGGAGAGAACAATAATAAACAAAATAACGAGCTTTTCGCCAATATTTTGTGGTGAAGAAAATAATTACTAGCTAAAATCTAAAAGTAAGTAAGTAAATCAAACGAATAATTAATCATGATAAAAAATAATAATTGAATGAACAACCGAATAACCAACTGAAGTTCACATAACAGTATATTTGCTTTACCAGTGTACCAACAACCTGACATAATCACCGGTTCCCTTTTTTATGCAAATCGTTGAGCAGTGTTGTCTTCAGTATTACTAATACACCTCCTTAATTTAAACGGATAACTAAGATTAGCTAATATTGAAGACATAACTTTAATAAAAACAATCATCTAGTGCTCTCATGCACATATTAATCTCCAGTAAAAAGTGAAACCTACATGGTGGTCACTATTTTCTACTCTGTCCTCATCGTTACCATGGCAACACAACTAACTACAGACTAAAAGAATGTAATCTACAATAATTTATGTACAACAATTTTTCAGACAGAAAGCAATAAAAGGTTTTTCTGCACACAATATATTTTTAATTTAATTTCTTTTAAGATTAAATAATTTAAATCTTTAATAAATGTATAACACAAGGAAGACAAATAACTACTTTGTTAGTCTCTAAGAAAGGTAAAGCCTACATGGGGGCCACCATTTTCCTCTTGGTTCCCATCGTTCCCACGGCAACACAAATAACAACGAATAATATTATTATGCAATCTGCAATTTTTGAGGTCCAACCATTTTCTATCGTTAATCGATAATAAATGTGCAGCACAAGTAAAACAAAAATATATTTTTAATTGCATCTTGACCGTATGTTTAGTAAAAGCCATTATCCCCTGTGGTTTGTTTTCAAAAATATCTTAAAGTGAAGTTTAACTTTTTACCCTACATAAGAGATCAAGATGTAATAAGCTCGTTGTAAGCAACAAACTGCAAGTGGTTTTTGTGCCAGAATGCATAACTAATAACAGTGCAGAACAAATCCCCAGCTGTTTTTCCAGAAGAGTCGGAAAGTATCACTGTTCATATTTACAGGTGACACCGAAAATAGCTAGTTTCGGTACAGTTTGAAGAAACAAATAAACCACAACAATATCCAATTGCATTTTTTTCGAATTTGGTGATTTTCATATTAGACAAAGTTAGAGTAAATGTAATTTTTTATATGTGAAAGATAAAAACAAATATGAAGCACTTCTTCTTACGCTCTCAGACCGATGGTTTATACTCGGAAGAATACACTTCGTGAACCATATGTTTTTTGTTTTTTGTTGAAATTTGGCATAAATAAGTTATTTTATTTGATCTAATATTGGATATTAAAACTTTAATACTTAGAATAATGTAGTAGTTATAGAATAAGTAATAGTTATTTTTAGATTTCCCAAACCCATAAGGAATCCACAATATTGTCAAAAGGTGTTTTGCAATACAATTAATATTTTATCTAAAGAAAGTCTACTTATATTTCAACGCTGAAGTGCAACTAGTTTGTGTTACTGAGAACTCATTGCCATCTTTAAGGCTGCATCCACGCTTAAATCTAAGCTATTGTACTTCTAAAATAAATTGACCTTTATTTTGTTAAGCTTTTTAAGTCTAGTTTATTTAAGTATAGATTGATCTACATATTTTTATGAAAAATGTTTTTAGTTTTAGTTCATAATCTTTGTTATGTAATCGCACTTTATTTAACTAAATATTTTGTTAACTATGTTAATACTGAGATACATAAAAATGGTTGAAAATTTAAAATGCAGTAGAAAGTCGTAAACTCAGAGCTGATCAGACTAAATAAATCTTTTAAGTTTCACTTTTAGTGTTGCACGATGGGTTTAAAGTCTTTTACTACTCGAAGATTTTAAATAATAGAATTTTCAACAATCCATGATAAACTTTAATAAAATCTTATGTGAATTTATACTGGTATACTTATTGACTGCGAAACAATAAAACACGTTTTTTGGCAAACAGTGTATGCTACCCTGGAATAACAAAATCAAATATTACTAATTTTATACATCTATTAAATCCACATTATTGGTTATGGTTTTCAAGTTTTATTCTTTGGAAATTTGCATCAAATTTACTCCAATTAACGTTAACCGACATGTACTTGACCGTTGTCAAGTTTTACATTTTAATTAAATTAATTTCACATCTTTATATATAATTGTGTAAGCAAAATTTGTAAATCAAAATTGTGGGAGTTTGGCAAATCTCAGAATGATGGGGGCGGCTCAAATTAAAGCTCTTGATCCCAGGGACTCGTGAAAAATAGCAGTATTACATAATAGTTACTAGCAAACGATAAATAACGTAAAACATCCCCCATAAGAAAAGCATGGGAGTTTAAGAACGTCTGTTTTGTTTACATTAAAACATGTGACTACGAACTGACATGTGTTCCTACAAATCAGATATCCAGAGTATTGGAGATATCCAGGTTAGGGGCTACGGCCCGTTCAAGCCACTAGTTTAAACTAAAGTTGTAACTGCACAATGGCTTCAAGATTACAGAAATGATATTTTAAAATATGATTTTAACGCGGATTTTTAGTTCTGATATAACTCTGTAATGTTTATTTCCGAAGACTGACACTTGGATTCATCCAATAAAATTTATAGCGAAAACAAAGAGGAAAAAGACCGAAAAATAGAGCCAGCAATTATCTTGTCAAGATACGTGACAGGCCTGTCGATTGGACTTTCTTCCTTTTTCACGAACACTTACATTGGCGAATCATCAAGAAGTGGATTTATTTACAGAACGCTTCATGACATGCTTTACACAAACTATTCCATATTTTGCACAGAATCGCAATTAATGCGATATTACTTATGGTTTGTAGAGTTATGTTATTTGAAAATATGCTAACTATAATCAATTGGCTTATACCTCAACGACAAGTTTTTAGCTATAAGATGAAGAGGTATAGTAATGACAATGAGAACAACTTATGTGATGTATAACTAATGTACTAACTTAACTAAACTAACAGTTGTAAAAGGTTGAGAAAATAGAAATTTACTATGTTTTAAAATAAAAAATGGTATAATAAAGTATGAATGTGTAAATTTAATTTTTAATCTGTATTATAGATTTTACATATTACGATTACATATGGTGTCATTGTATAAAGCTTAGCCTGAAGATTCCGCATTTAAATTGAAATTATCAAACGCACAATCCAATATATAAACTCGATTATTCTCTATTATATCGCGGTACAATCGGTAAAAAACTGAATTTGATATCAGAATATCATATACATAAATATATAAAGATAATTTATTCAAACATAATTAACATCTTTTTACACAACGCAAAGTGCCTAATTGACAAAGAATACTAATTACAAGAATTTTATCTTAATTATGGTTGTAATATAGATGTCTTTTTAATTAGTCCTTTCAATCTGTTATGCTACCTAATATGATGGATTAAGCAATGCTTAATCTATGCTAATATTCATTGTGTATTGCGTACTCAGTAGGTAGAGGAGAGATATTGTATTCATGTAATGCAGATACTTAGAATAAGGGCTACTGATCCTGTTTCTAGTTAGATACCAAGGCCAATTGTTAAGATACCATATATTTTAAGACGTACACTTTGAGCCCTCAACGATTTATGAGAGCTATTGGCATATTCTTTAGAAAAACAGACAGAAAAAACGAAGTCAGGAACATCACCACTAAAAAGGAACCGGAACATCAAATCAAATGTTTCAACCAAAAAATTAATTTCAAATATACTAAAAAAATCATTATATAGTTTCTGTAAAACTTATGGGAGGGGGGGACGAATTTAATAAAAGTATGGGATTGATTTGGAGGAATTAGAATAGTATATTTTCTCTGGAGGACCAAAAGTGACGATTTTCAATACGAGCTAAAGTTTTCGAAATAAATGAGTGAGGATCGAAAAGCTGCTTTGGGTCTTAGTAATGAATCATATTTTCCTTCATACTGGAAACAATTTTAAGAATCAAATCTAACAAAAGCAATTTTTTTTACAATTACAATCTGGCTTCCATCTTGATCTTGCTATTATAAACAAACAGCTGGTACACAACTTTGCATTGTTTGGAAGTTAAATTATTCGGTCAATCCTTATTTTACAGAATATGATATTATGTCTTAATTATCTAGTCATCTATAAAATTTAATAAATTAGCTTTCAAATTTCATATTTTGATTGATTGTTTTGTAATTATTTGTAGTGCTGTTAAGATGAATTTGTAAAAGGCTCTGCCGTTGATGAAATAAATAAACAGCGGATGACCTCGATCGAGAAGTGTAACCCAACTAGGTATATAAATATAGAGTTCTCGTCTCTTTTTACAACAGTGACGCTTCTTGTAAACAAAACGTCTGGCCAAAGAGTAATAAAGACTAACATAAGTTGTGAAGAGGGAATTTGATTGGTTAACATAATTGTTGCCATGGAGACCGGAGGGTATAGAGGGTCAGAATGGCGGTCAGCATGTAGGCACAGTTTTTTACCCTAGACGAGACCTCTCTCTCTCTCTCTATATATATATATATATATATATATATATATATATATATATATATATATATATATATATATATACATATATATATGTATGTATGTATAAATATATTTTTTTATATATATCGTTGGTGTTATTAAATTATGTATTTTTGTCTTAGGACGAAAAATATCAATATGATACTTTTTATTCTAGGGAACAACTTTAGCACGTATAAATGTGTTAAAACAGCAGTTTTTCAAGCAGTATGACGAAAACCTATTTAATTAACTAGCTAAAGATAAATCTTTTAGAGACTGTCTTTTTGAATAACTTAGTTTTCAAGTGTTCAATTTTAATACACTACATAGAGTAAATTGTTTTGAATGTTTTTCCAGCTATTAGATATAGTTATTCAAACTCAGCAACCTTAAACCTCATCTAGATTATAAGTTATTCTTATCGTGAGTTCGTAAATACAATTGTTATCCTAAATTAAAAACCGTATACTTCGTTAAATTGACAAATCTGAGTTTTTATTTGGCCATGGTTAGTAAACATTATATTGTTTAAGTAAACATTTTCAGTATGGACCATAACAATTTAAAAATGCAGAGACAATTATGTTTATTACAGTTTGTGATTGAAATCCGAAGAGTGTGTTCCAAGCATAACTTGTTAGATCAGCAACAAAAGTTTATTTTTCGAATTCATTTGTTACCATAATCTTATTATTAGAATTTTGTTGTAGATTTTTGCTATAAACTATTGTTTAATGTAAGTGTTTTTTCATATGTTGGATTTATTTTTACATATGTAGTTTTACAATATTTATCTTGAATTTTTTCTTCAATTTATACATTTTTTTAGGCCTGCTGGGACTAGGTGATTATTTCTCTTATGCATATTCTGAGATTGGTAAAAAAACTAACCAAACTATTCAATAATAGAATACAAATATGACCGAAGAATACAAACAGTCGCATCAGACTCAGGAACGAAGCAAGAAAATCAGTTAAATAAATTAACACTTTAACTTAGAGTTACTTGTAATCCAACTGAAATCCTGGGACCTCGAAGAGCTTAGTGAAGAAAGTAGAATGGGTAAAACTTTGACACTTTGGCAGTGGCTTTTACAATCCAAGACATGACAGTAAGCTTTGTTGTGAAAAAGTCTAACTGCTTAACAAATAAAAGCCTTCTCTTCTTGTAGTAGATATTAGGAACTTAATTGTAAAGCTAATTTGAAAAAATCATACTTTACTAAGTGAGCGTTACTTTCATAGGTAACAGATAGATTTTGATCTGCTGGTGATTTAACACTATAAGCCAAATATTAACATTTACAACTTTCAAACGAGCTATCAAAAATTAGATTTACTCTAGCCATTTTTCGTTTGATGTTGGATTGTAGGTTCTATTGAAATTTAGTGCAAACGTTTTTATTTGGCAAAACTAACAAGATTTAAATACTATTTACAGTACTTTAAACGAATTGTATAAAGTTTATTTTGATTTTGACGGCCCGCATGCACTAAGAGGGTATTTTTACATAAACATGTAGATCAAACTGTACATAAATTGATGATTGGCACTAGTGTACTACAATCCAACCTCCAATGGATGAGTGAGTCAGAAATGGCAGCCGGTCAATCTTTTTTTTATTTTTAAACTTTCAAACTAAAATATTATCGATACTACCATCGGTGTATGACAATGTGTAGTGCGATATGAAATACCTTTAAGATGACGTATATAATCTATGCCTAGCTCACGACATAGAACCATAAATTAAACATCTTGTGGTATTCTTAAACTATACTACAACGTCCACCATGAGTACTTATATGATTTTATTTAAGATATTATCTTTCCTCCTCGCGAAACTTCTTAATAATATAAAACAAAATTACAAAACATTTTTTGCTAAGCTAGAAGCTATATTTTGTATATAACTGGTATTAAAAATTAGGTGAGTGTTTCCATAAAAAAATAACTAACTTGAATTTTACGACAAACTAACCTCCCCTATTAACCAGGAAGAATCTGGATATACGTTAGGTGAATTTGGTAGATGCTGACGAAATTGAAAACAAATATTAAAACGGTTTTTGTAGGTTCCTAGCAATTAACCACTCGATAAATTTAAATACAATAATAGCTTAATAATATAGATTAAACCGGATTATATCACTGCGGAAGTATATACATTATTTTTTTAAATTCACAAAGTCTACAATAATTATGAAATTGATATATACTGACTCTTTCAATCTAACGGTATAAGCAAAGATATATACTGAATCTTTCAATCTAACTGTATAAGCAACAACTACAGATGGCATAGTAACCAATTTTACATTTAATAGAATACTAAGCATAGTATTACGATTACAATTTTAATAGCGAATAGTAAAAATGTAACAACAAATGTCGTTACTGTATGTGTATACTGTATGACGCTTGATTGTTTATATACTTGATTCGTTTATTGTTTAAGATTCACTGTTGGTATTGGTGAGTTTATGTTGTCCAAGGAATTATTGAGAAAATTTGCAATCACTTATACACAACTATATTTGCTATATTAAACACAAAGTTTCACAACTTTTCGGGATCTGGAATCTGACCCCGTCGTCAGGAGGAAAGAATACCAAGAACATAACAACATTAGTGACACAAATCCAGGCAAGCTAGAAATACTACATGCAAGCTGATCACAGATCTGTAACAGCGGTAAAAAAAAACAAAAACTACAAATAATACAAAAGTTACATACAAAATATCAAACGCACAAACGATACAACAGAAGTATACACGGCGGCGGGTGCTCAGGTTGTCCCACCTAAAGGTGGGGGAAATTTGATTTTACAAATAACTGATGGAAAATGTCCGCAATAATTCCTGCAACAACATACATATACGTGTTGTAAGTAAAGAATCACTACGGTTTACTGCAGGAAGAGATAAACATGTGCTTGCCCACGGAAAGACATCGCAGCTGGTTAACTTGTATCATCAATTGCTGCACATTACTGCAATTAAAATTGCACGTAAGAAAATATTGAGATCTAAACATAGTTTAAGATGTATAAAACCTCTAGCAGTTAACTAAATATGTGTTTAAATTAGTTAATCAAATATTTAAGAGATTTTATGTCTGAAATTTTGTCGGGAGTATAAACTTCTCGTCCGCAGTATAATCTGTAAATCATTTGATATTGCGACGCGGCCCTGTGATGTGCAATGATGGACATATCAAGGCTTACCAATAATCCGATTGTATCTAATGCTGACAGATGCGGTTTTCATTCCATTACGTACGGTATTGGATGAAAAAATATGGTTACTAATGATTTTGTTTATATTTATTTTATTCAATAAGTTCAGCTACAGTGTTAACCCTAAAACGGCTATCAGGAAATAGCGAACAGTCAATAGCCAGTACAATAACAAAAATATATAACTGTCACAGTACATACAAGAAATCTTAATTGAAATGCATATACGAAAAACAATTCTCGCTGACCATTACCGGTACATAATCGAAAATATTGTTTCTATAATGTAACCAAATCTAATGTGACTTTAATAAAACGGCTATACCATCCTGTAAATTAGCTATATATATCTGAAAATAAATCAAACTATGAAATTTGACTGTTATAATTTCAGAGCGTTTTTATAAAGGAAAGTTATAGTGGCTTACAGTGTTTCAGTGAAGGATTAAAAAGAAGTTAAAAACTCTTCAAATACTTCTGCGGACATGAGAACTTAATTTACTAAAACACAATATGGTCTGTTAATTCTGCTAACAATTAGTTTATATACAAATGCATTATGAAAACATATCTTCTTTTATAATGTTTGAGCATATTATACATAGTTTTAGGAAACTAGAAGGAAAATATTTCACTGCTCCGATATAGTAAGATCAAGCTTAAATATAAAATATATATGTTACTAATCTTATATATAACAGGTTTAAGTACATTACCCTAATCCCTAATGCACGAGTAGTATTTTTAAGGAGTGACAGAACGCTTTAAAAATCACATGTTTGATCGGAATTAAGATCCCTTAAAAACAATTTAATATTTAAATCGATAGCATGTTAAAGCAATTCACCTACACTTGTATTTAGGGTGTTACTGGAAAAAATGTAATTACCATATTGTTATACCCCAAATTAGTAATGGATTTAATTCATCATTGTTAAAACATCGAAATTCGAAATGTCTACGAGAGACAGATGAATTTGGATTCCAGGTTCCAGGACAATCAGCAAGAGATGACAGATTTCAGTCATAAAACAGGGTTGGGCGTGAAGGTAAAGAAACCGATTAGTAACGATTCCGTCCACAATAAAAAAAACACCAAGCGTACCATATTGTGTTGAAATTGGTTCGAACAAGGTCAATACAAAATATCATCTGACTAGTCAACACACCGCTTATGCCATTATTTTGAGCTTTGTAAATACACCGATGTTTGATCCTGTTACAGAGTCAAATGTAAATATAAGCTTAACACACAAACTGACTCATGTATAAAGAAATACGTAGTATAGCAACTAATTACCTTTAGTTACCATTTGGCTAGTAAAAGCTTTGATGCAGAAATAGGAGATATAGCTTCATAATTTAAATTGAACTTTGATACAATATATTGTTTGTTTTGTTTTAGTATGTTTTAATAATAAAATTGTGCATGTTTGTAAAGTTTTCTTCAATTATATTTAACAATGCTCTATTTAATTCACAGAGGGCAAGATCACAATTATTTAATCTACAGAAAATACTTAAACTTAATTAAACTATACTATTATGAAACGAAATTGTAAATAATTACAATTTAAGATATCATACCCTAGGTCTCAATAATATCAACCCAATTGAATTTATATGGAAATCACCTACTTGGGCAAGTATATATTAAAAGATTAAAGTGAAATACTGATATACTAAAGCTAAATAAAAAAGCTGACTTTATTCAAAAGTAAATAAACTATTTTAAAATTATGTTTTTTATTCAAATTTGTATATATTCGATGTATTGTTTATGAACTAAATTGCATCGGAGGTATCCGAAAATATTTATACGGAAAAAATCTCTAAACTTATTGACACTTGGTTTCCAAACTGCAGGATGCCATAGAGAGCACTGTGTTTCTAGTACATGGAACCGGAATGACGTCGGCTGTTATTTGTACTTAAAAATATACATTTAATTACATCATTGGAAAATTATGAGTTTTTTTTAATATTTTAAGAGTATTTCAAACATATCTCGGCAAATCAAACCGTTATCTTTTTTTATAGTTTTAAGTTCATTTTTAAAAGTTTTTATATACAATCTAGCACTTTCCTGATAGAAGGTAGTAGTAACGATACCTAATAATTGTCTTGCCATGATTCAAATACTACTTATATAAATACAAATATAAATAATAATAACTAGAACGCAATTTGTCTTTTTTTGTATAATAGTATTATTTTGAGTTTGTTAGATTTGTTTGTTACTGTCTGTAAACAAATATTTAAACCTTACACAGAAATAATCATTTATGAGTTAAAAACGAAAAAGTAAAAATTAGAGTCTGGGACTATTTTGTAAGGAAATCTAGATTAGGCTCTACAAATTGTTATTTCCCTTTACACTGTGATTATTTTTCAAATGCATATTTTGAGATTGGTCAAACCGATAATCTAGGTTATCCAATAATATTGTCACTAGAAAGCCTTCTTTGACTAAGACTCATACAATTAGTATATGGCTGAAAAATCAACCACGGACATCCGTTTAACAAATTAACACTTTAACAAAGAGTTACTTGTAATCCAGCAGAAATCCTTGGACCACGAAGAGCTTAGTGAAGAAAGTTGGGAGGATAAAACTTCGAAACTTTCCCAGTGGCTTTTAGAATCCATGACTGTAAGTTCAATTGGAAAAGGTGTAACTCCTTAACTAACACAATCCGCCTTTTCTTGTATTAGTTAGCAAAAAAACAGTCAGATCTAGTTTTATCACTTGGAATAAATAATCGTACGTTGAATTATGTGCTGTCATAATTCACGTAAGTTTAGCACCAAGATTAGTATGTATGAGGAACATTTTAATGTTTTAGCGAATTTCCCCTATAGGGAAGAAGCTATTACCGTAGGTGGCATGGTAAGACCTAAGCCCGAGACCATGATAACTTTTTGTTTTGAGGTCCCCAGATGCCAAAAACACTATTCGTTCAAATTTATATATATGTATATATATAAATTTCTATATATATATATATATATATATATATCTATATATGTGTCCGTTAACACGATAACTTGAGTAAAAAACGTCCGATTTTGATGAAATTTGGCTCAAATGTGTAAAATGACATTCATGACTTTAAGTTCGAAAACCAGAAAAATCGGACCATGGGAAGGGGGGTTTAAGGGGGTTTTAAATTTTCCAAAAATCAGTTTTTTTGCATTTTTCACCCTACAATTTTTAAAACACTTAATTTTGGTTTTGACCCTGTTATAGATCTTAAAAAAACAAATAATTTAGTATCTTCAATTATTAACCTAGGTCAAGTGGTTGCGGAGACAATCCAAAAAAACCTGCTCATAAAATCTCCCATGTTAATCTTATGGGAAAAAGGTTTTTGGAATTTCCTCAGTTTATTTTAACGTAAACTTCACATTTGCTTTTAGAAATCTGTTCAGTTCCACAAAAGAATCATTTTGGTGTTTAAATTATGATTCTATGCCCAACTGTTGCAGAGATATTCAAAGTGCTAAACACAGTACGTTGTCCAATGCTATCCTTATGGAGAATAAATAAAATTTGATATCTCGATTATTTATGAATGTATGTTGATGAAACTTGGTATGTGGCTTCACATAGTACTGGTATATTGATATTTGCACAAAAAATTGATTTTTTGTTGATTATTCCCGTAGCAGCAAACCTGCGTACTCAGCCCCCATGTTATTCTTATGGACAATAAGTAAAATGTAATGACTCCCTTAATTATGAACATAAATTAATAAAACTTAGTATGTAGCTTCACTTGGTTGAGTTATATTTGATAATTATATAAAAACCCATTTTTCTGTTCCTTGTTGCAGCAAACCTGCTTTCTCAGCCTTCATGTTATTGTTATGGAAAAAAACTAGAATGTTATATAGCACTTATTTATGATTGAATATTGATGAAACTTAGTATTTGGCTTCGCCTAGTTAAATTTTATTTATATTTGCATATAAACCAAATGTTTCTGTTCCTTGTTTCAGCAAACCTACGTACTCATTACCAATGTTATTCTTATAGGGAATAATTAAAATCGCTTATATGTGAATATATTTTTATGAAACTTGGTTTGCGGCTTTATGTGGTATTAAGACATATATTATGCATTGGAAATTCGCTGAGTACGCAGGTTTGCTGCGACGGGGGTATTTATTATTTCTGTAAATCAGCCTTTAAACGTTTATTTTTTGTATAATACGTACTCAGCTACTTTGACCAATTCGTTTCTGAAATAGTGAATACCTGAAATCCATAAACACATTAGATTTACAAACTGGTATAGGAATATCTGGTATCCTCTTATTCGCGTGGGTATCTAATATCACTAAAGCCAGATATTTAAGCACATACCAATTTTAAATGTCACTATTGCAGTTTGAATTACGTTCGTAAGATTGACTTAGAACTCTGGTGAACTATGAGGCTGAGGCCTAAAGAAATACTATTGATGAAGTAGCCTACAGCCTACAAACTACTCACATATCAACATGAAAAATACCCATACTATTCAATAATATGAATTTAAAATTTAGACAGGCAGAATTATAATATGAGCTTTTATTTCTCCAATGCATTAAACGTTAAAACAACTATGGACAATGTTTTAAATAGAAAGGTTTAATGAAAAAAACCAACAAAAAACTGCATGCACGTTACGTTACATTATATGAGACAATTTCCTACATTTACTTTGACTTTACCCTTTATTTTCAGGCAAAGATTCAATTAGTACTACAATGAATGTTTTGTAGGTTTTGTAGATTAGAATATATATTTTCTTTCCCGGCATTGTTGAAATGGTGAACTCTTAAGACGAACCCAGAGTCTCTAACATTTGAAGCTGGAAAGAGCTGTCTAACGTAGTTCTTGTAGTTACACAGCATGGGTCAAGGAAAAGACTATGCACCAAAGTTGGTATACGTTGCGCTGTTATACACACAGACTTTCGTTTTGGCATAAATCAGATGCATAAGTCTATATACGAATCAATTTTAAGACTTCGAAAATACAATGGAATTTATGTAAACATGCAGCATAAACATTAATAATTGTGAATACATTACAAAAAGTGAACATATGCAGACACTTAGTTTTCAATAACTTTTATATAAATGAAAATTATAAGGAGTATTAATCGAGCAATGAAGTATTAAGAATTTCTTGATTTTGTGCATGCTGCAGTTATCATTTTTATAGATATGGACCAAATGGGTTTTAAAGTACACAATCAGTGTACTTAATGCGTAATGGTACGTTATAAATTCAGACTCTAATATATAATAGTCAATTTCCTTTCTCAAATCGCAAGCTGTGACTTTAACATTGTGGAAGGTCCCTATCAGAACAACTCTTATGACTGGAACAACTCTTAGGTCCCTATCAGAACAACTCTTATGACTGGAACAACTCTTAGGTCCCTATCAGAACAACTCTTATGACTGGTATTTATCTGGTACTAGGTAAGAAGCATGCTCTACAAATTTACAGAAATAATGATGGTTTCACTGATTTATCCATATCACCTTTTGATGAAATTGATTGTATTCGAAAAATATGTTCATTAGCACATATTCTATAAAATAAAACAGCTGCTAATACTCTGACAGAAAGCTGGATGTAATGTGGAAGACTGCCTTTTTGAAAAACCTAAAAGAATGCAAAAACCTTCCGTGGCAACCAAGAATAATTTTCCTCAACTGTCTTTATCTAATAGATATTCTGCCCTATCCAACACTCTACAGGAAAACGTATTTGATAATACTTCTCGTCCATCTGTACAGGCATCACAATCTACGGGACCTCGTAGCACAGATCCTTTTGTCTGTGTCCATACTAAGCGACAAACCAATAACATTCAGCCTACACTGATAAACCTTAACCCAAATAAAAATATTAAATTAAACGCAAATAATAGTATTGAAAAGTAAAAAACATCAAATGTACAGGAAACTAACACTTAAACAAAAACTAAGACAAATGTTTATTTTTTTGTTGACAGCCATGGTAAGAACCTGGGTCACCTTCTAGGTACGTTAATGCCTCAAACCGTGGATACATTCGTATGTGCTAATCCTGGTTCAACACTGGATTATATTCACAACAATGTTAATGACATGGCCCGTGATCTTACAAGCGAACACACTGTAATTGCAATCGCTGGGGATAACAATGTGTGTAATGCAACTCAGCTTAACAGAGAACCTGCCAATAACATCTGTAGACAATCTAATGAATTGGCCACAGTGAACAAGCACACAAACATTGTGTATGTAACCCAATTCCACAGATATGATCTAGCATGGGAAACTGAGAAATCTTAAAGTAAGCTTTGATTTAAAAAAGTCAACCCATTTGAATCTGATTGATATTAGTGATTTTAAGAGGCACCTTTTAACAAATCAGGGACAACACCTGAATAATTTAGGAAAAATAATCCTCTGCAGAAGGATAGCAGACTCAGTCATCAACCCTAACTTTAATAAAATAAAAGCATTTACAAACTCCAGTGAATCTACACAAATAAAGGTTGCAAATATGGGCTCTGTTATCGATCAATATTGTGACAGCACGGAGCTAGCCTTTGCCCACTGCATCTCAGCAGATTTTCAAAATGATAAACAGATGAGTGGGGGCGTCGCAGTAGATTTTAAAGAAAAACTTGGAAAACCTTCTAAAGCGGACTACTGTGACAGGAACTTAACCCACCAGAAATCTGAGAACGGGCTATATGTTTAAGGACTAGTCACAAAACCACTGTATTTCTTAAACTCTAATAATTTTACTAACTAAAAGGCAACCTACGACTCAGTGTTTAGACAGTTGGCCAAGGATTTTAAAGCACGCAATCTGAAGACACTTACCTGCTCGTCCCTGGGCTGTATCCGTGACTGTATTTGATCTACACACTTTTCATCCAATATGTTACATTTTTAGCAAGTTACTGGTTATTGTGATTATTGTGATTATCAACGACAAATCAAGAAAAGGATTGAGAAATGGAATTCCACAAGCTGCTTTCTCCAAAAACTGGAGCACCTCCTCTGTCCAAGAGACTGTACGATATCTCAGAAAACAAATCCAGACAGCTCTACTAACTCCCTCTCATCTAGAGCAGATCCACAGACACCATCAGCATCAGCAGATAGAGCTTCCTCGACCATGGACCACTCCACCCCACACGAGACGCCACTACACCACGGCCCAGATAACCAAAGCACGATAGCCTGGCTATCTTACCACCAATCGCCTGCAGCCACAGTGGGAATAGTGCCAATGATGGGAGTGATAGAGAAGTTCAAGATCTTGTTTCTCTAAACTACCCTTTACTAACTGACGGTAATCCTTTTAAGAGATGGTCTCCAATTGTAACTCCTGATATGAGGCCAAATGTAGATAATAGCATTAGGAATTTAGATTATAATTATGAAACTAGTGATGAAAACAATGAAAATGAATTTTTTTTAAGTATAAATGTTTGTAATAAAAAAATAAGTGTGAGGCCCAGGGTGAATCAAACACTAACTACATGTATATTTTACATTTCAACATTCAATTTTTTTATAATTACCTAGACTTGTTAATTGTCCTCTATGGTCAAAAAGAGAAAATCAGTGTTTATCCTTAAATGAACATTGGTTGGAATCTAGAAACATTATTTTTTTTAATCAATTTGATGATTTTAAAATTGCAGATTGCTATTCAAGAGTTGATCAGCACAGAGGGGGTTTATGTATCTTAATTGAAAGAAACATTAATTTTAAAATTAGAGAACATTAAAAACTTTTAAATGAGCCAAAAAGTTTTGAGGGGTCTTTTATTGAAGTAAATTAATGGAATTCAGTGTTTGTATCTCTATATAGGATACCCGGAGATAGCATAGAAAAAATATGAAATTTGATTAGATTATTTAGTAATGGATGCTAAGTTAAAAAATATCTTTATTTTTTCTGATCCAAATATTGACTTATTAAAAGATAAAACAAGTACTCATAGAATTTTAGAAATTTTCAACTGTTTGGATTTAGTCCTAATGTCTTTGTCTTTACCAGGGTCACGAATACCTCTAGTACATTTATTGACAATATTTACTAATTTAAGAGCTGTAGAAAAATTTAACGTAGCATTAGACCTTGGAGCCTCGGATCACAAAATGTTATTTTTATCTTATGAGAAACTATGTGTACCTTCTCCAACACCTTAAGTTAAAAATGTAATTTAATCCGTCAGTTTACTGAGGAAAACTTTGGAAAGCTTTAGATTTTATTACAACAAGCAGAATGGGACTTTAGGGATTCTGCAGGAGTAGAGGTTAACCATAAACATTTTCTTTCAGTTTTTATAAATTTCTTCAATGAGGCTTTGCCAAAATCAGCTAAAATATATAGGGAAAATTCAAACTGCAATAATAATTACTCAGGGAATTAAAATGTCAGCAGAAAGGTGAAAAAATCTCCACCAGGAAGCAAGATGGAACAGAAATCCACAGTTTATAAACTAATATAAAAATTACTGGAAAACATTTAAAAAAATTAGTTTGGCAAAACTTAAATCTAATGATAATTTCATAAACAAATTAAACAGTAAAATTAAAGCTTCCTGGTCAGTAGTTAAACGTAAATTTGGCCTTAAAAACCTAAACCTGAAATACCTGTTGAAATACAAATAAAACATGTGAAAATAAAACATAGTTGTGTTGTGTCGGTAGCAAATTAATTTAATGAGTTTTTGGTCAGAATTTCAGATATTGCAAATCAGTTTAAAGATAAGGAAAAAGCTGTTAATTTTCTTACGAAAAAAACATACTATTGATTTCAGTACCGAGACAACCACATCACTTGCACAATTCAAATTATAAAAAAATGTGAGTAGCAGGTATAAGAAAAATTATAAGTTCTCTTACTAATTCTAAAGCATATGGATGGAATTAAATTCTTCTCTTTGTAATACAAATTGTTTTAAATGTTATTGAGGTCCACTTTGCCAGAATAGTAAACCAGTCCTTGGAGCAGGAGATTTTCCCAGAAAAACTTAAGTTTGAAGAAGTTAAACATATATTCAAAAGGGGAATATCAATAATCCTTCAGACTATAGACCAATAGCATTGTTACCTTGCTTCTCAAAAATTCTGGAAAAAAAGTAACTACTCAATTAACTGAATATTTAGAAAATAATAGCCTAATAAATCCATTACAATTGGGTTTTCGAGCAAAATTAAGCACTCAAAGAGCTGTCACAAGTATGATTAATAGTATATTACAGGCCTTGGATGGAGCACAGAGGACTTTGGGGCTTCTCTGAGATCCATCCAAGGCATTTGATTGTGTTGATCATGACATACTTATTGAAAAATTAAGAAGGCTAGGAATAACAAGCAATGAACTCACCTGGTTTATCTCATACCTAAAAAAAAGAAAACAGAGAATCCTCATTCATAAGTTTAAAAATATCTATAGAACAGAATGGACTTACACCCTAGATGGGGTGCCTCAGTTCTCAATTCTTGGCCCTCGTTTATTTATAAATCTATGCGAATGACCTTTGTAACTCTACTAACTTATTAACTTTTCAATATACAGATGATACTGCTCTAATTTTTAAAGAACCTAACGAGAATACCTTGTAAGCCATGGTCTCCAAAGAGCTGCAGAGCCTCAGGGACTGGTTTTCAATTAATGGTCCACAAATGGTCAATGGTGTGTTGGTTGGTCATGAATGTGTCCAAATTACAAATGTTAGAGTTTTTAGCTTCCTATTTTGATAACAATTTTATCATAAACTCAAGCTCATCTTCAATAAATTCTCAAAATCCAGATGACTATATTGGGAATTAAAATCGATTCACACTTAAATTGGAAATTACAAATAGAAACCATATCAAAACTATTAGCTTCAGCCACCTTCGTTCTTCGTGTAATTAGAGACACTACAAATCTTGAAACCCAACTCACAATACATTTTGCATACCTTTCATCAGTTATGAATTATGGAATGATTGTATTATATGGGGCTCAGCTAGCCAAGCCAAAAAGCTTTTGTTCTCGAAAAAAAGAGTGGTTAGAATTATAGAAACAGTCCTTAAAATTACCAATTGTAGGCAAATTTAATTAAATTAGCAATTCTCACTTTCTACAGCTCATATATTTATCAAATTTCTTTAATGGTTAAAGAAAGTTTTTACACATTCATGCTTAACCAACAAGACCACACTTATCATAATAGATTTTAAAAATCATTGAAACTTGTACAGCACAGACTAAAATTATTCCATTTATCCCCTCATGGGGCCTAAAATAGATAATAAATTACCACTAACCATTAAAAATATTTATTATTTTTCAAAATAAAAAAAAAACATTTAAAGGGGTGGTTACTGTAGAAGGCCTATTATTCAATAGAAGATTTGTTGGAAGGGGAATAATTTGTTTCATTTTGACATTTTGGTGTTTTCTTTGTAATTACTGTATTTTTTAATTTTGGCCATTATTCTTGTTTTTTGCGGATAATAAACAAAATATTTTATCCGTACAATTCTTTTAGCTTTGAGATATATTTGATTAATCACCTGTCATTTGTATTGATGTCATGTGACGATTTAAAACAAAATAGTCTTAAATGTACAGTACTATATTTTGTAGTAAACCTAATGAACTTATGTTTAAGTAATGTGTGATCAAAATCAAAGACTATTGACACGAAAAATATGAGAACTCGGACAATATGAAAATTCGGATGAAAAACTGCTTATTTAGGCATAATAACTTTTTATCAAAAAATAAATCATGCAATTAACCGAAAAGGGTGACATGAAGAGAATACCAAGTATTAATTTTTTTTTAAATATACAACATTAAATTGTCTTCTCTGTCTGTTTGGCTTTTGCCTCGGTTATCAGTTTCTTGTCTACGGTGTGGTCTGTAAATTATCCAAAATTATGACGTAATCCTGTGCTGTACAATGATGGACGTATCAAGGCTTACCAACAATCCCCTTTATATGCAAAGCTGACTGACGCGGTTTTCATTCGATGAAGTCTTTCGAATTATTCCATAAAAATACTCACTTTTAGCATCGGTAAAACTTGTACTATCAAATATATGTTTTTATATTAAGAAAAGAGATTTTTAAGAATTGAAAACTCTGTTTAAGGGATCTTACATCCATCTGAACCCATAATATGATCTCTTACACGAACGTAGTAGGTAAACCTGTAGTAGCTTCATCACTTAGCATTGCACTACAACTGAACTTATATTTGGATTTTTTTATACATATTCTTGGTTAATAGTAATGTAAGTAGTTTACTCACTGATTCTATGAAGACTAACTTCTATGATGTTAATACAAGTTTAAATTTAATTAGTTAAACAACAATTCTTATTTATTTTGGTCTTTGCTCAACCAAACTGTTGGCTGACCTATTACAAACAGAAATGTCCATACAAGCTTAATAGACAAACTATTTAAGACATAAAAGGCACATAGCATTTAAATTAGTTACGTTTAGGAAATATTTATCAATACAAGTTTACAATGACGTGACCGCGGTATAACGTCTTGGACCATTGAGTTAGCCTAGCTTCACCTGAGTAATGTGATGACTCTGGTGAATTCTTGGATTAGAAGCCACGAACTCGAGCTAGTAATCGCCAAGACCGAGATCACGGACCGGAGGATTCCAATACTGATCCCCATGACTGTTGGTACCGGTGAGGTACAAACGAAGACTGCGGCATGGTACGTGGGTGTGATGCTCTACTACCATATGTAAGGAACTAGGAACACATTCAAAGCTGGATGTGTGGATTAGCTGTGAGAGTTGTAGGGGTTTTCGGCAGATTGATGGGGAACGTGGGCGGCCCTAGAACCAGCAAAAGGTGACTAATCATCTCCACCGTAAACGTCATTCTTCCGTACAACAGAGTTGTATTGTCGGGTGTAATGAGGATTAAGAAATTCAACAAGCGCGTGCTGTCGGTTCAGCGCAAAACAGCGATAAGGGTCCCCTCCAGCTACCACATTGTTTCTAGTGCGGCAGTCGTGGTTGTAAGAGGAGTGATTCTCTTTGTTCTAGTCGTCATTGAGAGTCAAGCCATTTTCCGGCAAACCTCCAAGCTGGGAAGAAGTGCAGCAGCAAAGTTTGCAAGAACTAACACTCTGCAAGCCTTCAGCACAGGTGGGATGAGGGCACCAATGGTCGTTGGACATCAGAGATCTTGACACCTGAATTATCCGTGGCCACGGGAAGATCAATTTCTCCCTGTGATAGTTTCTGACGGGTCATGGTTACTTTCGAAAGAACCTTCACCGGAGGCGGACGGTCAGGTCACCTCGGTGTGCTTACTGCCCGGAGGACGAAGATGATGACCATCACTCGTTCTTCATGTGACAGAAGCGAGAAGAAGACTTTTCCCCACTGTAGGTCTCTCCGTCCAGACACCGTAGTGGAGATATTGCTGCAGAGTGAGGAAGCGTTGGGAGCAGTTTCTTCCCTCGCAAAGCCAGTACCAGTACCAGTACAAATAGCCTTGGGGTCAGCACTTCAATTTTCTCATATAATTAGAACTTAAATTCAAAAAATCAATATATCAGTCTTGATCAGTCTTACGTATACTGTATAGAGATTCCAGGTCTTTTCGTATTGCTTACAATTACATTTACATCAATAATTTAAGATTGCTTAGGTTATCAGTCATGTGATAACCTAACCTAACTGTCGGCCGACATTGTTTCCCAAAACAAATATGTTTGACACATTGATATACACTAAACAAATCACAAATTATATAAGAAATATGACAAATAAATAATAATACTATAATCTAATACAACAGTCAATAGGGCCTATCTGTGGTTGGAGTACGCTAGTAATACAGTCCGTGGCAGGAGCAAAGTCCCAACCGCACAAAGTCACTGAGAGAAGTTGAAGGCCAGAAGGTCCACTCCAATAGGCCTAACACCATGGGAATGAGTCGAGGTCGTGGGACGCCAATTGGATCGGCTTCCCCCACCAGTAGTCCACAAGTCCGAAAACTCCAGCAAGTTCCCTGAGAATATTCACACACTCTAATTTTCTCATATAAAATAAATCAAAACTCATTCACAAGGAATGTGAGCCTACTACATTGTAGTCCACATAATGCTTTGGTCATTAATAGGTTCAGCGACAAAATAATTAGCCTACAGGAAATTAATATACAAATAAGCCTAACATGAATTATAATTTAAGTTAATTAAATGGATTATCTTAGTGAGCATTGGACCCTACAGTCACAATAAACACAAACAACTTGCTAAAACTTAAAGCAAAGCTGTAGGCCTAGGGCCTATTTAAGAGACACAAAATAATTAGGGCCTAGTGCAGGGCCAGATATACATGTTTACTAGTAGCCATTTTTATAATAAAAAATATACTACCTCATCTTTCGACAAATGCTATACATTTACTGTCTATATACAATGGTTTACATATACAGAATAACGTAGAACGTCTCTGGCAGGAAAATGTGTACCTAATTTGACTAGAACAGCCCTAGTGGACAGTATTTCATCACACACAAAATATACAACATGATGTCCTTCATATACAATTCCAAAATCCAATAACAAAATAAGTAACCTATAACTGTAAACAGTCAACCTAACACATCATAATTTCCTTTACGGCACAAAAGTGAGTACTTATAAAATTGGCATATCCACAGATATCAACATGTTTGACTTTTAATCAAACTTTATGTTTTGCTAAATTATAAGTTTACAGGTACAAAACTCAGAATTATTATAATGAAAATCCGTGGTAAAATCAATTAATACCCTACAGAATATCTCTTGCCAGCTGGTTGGAGAAAACTTTCCTTACTATAAGCGGTACAATATATTTTTACTCTCAGAGCAAATTTCATATAACTTGGGCCTTTATATAAAAGTGGTTATGCTACAATTTATACTAATTCAATGAAAGCTAAAGAACCGATCGAAAATATCTCAAAGACTTGGTATAGTTCCCAAAAAATGACTTAAACTTTTTATTACCTAGCCTACATATTTACAACAGTTCAGATTACGAACCCTTTATACAAATTTACATGAAACATACGACATTTTTTTTACCTACATTCATAATGGCATTTGGAAATAATCTTCTGGATATCTACAGTTTTAATTCAATTACATTTAGGTTATAAGATGGGCCTTATGATTTTCAAACAGTCTAACCTCAATAACTACTCCGGTCGACAGGTACTCATGATAAAATATTTATTAATTTGTTTTATACGCTACAGATACATGGTTTTTATGGAAAATGACAATTATTAAACTATTATGTCAGTGATTTTCGTTAAACCTATCGTAGGACACTTTAGCAAAAGACCCAAGTTATGGTGTGTCTGACCGAAAGAATTTTCTCAAGTTTGGCATTAATTTTTGGTGGAAATTTAGTTAAATTTAACATCTCTCTATAAGCAAATCAACTAAACAACATAATTACAAATTCTCACCTCTGCCAGCTAATCCAACAAGATGGGCAAAAGGGTTTATATCAGGAATCGTCAGGAGCATAACAGGAACAGGACCTTCTTCTTGCAGTCAGATGAAGCGAAAAGACCAAATCCAAATTAAACTTGTCGGTGACGCATCGGTCCGCCATTTCACTAATCGCCTCAGGTCACGTAGGCCAAGAAAAGGTGTATTTAAAATGCCGTTCACGGGACTTTCACGGCGCCTGCGGAAGTTTAATAGGCAAAATCATACCCCTTGCTGTTTCGTATAAGGTATCCAACGTAGAAGGAGCTCAGTTTCCACTAGAAATTCCATGAGATGGCCAACTCTCATTTACAGATTCAGAAAAATACTAACAGTAGGGTTACACTTTTGCTTAGAGCACCCAATAAGACAGGCACATTGACCATCAGGTAAACCTTGCAGGTAAATACTGGGTATATGCATCAGCGCACATCCACGATAAACCCCCCACCCCCAAAATAAATAAAAAATAAAAACTCATAACAAAATTTTAATTGCATTTCCATAACACAAAGATTATTGGTGTGACTACTAAATTAAATATATTTTACGTAGTATTGTCTAAAATGACAACTTGACTTGTCCATAAATCGTTTTAAGGATACCAGTATGTACAATAATACTGACTAATCAATGACTAAAACTTTAATCGGTTTTTTAGTTACTATCATCTATATTATTAAAATAATATCTTGATTTTCTTGGCGATTTTTGACCCCTAAAACTATTATTTGACATACATATTTGGTATCAATCGAAATCTCTCAACCTCTAGATGTCCCTTTTGGGGTTTTCATAAACTGTCGACCACGGGGCTTTGCCCCACGAGCTCTCAAAGTTTCAATGTTAATCTTATGGATTTATATATTGTTTAGTTATAATCAGCTGATAGTAGTGTAAACCTGATATATTAATAAGATAAGGTGATTTTTGTTAAGATCTCCGTCATTTATGGGCCAATTTTGACGATTAAGGTACCAAAATATTTGCCCTGAGTTGTAGATGTGATTAACGGTTTTCATTTTTCGATATTGCCAAACTGAAGGACATGGGCCATCCTCAAATTTATATTTTTTCCCATGAGATAAACATGGGGAACAATTTTATTTGAATTGCAGCTGTTAATACATGAGGGACAGGTTATTAGTAATACCATATGTTACAGGTAAGGAATGTAATTATTAATCTAAATATAATTTGTTTTTTCTACATCGCTTTGAGCATTTTTTAAAATGTTGAATGCAGCGGAGATATTTAAATCGTCGTTAAGATTTTTTTCTGTCTGTCTGTTTATGGTTCATATTCGTTCCGTGTTAAAAAAATACCGTACTGAATAAAATAAAACATTTTGCCCATTTTAGTGTGGAGGAGGAAACGTTTATGCTGTTTTAAATCTTATTTCGTCCTTAGTTTTATGCCCCTTTGTCCGGCACTGCTACAAAGTAGATCTTAAGGGTCCAGGTTACTCAACCTTTCACAACAAAATGCACGATATTTAATTCAATGAGTATTTAGTTAGCTATTTTTTTTATCACAGAACGGAAGAAACAAGTCCGCTTACTGTTCTACAAGGAAATACTAAACCATATAAAATAATGGTATGGCAGTGAAACATTGGTTGCGGAACACATAAGCTCTTGCAACATGACATTTAGAGCTCAGTTTGTCTCGGTAGTAATTGGTGATTATTATACTGAATATTTTATGTGTTTTTGTCCACCATCAATAAATCCCACAAACTAAAAGAGTTGTTGAGCAGCTATTTGGAAGAAGCTGGGTCCATCAAAAAAAATATAAAAACAGTTGTAGGTTTATTCCCGTTCCAAAGAGGCTCGGCTCTAATGACCTTTCAGCATTTATATGTTAGTAACATACTTCTCAGACCGATTGAGCAAATATTTGACTGAAGGCAATGCAGTATAATCAGAATCATGCCTATAATTTTCGTCCCGTATGGCCTTTGGGACTTATCTGCTCCGTCGGTATTTGAAACTTTAATTTATCATCACTGACGTTAGTAGTTAACTGGACCGATTGAGAATACTTTTGTTAGGACATCAGAATAAAACCTTTGTCTACTCCTGCTCCAAGTATGCTTTACGTTAGGGCTCTCCAAACGTTGGAGCCAGCGAATCAGGCTGCAATATGGTAAAGTGCATGTGATTTGTTGTGATAACAGTGATTAAAACCAATGTGTACATTAACTTTAAAAATACATGATTAAGTTATTTACAGATCGCGAGAACCATTATTGCTGAAGATTGAATATAAAGCGAACTGTCCAAAATGAAAATAATCGATCAAATAAGTAAAACAAATATGCTCGCCTTGGAGAGGAACCGTGAATATAAGAACTCTGGGCATTTTTAACAAACTGACTGGCTTCTCGAGCAAATCTCTGTCCCTTAGGTGCTTTAACAAAAATGTTAACTAACTTCTCAAACATAAAATTGTGATCGCGAGCTAAGCCGCGACGGGCTACTAGTAGTCATAATGTAAGTGTCTTTTAACTAGCCGTATTAATGGCATAACTTAATTAAAAAGTCTATATCTTAAAAGATAATAATACATTTTAAGACAGGATTCGTTAGTTAAGCGATAAAGATATAGAATGTGTGGTTTTATTTAGTTTAACACATGAATTAAACTAAAATAATAAGCGAAATTACGCTGCTGAATAATAAGCAAAGTGAAATTACGTTGTTGTTTAGTTTTGGTGCTAAGAATATTGATGTATATCATATATGCATTTGTGTTTGTGGACATATGTTATCCTTGCTATTTATTTGTACTCGTGTGAGTATATATACGTTATTTTTGTATTTATGTATCGATTGGTAAATTATAGGGCATCTGGCTCTTATTATAGGGTAGTATTTTCTATATGCAAATAATGTAGTTTGAAAACAAAATTATTTAATTAACTGAATTAATAACAATAACACGCCAAATTATAAACACATAATCCTTAAATTCATTAATACCCTCTTTTATCCTTTAATAAACAACAGTTTATTGAAAATGAAATACGTTTTCAAGTTTTAAAAATCTGTTGATAAATTTTACTTTTGAAATACAGTTCAGTATATAATATCAAATTATAAACACAGTCTAGAATCCTTCTTTATGAGGATTTGTTTTCAAATAAAATGTATAAACTTCTTAACAGTATGAAAGAAACAAATATACCTTTGATATTATAATACAATGCATTTTACTAAGTGTCAGCAACACAGTTTTTAACTTGATGGTTATAGGCATCGAAAGAACAAAAATGAATTATTGTAAATTTAAATACGTAGATTGAAACAAACTATTTTTAAAAATTTGTAAATAACCTTCCATCCCTTCTATCATAGAGACTACTGCCCTAAAATTAATTCAGACATTCAGATGAAAAACTAAACTGTTCTCTCATAAGTTAGATTTCGTTCGTCAAAATACCTAAAATACTCAAAACAATGTTTGATTCTTTTTATTTAAGGTAGGCATTTTATTAGCATAACGATTAGCTTTTTGGACGTACTTCAAGAGGTTACTGGTTCAATATACGGGAAGCCTACTCCCGTATGGATTTTGACTGCTTTCCCTAGAATAATTTAAGTAACTCTCTTTAAAAATGACTCTGGCGTAGATAGACAAATAAAGTAAATGTTCCATGCAATATCTGTTTTTTCCGAGACTTAAAACGTGCTTCTTGCTTTATGGGTTGATCAAAAGTAAAGTTAAATGTTCTCAACCCTGATCCATGATGTTGTAACGTTAATAATTTATCGATTTCTCCTTTTATATGCGTCGTATGCCTGACATTATTTATTCAAATTTTAAAAACCACTAATGAAATACATGTCATGAAGAGGATTGGCAGTGTGTCTCAGTGGACATGTCATATTTGCTCTTCGAATCAGCAATAGCGAGGTTGTCAGTGGTTTACTCTTATTATATTTACTTCTCTCCGATCTTGAATTTATTTAGGAAAGATTTGCTACGCTAAGGGCATTTTTCAGTGAATTTATCAATTACCTAAAGTATTATAATCATAAAAACACTTAGTTATAAAATGTTTCATTATTTGAATACAATTTAAAATAAAAGGCAGTTGAGATATTGTTTAGGTTATTACCGATTAATTTTATAAAACGGATAACATAATATTTCATTACCAGTAGGGGTTCAAAACACTGTTAGTGACTTATAACGATTTTATATATACCCATTTCCATACTTACTTTATTAATTATTACTATTATATTATGTTTATTTCCTACCTACTTACTTACTTAGTACTTTAAGTGTATCAAACCTACAGTTGAATGACAGTACTGTTCATTTATTAGATAGACCATAAATTAAATTTTAACATAAAGTCCATAGAGCCCTTTATTTAACCTTGCACAAATACAGAACTATAAATATTTGAAGGCATTTATTAAAATAATATTCAAAATAGTATTTTTACATTGTATATATAGTCTATATAACAAAACTGCTATTGCATTTGTAACAGATTATTTGTATGCCTCTTGCATGTGTCAGCGCTTGTTTCATAACAGCATTTCGTAGATTGTCTCGGCCAGAGTACACAATCCCCGGCTATGAGACACTTCACTTCATTATCAGGTTCGTTAGGATTCAGCTTGGCCTTGCTGAGAAAGACAAACACGACGGTGAAGAGGTTCCAATCAACCGATCCCTCGCAGTTCTGACTGTCAAGTCTGCTGTTATTCTCTTTTATTACATTATTTATAGTGTTTAACAATGTCTACTTGACACATTACATAACATTCCGTTGTAAACATTGACAATTAAAACGGTTTTTATATATAGTTAATGCCCTCGAAAGTGATATTTTGAGAATGTTTATTCGTATTTAATTTGTAATTACAGTAATTGCATTATTATTTAATTAAAAGTATTATTGAATTACATATCAAATATTATTTAATTAAAAGTAGTATCTGGCCAATAAATAATTACTTAAGCAAATTTGTTAATTTTGTTATTAGGTAAACTCAGATAACTCGTTATGGTGCAATATTAAAAAAAAAACAATTGGCTTAGTTTGAAATAAAGTGCGAGAACTAATATGACTTTTGCACTCCATTAAACAAAATCCATAAAACAGGAGGGGGTCTATAAAAATAAAATAGGGGAGAACATTTAATCCTACTAAAGCCATGTCACATGCGGTTTATCTTGTCGGACTCTATACATGGTGCTTGTGTAAACTATAAAATAAATCTGATAACTGAAGAAACAAGTGCTTATTGTTTTTTTAATAATTTTGTATAATGTTTACAAAAACTTGTTATAGTGTTCAAATAATGAACGAGAAAATTTGTATTAAATCATTTGTAGATAATAAAATAACTATGATTAAGTTGTGAAATCAAAGCAAAGTTCGTGAATAAATCTTAAAAGGGAATCGTTTTAACACAAAAAATATGATCAACATTGTTAAGTAACAATGAATGTGTTCGTAAAATAATTGTCCCTGACCATATTAACCTTATATAGACGATTTATTTTTTTAGAAACTAAAGTTGGCTTGGAGCTGAATACAATATATATGCCAGGAAAACTATAATTATTATTGTATGTGAACCTAATTATCTTTAAATTGGGTCGGTTTACTGATTTCAGGCTGTAAATCTTTAGTTATAGCAAAAAAACAATACAACATTATTTTAGTTTGAAATATAATTACTATTAGAGATAAAAGTGGCATATGTAAAATAAAACATTGAAACTGTGCTGATGAAAACACCGTTTTTTACTTGTTTCCAAAATTAAGGAGAACCTAAAACACAACTATGTCAAACTTTCAAGTACAAGTAAAATTAAAAAATTGTCTCTAATCGTTTATTTTTTTAGCGAATTTCCCCTATAGGGAAGAAGCTATTACCGTAGGTGGCATGACTTAAGCCCGAGACCATGATAACTTTTTGTTTTGAGGTCCCCAGATGCCAAAAACAGTATTAGTTCAAATTTATATATATGTATATATCTATATATATATATCTATATCTATAAATCTATATATATATATATGTGTGTGTGTGTGTGTGTCCGTTACTGCGATAACTTTTGAAAGAAGCGCCTGATTTTGATGAAATTTGGCACAAATGTGGAGAGTAACATTTATGACTTTAAGATCGAAAACCAGATCGATCGGTTTATGGGGGTTTAACATTTTCCAAAAATCAGTTTTTTTAACATTTTACCCTAAAATTAAAAAAACACTAGATTTTTGTTATAACCATTTTATAGAGCTTAAAAACAAACACTTTAGTATTTTGAATCATTAAACTAGGTTTACTGGTTCTGGAGAAAAGTCAAAAAATGTGTCTATAAAATTTCCCATATTAATCTTATGGGAATACGGTTTTTAGATTTTCCTCTGATAATTTCACTAAAAACTCCACATTTCTTTCTACCAATCAGTTTAGCTCTATAAAACAATAATTTTGGCATTTTAATTGTTGTTTTACGTCCAACCGTTGCAGTGATATTCAAAGTGCTAAACACAGTACGTTGTCCAATGTTATCCTTATGGAGAACAAATAAAATGTTATATTTTGATTATTTATGTATGTATATTGATGAAACTTGGTATGTGGCTTCAAATGATTGTGTTATATTGATATTAGCGCTAAACAAATTTTTGTTTATTTTTTCCGGTAGCAGCAAACCTGCATACTCGGCCTCCATGTTATTCATATGGATAATAAGTAAAGTTTTATATCTCCCTTAGTTATGAACCTAAATTAATAAAACTTGGTATGTAGCTTCACCTGGTTGAGTTAAATTGAAAATTGCAAAAAAACACATTTATTATCTTCCTTTTTGCAGCAAACCTGTGTACTCAGCCCTAATGTTATTCTTATGGTGAATAAATAAAATGCTATGTATCACTTATTTATTATTGTATTTTTGTGAAACTTGGTAAGTGGCTCTAGCTAGTAGTGATACCCATATATATGCACTGGAAATTCTCTGAGTACGCAGGTTTGCTGCGACGGGGGTATTAATAAAGTTTCTATGATAATCTGCTTATATACATTAAGATGAATTGCTATTTTAATATAACTATGTAATCATTATGAATGTTAATATTGTAATTAAAACAACTATTTAATAAGCCGCTGTTACAAATATTATGTTTTACAACTTCACCATTCGACAAAAGTGGTTCAGGTTTCCAATTTCATCTAGAAAAGGAATAAATGTTATTTGAGTTTGAAAGGGTTAAAGTAAATAAGCGGCTTTAAACTCTTCTTTAAGTTGAATCTGGTTATTATGGTTTCACTCGGGCTTTTATTATAAATTATTTGCAAAATCTGATGAATGGAAATGTTATTTTGTAAACGATTTTTTACGTTCATGTAAATTTACTTTGCATATTAATCTAGCTAAGAATATTGATGTATATCATATATGCATGTGTGTTTGTGGACATATGTTATCCTTGCTATTTATTTCTATTCGTGTGAGTATATATACGTTATTTTTGTATTTATGTACCGATTGGTAAATTATGGTATTTATTCATTCAACGTATTCATTTACCCATGAATTATACCAATTATTTTCTATTGCGGATATTAGTTTATTTTTGTGGACTTTATTATTGGTGCTAAGAATAGGCAACATATTCAATAAAAGTTGACTTTGTGTCCGTATTTTACTATATGCTAGAATCGGTATTTGTGTCCAGAAGACCAAAAGAGATTTTTTGGTGGGGGGAATTCCCCCACTGCAGACTCCCCCCCTATTTCCCCTTGTGGGAATGATACATTTTTCCGCATCTCCCTGTAACACCATGATTGGAAATTACTTATGTAAAACAAATTACTACAATTTCATATCGCTCCACTAGACCACAGACTTGTGCGTGGAACGAACGTAGAATAAATACAACCTTGGGCAAGTCGTTACGGTACAAATTGAACAATAGTGATAAAAATTGCAACTCATGAATATTGGAAGTATTTTTTTAAATACATTATTATTGGCTGTATACTTCAGGAAATTAAAATAATTTATATAAAACCAAATATGGTATAGTTGAGATAGAATATGTATGATCTGCATAACTTCATAGCTTTAGTTTATACATCAGTAATGTACTGTATGAATAAACAGTGAAACTTTAGTTTCACACACTAAATATTCATGATGCAAGTCATATAAATAGTAAGCATTAAATATTATCATAATAAGAGCGAACGTTACTTTTTTATTAATAACCATTATATTTTGTACACAATTACTGAATGAAATATTATATTCGCATTTTATAACAGCCTGGCTCTGAAGAAAATCATCCAGCTTACATAGGTATTCTAGTAAGTACATATTTGCAGCAGATCATGGAGCACTCGGTAATGAGCAAAAGATGTGAGTCTTGTGAGAGGCAGCGAGCATGTTCACCACAAGTTTGTCACTGACAACGGAAACTGCAGCAATTCATCTCAACGAAAGCCTCCTCTAAAGCCACAAAATTGCTTCCAGTAATGTTCCATATACATTTAATTCTTTTAGAGAAACTTTGATAAGATAGGTTAGGTTTAGATTATAGGTTAGGTATGTATAACCTAACCAATATAATAATTTTGTCATAACATCATACTATATGGCATCGGGTGCGCAGCTGATGTTAACTTAAAAAAAATTACGTCTAAAGAGAAAACACTTTATCATTACCGTAAAGTTTATAACTCGAAAAAATTAACTGCTATGTGACTAATTGTTATAAAGGCAAGTAAGATTGTGAACGATATTTGGATATCCTTCAAGTAAAAATAAATTATATCTACTTTACAACTGAAGAATTCTTTCCATTTAGTTTTATTTAATATATATTTACGTTTTAATTGTTTTATGAATAAATCATAATTTTACTAAGTTTTTTCCACAAATACTAAGAAAACTGTTTCAAATGAAGATTATACTTTATGTACATTTTAGATGTTACCTCTAACATCTAAATGGGTATTGTTAGTTGAAAACAATAATCTGCGGACCCTTATAGCATACCACTTTCTAATATTTCGGTTATAAATTTATGCATGTATGCTATCATAGATTAATTAATGTTTAGTCTATGATGCTAATACCTGTGGATGTTATATTGTCCCCACTTAATTAATCTATAAAGCTTTGTTTTTGATTCAAACCGCATCACACTTTTAATCTTTGTATTAGCGTTCCAAAACTAATAGCCCTAGAATATTCGGAAACCCAAACTCATATAGAGGAGACTCGTGCGGAGATTATCCGATATTACATTGCAATAAAGAGGCTTATTGAGACAATGCTAAAACTTTTATACCAATTAACTTTAGCATTATTAGCTCATATGCTTGTGTACCTATAGAAATAATGCTTATAACTTTGTATATAAAACTAATGGATTAGGTCCTTAACTAACGTACAGGGACATTATCTAGTGCAATATTTAATTTGAAATATTTTGTTATTATTCTCCTTCGAATGCAATTTCATACTTTGGGTGGACCTTTTCTTAAGCCATGTGATTTATTCCTGTATTATTACTTATATTTGCCTGTCCTATTTAAAACTATGGGGTTTATATGCAAGGAAAAACAACTATTTCCTTAGGTAATAGTTTTCCTGTGGCACGGGAAAATTGAATATTGTTTCCTTCAAAACTTGAAGCTGTTTTAAATTAACTTAATAACTAGATAGTCTAATTATATTTTTAGTTATTTGTTACTAATAGAGTACTTAGATAAATTTAGATACAATCGTCAAATTTTCCCGTTTCCGCCGTGAGAAAAACCTTCCCAATTAAATGATATGTATTCTGATGCCTTTTTCAGTTACGTAGAATACTTATAAGACATTACAGCGTCAGTACCGAAAAACCAGGCAAGGCTGGTCAGTAATCACATATACGAGCCAATTTTTTTAATGAAAACGTATTTGAAAATTCGGGAAAAAGCTTATCTCAAGCTGTGCAATTACACAATTATTTTCTTTGGCACAACACATGGGGTCAGGGAAAAAGGAGTTAAGCACAGAATAACCTAAGTCTAATTTGTATTTTAAATGTTCATAATAACAAAGTTACAACATTTTGTTTTAAAAACGTTTTTATAAATCGTCTACAAGATAACAAAGCGAATGTGTATTGTGTGTTACTAACTAGCTTCTGTTTAAATCTCTGACTTACCAGAGTAATCTATTTTATTGCATTTTTAAGGGGCATTTAATTAATTAAATTAATTTCAGGTTAAACAGATAACACAAAAAAGTAGATTTATATGACCAAAATTTGTATATAAAACAATAAGAATTTTAATTATATAAATATTTTTATAAACGTTATTATTTTATGTTAAGGTATGGTTATAGGTTATTTTGCATATTTAAGCGTAATTGTAATTTCGATTGAATCCTGAAGAATCGGTGTCACGTTTAACACTGTCAAAGATATGTGAAAGATACATTGTACTTAAACAATTTATATACCATTATATCATATTGTCCTACCATTCGTATATTAACTTAATATTTATAGCTTTATTATTTAGTAGTTTGACACATATGACTAACTACGTCAGGGCAAAGCATTACAAAAAATTGTTCTTTAGTCGAAATACCAAATCTACAAATGCTAATTAGTAATTTTGAAGGTTAACATTAAAGAATAACCGTTGACACAAAAACAAAAGGACAATTAAACCAAAGGGTAACTAGTAAGTTTATATTGGTGAAATATAGCAAATCGGGATTATTATGGATACTTTTGTAAACACGTATACTTAGGTGTATGGTTGGTTAGTTACCTGTGTATGAAATTAAAAGGCAATTACCTTTTTGGCTGGTATGGAATCTTAATTTTATCAAAACAAGTTTCCCTTTATCCTTTCTGTCAAATTATGTAGTATCATCATTATAAGGCAGAGGAATGATAACGCCTGACATCTTTAACAAGAGACAGTTTATTAAAGAGAAACTACACAGAGAACAGGGGTTTACAATTACATAGTCACGGGGGAGGGCAATAACACATTGCCAACCACGCAAATATAAATTTACTCAAACTAAAATTAATATAACATCACCCCCCTGAAATAAAATAAAACCATCCATACAATGACGTAATGAATAAAATGATGGACTAAAATTTTTAATAGTTGTAAAGCCTTACCAAAATAAATTATATCCTTAAATAACATAGGGCCTAATTAACATAACTAGGGCCTAGTCTAAAAAACAAATTAATCATAACAACTTGTCAACCCTCCTATTTTTTTATTTTATATGGAAACATCAGAACGTCACTTAAAATTGTACTGAAATGTACTGAATGAAAATATTTACAAGTTTAATTTATCTGGACGGTTATCCTTTCTGACTGCTCTGGTACGGTACGCACCGGACTCTGTGAACCTGCCGCAGCAGCATTAGGACTATGATGAGGAGTTTTCCTTGGAGAACTGAACCTAGAGTTAGGCTTACTTACATTTTTATTATTTCTATTAACATCCTCATCGTCAACATCGAAATAGTCATTTTTTCGTTACCGTTTAATGGCCTAGTGTGCCATTTGTTTCGCAATAAGTTACCATTATATCAAGAAACAATATAAGAACTAGGGCATCCACTGTTGCCTACAACGTTACCCTTAACCCAATGGTTTTTATGCTTAACTAGAACAGGTTGATTTATGCACAGATCAGATAAGTTAGCACAACTCCTATCAATGTACAACTTTAGAGATGTTTGCCTCTTTAACAAACTCTTCTAACATTTGGGGGTACTCTAGGCTTTAACCACTGGTCAGAGCATAGTGCAATACCTCTCAATTTTGTATTGAAAAAACATTTGAGCAGTAGAAGGTATTTCATTTTAAATGGGTGTATTTCGATACTCCAGAAAAGCTAAACAAGGGTCAGTTCCATCATGATTACTTTTTTTCAAAAGATTTGTTATAGATGGAATACCCCTTTCCACCATACCATTTGACTATGGAAAGGTAGGGCCGAAAGTACAATGGCTAAACTCCCATTTACTAGCAAATACTTTAAATAAATCACATAAAAATTGACTGGCATTTTCTGATGAAAAAAACAACACGTGGAATCCCATTCCTACTGAATATTTCCTTTCAATGATTAATAACAGTAAATCTAGTTGTATCTTCAAGTTTAACTACCTCTGGGTATTTGAGAAATAGTCTATAACTAACATGTACTGTTTGACTTCTATTTGAAAAAGATCTACTCCTACTTTTCCGAAGTCAATGTGGGGACTGTATGAAATATTAAGGGCTGCTTTTGAGCACATCTAGCATACAAGTTGATTCTCATTATCCTGCTTTGACAGGTCAATGACTTTATTTAATTGAGTGCCAGAAATATCTATACCACTTAAATAAAGTTAACCTGAACTTTCAGCTCTTAATTCTCAATACATACGTTTTTATTCCGTGATTTCTAGGCCATCTTTTGCGGCATCAACGGATAATGCTACAGGCTTGCGGACGTCAAAGAACTGCAACACTGGCCTTTTAGACAAAACTACTTTAACCTTATTAATAGCACTTGTATGTTCATGTGACCAAATGAAATCAACATCTCTCTTAAGTAAAGACCTGAGAGGTGCAGTTAGGTTGGACACATTTGAGTCAAACTTATTGACATAATTTACTAATCTTAGAAACCTTTCTAGTGCTTTCCTGTGACTGGGAGGTGGCATATGAACAATAGCTTTTATCTTGGTATCATCAATAGTTACTCCAAACTCATTAATCTTATGACCTATATTGTAAAGCTCACTAAGACCTTCCTTAAATTTATTTAAATTAAGTTTCACGTTTTCTAGACTAATTTTGTCCAAAACAGATCTCAGTTTTTGGTTGTGTTCAGCTTTATCCTTTCCCTAGATTATAATGTCATCCACGTACACTGCAACACCATCAATGTTTTTCAACATTTGAGTCATCCTTTGGCTGAAAACTACCTTGAAGAGCAGAGCCCGTAGAATTGAAAGGCGCGTCCATTTATAGAGACCAAATGGTTTGTTGAACGTACACAGATCGCTACTCTTTTCTGACAGCTTAATGTGAAGGAATGCATTTTTTATGTCCAAAGTAGAAAATAGTTTTGCCCCAGCCAATTTACAAGCTATTACGTCAAAACATGGAATTTGATAATGTTGCTACATGACTGCTTTATTTAAGTCATTAGATTTTATTCAAAGACGTATATCAGCGTTTGATTTTTGAACAATCACTAGGGAACCAACCCATTCTGTTGGACGAATAACTTCAGTGATGATACCAGCTTTTTCTAGCTCATCCAATTTATTTTTTAATTTTGGTTTAATAAACAAAGGCATTTTCCTTGGGGCATGTATCTTGGGTTGAGCATCAATTTTTAATTTGATTTCATACTAACCACTAAGACAGCCTATACCAAGAGTAAAATCAAAATACTCTGAGAAAATATTTTGTTGGTTGGATTGAGGTAGGCCTAGGCCTGGTTCAGAAGCTGTGGTGCAAGGGTTCGCTTCACAAGTTTTAACTCGTTGAGTCAGAGTTAGGTCAGCACAAGACTTAAGACCTTAGATACAAGGTGTATTATCATTTATTACATAAAAGTCCAGAACGTACCTCTTGTTTTTGTAGTAGCCTACCAGCTTACATTTACCAATGACATTAAGTTTTTCACCTGTGTATGAAGTTAACTATAACTATGGAATAAAAGGTTATTTTTGTCAACACCCAACTGACCCATCACATTATAGTTGATCACATTTACCTGGGCTCCAGTGTTGAGCTTAAAAGAGACAATAGTATTGTTTATGACCAAAATCACAGACCAGTCGTTGTTATTGTTTGATTGATTGACTTGACCTAGACACAAATCATTGTCTTCAATAGCACTAACCTTTCTATTTGATTTACATGAGTGGAGAAATGATTCATCCTTTTACATTGAGAACACTTTTTGCCATAGACCGGACATTTATACTTAGGGTAGTTGTAATCACATCGATTACAAATGAAACTACTCCCTGCATTGGAGTTTGAGGTTAGGTGCTTATTAATTACTGCTTTATCCGGAAGTCGAGGTGCAGAATGTGGGTGTGGATAATTATTACCACTTCTTAAATGTGCTTCGTGGTCTCTTTTATATGAACCTTTTTGATTAATTTTATGACTACCAGTTTTACAAAAAGAGTTGTCAGTGTTTGCAACGGGACACAAACTTTCCAGTTGAAGCTTTGACCTTACAGCTATCCTACATATTTCTAGAGCCTTAGAAAGATCCAGGTCTTCACTCTGACCAAACGATCCTTAATTGACCTATCTCTAATTACTATCCGTTAAGTCTTTGAATTCACATGTAGCACTTAGGTCCCGCAACTCCGTAACATACTGGTTGGTTTACTCATCTAACCTTTGTTCACATGTGAAAAGTGAATGTCTTTCATAAGTTACATTTAGGTCAGGAATAAAGTATTCATCAAATTTCTTAACCACCGTTTCATAATCTGCCTTATTTTCTGTGTCACTTTATACAAAATTATTGGCAATGTTCAAAGCACGATTTCTAAACAGGTTTAACAGCAAAGCTATTTTATACTCACTGTTCTAAGCTGATGCTTTATTTTCAACGATATAGATTAGGACTTTTTGTTTAAAAAACTTCCAGTTTTCCCCCATATATTCTACCCAGGAAATTTCTGATGGAGGTTTGATCGTGTGTGACTGCACCATTGTCGTAATCTGCTTCGTAGTAGGCCTAGTCGTTTCATCAGGTTTTAATTTCATTACCTCCAGCCATTTGAAATAAATTGAGGATTCTTACTGGTTACTTTCACTAGTAAAACATACATAAGTACTTTCACTATACCGACTGCACCATGTCAAATTATGTAGTATCATCATTATAAGGCAGAGGAATGATAATGCCTGCCACTTTCTAAATGAATTGCTTTGCTATGAGAACCGCAATAAATGAGCCCTGAATGGAAAATACGCAATTTTGCATTTATTTTTGTAATTCAATTTATGCATGTATTTCATCACTAGCATGATGAATTGATCTATAAACGCAATTCAATCTGACAGTAAACGTGTACACCAATAACATATAACTAGTCGGTACAATGTCTGTGTTTGCCCACCCAACGAAGTCAACCAATACATTGCACAATGCCGCTATCAAAGCTTTGACGTGGCCGTATTGATGTGACCTGCGTTCCAGAATGGCTTACCACTTTTACATTAGGACTTTATTATCAGACATTCATTGCTTGTTTTCGAGAAATAATATATTCATACTAAATGAATAACAAGTGTTAGGGGTTATTATAACGAATAAGAGGTACATATGGCCTCATTGTTATGTCTTGTTTGTGACATGAAGAAATCCTGTAACCTAAACAGGAAAATAAAAATCCTTTCTGTACGAAATTGCATTTATTGAGGAGCACACTTCCAATGAAATATATTTTTTTTAAATCTTATATTTGAGCGTTGTTGTTATCAGGTGATGAAACATATTAAGTTTTAATTATTTTATGCCACTTTAATTCCATTGACCCTAAAAGAATTATTGATTTAAAACTACGATTTCGCTTTGATTGACTTAACAAACATGAAATAATATTTTAAGTCTTTCGATATGTCGCTGATAGATTTTTAAATATTTTCTCTGACTCAGTTCCATACGATGACATTAGACCTCGTATATTATACCCGTCCAGAAATTAATTTCTCCGCCTACTGTTCTTGCTCTCATGATCGGTTTTTGCACCTCAGACGCGTACATTTTCACTGAAACAAAACTGTACTTCGACCATCGAGTCACGAAACCAATAAGCGGAAATTGTCGGAAATTGCCTGTTTCTAATTTCCTGATCCATTTTGCAACGAATTTACTATTCCGAACCCAAATAAACTGACATTTTTCCGAAGTTATGTAATCTTTATATGTATGAAGTCGTGATAAAATTGTAAAGCCAAGTAAAGACATAAAATGCACTTAATTTACAGTTACTTATATTTATTAAATACACTTTATACCAATAACATAACCTATTTAGCTTATGTAAAACGATTTAGGTTCTAAAACGATATAATATTTCATTTGATTTATTTTTAAAATTCCTAAATTACTGCTAAAAAGCAAAGGACATGTATAAAGTAGCATTACAAATTAGTACAGATAGTTGAAGCTTTCATATTAAATAAGATGCTAGTTCATTATTCAGAAAGTCTCTTGATTTAATTTCACTCTGACGAGCTGTTTTATATTTTAATCTGAACCGTAACAATTAATAATAGATATATAACAAAACTAACAAGAGTTTAATAGTAACAAAACGTATTAAATGAAGATATTATAGATAGATGTAGATAGATGTAATATTTATAAACTTGTAGAATCCATTGTTTTTTTCTATTTTATGATGTTTGTTCAAAATGTAATGTTCTAACGTTAGCCTATTATAAGTGTATCATATTTGTATACGTAGACATTTTGGTTATGGTATTACTAATGTTGAATATTACCTTATTGACACATGTTTTACTAGAAATCATTGCTGAGAAGTAACAAAAATAATTACATAACACTTATTAGAGGCTTCTATTAAATAAATGTGTATTATAAATTCGAAATATTAAATATCAGAGAAGTTTACACAATGAAGACCAGGAAAATTAGTTTCTAAAGGAGGCGAATATTTTGTTTGGGAAGGTCTCAGTTTATGCTATAATAATTAATTGTAGAAGAGGAGGGGGTTCCTCTTAATAGTAATATGACATAATAATTCTTTATTATTCACCCATGACTTGGCATAAACATTTTAGTTGTTTGTAAAAAAGCTCAAAATTATAAGTATAATTTGACTCAATAAAACTTAACTCACGTAATAATACGATTTTCTAAAGTATCTAAAATCCTCAACAATATAATAATTGAAGGAATAATTTAGGTTGGAATGAGTTAAGAGGTAAGAGGTACTCCATTTCCCTATTAATTATCTCATAAACATGTGCCAGTTGTCTTTTCGTTGTTTATTTGATTAGGAACTGTTTCCAGATTATTTATAGCTCGATACTACATTTGATTCGTAAGACCTCAACTACTTCAGTTCGTAAAATTCCCTTAAAGTATCGAATATAAGAAATCTAAGTGTATTATTTGTTTTCAAATAATATTATTTTTTACATTAATATAACTTGTAATTTGACGTACAAATAAACGAGCGTAAACGTACATTGGGAATTGAGTAATAATTTATTAGGGTAATTTTTATAATAGTTAATTACTAAAGTGCCCAATTAATATTATAAAGTATGAAAATGTTGCATACAACAATTTCAATTATATAGTACATAAATGTGATGTATGAAATACTAGGTAAAAATAAAATAAGATGAATACACGATTACTTTTTACGCAGTTCATTGATTGGCCACGTTAAAATCATACGTACATAACTTCTGTATTCAAATAGCGTTATTAAGTTACAATTATACTGGTAGTAATTAATCAAAAAAATATTATTTGCTAGGGCTTATTTTGTTATGTGGATGGTGTGAAATTGACCAAAGTTTTACCGGTTTAAGTGTTTAAATATATTTATTTTTGATTTATAATAAGATATCGAAAGTCTAATTAATTTGTAATACAATTATAAAAAATCTATTAGAGGCGATAGTATCAGCATGTTTGTGAATTGTTTCGTGTTAGCTTTAGAATAAGTACAAAGATTGTATTTAAATTTTGTACTCAATTTGTTTGATTTTTATTGGATTATTTTATAACTTATGTGGAATAAATTCGTAAGGACCTTTTCATCCTTGGGAAATATTCCCAAAAAATATCACCTAAAAGAGTTCACAGAATTTATGGCGAAATTGGCCTTTATCATCAAATTACCACCCTTTACTTTGAAGTAGGCACTAATGTTACAAATGTTACTAATGTTACTAATGTTGTGTAAATTAGAAGCGTTTACAAATCAATAATAATTAAATTTAAATCAGCTGACACAAACATGTGGTATTAGCCAAAGTTAGTAAATGCATATGTATAGTAGCATGTGTGATAGTATGGTAGCATATGTATTGCTTGTTGTTAACTGTCTTGTTATGTATATTGCATCTTGAACTTTTTATAATGGTGTAACCGTTGAGAGCATAAATAAATAAATATATGGTGTGCTTTCATAAAACAGCGTTCCAAAACATTGTCCACATTTAAATAGTTTAATAGTTTGTTCACTCAAAACTACTCCTTCTCTGATGAATAGCGGCTAAATGGATAAATTTTAAAGGGTTTAGCAATGAACATTAAGTGTTCTCCTCAGATAATTGAATAAAATATACAGTAACATTTTGATAAAAGTGTACATTTATTAAAAATACGGGTAAGTGTCTGAAATACATATATTTTGTTTTGTTTTGAAATATGTAGTTTTTATTGGTTTATTATTATCAAATTTGTTATTGATTTATGTATTGGTTTATTATAATCTTATATAATATTTGATCAGTTTGCTCATGTCCAGTTAAAAATAATTTTTGTCTATGTTTTTGCACGTTCAAATTGTCATGGGCTATGATTTTGTGTCAGGTTTTATTAACAAAACTTATTCTTTCCTCATATATCTCCTTATTATTTTTCATTATATCGATAGATGTTAAATTTTCGATTTTATTAAACGTTCCTATACAGATTAGTTTTTAGATATATAATGTTGTGATAATTTCCTAATAGGATTAAGAGACAAAATCCCGGTAATCTGGGTTGTGTGTGTATCAAACATTGTTTCACATAAATTTAAAAGCTGCCATGAATATAAAAGATAGTAATTTTAAAGGAACTAATTAAGACTGGTTTGATATCCTGTTATCTTGTGAATTGAATCCTATTCATAATTTTTGTAATGTTAACCGAGCCTGAATGTAGGATGTGTTAATGAAAGACATAACATGTCTAACTAAAAATAAAATAAGCATTCATTAGGCAAGTGTATGCAGCAGTGGTTTGTTATGAATGGCATTAGTAGTAATAATGAATGCACTTTGAGACTGGTATTGAGAAAACTTGTCTTTGTAATGCTTTGAACCTAGATTTTGAAATAATACGTGTTCTTTCAAGCTACTTTTTTAAAACGGCAATTACGACGCTGATGTTATAAACTAAAGCATCAAATACAATAATACAGTACAAATGCAAATATATTTTGAAGTGTTGTAAGATGTTTTCATTTACACCCTGTATAAATTGAAATCCTATATAATAATGTTATAGATTATTATTATTATTATATTAAGGATCCTAAACCTAAACATTAACTGAAAAATATACATATATCAGACAATCGTTTTAGGCCCTGTAAGCATTTAATTTTAAAATAATTAAACAAATGGTATTGAATGACGTGGTGTTATGAAATGTAAAGCTTTTGTAATTTTGTTTATGTATTAGACCCCGGCTTTCAGTTTATTACTTAATAAAAAATTAAAAAATAAAACGGCGAAACAAGGAGTCGAACTTCAGGAATTAAGATCCATTTAAACGGAAGTAATAAATAAATATTCTCTTATTTTTGATTGAATACAGTTTAAGAGCGGATAATTGTATAAGTCCTTATACATTTAATAAATAAGTCAATATTTTATAAAAATATATGAGAATTGCTTTTGAATTCTCTGTTATTTAGTAAAACATAACGTCATACGGATTAAAATTTGTTATTTCTTGAGTGATAATCAAACACAATAAAATCTAAAACGTAATATTCCCCAATAATAAATAAATAATAATAACAAATTATATTTTCAAAGATTTAATTACAAACTATAGTCAATAAATCTTTTCCGCATTAATTGTTACTAGAGTAATCAATGTTCTTCGCTTAAAACTTGTAATGCCTACTCAACTGAAGTAAATCTTATTTTTATAGTTTGTTTATAACCCTGGATAATATCACCTATACTATTTTGTTAACAATGTTTCACATAATTTTGTCTTAACTTCTGTACCGTTTATGGACATTTCAAAATACATTTTCAATCCTTGTCAGGTTAATACAATTATTTGGTAATGTTAAAAATAGTAAACTAAAAGTCTAGACAGATATTTTATTATTTTAATTCGTATGATAAATTAAAATGCTTTTTGTGAAAATACTTTTTGAGCCATTCTAAAACTAGTTATTTAATTTGTTTCATATAACAATTTGTATACTGCTTAAGAGTTTGCAAAATCTTACATGTAATATAATTAGCAACATAAACCTCACACTTTATTTGCATACACTACACTTCAGTTTTTGGCTTAAGCTTTCATCGGACACCGTAGGTTGGAGTGTATGGTCGGCTAAGGCAGATTATTTTCGTTGGAGATCAGTATCCAGGCCAATGATCAGTATCCAGGCCAATGGGTCTTCCGGGTGGTAGTTGGGCAGGTTTATAGGCTTTTTCAGTAGGTAGAACACTGGGGCGAGTAGATGTTTAAGGTTTAGAAGTTTGGCAGCTTTAGAGTTCAAATTTTCACTAGGCTCAGACCTTAATATATATTCAGAAAGGATAAGTGAGTTCTGTTTCCACCAAAATTTGTCTCTATTGTAGATCTTTAAAATGGTCTATAACTTGATATAACTTTGTATTTGAAAATTCCAAGATTTGCACTGGTGACCGTCAGTTTTTGGAACACTCTGTATTTTTAACAAACTAATAATATCTTTATGTTATTACTTGGGGTCAATTTAGTGGGACAAAAATTTACATCATCCTTTTAGGTAAAATAAAATCAATTATAGACTTCTTAGACACCTTACGTGAGACACCCTGTCCAATGTGACATTAGCTAAACAAATATTATTTCCAAACGAACTAAATGAGCTAAAAATACAGATTAAACTAAACCTTTGCATCCCCCAGCCTTACTACAAGACCAGGAGAATGTCTCGTTTTAAAATCAGCTCATGAGTAAAACGAAATGGTTTAAACTGTGGATGAATATTCAAGAAGGCGCCCTGTCAGAACCTAGCAAGCCCGCAGTAGCGACCAACCATAATTTTAGTTTTAACGTATAAATTCGTTTATATTTTGTTGTTGTTATTTTAATTATAGTTTTTAATACATAAAGTCATAATATATTGTTTAATAAGTTTAAAACTGGGTTGATAACATAATTTAAGTGTGATTGGCCCGTTATAACAAAACATGTTGATTACACCACTATAATTCGAAAAAGATCAATTATTTCAAAAAATAGCAGTAATTACAAATAAAATTGAAATGTCAAGGTTAATTCTGAAACATATGAGTTAATAATTGAGATCTAGGAGCAGGAATACTTTGCAGGACCAGCTGTGTTTACGCGAGAGGTCCGAGCAAGTTGCCGGAGCCTGAATTTCTGTTTAGTAGTTCGAATTACAGTAAGCATTGTCAGTTACTTATTGTGTACTACGGCTAGTACACAATAAGTAACTGACAATGCTTACTGTAATTCGAACTACTAAACAGAAATTCAGGCTCCGGCAACTTGCTCGGACCTCTCGCGTAAACACAGCTGGTCCTGCAAAGTATTCCTGCTCCTAGATCTCAATTATTAACTCATATGTTTCAGAATTAACCTTGACATTTCAATTTTATTTGTAATTACTGCTATTTTTTGAAATAATTGATCTTTTTCGAATTATAGTGGTGTAATCAACATGTTTTGTTATAACGGGCCAATCACACTTAAATTATGTTATCAACCCAGTTTTAAACTTATTAAACAATATATTATGACTTTATGTATTAAAAACTATAATTAAAATAACAACAACAAAATATAAACGAATTTATACGTTAAAACTAAAATTATGGTTGGTCGCTACTGCGGGCTTGCTAGGTTCTGACAGGGCGCCTTCTTGAATATTCATCCACAGTTTAAACCATTTCGTTTTACTCATGAGCTGATTTTAAAACGAGACATTCTCCTGGTCTTGTAGTAAGGCTGGGGGATGCAAAGGTTTAGTTTAATCTGTATTTTTAGCTCATTTAGTTCGTTTGGAAATAATATTTGTTTAGCTAATGTCACATTGGACAGGGTGTCTCACGTAAGGTGTCTAAGAAGTCTATAATTGATTTTATTTTACCTAAAAGGATGATGTAAATTTTTGTCCCACTAAATTGACCCCAAGTAATAACATAAAGATATTATTAGTTTGTTAAAAATACAGAGTGTTCCAAAAACTGACGGTCACCAGTGCAAATCTTGGAATTTTCAAATACAAAGTTATATCAAGTTATAGACCATTTTAAAGATCTACAATAGAGACAAATTTTGGTGGAAACAGAACTCACTTATCCTTTCTGAATATATATTAAGGTCTGAGCCTAGTGAAAATTTGAACTCTAAAGCTGCCAAACTTCTAAACCTTAAACATCTACTCGCCCCAGTGTTCTACCTACTGAAAAAGCCTATAAACCTGCCCAACTACCACCCGGAAGACCCATTGGCCTGGATACTGATCATTGGCCTGGATACTGATCTCCAACGAAAATAATCTGCCTTAGCCGACCATACACTCCAACCTACGGTGTCCGATGAAAGCTTAAGCCAAAAACTGAAGTGTAGTGTATGCAAATAAAGTGTGAGGTTTATGTTGCTAATTATATTACATGTAAGATTTTGCAAACTCTTAAGCAGTATACAAATTGTTATATGAAACAAATTAAATAACTAGTTTTAGAATGGCTCAAAAAGTATTTTCACAAAAAGCATTTTAATTTATCATACGAATTAAAATAATAAAATATCTGTCTAGACTTTTAGTTTACTATTTTTAACATTACCAAATAATTGTATTAACCTGACAAGGATTGAAAATGTATTTTGAAATGTCCATAAACGGTACAGAAGTTAAGACAAAATTATGTGAAACATTGTTAACAAAATAGTATAGGTGATATTATCCAGGGTTATAAACAAACTATAAAAATAAGATTTACTTCAGTTGAGTAGGCATTACAAGTTTTAAGCGAAGAACATTGATTACTCTAGTAACAATTAATGCGGAAAAGATTTATTGACTATAGTTTGTAATTAAATCTTTGAAAATATAATTTGTTATTATTATTTATTTATTATTGGGGAATATTACGTTTTAGATTTTATTGTGTTTGATTATCACTCAAGAAATAACAAATTTTAATCCGTATGACGTTATGTTTTACTAAATAACAGAGAATTCAAAAGCAATTCTCATATATTTTTATAAAATATTGACTTATTTATTAAATGTATAAGGACTTATACAATTATCCGCTCTTAAACTGTATTCAATCAAAAATAAGAGAATATTTATTTATTACTTCCGTTTAAATGGATCTTAATGCCTGAAGTTCGACTCCTTGTTTCGCCGTTTTATTTTTTAATTTTTTATTAAGTAATAAACTGAAAGCCGGGGTCTAATACATAAACAAAATTACAAAAGCTTTACATTTCATAACACCACGTCATTCAATACCATTTGTTTAATTATTTTAAAATTAAATGCTTACAGGGCCTAAAACGATTGTCTGATATATGTATATTTTTCAGTTAATATTTTAAGGTTTAGGATCCTTAATATAATAATAATAATAATCTATAACATTATTATATAAGATTTCAATTTATACAGGGTGTAAATAAAAACATCTTACAACAGTTCAAAATATATTTGCATTTGTACTGTATTATTGTATTTGATGCTTTAGTTTATAACATCAGCGTCGTAATTGCCGTAGTAAAAAAGTAGCTTGAAAGAACAAGTATTATTTCAAAATCTAGGTTAAAAGCATTACAAAGACAAGTTTTCTCAATACCAGTCTCAAAGTGCATTCATTATTACTACTAATGCCATTCATAACAAACCACTGCTGCATACACTTGCCTAATGAATGCTTCTTTTATTTTTAGTTAGACATGTTATGTCTTTCATTAGCACATCCTACATTCAGGCTCGGTTAACATTACAAAAATTATGAATAGGATTCAATTCACAAGATAACAGGATATCAAACCAGTCTTAATTAGTTCCTTTAAAATTACTATCTTTTATATTCATGGCAGCTTTTAAATTTATGTGAAACAATGTTTGATACACACACAACCCAGATTACCGGGATACCGGGATTTTGTCTCTTAACCCTATTAGGAAATTATCACAACATTATATATCGAAAAACTAATCAGTATAGGAACGTTTAATAAAATCGAAAATTTAACATCTATCGATATAATGAAAAATAATAAGGAGATATATGAGGAAAGAATAAGTTTTTGTTAATAAAACCTGACACAAAAGCATAGCCCATGACAATTTGAACGTGTAAAAACATAGACAAAAATTATTTTTAACTGGACATGAGCAAACTGATCAAATATTCTATAAGATTATAATAAACCAATACATAAATCAATAACAAATTTGATAATAATAAACCAATAAAAACTACATATTTCAAAACAAAACAAAATATATGTATTTCAGACACTTACCCGTATTTTTAATAAATGTACACTTTTATCAAAATGTTACTGTATATTTTATTCAATTATCTGAGGAGAACACTTAATGTTCATTGCTAAACCCTTTAAAATTTATCCATTTAGCCGCTATTCATCAGAGAAGGAGTAGTTTTGAGTGAACAAACTATTAAACTATTTAAATGTGGACAATGTTTTGGAACGCTGTTTTATGAAAGCACACCATATATTTATTTATTTATGCTCTCAACGGTTACACCATTATAAAAAGTTCAAGATGCAATATACATAACAAGACAGTTAACAACAAGCAATACATATGCTACCATACTATCACACATGCTACTATACATATGCATTTACTAACTTTGGCTAATACCACATGTTTGTGTCAGCTGATTTAAATAAACCTCCCGTGTAGGCGATAATTTGCTCACATGAGGTTTATATAAATCAGCCGTTACAAAACATGTTGCTCTCCAAAGTCATTGGTGTGTAGTTTTCCTTTGGTTAACTGACTACTATAGTTGAGTTAGATTTAAACTTGTGTTATCTGAGGAGTGCAAGTGAGCGAAGCGAACTCCAAAAGTGGGTTTTGGGGCGAAGCCTCCAAGGGCGATAAGAGTATTTATATATATATATATATATATATATATATATATATATATATATATATGAATTTATAAATTATAGTGAAAACGGGAATTTATAATATTACTGTGAAATTGCAGCTATATACCTGACATATATTTATCAATAATATTTTCTATAAAAACTATGAATACCCTTTAAATATCACAACTTTTTAATTGTATAGGGGGATCAGCTCAAGACCACCTTGTTGTGACATGTATTAACTTTGAGATATACTATAGTAACTTGGATTTAATATTTATTGCTTTACCACGGTGTTCGCTCCCTGTGTAGTGAGCAATTTTACAGAGACGTATGATAACAATGGGTAGGTGTAAAGTTGCGTGCGTTGACAGTCAGTCGTTGTACATTACGTACGTTAATAATGGGTCATTAAACCGTTAAGAGCCATGGAAATGAGCCGTAATGGATATGACTCTTGTAAAAATTTACTAAGTAAAGTAAATAACAAATTACACCGTGAAAATATGCCCTCAAATAGTAGTATTATATAAGTAATCATAGAAAGTGAATCTTTTTAGTTTCGAATCAGTTTAGACGAATAACATTTTATTTTAATAAAATACAAGTAATATTTGCGTTTAAATTAAAAATCATTAAAGAATTACAAATTTTGCGTTAAAATAATATTCATATTATGAAACTTGAAAATTAAAAGTCTTATTGGATATTTGCTTTGCTGTATACATTAAAGGAAGCCTTTAGAATCTGTTCGCAGTTGTGTTTGATTAAACATAATATAGTTCTTTGGTCAAGTTGAGGTTAGAATGCGATGCCATTTTTCCCATTAATGTAAACTGATCAAGATGTTATGGAAAGAGTTCAAAAACGACGTTGGATATTTTTATTTTTTAAGTGATTTAATATGTATGCATACGGGGTTCTATGTAATAAGTTGCTTGGGTTATTCGTGTTCCCGAGCGTAGCATTGAGGAGAAATCGTTTATTTGGTGTTCTTGTATAATTTGGTGCATGGCAATGGACGACCCTGCTAGATTGGGGGCCCTGTCGTTTCGTGTACCCAAAATCAAAAGCAAACTCCTGTCTCTTTCCCTCCCATAGCTCTGCACATGCGTCCTCGCCCCTCTACTGGGGACGAAGGCTTACAACTCGTTTACTGTTAAAGGCTCTGCCATTGATATAATTTTGTTTGATTCGTTGAATAGTTTTGAGGTAAAAATGGCTGGCTTATTCAATTTACTCATATACATGTTGTACAAGTTAATATATTATTGTTATATATATATATAATAATAATATATTAACTTGTACACCATGTATATGAGTAAATTGAATAAGCCAGCCATATATATATATATATATATGACGAATATAAATAAATAATTCCTGACTGCTAATTAACTTAAATAGCTACAATGTAACTAGTTATAGAATACGTAAATCAAATCAAATATTTATTAAATTAGAACATTTGATAAGAATTAAACAACTTTTTTATAAATGTATGCTTAACGAATAGACCATTAAGATAAAGTATGCAGTTTTAGCCTGTTATTGAAAAGGAAGACAGTCTTATAAATTGTAAATTAGTTATTTTATTATAAATGTTATTACAGTTATTTACACTACCACATATGCAACCCCTAGAAGAGTTTATTAAGTTATACTATTTTTCCCTAGACGTTTATTCTTATTGCAAGCAGTAAACTTACATTATAATCTAACCAATAGATAATTTAAACTTATTACAATTATCAGGCCAGTCTCAGCGTCAAAGGATCTATTCCAACATAAAAAAACATCAAAGGCACAATATAGTCTGTGTTCAAGGGGCACCTTGTGCTTAGTATTGGATACTTGTGGCAGAGGTTGAGATGAAATCCTGATTATTACTACACGTACCTCTCTTCAGGGCAACATCTGTTCATAATGTACCAGTATAGATCATATGATCACGCCTTAGAACTGCCACAAGTAGCAGTGCTTAATATTTTATCCTCAGCATAAAATGTTTCTTGTTTTATTGCTGTGTTAGTATGATTAGATATCTACACTACAGAATAAATCTGTTTCATATGCTACTAAAATAATAATAATTAAAAATCCACCAATACCTATTCAGTTCTTCTATAATAGCAAAGAAATGTAGGGAGTCAACAGCAGGACTTTTGAATGGCATCTACATATTTTAAAAAAATCTTGTCTTTGGTTCACCCACTTCCTAAAGTTAATACTTAACCGATTTTGATGATTCTGTTTTCATTTAAAAGATAATTTCAAGTTATAAGTTATTGTCGAGCCAGAATTTAGGCTCCAGGGCTCTGCCTTATGGAACTTCCAAGTTCCCATGATAATCATATGGAGGAGGGTGTTATTTTGTTTATTATTTTTGTTTTTGTTTTTTTGCTGTTTGAAAAACGGAAATAGACCACTTATAATTTTATTGAAAGAATGTACAACGTTGCCCCATCAGATTTTGAAAGGTATCACCTAAGGTTACTTTTACTTCATGTAATAGGTATAACAAGTTATGATGAAATAAAAACATACCAAGACGTTCCTTATTCCTCTTTCAAAGAAGTAGCTGTACAACGTGGATTACTTATAGGTGATGCAGAATGGAAACGATGTTTAAACGAAGCGTCAACTCTTCAAATGCCAACTCAATTCCGACAGTTATTTTCATACATATGTGTGTTTCAACAACCAAGTAATGAACTGATATAATGGAATTCATTTAAAGAATATTTATGTGAAGACGACCTAAAGAAATACATTAGTGATCTTGCTTACAGATTAGAACTTTCAAATATTTCCAATATTCTAAAAATTCATGGATTTTCCTTAAATGATTTCAGTTGACCTACTTTTGAAATGGCCGCTATACCAGAAATGGAGCAACCAGAACTTTACATTAATTAAGAAAACGATAAACTAAATATTATTCAAAAAGCTAATAAGGATCAATTAAACGTGATAAATGAAGTAAAAAAAGCATTAGAGGAAAACAACGCTCACAAGAGTAAAGCATTTTTCATTGAAGGTCCTGGTGGAACAGGAAAAACTGTTGTGTATAATAAATTATTGTAAAATAAAAAATTATGGTGTGATACCAGTAGTATGGACTGGAATTTCTGCAATGTTGTTACCGCGAGGACTTACTGTACACAGCCGTTTTAAATTTCCATTACATTTAAATGAAACATCAGTATCGTCATTAAACATAAACAGCAAAGGGGCTTTAGAAATAAAAAATTCAAAATTTATAATATGGGATGAAGCTCCCATGGCCATTGCCCATGCCCTCATGACTGTTAACAGATTACTTAAAGACATAACAACTAATAATGAAGTTCCATTTGGTGGAAAAGTCATAGTTCTTGGAGGAGACTTCAGACATGTTTTTACCAGTAGTACCACATGCTTCCAGACATACATAGTACAAAAGAGCACAAAGTTGTCACCACTTTGGTCAGTATTTAAAATGTTTAATCTTACCATAAACTTAAGGGCAAATAAGGATGAAGTAGATGTTGCTAGCGTTTTGTTGAAAATAGGTAATGGTGTGTACCCTACCACAAAAGTAGAATGCATGGAATATATTAACCTACCACAAAATTTGGTTACAGATAAATACATTGTTTCTGAAATTTAGGGAATTATATTAATACTGAAGTAGAAGAGGACTATGTTAAAAGATTATCAACTTACTTTTAGAACTTACTATATTTACTTACATTTAGAACATTGGCTATTCAAATATATTCAAACAAACTTTGTATTGTCAAGTAAACACAACCTAGGTATTCAGTATATTATTGATTACTTCTGTTATTTCCTGCTAACAATAATGATTAGAAGAAGGTCACGGTTGGTCAACTTACCCAATTTTACTCACCAGCCTGGTGAGTAGAAATAGGTAAGGTAGTGAGTGATTTAGAACAAAAATCTATCCATAAGAAATCCATCAATGTTAAATAAAAACGTTAATTGAAAATACTAATATAAATCTCTTGTAAATGGATAAACAGAATATATACTTAGATAATATCTATACTCTATCTATTTATCTGAAAATAAAAATAGTAATTTGAGTGACTCACTCACTCACAACTAACACTTTAAACAACAGCACCCTTTTATTGCAAGCATTAACCATATTGGTCAAGTTTTAAGCAAATATAAATCACAGGATTAGTTTATTTTTATGTTCGATTAAGTATGTTTCTAAAGTGATACACCTAAACAATCTGCAGCAATTAATGTTTCAAATCAAAAAGAAACCAAGCCGTTAGTTGCACTAGATGTCAACATCTGTTCCTGGGGGTTCTGTAACAAGATGGAGGAGGTTTTGTGGAAATGATAAACGCTTCACCCTTGCAAGTTTAGGCTTACGAACTTTTCACATGTATATTTACATCTAATATAACATCATAGCATGTTATACAGAAACATAGTCGGAAATTCGGGGGGAAACAAACTCAAAAACTCAATGACCTCAAGATTTTATCATAAGTTTCTTAACCCGTGACTTGTCGTATTTGTATTTATATACATTATATTATGGTTTTAATTATAAATATTAAACATTATTATTGGCCACATAGTATTCATATTGAATATATTAACCTATATTTAAGCTAGCTGAAGAAATGAATGGATGTAATAATAGTTTTGTTAATGATGGGGTGACACATGTACATTTATTATTTTCCTACTACGGTAGAAAACATTTATTTTTCAAAAATAAATTGCCCAGGTTATGCTGAAACAAATAATTTGGCTGAACGAATGGTACAGACACTGAAAAAGTGGTTGAAAGCAATGGATACAAATCCAGGAAACATATTGACTAAAGTACAAGACTTCCCTCCACTACAGACCCACACCACTCTCAAATAATTGACTGTCTCCTGCAGAATAGTGCAGTATCTTAACCGAAATATCTGAATTTGGTTAGATGCACTCAAACTATACCATCCATCAGAAAACGAAACGTCAAACTCTTGTGTAAGAACTTAATTTTGGGGAGAGTGTTGTATGCCGTGTCTAATCGAACAATAAATCCACCTGAATATTTGGGGAAATCGTCCAGAACTTGGGAGATCTGCATTATGTTGTTAAACTTAAATCCGGCAGAACACCAAACGACACATTGAACAGTTAAGATCAACGAAAACTGTCAATTTAACATCAGAGTCATCTTCACCGGCACAATCTGAAAATACAGCATGTCAAAATCAAAGTATACAATTTAATAGTCCCAACCTTCGACAACCTCCTACTGTTCCAGCATGAACTGAAGACAGTTTATCAGATGAACTAGATTATTTTCCATCAAGAGAAAAAAACATCTGCTAATGAACAAGAACAAACTGTTAATAACGAACAAACGTTTGAAGATGCGCAAGAAATATTACCAGATGAGCGCGAAACTCCTGAATTTCCTTCCCAATTTCTTCGATTAAAACTTAAAAGAAAGTACCAACTTATTTTCAGTCTTTGGTTTCAAAGTAATAAACTAACTAATTAATGTAACAAACTAGTTTTGATAAATATAAAAATACCCCTTTTTTAGATATTTGAAAAAATACAATAACAAAAGTAAAAATTAAAATTTGATAAATTGAAATGTGACACTGATAAATTGTGGCAAATGTGGCTGATAAATTATTATATAAATTATTTATTCATATGGATGTAACAGTTGGGTAGTTAATCAACATACACTAAGAAAATTTTAATTCGTATTTGTTTAATTTTGATGAAGTTTAATGAAATAATGTTTAAACATTTAGTATGATAAAACTAATCATAGAAACTCGTAAAAACATATACGCTTGACCACGACTGTCATGTTACGCTAACACTCCATAATATACCTCTGAGCTACGGTATCCTTTAAGTCCATTGATTAATGTTACCTACCTAACATTTACATAAAAATAGCAGGTATGAGGTTCTAAAATCATAGAAAGAAGATTATATTTTGCATTTTTAACGTTAGTATTCATAACTTAGTTATTAACAATGTTAGTGATAATATTGTTACGGTACTCGCAAACTGCCGACTTAGTCAATTTATTGCATTAAGTGAATGTACAGAAAGTACCATTCGATAAAGTGAAAAGCACAAACTATCGTAATAATACATACGAGTAATATTTAGTAGGCTGAATAATGCAATATGAATACCTATTTGTTTGTGCACTCAACAAATCTGATATAAAAGTCAAATCACATTCAAGAATTAAGTGTCTCTTCTATTCAGTCGGGTTTCTTCTTTCGTCTTTCTTTTATTTTCAATTATTCTAGAGGTCCCTTTCCTTCTAACGAAGCGACTAATATGTGGCCATAGTAAAACTTTTTTCCTTATTATTTAATGATTCCTCTTTATCAGAATTACTCTAAATAAAAATAACTATTACCGCGCACTTTTATTCTTGTTCCAAATTTATCATTGGTATTTTGGGATTTTTAAGTGTAAACAGTTTTTGAAAAATACCTACATAATCCTAAGAGCAAAACAGCTGACAGGTTTTTATTTAACAGAGGGATTACAGGAACGTTTTTGCAAAACCCAATCGTACCAAAACGAATCTGCCCCAGAGATGAATATTCATCGTTGCAGTCTTGGGAATGCGAAATGTCAAGCAGCTGCTAACTGAAGAGCGTCCAGTTGGCAGACGCTGACTAAAGTTAAGACGCTGACTAAAATTCTGTAACAAACCCCCGACAACACCTTACTACAATCGTGATAGCCTGTGAGTATGTAGCTAGGAGAGGCTAACTAAATATCTTAAAGCCTTAAAATTAAACTGGGATAACTTGGTGAAAGAGTTTAGTTGAAACATTTGTAATTATAACCAAAGTAGAGCGATAAATATAAATTTGGAATATTTGTGATTGGTTCTGTCATAAATACTTAAGCTATTGTGGTCAGCTTTCCCTTTGTAATTTCACCCCCAATTTAATTTACACTTGATATTGTTAACAATAAACTTACGTCAGTATATTATGCCGTTAGTAAAGGGGTCAAAATTATTTGTCAAAGAACTTGAAATGGACTTGTATTTAGTAAAGAACGTTTTATATTTTTTTACCCACATAATTATATATATATATATATATATATATATATATAAATAATGTATAAATAATAGTGAGACTTTAAGCCAATCATGTACTAGTTGAACCTAACTGAGGTTGTTAATGAATTAGCCACATCGTAGCCCTCGAGGTTGGGTTTTTCATAATGTAAGTAATTGATTGCACCTTTCCCACCGAAGACTAAAATATCAGTAATATTCTTTTCATGTAACACTTTCCAGAAGAATATTGTGATATTATCATTGTATTGTTATATTAAACTCTGTTGAGATGTATCCTTTAAAAGTAACCAAAATTAATTGTATAAATGATCAAGGCCAAGTAAATTATTAAATGGAATTAGGTGGTAATTTATAATATATTCCAGTTGTTGAAGCCATTCATTGTTAAAAGAAAATTTTTAGTTTAAAATAAATCGCTTATCTACAAAATCTTTTGAATTTTTTTTAGTACCATGCTTGATTCGAAAACGCAAAAACATACTAAGTGATACTGTAAACATTTTATTCAGGCATTATTCGATGACAAATAATCTAGTTGCATTTTGAATCAATTTAACTATTAAGGTATTACTCATTTGCAAAGAGTATTCAATATTGTAGACAAATACAATATTAGCTTTAGCATTGTAAATAAACGAATCTTTATACTGAATATAAAAATAATAAAAAACAGAAATTAAACTTATGGTGTTGACAATTCGTAATTGTTGAAATAGCCACTAATTTCGAAAACTAAATCTTTATCAAAAATTTGCATTACATAATATAACAATATTTTTTTAAAATTTGAAAACAATAAAAGTACATCTAAACACATCAGCATTGAAAATAAATCTCATTTGTATTCTACTAAACCAGGGGAGCTAAATCAACATTTAATTAAACAGGCAGGCTGCATAAAGTTCTTAAGAAGAGAATTTATTGAAAGATTACATGAATATTCAATTTATAAACGCTCTCTAAGTCTTGCTCTTAATTGAAAGAGCCTAAGCTCTAAAAATTCTGTATATTGCTTACATCATAGTTTCGTTATCAATACCGTTGTTTCCGTCAAGCTATTGGACAAATAAATCAAATTAAACTCTAATAATAACTAATAAATACTATATATCATACTTTGAACAAGAACACAATGTATTTATTTCACCAACCTATCAATTCTTGTTAAGATACGTTTCCATTCTGATAAAACACAGGTATACTGACAGGAATTCTGACGTCACACGTTATGACGTAGATTTTTCCGAGACTTAGAAATCTGGAAGACAACTTATTCAACAATACTAATCAGAATATCATTAATTAATAAAAAGTTGTTGTTCTTGAAAGTTATTCATAACTTCCTTTTTGCAGGGTAGTATATATTTTTTAAATAACCATATTATATGTGCATGCGCATTTTACACATTTCAAAAAGCTTTCTTTACTGACACACAACTTATTAAAAGTAATCTTTATTAGTAAATTGTTTGCCAAAGCCACATAGAAATATTAATTTACGGCTTTTTGTATTATTTTACGGAAGTGATGCTTTTGCCGCTCCATAGTTGATAACGTCCTATATAGCATAAGACGATGTCAACAGATACAGTTCTCTGTAATTGATCTCTGTTGTTGCTACATTTTGTATTTGGTATTTAAACAACTTTTAACATTAAAATACAATTACAAAATTTGTATACAATAAGAGTTGAATTAAAATGATTTAAATTCAACGTGAATCTCATTCGATATACTGAAATAAAATTACATGTTTTAAAAGTCGAGATAAACAAGTTATACTTTATGGAATGTATAGATTTATTGGGACCATCAAAACTAAAGTTCAAATTGGTTCGAATAGTTTTCGTTTGTTCAATAACTAGATTGTTGTTGAAGATAAAAATTAGTGTTTAGTTGCTCCTAAAATCCAAGAACACTGGACAAAGCTGTTTGAAGAGCTATTGCAATAACTATTTGAACTGCAAGTAATTTGGGTCTAATTGCACTTGCAGCTGCACAGACGGCACTCCTGAAATGTAGAGATTAACTTTAACATATTTCAAGTTAAGGATTTGATTACAAGTTCCTCTTTCATACCTTTAATACAAAAATATGTTGTTTAATAATTTAATCATCCCTTTGATTTAAAAAATAATACGTAAATACTCTGTTGTTAATGCTATGTTATATTTTTAACTTCCTGTATTTTTAAGTTCTTTTAGAAGAGGGAAGAGATATCTTAAATTTAATATTGATTTAGCTTAGTAATAAGAATTCTTGGTTGGTAATCTGTTTGCCGTTTATAAAGTTTATTTAATATACGACACAGTTTTATGTGGGCAAGCTATAAATTAAGTCCAAATGTAAGTACACTTTTCCTTATCATCTTTTCCATGCAACACTATTGGTCGCATACATTTTTTCAGTAACACAAACTAATATATTTTAAAAAGTACTAGCTAAAAACTACATCAACTTAAAAAAAATCAAATTTATATTCATGAACACTCTATTTCTATTTACACCTTTGTAAGTTATAAATGATAAATGTATTTTTACTTTAATGAGTTCTGACGTTAAATTGTTTGTGATGTTTTTAATGCTAAACATTTGGATTAGTATGGTATCATTTATTTTTATAATTGAATATTCCTTGGCTTTCAAAATCTAAAATATTAGTCACCACCATGAATTAGTTATAATGATTAATAATAATTTTCCCACACAATCAAAAACTGTATAAAAATACATATGTTTAAAATTGGAATTTGGCAAATTAATTTTGTAATTATGGATTTAGTTAATTCATCAAGAAGCTTCTTTAAATATTATTGATTTTAAATTAAAATCTATAAGCATCCGTTGCTTACTATTCATTAATTGTATATTTTAAGAAAATATATTGAAAATAAAACGAATCGATATTTATTAGCCTACGGGATAAAACACAAACACTATTAATCTGTAGATTTAAACACAACTGATTCGTTATCATTCCAGTAAATCTTTTTGTATACGCATATTTTACTCTGTTGTCGAATCTTTGTCTGGTCGGTGTATGTATGTTTTGTTTTTGAGGTATTTATTTTATTTGACTATTGTAGGGTCGTAATGTAAAATATGTCATACTATATGTAAAATATGTAATATGGCAATTGCAATACATTTTGGTAAAATTGTGTTGATGCAAATAAAAGAATCTGAATTTGTTAGGACTATTTATGACATTGAATAAAATAACCTGTAGTACTAATATTTAATATGTTCCTATCAAGGTTCGTTTCCACTATGCCATAATATTGCATGAAACGTTTTGCTCATGTTTTTTGCCTCTTGCAACGTATATATTACGACTCACTCCATGTGCTTTTCCTCATTGTTTCCACTATCCATGTGTCATTTGCAGTCAGTTTAAGAATTCCGTCAGATCTTTAGATTTACTTTAGTTCATTTGCTCACGATGGAAGTACAATCTTAGACTTTTGATTTTGTTCAGTATACTGTGATAATCCAACCCGAACAGCACGGAATGTTTGTCTATTGCATCTATGATTGATGTGAGTTGCCCACCATAACAACGGTTAATACCCGTCGGTCTCGGGATACCAACTTGTGGCTACCCTTGCAGCTACTTACTTTTAGGTTCGTTTCCATTATTGCTCTGATTCTCTGTAATATTGCATGCAACGTTGCATGTCTCTTGCATCTTGCATCGTGCGTCTCGTGGCTTGTCCCATGCGCTTTGCCCCTTTGTTTCCACTATCCACTATCCACCCACCAAATGCAGTTTGATAATTCCGCTAGAACGACCAATTCTTATAATCGGTGTGGGTTAGTCACCATAATGACGTTTTATTTAAATATAGTTTATAGTATTTGTAAGACCGATAGGGTTTTTCTGATAAAGTCTGTTGATTTATCAGAACTCCACTTTATAATAAATAAATTATCAAAATTAATTAATTTATGAACAAATATTGATGCATTATTACTAGTCGGAAAGATAAGGCGTAACTGGTGTAAATAGAAAACGAAACCTCTGAAGAAACAAAACTATAACTAAATAACTCGTTTTTCAATACCAATCTGACAAAATAAATTTGCATTGTTTAGTTAACTTAACTACAACGAGTAAATACAATAGCGCTATAAATCGTAGGCTATAATCGTAGAGATCCGTTGTCAACTACTAGTAAGGCACGAGTGTTGCAAGACGCTCCCGTTGGTCTCGGGGAGCCATGCGCCTACTTGTGGCTACCCTTGCAACTACTTTTGGGGCATTCAGTATTGCATGTATTACCACGCGTCTCCCGTGTGCTGAGGTGCAAGGTGAGGACGCAAGGAGCATAACAACTTACCTTTATTGGAACCTTAATAATCAGTTATCTCTATTTTAGAGACAAACATTTGTAGTTTCCTATATTATTGTTCAGATAAAAGTACTAATCTAACATCGACTTAAGTAGTGAGTAGTTTTTAGTTCGTGAAACATTAACATAGCAGTTATTCGGGATCGAACCTGCGCTTGACCCAAAGTATACTCGCTCTACCTCTGAGCTACCGCGTCAATAAACTATTGGCCTTACTGGACATAAAAAAATCGCTAGCTCTAACTTAAATTATACATAAAACAAATTAATCTAACCGGCTTCTAAAGTTTGTTGGAGGTGGCAGTTATTTATTTGCTAGCATCTGTTTATGAGAAATAAATTATTTATTGAGTCCCACTTCATAGTCCTTGAGGTTTGCAGAGTTAGTTTCTTATATATTATTATTTTTATATAACTACTTAATTGTGCGTTTTACTTTAGCCACCAAATGTGTGTATAAATGTGTATAGAACGAGAATAGAACTGAGTGCTTTATATTATAAAGGGATTAGAATAAAAACCAAAATCTGATCAACTTGTCTGCTACCATGTTTAACACAACAGGAGTAAGTTGTGCATATCCCTGTATTCAGTAATTTTTATAAGAGGGCACAGATCGTTAAATACAATAAAGCTTATTTAGCTTGTGCTTATAAAATACATTAAACAATTTTCGAATGTGTCTAATACCCGGTACAATAGCGAGCTGTACATTAAATACTACACAATATTAACAGCTTATGGGCTTGTAACAAAATTTGGAGGCGGTAGTTATTTCTTTGCGAGCATCTGTTGTGTCTAAGTGCTCTATAGACCCAGCACGATGAATATGCATGTCGGTTCCTGGAGGGCTTATTGAATTTGGCTACTGTGTTCAGTTTACTTCCGTTCCTACAATATACAGTAGACAATTATTGGGAAACACATGTTTCTGCATGTACATGCATGTTTGCATGCATATTGCAACTCGACTAATAAAAGTCGGGAATAGTTTGTTTTAACTTTAACGTGGATACTACTAGAAATATTGTTTATTTTAATGGTAACTTTATTTGCACTTCTTAAATAATATTTAAGAAGATTATTTAGAGTTCATTAGAGGTCATAGACGTGAAATAAGAAGCATTTCTGCACTTTGAATGGTCTGTTTTAGAGGTTTTCCTTTTAAAAGTATATCTGTAGTTTCCTTTGCCCGTAACATCAACCTTTTGAATGACTAATATTAGAGTCTTAAAATAAAATATATTGGCCTGTTGAATTTCTGCCATTGTACACGATAAAAAATGTCTTTATAATACGGATGAAAATGAGTTTCAAAGTATGTGGCACATTTGAATTTATTTGTACATAACAGGTACAAGATAGTACTCTAAGTAGATAGTCTAGTCTAGATAGTCTAGATAGTCTAGATAGTCTAAGAAGATAGATAGTGACTTAGATAGTCACTCTAAAGTACTGTATCAATCGCAAAATGTTCTTTATTTCCATAATTATTTGTGTACTGTATTTCTTAATGTAGTAGTTTTTGTTATTTTTATTTATTTTTTGTGGGAGTGGGTGGCTTTCATTACAGGAGGCTTTGGACATTTTAATTTTAACTGTCGGCTCTTTCTTAGTAAAATTCCCGAAAAATTTACTTCAAAGTGACATCTTGGTTGAATGTAAACTCTTTCTATCGAAAAGTCATCTGTTCTTTGTGATTAAAACCATATTATTCTACTAACTCATTCCTCTGACTTCGTTGTAATGACCAATGAACTCATATAATTTGTTATTCACTTGCCTCAGAGGTGTTTTCATGAATATGTATTAACATAGCTGGTAAACCGTTTGGTACATTACATTCTACTTACCGTTACAATGGTGAACATAAACTACATCAATACCTATAAGATTAGCATGTTAGCTTTTACTGAGTTTGGTACATAGTCCTAAGGACATAGAACATTTTAAAATAGCAGAAATATTTTTACACAGCGCAGTATTCCCTTGAAAAGTGGACAACAACCGGCCATTGGTTAATTAACGGTCGGACACAAAATCTTAGTTATCAATTTCGACTGCTCTGGCGCTTGAAAAGTTAAAACAACTCAAAAATTGTTTATTATAAAAAGTGTCAGACAAGTGTATAATTTTATTTATAAAATAAATTATATTTTTTCATTTCCTGTATTATATGGTGGTATGTCATCTTGTGCTTCTGTGTGAATCTATTGCTACATCATCTCAATAGGCCTCACACATAGTTGATAAAACCCCATTAACAGACCGTATATTTTAGGAATTCAATTATTACATACAACACAATTTTTGGCTATGTAACTATAAATATTTATATAAATTGATGCAGTGATACATAAATTATGTAAATTATAATAATAAAGTATTACAGTTTTACAAATAATGGCAATATGGGCATAGAACTAAAAATGTGTTTGGTATTTATTGGAGGCCTTAGTTATTTCCTGGTCCAACATCTGCTGTATCTAAGTGCTCTATAGATCCAGAACGATGAATATTCATTTTGGATCCTCGAGTGTTTATTTAATTTAGCCACAGAGTTCCGTGTATCCCGGTTACATGGTTTTATGGAAGTATCAAGAATCGTTTAGAATACAAAAATATATTTCCAATAAACAGTTTAAAGCTTGGATGTCAATAAACCTCGTACATTTTCTATGTGTTAAATAGCTGGAATTAATTAAATCAACCTCTTTGATAGTAAAGTTGTTAACTTGCTTAAAATCACAGTTATACTGTAAACTGTAATTTGAATTTACTAAAACCTTCTGGAATTTTACCATAAAACACTCAACTGATTTATTTAATGATAGATTTAACCACAGTACTTAAACTCTATAAGGGAAAAGCATTGTGACAATTCAGTTGCTTTTATCTTTAACAAGGACCCATGAACATGCTATGATCACTCGAAACTTCAATGACATAAATAATTTAGTTTTGTAGTTCGAGTAAGAACACACAATCATGGTTTACCTTTAGGCAGTTTCTTATTGTGTGTTAGGTCTACATAAAACGCTTTTATAGGTACCCTGCACATTTATAGCAAAGAGAAGTTGTTATCCATGATGCATGAGCGTGTTTTGCAATGTTTAACACAATGCTTATTTTTTATATTATACAGTACATAAGTATAATGACTATAACAACGACAACAAACTCGTCAATTACAGCTTATCACCACCAACAACGGGTTTCATAAATAACATGTGTTACCTTATTTAAATTGTTTAAATTGATAAGAAAATGTATTTACCTACAAATTCTTTATACTATACCGCTTTTTATAACATAAATGACTCTTACTGATTGTTAGTTTGACAGAAATACTATGGTTCATAGCAAACATCTACAAAATTTCAAAGTTTTTAGAAATATTTCAATGTACATGTTATTTATTAATTACGTATCGTAAAAACATTTAATATTGATCAATATAATTAATTAAGCTCTACAAATTAACTTTATTAATTTGTTTTACTTTTTAGTAAGCAAGGTTATTTTTAAATATAATAATTGAGTAATACCCACAATATTTACTGCAGAATATATTGGTAACCGAGATTGTTAGCTCTTTCTCACTAAGCCCCTTTTATTGCAATGTAATATCAGATAATCTCCATACGAGTATTCCCTATATGAGTTTAGGCTTTAGTATAACCTAGCGCTATTACTTTTGGAATTCTAATACCACATTTATGATGTTGAGACGGCTTGTTTAAAAAATACAGGATTTGATCTTCTTTTAGGTTTTATTGTAAATTGCTAACATAACGGAATTTTATAACAGTTTGCATTGTATTTGTATACAATGTTTATACTTAGAATTTAGAAAATCAAACAATCTTTTTATACTAACCTTTAGCAAAAGGTACAGCCGTAATATTGTTTACAACCTTAGCATTCCGTTGTTAGCATTTTTACTAATCTGAATCGATTAATCTGGATGAAAATCTCAAAAAGGCTAGTCGTACATCAAACAATATCTCTTAATAATTACTGAAAATAAATCTAGAGAACTTTGTATTGATTTATACAAAAAATAAAGATGAATAACTTAAATCCCACTGTAAGATTCTAGAAGTAGCTTTGTTACAACATCTGTTTACGTGACACTTCGTGAAGAACCCCGCAAAGCATTCATACTCCTCCATGCTGTTAAAAAAATTTAAATTTTAAAACCTACAGATTGCTTCTGTTCCACCATAAACATTGTCACTATTACTGTCATCAGTAAGGAATTGTCCACCTGGAGCTAATTGAAATTCTTGGTTTACGATTGTTGAACCATCTTAATCTTGTCTCATCATGCTTATCTGGCTCGCTTATCTTCTCACTACACCACTAGAGCTAAACATAAAATATATAAAGGTTGTAGTGGGGGCTTTATTTAGGCATGTGGTAAAATACATATTTTGTGTGATGAGATCAAACTAAATACTTTCCTACTAAATAATCATTTAATGAAATGCATGACTGCTCGTATGAGTCTGAAAACATTACCCAAAGTCATTTTGCGGCTCTAGAGGAGGCTTTCGTTGAGATGAATTGCTGCAGTTTCCGTTGTCAGTGACAAACTTGTGGTGAACATGCTCGCTGCCTCTCACAAGACTCATATCTTTCACTCGATACTGGGTGCTCCATGGTGTTTAAAAGTTCATACTGATTAGATTACAGTATCAGTATTAATATTTATACTAATATTAGTTAAATGATAATTAATGAAGTGCCGGTTGTTTATTATTGAAACATTTTCAAATACCATGAGGAAAATTAAAAGTAATAAGAGTTAGGAGATGATTAAACGTAATTTTCCAAAATGCTTAGGTTATCACCAACAATAATATGCTAAAGCACTGATAAAATAGAAAATGTTTCGCCAAAGACTTAAATTATATTACGGACATTAAATGTCATTTAGTTGCAGAAAAATGAACATACGCTGTGTATGCATACATACATTTGCTGCACGATAATCTGAATCCATACTAGTACTAAGTTCATACATATTATGAATAAATTGCAATTCATAATTGTTTTAAATCTATAATTTTGTGTACAAAACTGAAGTTATTGATCCATCAATGTCTTCAATACATTTGAACTCAATAGAAAAAAACAATAATTTCCTAGAAGTAAGTTATAAGGACAAACTATAAATACATTTAAATCATTAGTTAGACCAAAATACGTTGAAATGATTAAAATAAACACTAAAAGTATCATCATTGACAAGATCCTAATAAAAAAGTATTAAAAGTTAGGAGATGATTAAACAATATTTTCCAAAATGCTTAGGTTATCACGAACAATAATATGCGAAAGCACTGATAAAATAGAGAATTTTTCGCCAAATATTTAAATTAGATTACGGACTTTGAATGCCATTAAGTTGCAGTAGATAAAAATAAACTGTGTATGTATACATACATTTGCTGCACGATAAACTGAATCCATACAAGTACTAAGTTCATACATATTATGAATAAATTGCTATTCATAATTTGCTTTAAATCTAAACTTTTGTGAACAAAACTGGAGTTATTGATCCATCAATGTCTTCAATACATTTGAACTCAATAGAAAAAAAACAATAATTTCCTAGAAGTAAGTTATAAGGACAAACTATAAATACATTTAAATCATTAGTTAGACCAAAATACGTTGAAATGATTAAAATAAACACTAAAAGTATCATCATTGACAAGATCCTAATAAAAAAGTATTAAAAGTTAGGAGATGATTAAACAATATTTTCCAAAATGCTTAGGTTATCACGAACAATAATATGCGAAAGCACTGATAAAATAGAGAATTTTTCGCCAAATATTTAAATTAGATTACGGACTTTGAATGCCATTAAGTTGCAGTAGATAAAAATAAACTGTGTATGTATACATACATTTGCTGCACGATAAACTGAATCCATACAAGTACTAAGTTCATACATATTATGAATAAATTGCTATTCAAAATTTGCTTTAAATCTAAACTTTTGTGAACAAAACTGGAGTTATTGATCCATCAATGTCTTCAATGCATTTGATCCCAATATAAAAACAATAATTTCCTAAAAGTAAGTTATAAGGACAAACTATAAATACATTTAAATCATTAGTTTGACCAAAATACGTTGAAATGATTGACATAAATACTAAAAGTATCATCATTGACAAGTTCCTAATCAAAATATGCAAAAAAAATGGTTTTGGACAGAGAGATAGTATTATATTTAACGTCACTTTGGCTGTGGTAATCCTCACAGCTCTATTATAGCCGAATTCAAATTTACCATAGTTATAACAAAGGGAGCAAGGCAAGTTTTAAATTATGTTTATTTAATTAATGAGTAATAATAATACTAAAGGTATGGTAACAAAATCAAATAAAACTTAGACTAAAAAAACTACCTTTAATGACGATTTTTATAATGACAAATTCGATGATTGAAAATTAATAAATGAAATTTAAAATTCCTTGCTGTACATTTGTTTGAAGAATTGGTAAGTAAAAGTCGATTAGCCTCATATTACTGTATTTAAAATAAAAATATTGATGTAATATTTACGGACGACTACTTAATAGAGCTAAGGATGATTGTCCAAGGAAATAACGGTAAAGGTGTGAAGGAAATGTGACATAAATTTATTTAAAAGGGAAAGTGTTGATGTTAAAGTCTATGGTGGGAATTGTGCAATTATTTACTACCGCCCGCCATGACTAACACGTCCCAAGGCCTCCGAGTGACAAACTTATTAACAATGTTTGTTACCCATATAGCATAAAGAGCTTTTACGTACTTATACATTTAAATTGTAAAATAAAAACATAAATTTCCAATATATGTTTTTATTTTTAGGATATTAATGTTACAAAATCTGTATGCAATATATTCTATACAAAATGGAAAGAGAATCACTTAAACATTTTATTTTAAGAAAATGTTAGATTGAAATTAAATTTCGCAAAGGCTTCTTTTATTATGTAGAGTTAAAATATTACTAAAATACTAATAACATGGTTACAAAACTAAAATTTCATTGCGAAACTAAAATATACCTGAAATCTTAATGAAATGGTTTCCCAGTTAAAAGTTCATAACAAAGCTCTAAAAAGGGGAAGATAGGTTTTCCGATAAACAATAATAAGGAGCATAACAAGGAGTAACATAATAAGGATAAATAATAAGGAGATGTAGAAACGAATATTAGTTACAAGTTGCATTTTAAATAGGTCTGGACAAAGTTTACGGGTTTGAGAGTACTTTTAACTGAATTTTTTTAGCAAGAATATTTGCAAATTGATTTTGTAACAGAAAATATTATTTCGAAATTGAAAGATAGTCATTGTATAATGAAGGTGAGGATGCGTTTAAATTTATAAAAATCTACGTAAATGTTTAACAGCCACACCAACATAAAAACGTTTTTGAAATATGCATTGCCTGTCAAGCAGCGTTTAAGTGGTTTAATAACTCTGCTAGGGCTAACATGTGGATAAACCGTATATTTTATTAAATGCGCATACCTCGATAGTAAAATTCCGCTCAACGTTTCAAGTAAATTAATATTGGGTAAACAAAAGTACCTCACCTGCTTTAACTTCCCGCACATTTATTTACACGGAGAAGGGGTTTTATAAAATATAAAAGAAATTGAACAAACAAGACTCGAAATGCGCAAAAACACAAACACATACACAACGAATATGCACGACCTACGTAAGATGACTGGTACTTTAAGAAACGCCTACTACGAAACCTGAAATTAGTGCATTGAATAATTTGAATATTAACTTTTTATTTTGATAGTATCCTTGTAAAATGAATAATGTAAATAAAAAAATATAGGGTAAAAATAACAACAGCATTAATAAAAAAACGTTTAACCTTAATAAATTGAAGTATAAGGAGTTTTAAAAACATTCACTTGAAAACATATGTTATTAAACATTAGTGTAAACTATGTAAGAATTATATCGTTGTTAGATTCTGTTTTTTGTTAATAACTGATGTAGACACCTTCGAAGAGTAAAAATTACCTCCATCATTCGAGTGATACACAAACATTTCAAAAATTTCCATAAGTCAAGTTATTGTTTAGATGAAAAAGCTTTGTTTCGTTGGTAATAAACTGTGAATCTATCACTGCAATGTGAAATATCAGACATACAATTGGTTTATACGTTTTTTCATACTTACCAATGATCCGGAACTATCATACTAATATTATAAATGTGAAAGTATAGATGTTTGTGCGTAACTCTGAATTTCCATCATGTGAAAACTACTGGATCGATTGAGCTGAAATTTTGCAGAGAGTCCTGAGTAACATGTAGGCATATTAAATTTGTGAAAATTCTATAGTGCCTATTCCCCACGGGGGTTCAAAGTTCCCACGTATTCCTTTTGGACATTCATTTTTCTTTGAGCTGATGAAAATACAGATGTTCTCGATTCGTATTAATTCCACACAGGCTAACCACAGAATGCAGCACACAAAACTATCATAGTTTTTATAAACAATTCGCGGGGCGAAGGCTACGGGTAACAGCTAGTAGCCTATATTAAAACATAGATGTTTTTACGTTTTAAAAATAACTTGAGAGACCTGTTGACTATAAAATCTTAGCAAACTATAAACTTGAAAATGTCACTATAACATTCATGTTGCAAGGTTATTTTAAAGGAAAAAATCAATACACCTATGTTCTTTGGTATAGAATATATGTACAATAAGTCACTTTTGTCACGAAAAACAAATTATTGAGACAAACTTCAATGTGACAAACTTATTACCACAAAACTAAACAAAATTCACTCAAAAATGTTGATATAAAACTATATTCATTTATTAAAACTAAAACCGTTTACATTTTGCACAAAGCATATTTTGAATGGTAAATAATAATGAACAGTAATTTGTTAATCAATATAGTTTTAGATATGTAGTAGGAAATTTTGAAATAATTTAAATAATTTCTAATCGATTTAACGTGTTTTATTTATTTGTCATGACTGGAGTCTTGAGTGGAGCATGAAGTACCGAAATAAGTATTACAAATTTAGTTTTAGTTTAAAGCGGTGGAAGATTATATTAATTTCTTAGGTAGTCAGCTAATTATCTATAACCTAGTTAAAAACTATTATAAGTACGGTTACAGATTTTGTATACATTGCTTTTACTTAAGTTGTCAAAGTTATCACATTAGAGTTAGATTAGATGGATAAAATCCAAAAGAAAAACTTACATGGATGTTAAAAATTGTGTATAATTTGTCCAGGTTCTGCAGCAGCAAACATTTACCACACTCAACGTCTGCCAACTGCCAACTAGTCTGCAGCAGCTGTTTGTAATCAAGTAGTCCCCAGACTGCATTCCAATGAATATTCATCTCAGGTGCCGATGCGTTTTACTAGATTTGGACCGTGAAAACCCGTTACTGTAATATCTTTGATATATAAATACTAGGCCTATAAATCTATGGGTTTCATTGGCTAAACAGTTGAATTGAAGATTTTTTTTATTTTGTTTTGCTGTGAAAACAGCTTTTTATTTTGTGGTAAAATGCGAATTTACTTTATTCACGAAAAAATTACTGGAAATAGGAATATAAATTGGTTTTATGATTCACAATTGAAAGAATAACACTTAGCTTTAGCTATTTTCTGTCATGAAGGTTAATACAAATCTTCCTTACTATGTGCGCCCAAAAATGGTAGTAAAATTGAAAACAATAAATGAAATATCATTGGTATTTTACTGTTGAAAGAAGTCAACCCATAATTGAATTAGATACTTAGGCTGCATCTAGTTCTTACGAAGAGAATGTAATGAAAATTAAAATAATATTTCATTTATGGATATCATATCACCCATACCTAATATTAAATTCTTTACGTCATGACTTCCGTGAGTCGTGGTTTTGATAAACTAGGCTATTTGATAGTGTTATAAACGAATAAATGTAAATTATGTTAATTATTGATTAAAATTATATTTGTATTACAAATGTTTACAAAGTATTAATTATCATTTAGGTTAACTTTTAACATTTTAAATAATATAAACCTTACGTTATTATGTGAAATATTTTAAAATAAATTATAATTAATTATTATGTTTTTAAATACAATAAATTATGGTTTTATTAGAATTACCAAACCAGTTATCTAATGGAATACCTTAATATATTTTACTAAAACCAAATGTTACGTTTTAAGGGCACAAAAGTACTTTTAAAGGCAATTACTGGGACTAACCTTTTTGGCAGTGTATTTTACAAGCTAAAATGGTTTTCAAACTTAAATTAAAACCAGTTTTTAATGATCAACGAACAAGTATTTTAGTATAGTGGCAATATTTGTAACAATAATTTAATGTTAATAAAGAATTGGCTTAACCCCACCAATCAGAGTAGTGTTAGGTGTTTATATGAAAATGTATTTTTGTTTGATTCATTTAAGACAAATCCGTTTGTTTTAAAGTGGATTTAATCTTTTATTTAGTGGATTTAGGTCTATGAATACACTGGAACGAATCTCAGGAAATGCAATATACATTAGTATGATTTAAACATATCAATTATATTTTTTCGTAATTTGTCACTATTTTGGAATTTATGTGTAAGATGCTACACTTCTGATAGCTTCTTACTGATCATGTTAATTTTAACATAAATAAATGCAACAAGTGTCCTGTCTCAATTTGTTTTCTGAATGTGTGTTGTTATGTAATATTAATACAAGACTTATTTTATCAGAAACAATTTAAGATACAGTAGTGCATCTTAGTATACTATTTATCTAAGAATTTTAAATATCCCTTTAAAATGAAATATAAAATGTATCAGAATGTGAAACATTTCGTTTACAAACAGCGGAAATTTAAAGTTTTCAATCATAAATACATCAAAAACTAAAATAAATATAACACGATTGTAAGAATACAAATACTTTGACAATATCAGGTTAAATCGAAAGATTTCTCATATTCAATAATAAAATTATGGATAAAAGAAGAATCTAAAATTTAGTGCTCAAAAGTAGACCTTTCTTGCCCTTTTCCCTTCTTTTGAGCTCTACATTAGAGTTGTCTTCGCTATCAATAGTTCAATCTTTAAATACGACACACCATTAGATTTGGGTAAAAAATGGCCTAATGATATGGTTTCTTAAGAGTTTATTTTTACAGGTTTGTAAATTGAAGTTTTTGATATTGTATGAACAATAGTTTGTGGGATACCTTTTAGAAAATAAATTACCGATTTGCAGACAGAAAAAGGATTTAAATTGTGCAAAATGTGTATTTTAACGGTTTAATGACAAATCTTAAAATAATGTGTCCTAAAAGAATCTGAGATTTGCATAAACAATTTCATATACAAAATAGATAATACCAACATATTCATCATATAATGTACAAAATTTGATATGAGTGTTCAAAGAAACTACATAATTAAAATTATGAGATAAGAACTTGCAAAAGTCTCATTTTAAGTCCATTTAACGTTTTTGTCTACAATGCATGCGTGCCATTTGGACAGTGACCACTCAGTTTGACCCAAATTATTTGCAGTCTAGATTGTTTTTGCAATAGCTCTTCAGGTAGCTTTGTCCAAAATTATCAAGAAATTCAAGAGCAACCAACATTAATTAACTGCAACAGCAATTTAGTTACTGAACAAAAGAAAAGTATTTTCTTAGGAAACTTAACATTACATCGATCATTTTTAGGAGATTCTATACACGTTTCAACATTTCTCAATTGTTGTTTTTGTACTCTAAATGCATTATTCAAGCCTACCAGTGAATGAGTAGTACCCTTCCAGGGAGGGGTTATTGCTTTGTTGATTGAGTGTCTGTAAGGGTCACCTAATAGCAAAAGCGGAAGTAGTATATATCTTAACTAGAAGAAATTCACAATACAAATACATTATCAGGAATATAAAAACAAATACTGTCAAAATATACATCCGGAGAAAATTTGTTATTAAAATTATATTTACTATCGACAACATATTTTGCGGAAGAGATTTTGGTGTTCGTTTCTTATCTTTCTGCAACTGTCCATAATTTCTGGTTTTATTTTTGATCTGAAATAAAAAACATTATATGATTACACTGTAGCTGAAAAATGTGGAAAAGATCCATTTTAATCTATGTCAGTTACGAATAGTTAATTAAATCGAATATAATCTGCAAACCACCAGCCGCAATGTAGTCCGCCAAAGGGTCGTTACAATAAGTCAGCTGAAACAATTTATTGTTTTTATTGAGCCGTCCGGAAACACAATCACTGCTAGAATGTTTTTGTATGGAATATAAATAATTTTAAATTAATTAATAATCGCTGGGTAACTGGTTTTTTTTGATGATTTGAAAATTGTTTAAAGACCTATTTATAAAGCGTGGTAAAAATTACATGTTCATATTCCACTTAAACATTTTTGTATGGGCGTTTTTAATTGAAAAATAACAATTTAACTAGGTCCATCTAGATTTTTATATTTTAGATTACTATTTCTATGTTTAAAATAAAATATTAGATTTCGTATTTGCCTAAATGTATTTAGAAAACCATACTGTTTGAACTGTTTTGTTTATGATTCAACTTTGAAACCGTTGCATAATACACGCGGTTTTCAGCCTCGGATACGACAGTTGTTAACCTTTTAAACTATTTAGAACAAGTATGTACTTATGTTATTCTGGTCAAATAGTTTGATTGTCCTCGAGATTAAAATTGGAGACTCGATGACCAATAGGACGGGGCTCTACAGTAAAATCGGTATCAAAATGCTTTACTTTCATATTTAAAATCCGTCCTCCAAATTTAACCTTCCCATAAAAATCCGTGTTGACCCTGTATCATAGCTGAATTTGGTCTGAATACTAAAACCTCTATTACTAATATTCTACTTATTTTAAAATACGGAATAAGTACTCTCATTATGTTCAACTCGGAAATGAATTAAAATAAATACACGTTTGGAAGGTTGAAACTGAATTAAGATGTATAGTCCTGTAACGTAGGAGAGAAGGTTATGTGGTTAAGATGAATTGCTACAGTTTCCCTTGTCAGTGAGACATGCAGTGAACATGTTCGCCGCCTCACTCCCTCCAACTCATACTTGTTATTGAGTATTTTTATATATTTGATTTTAAAGTATCATAAATCAAGAATATTTTGCTACCGATTGACATGGAGATTTTGAAATTGAGAGTATACAGTCATAACAGTTGAATACAGGCTAGAGTTGCAATGCAAGAATAGTGTCTTTATATATCCAAAAGTAGGGTTATCAAGAGGAATTTTTAAATCTTGCCTGCCTGCCTTTTCTAATAAACTTAATTAAAGTTATTTCTGAGATTAATAGTGTTCTGATATTTGCTTAGCCTAAAGCAATATGCAAATATTTCTATGAACATTTATATTAAAATGATTGTTTATGTTTAATCAAACAGCAAAAAAACTTTTGAAATATAAAGGATTCCAAAATTTGTCGGCATGCATGTTATTTCCATTTCATATGTCGAAATTTTTATTTGCATTAATATTTTATTTATTTATTTAGTGTAAATGAAATAAGGTTTCTCTTTTAGCGAATTTCCCCTATAGGGAAGAAGTTATTACCGCAGATCTCATGGTAAATCTTAAGCCTGAGACCACTATAACTTTTTGTTTTGAGGTCCCCAGATGCCAAAAACACTACTCGTTCAATTTTTCAAATATGTAATATATATATATATATATATATATATATATATATATATATGTCCGTGAATGCGATAACTTGAGTAAAAGACGCCCGGTTTCAATGAAATTTTCCTCAAATACGAGTATGTAAAGTGTCATTCATGACTTTTAGTTCGAAAATAAAAAAAATCGGACCATGGGAAGGGTTATTTCTGGGGGTTTTAAATTTTTCAATAATATTTTTGTTGCATTTTTCACGCTAAAGCTTTTGAAACACTTAATTCTTGTTTTGACCATGTTATAGGGCTTATAAAAACAAATAGTATTGGTATTTTTAATTATTAACTTAGGTTAAGTGGTTGCGGAAAAAATCCAAAAAACTGCTCATAAAATCTCCCACGTTGATCTTATAGGAAAAAGGTTTTTCGCTTTTCTTCAGTTAATTTTACTTTAAACTTAACATCTGCTTTTACTAAACACTTCAGCACCACAAAAAATCATTATGGTGTTTAAATTGTGATTCTACGTCCAACCGTTGCAGAGATATTCAAAGTACTAAACAAAGTACGTTGTCCAACGTTATCATTATGGAGAATAAATAAAATTTGATATCTTGATTATTTATGAATGTATATTGATGAAACTTGGTATGTGGCTTCACGTTGTACTGGCATATTGATATTTGCACAAAAAATAATTTTTGTTGATTGTCCCCGTAGCAGCTAACCTGCATACTCAGCACTAATGATATTCTTATGGAGAATACGTAAAGTTTTATATCTCCCTTAATTATGAACATAAATTAATACAACTTGGTATATAGCTTCACCTGGTTCAGTAATATTGATAATTATGTAAAAACTAATTTCTTATCTTTCACGTTGCAGCAAACCTGCCTACTTTTATGGGGAATAAATACAACGTTATAAATCACTTATTTATGAATGTATTTTTGTGAACCTTGGTAAGTGGCTTTATGTAGGAGTGTGAAACATATAAATACAGAGGAAATTCACTGAGTACGCAGGATTGATGTAACGGGGGTATTTGCAAATTAGCATGAAGTAGATTTACTGAAACATTTTAACCCTACACTGTCATCCATTTATCAATGGATACAAAAATGTTTTGGTAAAGTAACGTTTGAATAATTTTAAGATTTTATACCAAAAACAAACAGTTTTAGCCTTCTTAATCAAAACTGTAGGTTCATGAGTATTGTTTCATTAACAACTTAACCTTTAAAAGTATACAGAGCATAGATGTTATTTTAACTACTATTTTAAACTTTCCGGCCTACCAAACAAGAGAAAAAAGTCAGAGTGTAAAATGGCTACCATTTCTAACCATTATTTTCCTAACGAAAAAATATATAATTACTTAACACATACATTTTAGTTGTGTCTTTAATTATAAGTGATTTAATATCTTTATGGCAACATAATTTTGCACTATCCCTAGTATAGAACAACTGAAGTTTTCTCTCTAAATTAAAGTTTTAAAAGTTCTAATAATTTTTCATTCATTACGTAAACTTTATCAGATATATATAAATTATGATTATATATTTACAAAATATTAAGAAAATATATGATACATCTGGGGGCTAAGTATAATACATCTGCTTCCTAGGTTCCAGGGCGGTCTGAATATAAATTAATCTAATTGATTTTATTTATTTTTTAATTCTATAAATGTTCTTAATGGACAAGCGATATTATCTTGATATTTGAGAAAGCTTAGCATATATGCACCATGACAAATGTGTTTTCATGAGTACTCATTCACATGCTTAAACTGATGATAGGTAATATACAAGCTAACATAAATGTTACATCGTATTACATTAACATCGACGGTGAACAGAATTTCTGTACGCAACATTAAATCAGCTTTTATAATTAAGTGTTCTACAGCCTGCGCATTCCTCTCTTCCTGAATATTCATCTTGGCTTCTGAAGGGGTTTTATTGAATTTGGAGACTAAACCTTGCCATTTCCTATTCTTTGTCATCGTCTCCAAATTATCAGCATACCGTGGTACTTGGTAGTAATTATTTTGGTTTGAGATTGTTATATTTTTATAAATATGAGAGATTGTATATAAAAACAAATCACATTCTTAGAATAAGTATTAAAGTTAGCAGTAGTATTGGTAGCAGTGGTATTTCATTGTGTTTTATTTTTAATCTAAAATGTAATTTCGTAAAAATTACAATACAATTTCTTTCATAAATTTTTAAAATGTCATATTATGTTTCTGATGAAGAATATACACACATTAACCTATTATTCCTCCCAGCTACTCTTTAATTTACCATGGAAAAACAGAACGTAAGATTAATGATTTAGTTAAATAATAATAATTCATAAAAATATGAATTTGTATTAATTAATTGTGATTTTTGTTATTTCCAAGAAACCCCCCGTCAGCGCCATTTACCAAATAAGTACAAACAAGACCGATACACCTCTAAATTATTATAAAAGAATAATCTCAAATTTAATGCTCAAAAGAAGACCTTTCTCGCTGGTGATGCTCTTTTCCCTTATTTGAGCAATACATTTGAGTTGTCTTCACTATCAATAGTTCGATCTTCAAATACGACACACCATTCGATTTAGGTAAAAAATTGATTGTATATCTTGTTTCTTAACAGGATATTTTTACAGGTTTGTAAATAATCTCGTTTTTAGTTAAAATATCTTTCATGTGAAAAAAGTCAAAGGTTTCTTTTAATTTTGATTAAGTTTACTCATATAAGAAAACCATGTTCCTATCCTCTGCAATACATAAAGTAATTTTAATTATATACTTTCTCCAAGCAAACTATTAGCTAATCGATAATTGTTTATCAGCCTACAGTCAATAAGAAACTACGGGTACTTGACGATATCTGCCTCGTTGTGGAAAGATTTAAAATGTGAAATAATGAAGGTTGCCGAGTGGAATGTAGGTTGCAATTAATCTCATTGGATTTAATGTTGGTGCTACTACAATATTGTTTTGTCGGGCTCATGAGACAATTCAAGTTGTTACTGATCCATTGTCACTGTAGATTTTTGAGTATTCAAACAAAACAAATAACCCGTGAGAAAGAATTATCATAAATTATAATGCAAAATAATTGCAGAAAAATCTTATTTTGTAGATTGTTGGGTTTATTACTTGTTTTAATTAGAATCATAATCCCAATAGAGATTTTTATTTGTTCTAAATTATTCACTATACCTATCCCTTTTTCTAGGTACCAAAAATTGAAACAGTTATTTTATAACTGGTAAGATTGTCCTACATTTTCTATTTTTGTATTTGCTATATCACGTATTTAACTGAATTAGTGTTACCGGTATCTGAAAGTCTGAACATATTTGAAAACTTATAATTTATAAGTTAAGTTATTATTGACATCGGTAATTATTTGCTTTGCATAGATAAACCCTCTTACAATTTTACACTAAATATTTTAATTTATTACTTATAAAGCCACACGTAATACCGAAACACAAACACTTGTCTTACATATTTTAACTTATTTTATTAAGAATGTGAATACTTTACAGAGTTTACCTACAAACAAGGGAGATTTACGGTGGTTTACCTGAATATGTTTGCGGCCTCGTTAGAATGAGAAGGGGAGGTTTTGTCAACGAGATGAATTGCCACAGTTTCCCTTGCCAGTGATAAACACGCAGTGAACATGCTCGCCACCTCCCTCATTCCTCCCACTTCTTGCTCATTTTAAAGCTTTTAAAATACAAAAATAAATTAATAAGATCGTTAGTAATTTTATATGTAACATAAAAATAAGTTACAATTATTTTTCAGGTAATTCATTACGTCTGGTTCAGATTAGGAGCAATACAAACTACATGTAGCTCTTTAAAACAAATTGCATTGGTCATGTCCTGGGAATATTACCTGTTAAACATCGACACGGAGTTCTTATGCATCCAATTTTAAGCCATGTACACTGAGCTATATTCATAGAGATCTCCATTTAATACAGATTGATTTTAATGAACGAATTGGAAGGATTTTTTACTTCCTAAGCAGCAAATAAATTATTACAACATTTTCACGCCGAGTTTAGAAATAGAATTACTAGGCATTTTTATAACGATACTCGCTGGCCCGACAGAAGTTGTTCTGTTATAATGTTATTTAATTTGTTTTATGTCAAATACTCCTTCATTTTCAAGATGAGCTCGTTCGATTCGCTCACTCGCCTATCGATAAAATAGTTTGAGTTGAAATTCAAGTAGTTTTTTTTATTTCCATAATTAACGTGTGTTTATGCCTTTCAAGTATGTTTAGCTATAATCCTTGTTAATAGCTGTTTGGTGTAACTAACTGAGCTTTGATCAAATCAATGGGAACTTTGAAGGCCAGTAGGACAGAGCCCTTATATCGGATTAAAAATGTTATTTTATAAGAACCTTGTCCTTACATTAACGAACACATCAAAAAATTACGGAATGGTATTTCCGTAAATACCATTTAATAATTCTAATTTTATTTCCATATATTTTCTGGAACCACACATAAACGTGAATCTATTGAGTGAAGATTGAATACGAAATTACCAGGAATATTTTATAACACAGGACATTATTCGTAATTTTAAAACAACTTAGGTTTCCACCCCACTGGCCTGAGTAAATCAACTGACTATACAAACATTCATTTGTAGCCACTTAAACAAAAATTTAATCCGTTTTCAACAACCGAGGGTAATTTACCCATTGCTTTATATTTACAACGGACTTTTGTTAATTTGCTAAATTTTAAGGCTAATAGCAGTAGAAAATCGCTTCTTGGTATAGAAATGGAACATGAGCAAAATTGGCTCGAATTTAATGGATGTGGACAAATCTTTCCCCTTAAAAAACCAGGCACTGGAGCCTCTAGAAAGTAAAAATGTTGGAATGTAACTCGATTTGGCTGAATATAAACAACTATTCAATATCGTACGGTGTAAGCAATTTATACAATTATATTATAAGAATATGTTTATAGAACACTCATGAACCTTTAGTTGAGTAACAGTATTTATTTTTCGGAATTTTATAATTTACTAAGGTTTAGTTTTGTATTATGTGTCACTACAAATCTCGACGTTTCTTTTAGAAAATAGATAATTAATATCCTAGCAAACATTTAAACTTCATTTAATCAACTGGATTTTCTACGAAAGAACTCCTAAACATACTTTAATTAAATAAGTTGTGTCAGTTAATAATCTAGCAGAGTTATTGTTACAGCTGTTTGCAAGTGGTAGAGGATTACTCACTAAACAAAATTAACCTTTCTACTCCAACAAACCAACAAGTTTGATCAGTATAGTAAGAACTTCAGTTGATACAGTAAGTGGGTATCCACCCACATATTACTCCGAAAGGGTCTGGCATTACGTAAATTAAATTAAATTCATAACCTGTTTCTTAATAAAAAACACATAAACACATAATCTTCATAAAACTAAAGGTGTTACTTTGATGTCACTGAAGTTAGAGAAGAAGTTAGATGGTCTTTAATGTTGTGGTCAAGCGTAGGTTCGATGCCGGCTGACTGCAGGGATACTTTCTCTCGAATAGTCACCAGTTGCTTTCCCATTTTACTATTTACGTTAATGATACCTTGCTGTCTTTAAATCACCACACAGGCCTATTGGCCCTCGGCGGACAGTTGAGTTAAAATAAGTAAAAGAGAATAATACATGTGCATGCAATCAACTAAAATAGTCTTGAGAATACTGCTATGAATCGAATTTAATTCAATGAAACATATCTCTTTAAAAACTAAATCTAGTAAAATGATAATCAAAAGACATAAGTAATATTGCAATATATACTTTGAAAAAATGTTTATTTCTTTTTACATATATTACATAACATTGCAAATAGAAATATGCATTTATCCAACATTTACAAAAATTAAAAAATTAATTATCTCCTAAAATAATTCTAAGTCTTTCATACCCTTCACAGTACTCTAAGAAAAGGATATGGCTATTCAATATTTGGGTTGATATTGCGTAATCTTTGCTCATTCCTCATTTCCTCATTCCTCAAGGCTCATAAAATTTATCATAAAATCAAATCAATTTCCTGTTTCTTACCAAGCTATATATTTAGTGGTTGTTTTTTTTAAACTGTCATGCTGCTAAAATAACACTATAGTGTCCATGTGCAACTCTAGCACTAAAACCTATTTTGAGAAAGTTGAACTTGTCTATGTAAGAAGATACCGGTACGTTGAAAAATAAAGATTTAGAATCGCCAATAAAATTTTAGTTTCTATGGTTTTGAATAGTTTGCCTATTTTCCGCACATAGCGGTGTAGATAATCTTCAGAGTAATAGCTCAAATATTTGTTTTTATGAATTATTAAGGGGATATGGCTTACAATCAAAACACGTCCTTGATAAAAATATATAATAATATAACAAGTGCAGGATATTAGACCATCATGAAGAGCGACAAATAATTCGAATGATAAGTGACCGAGCAACATCAAACCTTAATACATAAGTTTCCATATTCAATATTTGTTATGGTTGAGTGCCCTTTGAGTTCAACACTTGTTTTTAATTTGTAAAACTGCACTGCAGTCCAAACTAGAGTTTTACTAGAAATATATCTTACTTTGAGGTTGTTTATTTAATATTAATTTATAAAGGTTACTTTTATATGCGAACACAATTTCTAACAACAAATATGTCTAGAATGCCATCTGTCAAACCAATTACGTGCAACGGTAAGCTGTCAAAGGTAAAGCCCGTTTATCCACAGATATAAATATGTAACTTTTCAAGAAGATTATGAGAAGGCGCTATGTTTTTACTACAGTACCATTGCTGAATTTGTAATAAATGCCATATCACTGACAATACTTTTATTTTTATCATCCAAGTAAAATAGATCCAACCTAATTTGTTAATACTAACCTAAACTTTTTATTTAGATGTATGCAATTGTATTTAAACCATAAAAATTTAATTTAAGCATAATGAAATAAAAATGCTAATACATAATATAAAATAACCCAATTAATTCCTGTAACATGTAAATATACAATGCGACCAAAAACTATTATCGGTTTTACCATGGAAATGTTATTACTCCAAACTTCCTACAAATACTTAGCATATTAATTATGTTTACTACATTAATACCAAAACACATACATTTAACAAACATAGGTAGTAACAATGGTACTATGTTTTGAAACATTAATGTATGAACTATGGTTACTTATGAATAGTTAAATAATGATACAATCTAATTACTTATTTTAAAATCAATTTGATATTGTTCATGGCATGTGTATTGTATTTTCTCAAATTTATTATTAATGTATTGCGTGCTAGTTGTATATTTTTTTTTACACGAACACGGCTTGAATCGCATTTGAGGTTTCTAGTATACTAGTAAAAGAAGCAATTTAATTCAGTACTGGTACAAAATTATGGTTTTAAGGTTTTATGTTTTAGTTAAAACCCGTTTTTAAATAAATAAAGTTGATCGGCAAGTTAAATTTTATTGTAAAAGAGTAATAAATAAAAAATGTTATTAGGTATAAGCTACGAACACCCTTTAGGTTATAAAGGTCAAAATTCAAAACAAAACATTAAATTGCAAATGTATTTTTAATTATTCTTTTCTGCCTACAGCAAACATTTAGTAGTTTTTTTTTTACTGGTATGAATAATATTTCATAACTAAATCTACCTTGTTCGTGATATTAATAAGTATATTATAATTTACCAAATAAAGACAATTTATCTCGACCACGTTGAATCAGCTGTTGTAAATAAGCGCTCTCCAGGCTGACGAGTGCTGAATATTAATTTTGACTCCTTCAGGGGCTTTATTTAATTTCAATCCTGTGAAACCATTTGTTTAATATTTGAATTATAAAGCCATCTGTTAAACTAAATAACTGTTTTTTCATGCCTTGGTGTCGTTTAAATTTTTTTGCAGAATTTACATGGGTAATATATTTCAAAATCTAAAGGAAAATACACAAAAACATACAATTTAACGTGCATATTTAAAATTATTCTTTTCTGCCTAAGAGAACTTTCTTTCAGTCAGGTTATATAAACTTTGTGCATAGGCACTACACTGTATCTATACAAAGCGTAGTAACATGCAGCTCAGATTCACACAAGTAATCATTACGCACTTATACAGTAACATACATGTAATAATATATGCTTCCAGATATTTGTTACAGTTTTCATAGTTTTAACGACGAAACCTAAGCAATCACGGGGGTTTTAGGCTGTTATAACCAATTTTAATAATTTATAAGCAGAAGGTTGAAGTTCGATTACATAATAGTATGTATTAGGTTTTTCGTTCTTTATGTAAAATAAAGCTTTACAGTTGTTTTACCAACCGATATTTCTCATAAATGTTTTGTAGGGAAATGGCAGATTAGTTTGATCACCTAGTTCCATGACCAAATTCTTTGGAAAGTCTGTTTGACGTTAGTCGAGTAGCGATGACTACTGCAAGGCGTGTTTCACCTTAATGTTTTTTTTTTAATGAATTAATCTTTACTTTTAATTTTTTTAGAGTAAAGGCTATTTTTAGCAAGGGATAGCCCACTATGCCCCACACTGGTGAGTGTGGATTGGTGATGATTCCACAGCAAGCTGGGTTTTGCAAATTCTTCTCTGTTGTGACGACGCGGCTGCAGAATCTTGATTGCAGCAGATTCCTCTGTCCTACCCTAATACAAGCGTCTCAAAGAGGAATAACCACTTCCCCCGCGAAACCTAAACCAATCTGTCAGGACACTGATGGCTCCCTGACACCCGTGATACCAGTGATTTTCTGACCACTGGTGGGGTGTGTTCCCTCCTCTTTTTCTGAAGCGTTCTTGATTCTGAGCCGTGACTACTTTCCACCGACGAATGTCACGCCTCATTTAGTGTTTATATAGTACTAATTCTAGTGTCTGTGGTCTGACGCCCCCATTTGCACGGCAGTGAACCTCGTGTGCAGAGTCCTTGGGCGTTGACTTGTGACCCCCGAGGATTATTTCCGTTGCACAATGTGCAATTTGCTCATAGATCGTGTGGCTGTCAAACGACGAGCATCTGTTGTGTTTTCTGTATTAAAGTTTTGTGATAAGTAAAGTTGTATATTATGTTTTCGTTGAATGTTGTCATCGTAATGTTCGTCTAAACGAGCCGTCATCGTCTGATGGGTACGTAATATTTTGATTTCTGTAATTTTAGGTTAAAACTTTGGATTTTTCCACGCGGCCTTAGGCCAGTCACTGTAGGATTTATGGGAGCCCCTTGGGTTCTGTTAAAGGTTTAACATCATTCTGTGCCTCAGATTATAGCTCTGAACAGTATTTAAATGTGTTTTTCCATGTTTCTGGCCTAGTTGAACTTGAGCGTTTTCTCACTTTTCTTTGGCCTTTGGCCAAGGCCCGGTGGGCGTCAGACCAAATATTATGTCATTGTTTTGTAGTCTTCATTGCTGTGTTTAGTTTAAGACCTTTCCCGAGGTCCTAGAGCAAATATAACCCGAGATATAAGATTTTGAAATACACTACTTGGGAGGCCCAACTCAGTTTGCTTTTTGTCTATTGTTTGTGTAATTTTAGGCCTAAGGCCTCCAAATAGCTTTAGTTTGTATTCTTGTGTTGGCCTACACCTTGGCGAGGTCAATCATTCATTTTGGATTAGGGTAAATGTGTTTTTGTAACTGACAAAGCTAGGCCATTGTGGCATTTCTGATTTTGTGGTATAAGTTGGCCTTAGGCTTTTCCCAGGGGCCAGTTTGGTTATTATTAGTTGTAACTTATGCTCATGAATGTTCCCTGTAAGTTTTAGCCAATTCTGTTCATAAATAATTAAGTTATGAGTTTTTTCAATTTTGACTTTTCTGGTACTGAGGTACCCTTGGGTATTCTTTAGGCCAACTGGCCTGAGGCCTGTTTTTATGACTCGGTTTAGGCTTGGAAAGCTGGGGGCATATTCCCCCCAACTTTTAAGACTATTCCGAGCAAATTCTGTTGGTAATTTTTTAAGCTATTACACAAAATACATGTGAATGTTCCTCTAGCCCAAAATTTTTAATTTGCTTTAAAACTGCTTATTTCATGTACTTGTCTATGTTTTTCTGTTAATGTTTTATTGTTTTATTCTATATTTTGCCACTCTGGACCAGATAATTTTGGGTTTTCCATTAATTTTTGAATATTAAGGTGTTCCATCCTCTCACCTGACCTGACAGCGAATTAATTTAAACTAACTTGTTTTATCTTGTTCTGTGCCTTGCTCATTGTTAAAAAAATCCCTTGTTTAGCCTATTTAATTTTGTCTACTTAATTACAAGTTGTTAAAAATCTTTTTTGAAAATTTTAATATTTTTAAATTATTTGTGAGCAGTAGTAGGGGAGTTTGGGGACTTCTGGCTCAAATTTTTTTATACTTGTTTTTTTATGAGGTGATGTGTTTATAAAGGCAACTTTGATATTCTAATTAGGGTGAAACTTTTTTATGTGATCAGCAAATTTAGTTGAAGAAATTCTGGCAAAACCTTGAAAGTGGCTGAACTTTTTTTTATATCATGGACTGGTATTATTGGGGCTTCTGGGTTGTGTTTCCCAGGGTCCCGGAGGAGCGCGACCACGTCAACACCATGAGCGTCGGCGGAGAGGGATTTTCCACCTTGGCTGCCGTCACCGGATTCTGGCCCCCCTCTCCGCCCTGCTTCGTCGCCCCTCCGGTGGGCCGCTTTTGACCCGCCCAGAACCGCCTGCCGCAAGTTGCCATAGAATTTTTTGTGTTGTTATTGTCTATATTTATTTATTTATTTATTTGATTGTTTGAAAACTGTTGCCAACATGGACTTATTATTCATATTTATATTCTGTTATCTAGTTTTAGGCACATTTTCTTGGTAAATTATTTATGCAACGTTATTTATTTAAGGGGGCCCCTACCAAACCTTTTCTGGATCTATAAAAATTAATTTAAATTTGTAATGGTAATATCTGTTGTGCTAATTGTGTCTTTGTTATTTATTGATTTGTCGAATTATTTATTTAAATGTTTATTTATTATCCACTGTTGATTAGTTTATATACTTTTTGAAAAGGTTGTTAAAATTTAATTTTTGAATAGGCTGTGATTTAACTCTAAACTTAAAACTTTTTGAATTTTTTTTAATAGAAATGAATACACCTTTATTTAATTATATACAAATGGAATTGTAAGCTAGAAGGGCAGGTGAGGGAGTATTGAGGCAACCCGACATTTTTACTTTTAACTCACATGTATTGTTGTTTTGTCATTACAGTTTGTGTCCCTCAGTTGGTGTGTTTCAATGAATTTTCCTCCACGGTCATCCTTTCACATTTAGGTAGGGCTGTGAGCCGCCCCTCGCCCCGCGTCCATGGGAGCACGCTTCCAACTCTGGTTCGCTTGGGTGCGGGTGCGGGGGCGTGGTTCAGATGGTAGCAGAGCGTGGTTCTCAGTGGTTGTGGTCCTGGCCCTTGGCTGTGGACCTTATCGGTTCATGACTGAGGGACTGGGAGACCCGATCACTGGCCACGTTCTAAATTTTTTTTTGGAAGGACCGTGGATGGATTGTTTCTCGGGTGTTTTGTGCTAGTTGATTCTGGAAAAATTGTTGTTCTGGTGGGGGGAGACAAATTTTTTTTCAATTAGGAGCTCGCCCTTAGCCGAGGCACCGGGTGGAATCTGGTTAATGTCTTGCTTCCGAGCTTAGGGGGCAAGAATTTTCTAAAGCATGGCCGACACTCAAAATTAAATCTTGTTGTGTGCTTACCCCACCAGACAAGTGTTAGGTGTTGTTATTTAGTGTATGTATCTGTGTACGTATGTGTGTGTGAATCTTTGTTCAATTTTTGCGGTATTGGCGGTATGAATGGGCAGGTTCTTCTTCTTTTGGGACCTCATCAGGCGAATAGGCATTTCAGTCCAGGGATCTTAGGAGGTTAAGTTGTTGTATTGTTAAAATTTTGTTTTCATTGTTGGTTAAGTGGCATACTGGTTGAGAGCCATGGGGTCCATTGTTCCCGAACATTTGAGGAAGCCGGAGCTAGTGTACGAGGTGCGGTCCCGGGGGGAGACTCCCGGAGCTGATGTACGCACGTTGCGAGCCCAGTTTAGGCAGATTGCAGGCACGCCTCAATCTTGGCATGAGTCACTCGATTTGAGTGAGGAACTTGAAGCATGTAGGGAAAGAGTAGAGGAGCTGAGTGGCGAAATTGACAGTTGGAGTGCCTTGCCTACCGGCTCCGCCAAGGCAGCTTCAATCACACAGTTGACACATTGGTGTAACCGGCTAAAATTGTTAGCCCAAAATTCCGAAATATCTGAGGTAGATAAAGCTTGGGTGAATGAGAGAATCCCGGAACTTCAAGGGATAATCGAGACTATTCGGGAAGGCAAGTCTGTCAAGGAGACTGTTAAAATTTTTGAGGGTTCCCCTCCTTCTCAGGTTTTGGCTGGGACTCCGGAAAAGCCTGAGGTTGTGGCTGACGCTCTGGGGGAAAGTTCCCGGGAACAACCGTCGCCAAGTGCACTGCTCCGGTTGCCCGCGTTGGCACTTGCGTCTCCTCCCCGCACATCCACACTGCCCACTTTAGAATTGCATGCCCCTGTTCAGTTGGGTCCTCAATCCAACAGTGGTCATTCCTTATCAAGTACTTTTGCCAGACTTCCACATCCTCTCTCTTCAGTTCTTAGCGTTTTTCAACCGGTAGATGGGCTTGATGTGGACGGGTTGCTCCGTTTCCTGGAATGTGTGTTGCGCATGCGTGAGTTTCCTGGTATGTCGGACTCAACATTGATGGAGCTCATTGCTCCGTACTGCCTGAAACCTTTGGGCGACAGACTTCTAGATTGCTTGCGCAGAGGCGTGAGTTTCGATGATTTCCATAAGGAAGCCTTGGAGTTGTTCTTACCCCGGCGGGTTATGGAAAAATTGAAGGTGGAGAGGGTTTTCCGTCCTCAACACCACTCGGAAGCTCTCAGCCAGTATGTCGGTGACATTCGGTCGGTGGAGCGTGTCTTGCGACTGGGAATCGGTGAGCGGGAGCTCATCGATATCATTCTTCAGGGGTTGAAACCTGAGGAACGCTCTCGATTGGTCTTTGCTCCGAGACCATCATCGTTTGCGGACCTGGACAGACTCTCAATCCTCTCTAGGAGCGTCCAGGACGCGGATTTTCAGAGGAGCCAAGCTGCGGGGCATCTTCCCCGGGCTGGTCTCCGCCCCGTCGTAGCACCTGTGGGGCAGGGTCCTGAACCCCCACATTGGCAGAGGCAGCCTCTCATCTGTTTTGGTTGTGGCCAACCTGGTCATATCAGGCGAGATTGCCGCCAGAGAGGAAATTTTGGACGTGGTCCAAAAAACTGAATTACACGCAGGGGGATAGTTTGCCCAATCCTCCCTGTGGGTCTGTTATCAGTTGTAAGGGCAATAAAGTTAATAAGGTCAGTAAAGTCAATAAAGTCAATGAGGTATTAAATGTTTTGGATAATGTTCAGTCAAAGAAGTTAAAGTTAAATTCTGTTCCCAACTATGTTTCTGTCGCCTCCCCTTCTGGGAGTGCCGTTTCTGTTTCTGAGCCTCTGCTGCGGGGGATGACGGGGCTTGCATCCATGGGAGTGAAAGCGGTGCGCTCAACCTGTCCACGACTCAACATCTTGTTAGGTGACACGGTGCAGAAGGCTCTCGTAGACTCTGGGTCAGCCCGTTGTCTCATTTCCTTATCTCTGTTTGAAAATTTAGAATCTTCAGGGCTAATTAAGCAGGTTGAGCGAATTTCCCCTATCTGCTGGACTGCGTCTAATTCCCCACTTCCCATCATCTATGAAGCCCGCTTTAAATTTAAAATTGAACATTTTTCTTGGGTGTGGAGCTTTTGGGTAGCTAAGGACCTTTGTTTTCCTGTCATTTTGGGAGCGGATTTCATTAAGCACACTGGCCTGATTTTGGACTTAGGTAGAGGCCAGTGTTTTTTCCGATTCGCGAGACGGGTGTTAATTCCTTTTGCTGATGAGATTAACGGTGGTGCCGCTGTGGTGGAGCCTGAGTCACCCGGCGAGGCGAAGATCGATCCTTTAGGGCATCTGACTCCTGGTGAGGCTGAAGCGATTAGAGCACTGTGCATTCGTTTTCCTGAAGTGCTTACGCCGAAGCTGGGAGTCACCAGTCTTCTGGAGTACGAGATTCGACTAACTGACACCCGTCCCGTGCGTTCTCATCCGTACAAATTAGCTCCACCCAAAATGGAAAAGCTTCGCACCATCATTAATGAACTTCTTGAAAATGGGGTTATTGAGCCTTCCCGCTCAAGTTACGCCAGTCCAGCATTTCTTGTCCCAAAACCCAATGGCAAGTCTCGGATGGTCCTGGATTATCGCAAGTTGAATGCGCAAATTGAAATCGACTCTGTGCCTCTCCCCGATTTGCATTCGGCGTTCGATTGGTTCGGTAAGGCCAAGTATTTTTCTGTATTTGACCTAAATCAGGCTTACCATCAGATTCCTTTGAAACCTGAGTCTCGACCTCTCACTGCTTTCTGCGTCCCGTGGAATCTATACCAGTTCACACGAGTTCCGATGGGTCTAGCTGTGGGGGCCCAGACTCTCACCAGACTTCTTGATTCCATTTTCCATGACGTCAAATTCAAATATGTGTTCAATTACCTCGACGATCTTCTGGTGTACAGTGAGAGTTTCGAAGACCATCTGACTCATCTAGAGGAAGTTATGAGTAGGTTGCGTAGGGCTGGCCTTACCGTAAATCCTGACAAGGTTAGTTTTGCTAAGCCGGAAATTTCTTTTCTTGGCCATCTTGTTTCTTCTCGGGGCGTCTGCATCGATCCAGCTAGGACCCAGGCCATCAGGGAGTTTCCTCCTCCTAAAGATGCCAAGGGTATTGCCAGATTCATTGGCATGGTAGGTTTCTACCGACGCTTCATCCCCAACGTTGCTGAGTTGGCGGCCCCTCTCAATGAACTTCGCAAGAAGGGAGCCAAGTTTGTGTGGGGTGAAGCGCAGCAGACGTCCTTTGATTTTCTCAAAGAGGCCATCATGCAGCCGCCTGTGCTGGCTATGCCGGATTTCAACCAAAAGTTCGTCTTGCAGACTGATGCTTCCTCCGTCGCGATTGCGGCTGTGTTGTCACAAGAAGTGGATGGGGTTAGGCAGCCAATTGCGTACGCCTCACGTACTTTGAATCCCTGTGAAAAGAAAAGCTCTTCTGTCTATGAACTTGAGTGTTTGGCTGTCGTGTTTGGTATTAATAAGTTTCGAAGATTTTTAGAACATAAAGAATTTTTGTTAGAAACCGACAACCAAGCACTCTCGTGGCTTCTCGCCCATCCCCGCCAGCTTGGGAAGATTGGTCGTTGGGTTGTTCAAATATCGTCCCTTAAATTTCAGGTGCAACATGTCCGAGGCACACAAAATGTGATCGCCGACACATTATCTAGGATGTACCACTCACCCGACGACCATCCTTCGGATCCAGAGCAGACGGGGTGTGCCGTGCTCTTGGATTTTCCTCTGGCTTATTCAGATTTCATTTCCCATCAGTTGAAAGATCCCGAGCTGGCAAAAATCATAGGTGAGCTTCAGAATGGGGGAGCCCACCCCCCTTATTTTCTGTCCCAGGGTGCCCTTTGCTGCCGAGCCCGGCAGCGAGGCAAACCAAAAGTAGTGCTGCCAAGTCTTCTAATTCCGATGGTCTTTGAGTACTTTCATTCTTCCCCTGTGGGTGGGCACTTAGGGATCCATAAGACCATCGCTAAGGTTAGGGAACTTTTCATCTGGAAGGGTATGGACCAGGACATTGCTGCGCGGGTGCGTTCTTGCCAAACGTGCTCGCTTAGCAAGCCCGCTCAACATACCAAGTTTGGACTTTTGGCTTCTGAGGTGGCGGAGAGACCTTTGGAGAAGGTTTTCATCGACTATGTTGGGCCTCTCCCACGTAGCAAGTCAGGAAACAAATTCTTGCTTGTTTGTGTGGATGCCTTCTCCAAGTTTTGCTGGCTTTTTCCCTTAAGGAATGCCACTGCACAGCTCACCGTGCAAGTACTTCGCACCCACCTGTTCCAACACTTCGGTGTACCCGCCACCATTGTTTCCGACAACGGGACCCAATTCGTGTCCAATCTTTTCAAGAAGATGTGCTTTGGGCACGGTATCCGCCATGTGACCACTTCCCCTTACTACCCACAGCCTTCTCACGCCGAACGGTTCAACCGAAATCTTAGATCCGCTCTCATAGCTTTCCACGCTGATAAGCAGACCACCTGGGATCAGGAACTACCCTGGCTCCAATTTGCTTTCAATACTGCGCATCATGAGAGTCACAAGGCGGTCCCTTTCGAGCTGTTCCTAGGCTATCCGCCTAACAACCCGTTAGCGAATGTGTGGGGAATTGGCGACCTTCTGCCACCTCCTGGCGCGGCTGATGTCAAGGCAACTTGGCAAGCGGCCAGGAGAAACTTGATAAGGGCTAGGGAATTGGTCCGGAGGAAGCATAATCGTGGTAGGGTAGACAATCCTTTCCAGGTGGGGGACTTGGTATATTGCAAGGCTCATCTAGCCAGTTCGGCTGTTGACAAGAGAGCCGCAAAGTTGTGTCATCGGTGGTCAGGTCCCCACCGCATTCTGAGATTCCTGACTCCTGTTACGGCGCAGCTGGGAGACCCGCGGACGGGAGCAGTCTTCCGGAAGGCACACATCTCACACCTGAAGCCTTTCCGGGGAGCTCTCCCGTAGGTCATTCTTGGTTGCTCGTGTGTCTGGGTGGGAAGTGCACTGGGCCAGAGAACCTGATCACTTCTTCTGTCCCCTTGTTCTGCGGAGGTATTTCCCCTAGTAAATTTCTCCAGCTCTGGCCAGAGCAAATCCTGGGGGTGAGTATTCCCCCCAGTTTGGAAGTCCCTCGGCGTTCCCCACTCCAGACACTTGAGTCGTCTACGGGTGTCGTTGTTTTTCAGAAATGGGGAGAGGCTTTGTGTTGTCCCTTTGGAGAGGAGTGTCCTCTTTTGGGGGGGGAGGTTGAGCCGTGACTACTTTCCACCGACGAATGTCACGCCTCATTTAGTGTTTATATAGTACTAATTCTAGTGTCTGTGGTCTGACGCCCCCATTTGCACGGCAGTGAACCTCGTGTGCAGAGTCCTTGGGCGTTGACTTGTGACCCCCGAGGATTATTTCCGTTGCACAATGTGCAATTTGCTCATAGATCGTGTGGCTGTCAAACGACGAGCATCTGTTGTGTTTTCTGTATTAAAGTTTTGTGATAAGTAAAGTTGTATGTTATGTTTTCGTTGAATGTTGTCATCGTAATGTTCGTCTAAACGAGCCGTCATCGTCTGATGGGTACGTAATATTTTGATTTCTGTAATTTTAGGTTAAAACTTTGGATTTTTCCACGCGGCCTTAGGCCAGTCACTGTAGGATTTATGGGAGCCCCTTGGGTTCTGTTAAAGGTTTAACATCATTCTGTGCCTCAGATTATAGCTCTGAACAGTATTTAAATGTGTTTTTCCATGTTTCTGGCCTAGTTGAACTTGAGCGTTTTCTCACTTTTCTTTGGCCTTTGGCCAAGGCCCGGTGGGCGTCAGACCAAATATTATGTCATTGTTTTGTAGTCTTCATTGCTGTGTTTAGTTTAAGACCTTTCCCGAGGTCCTAGAGCAAATATAACCCGAGATATAAGATTTTGAAATACACTACTTGGGAGGCCCAACTCAGTTTGCTTTTTGTCTATTGTTTGTGTAATTTTAGGCCTAAGGCCTCCAAATAGCTTTAGTTTGTATTCTTGTGTTGGCCTACACCTTGGCGAGGTCAATCATTCATTTTGGATTAGGGTAAATGTGTTTTGTAACTGACAAAGCTAGGCCATTGTGGCATTTCTGATTTTGTGGTATAAGTTGGCCTTAGGCTTTTCCCAGGGGCCAGTTTGGTTATTATTAGTTGTAACTTATGCTCATGAATGTTCCCTGTAAGTTTTAGCCAATTCTGTTCATAAATAATTAAGTTATGAGTTTTTTCAATTTTGACTTTTCTGGTACTGAGGTACCCTTGGGTATTCTTTAGGCCAACTGGCCTGAGGCCTGTTTTTATGACTCGGTTTAGGCTTGGAAAGCTGGGGGCATATTCCCCCCAACTTCTAAGACTATTCCGAGCAAATTCTGTTGGTAATTTTTTAAGCTATTACACAAAATACATGTGTAGCCCAAAATTTTTAATTTTCTTTAAAACTGCTTATTTCATGTACTTGTCTATGTTTTTCTGTTAATGTTTTATTGTTTTATTCTATATTTTGCCACTCTGGACCAGATAATTTTGGGTTTTCCATTAATTTTTGAATATTAAGGTGTTCCATCCTCTCACCTGACCTGACAGCGAATTAATTTAAACTAACTTGTTTTATCTTGTTCTGTGCCTTGCTCATTGTTAAAAAAATCCCTTGTTTAGCCTATTTAATTTTGTCTACTTAATTACAAGTTGTTAACAATCTTTTTTGAAAATTTTAATATTTTTAAATTATTTGTGAGCAGTAGTAGGGGAGTTTGGGGACTTCTGGCTCAAATTTTTTTATACTTGTTTTTTTATGAGGTGATGTGTTTATAAAGGCAACTTTGATATTCTAATTAGGGTGAAACTTTTTTATGTGATCAGCAAATTTAGTTGAAGAAATTCTGGCAAAACCTTGAAAGTGGCTGAACTTTTTTTTATATCATGGACTGGTATTATTGGGGCTTCTGGGTTGTGTTTCCCAGGGTCCCGGAGGAGCGCGACCACGTCAACACCATGAGCGTCGGCGGAGAGGGATTTTCCACCTTGGCTGCCGTCACCGGATTCTGGCCCCCCTCTCCGCCCTGCTTCGTCGCCCCTCCGGTGGGCCGCTTTTGACCCGCCCAGAACCGCCTGCCGCAAGTTGCCATAGAATTTTTTGTGTTGTTATTGTCTATATTTATTTATTTATTTATTTGATTGTTTGAAAACTGTTGCCAACATGGACTTATTATTCATATTTATATTCTGTTATCTAGTTTTAGGCACATTTTCTTGGTAAATTATTTATGCAACGTTATTTATTTAAGGGGGCCCCTACCAAACCTTTTCTGGATCTATAAAAATTAATTTAAATTTGTAATGGTAATATCTGTTGTGCTAATCGTGTCTTTGTTATTTATTGATTTGTCGAATTATTTATTTAAATGTTTATTTATTATCCACTGTTGATTAGTTTATATACTTTTTGAAAAGGTTGTTAAAATTTAATTTTTGAATAGGCTGTGATTTAACTCTAAACTTAAAACTTTTTGAATTTTTTTTAATAGAAATGAATACACCTTTATTTAATTATATACAAATGGAATTGTAAGCTAGAAGGGCAGGTGAGGGAGTATTGAGGCAACCCGACATTTTTACTTTTAACTCACATGTATTGTTGTTTTGTCATTACAGTTTGTGTCCCTCAGTTGGTGTGTTTCAATGAATTTTCCTCCACGGTCATCCTTTCACATTTAGGTAGGGCTGTGAGCCGCCCCTCGCCCCGCGTCCATGGGAGCACGCTTCCAACTCTGGTTCGCTTGGGTGCGGGTGCGGGGGCGTGGTTCAATTCCAAAAAAAAAACTTGAAATTTAAATGTTCTCATTCAGGTTGATTTGTCCTTGACGTGGACGACAAGCCGGAGGTCATGCTTCAAGCTTGAAGTGAACTCGATGCGGTGATGCTTCAGTCAGACCCAGCGCAGGTCATGCTGTGGTGTGCCTTTGGACTTGACATCGGCAATCCTGTCCTGCATCAACTCACTCAGAACAGTCGTTCCTTCACCTCGAGTAGTCTATACACCTTGGGCTCGACCTCAAATTCCAATTGTACTTCCCCTCATGGTTAGAATTCGACCATCTGGCCACTTTGAAACCTTTCTTGAAATCATCCAAGGTCATATAATCAATGTTTTGGTTATAATCGACAACAAGGCTCAGATCATAGCCTGGGTCGACATCGTACACGATGTATTTTGGCATTTTTAAGACCCACGGCTAGGCGTAAGACCAGCGGTGGCCAGACCTGCACTGTAGAAACCTTGTTGGTACTATCCTTGTTCGAAGTCTCCAAGACGACGGTCACTTCCCGAGCAGTTCTAAGTCTAACGACCTGCATATTATCTCACGGTTTTAGTGCTTTCACGACTGTCTTATTTGTGGCCACGGCTGTCATCTTTGGAGTGCCTTCGCCATTACCCCTGGCCTGAACACCTCTACATTGGTTCTTGAAAGGGACGAATCGCGGACCCTCCGGTTTTGAACCACTTCCCTTTGTCCTTTGGCCACATCGGCGAATGAGGGTGCCAAGCTCCGGATCACTGAGCTACCCAGCACCTTGAAAACCTCCTCCATGATGGAGGATTGGATTTATTCTGAAAAATGGTCTCAAGAATGGAATTTATTCTTTGAGGGTCTCAGATTTTTCCGCATAAAAGGCTCTTTTTTTCTCCAAGTCATCAACGCATCCCTACATGTCCGCTACCAGGCTCCTGAAGGTGGTCCCCGCGGAATACTCTATAACCACCCGATCCGGGTTTAAAGGTTTGACACTATTGTACGACTTCCTCATCCTAGACAAGGAGTACCAGGCCTTCTTAATTGCATCCATCCCAACACAATCATGATCAGTCCACCCACCACTCTCCGGACTTGATCTCTTGTAATTAAATTTACTGCCAGGCGTGACAAGATCAGTTGATTTAACCGCATCATACTCCAGCAAGGCCGCACCTCTCTCAGCTTTAATTATTCCTGAGTCTTTCGCTCCAGCCCACGCCACAAGAGACAAATCATCAGTGTCCTCATCCTCAAAAGGGTCCACAATTCTGCTTCTGCTCCGACCTAACATGGGATATAAGGAGCGATACATTTGGACAAAACACATTCTCCACCGTTTCCGTCGGTGGGACAAGCAGGGAGTCAACCTTGCCCGCAGCAACCGACTGTTCACCCCTCACTGGCCGCTTCTCCTTAGGGGGGAGGGGACTTCAGGGGGAACCCACCCCTCTTTGACTCTCCAGTCATGTTGGTAGCTATTTGAATTGCCGTGAAGTTCCACACTTGAAGCTAAGAGATTTTCACACAAGTGAAAGAAAAGTCCTCACCTCTTCCTCTATGCTCACTGCCAACTGACGGTTCCTTCACCAGAACGTAGATCTTAATGCCACCCGCACTCAGGCCAAATATGCTCCAAAACTGTCCGATGGATTTTGTAAAAAAGGCTTCACACTTATATAACTTATTTATAAAGAGGTTATATTTTCAATACATAAAAATAACACTCTAACAAGTACTCCCTGACCTCCAAAACCTTCACTTTAACCATAACAACTACCATTTAAACAATGAATTATAATGTTCTTAGCTTATGTCTATACTGTTTAACATATTAGTGTTGTTATTCAGTGTTATTTATTTATTTTATCATATTGGCTTATAATTGATTATAATTTTTTAATAATAAATTTGCTGTTTTTTAGATTTTTAACCAGCATTTAATGCATTTTAAATAGTTTCCTTGTTATGTTTTTACTTTATTAGAAGTTGATACTGGTGATCGTTACCTGTTATTCTATAAACGGTTGCTGTCTTACCTGATACAATTTCTTAGTTTTCCTTTTTGCGGTGGATTCATTATTATTCATTACTGATTAATAATGTAATAGATTTAAACGATTTGTCAGCATCATATTTGTTTTTTCTTATAACTTTAAGATATTTCAAAAAGGTAGTTCCTATATGATATGTGTATTAATAGAGTGCTCACTTTTCATTATGCTGGAAAACCCATTCATATTAATATATGAAACGTAATAACTTCCTCTGATGTTGGTAACGTTTGTTCATTGTGGAATAAATATAACAATACAAACACATTTAAAAATCTGTTTAACATAATAATGTATGTTAACAGTCACAAATAAGTGCAGAACCCTGTTAATATTGGTTTTCCATTACGTAAAGCAGTGGACATTCACATACTTTTTGATAAAACGATTTTTTAGTGAAATATTGTGAAGGTTTTTTAGTTATTGATTGTAACATAATGCCTAGGTATTCAGTTCGTATAGTATTTAAAAAGCGTAAATTGGTGAGGAAACCAAAAACTGGCTCACAAAAACCATCCAGAGCCTAGGCGTAGGCCTACAACTAAAAGTGACACTAAACTTGGAGAGAGCAAAGGGACTTTAAATATCAAGTTAACTATTAATTTATACAAATATTCAGAATTTGATTCAAAGAATCAAAGAGATTTTTAATAGTTTTGGTTTATGTCCAAATTGTGGTAGGAACTTGGCAATTACTTTTGAACGTCAGTTCGACCCAGCAATGGAATTTATGTCACTTGTCCTAACTGTGAGGAAAGAAATAAATTATTGTCTTCTCCTCAAGTACCTGTGGGAGGGACTGAACTAAACAATGAAAATTATTTGTTGGAAAATAACATTAGGTATGGGCTAAGAACCATCGGAAAAGGGCCTACCACTGGTAAAACTCTGTCTGGAATTCTGAATATTCTGACACCACCCTCAAAATTCCCTCAATATAATGATATTTTGCTGTGTGCTGTATCAGATGGTGCTAAGCAATCTATAAACAATGTTCTAAATTAAGCTATTGAGAAGAATGATGGTAACATAGACCTAAGCGTGGCCTTCGATGGAACATGGCAGAAGCGTGGCCACTTATCGCTCAATGGCGTGGTTACATCAACGCGCTTTGATACAGGGAAAGTTATAGTTGTTGCTATTAGGTAAGAACAGTAGGTGTAAGAAAAAATATAAGAGTAAACATTAAGTAAAATGTTGTGGAAATTATATAGGTTTTAGTGGTGGAACGGAAATTAGCGGTGTGAATGAAATGTATAAACGATCAGTAGAACGTGGCGTGCGATAGGAACACTATTTAGGCGACGGGGACTCCCACAGCCTTTCATCAGGTTGCTGACTCCCATATTTATAGTTAAGATTTTGAGATTAACCAACTTGAATGTATTGGCCATGTCCAACACAAATTGGGGAGAAGATTATTAGATTTAAAAAAGTAAAACAAGCGTAGAAGGCAGCGGAGAAGGCAGCAGAGAAGAAATAAAAGCAAACGGAATCAGAAAAAGGTGCCAAGAAAAACAAAAGGAAGGAAGGACCTGATTTAAAACTAACAGGTGGGGACACTTTGAAAATACAAAAGTATTATGGTCATGCTATCAGACGGAATCCTAAAAATTTAGAGGCAATGAAGAAGGAAGTTTGGGCAGAATACTTTCACTTAGCGAGTAGCAACAAAAATCCGCATCACGGTCTGTGTAATGAATCATGGTGCAAGTATGATAAGTTCCATTCATCAGGCACTCACTATGATCTCACTAAGCATTTTCATTTACCAGAACATTTAGTGCTAGAAGTAAAACAAATTTTCAGAGATCTTAGTGCCAGTAAACTGAGTAAATGTTTACACGGGAAAACTCATTACCCGAACGAGTCGGTAAACAACGTCATCTGGAGTCGCCTTCCAAAAATTTATTTTTTATCCCTCAATACATTAGATTTAGGAGTGTATGTTACAGTGGCAAACTTTAATGAAGGTAATATTGTCAAATGTGAGTACTAAGAAAGCTGGGAATAAATGCTGGTATGAATTTCTCTAAAATCATCAGGGAATTGGACCGTGCGCATATTGCTAAAAGTGACCAAGATGCCTCTGACATACAGGCAGTAAGCAGCTGGCAAAAAGGAAGCTGGAAGACCACAATGAGGCAGAAGACTACAAGGCAGAGCCTCCTGTGGGAAGTACTCAAGGCAATACCAGGTGCGTTTAACCTCGTTTTTCCGCAAATTTAATATTTTCGTACAAAATGTACCTTTTCTCAGAAACTAATCAAGCTAAAGCCTTAAAAATTTTACCACATGTTCATTATATACAGCTACATATTTTAGCACAGAAATTTTGGAATATTCTGACTGTAACATAAGTTATATTTTTTGTTTAAGTTAATTTTAAAAATTTGTTTAATGTGTATTTTTTTATTCTTAAAAGTAATTAAAATTTATAATATAAAAAAAAAACTTAGTTAAATGGTAACTGTGGCTGCCAAAAACAATTGACAAAAATATCATTGTCATAGTTTGCTATGGATCCTGAGAAAAGGTGCATTACATTAACATTATAGAGATAGATTTACTGACCCCCTACTGATCCGACCTAAAGCGAATGACTGAGTCATAAATGGCAACTGGTAAAAAATGTCATATATATGCCGTTAGCAACTCTTACACATTTATTTGATTGTTTGTAGTGCAAAAGCCCTTTCAAAGTCCAAATTGTGGTAATGCATTCTACAGTGTAAATAAATCATGTTTATTAAAACGTATGCCTACCACAGGAATATATGACTTCCCTTGTACATCATCTATTGGGAAAGTCTTGTACATCTTAAATTAAATGTAAATTAATTAAATTTAAGCGGAAATTCTTCCAAAGTATTTTTTTCGACGCAATCTTTCCAAGTATAGAGTTCTGTAGCGATGAAATCTGTGGTTTTAGTTGGAACCTTTGGGGATTCATTATATGTCAATATATTAACATATAATTTTGTATAACCTAATAATTATAGTATGCGTATCAGGGGAAATTTGTTTTTCATGAATAGATTAGCAGGTAGGTATGAGTCTTAAGGTTCTCTAAAGTTCTTAAGAAGGCACAAGATGCTAGGGATTTATACTTCATATGATTTATCACAGAATAAAATATATATGGTCAATATGTTTACTATATTACAGATATTTCATTAGTAATTCATGTATTATCTCAAACATTGAGTTTTGTTAAATAATAGTTTCTTTGCAACATATGTAATCACAATCTTGAATAGTACCAAGACAATATTTCTTTAGCTTTTAAAACTCATTATTTTCTCAAATTAATATAATATTAACGAGGATTTGCATTTAAGTTTAACTATATGTTTATATTACAAATAGTGGATTAAAATGTTTCAATACTGATCACAAGGGGACAATAGATAAAAAAACATAGACTTGTAATGGAAGTGAAACAGATTTTATGGGTCTGCACCGATTTCCATTATGGACGTTTGTTGTGCTCTCCTAAAAAAATGACGCTGAAGCTGAAATACGAAAACAATTGTTCAAATACATTATATTTAAAGTCTTTTTTCGATAATTATTTTATAACAATCAAAAGTCACCCATAGTTAAACATTTGTTTTCAACTTAACCAAGCAAACGTTAGTAAACATGCTATATATTATACATAACAAGACCCATTTTGGTATGAAATATAAATTTTTCCTTTAAATCCATCTGATTTTGTTGAAGATGGTGATTGTAATCTTTGTTGACTATTAGGCATTCTCATCTTCTTTAAAACTATATTAAGTAAAACAAATTTTAAATTAACTATAGGATAATGAATAACTGAGGTTGTAATTTCTATAAGTTAAAACATGATTTTTGTAATTTCTGGACTGAAACATCATGTTTTACCTTATAAAAATCACAAAAACTTAGTGGTTTTTTTTTCTATAGTTAATATCTTCATGTCATTACTTTTAGGACAAAATTCCTCAACTTTTTAATACATATACTTTTTTTCATAAGTTGGGACAAAGTAGAAACTTTATATTTCATATCAAAATGGGTCTTCTTAGATTTAATACATATACCAAGTTTGAAGTCGATATCTTCAGATGTTCCTATGATAAAACGTATAGGTAAAAAACACAAACAGACCAACAGGCGGAAAGCTAGTCACTGGAGACCCATATTGACATTGGTAAATATGTTTTTCTCGAACTAAGGTACATTTTTTTTTGAAATGTTCCAGAGAGTTCCAGACCCTATAGCGCTGACTAGCAGGCTATATAATATTTCTTGAGGTTAAGAAGTGGTCTTTCAAAATAAAAATGTATAAAATATTTTCTTCTTGCATTTATTTAAACAAAAACAAAATAAAAGTCTTTGTTGTAAAATAAAACAATTCAAAATTAAAAAATAAAATTAAAACTTGGTTTTGCTTATTACTTTAATATTTCAAAATAAAAGAAAACAGTTCGATTTTTTATTGTACTGAACTTTAATGAAAAAAAGTATAAATCTTCTATCTATAAATCTTCTTTCTGTACTTTATCAGTATGGTCTTAGTCTATCTTCAACCCAATAATAGAAATGCTTCGAACCCTGAAAAAGAAATAATTGTTTTACAGACTGATCCCCTTAAAAAAAGAAGAGAAATGGAGCAATGATTGGAATAAAGACTCTATATTTAAAAAAAACTGTTGTAGCTTCCAATCTGAAGAAATTCACGTCTCCTAGGGTCGAATAGTGACAAACTTCTGACACCAGCAATGTACGTTATATACCGCGGTCACCCAGCGAGCGTGAATTTTTAAGCTTTGGACCGAAAGTTCTCGATGCCGAGAACGCCGGCCGGCACGTGACTCGTCTCCTGTTCCCTTAGGCCAAGTAACAATTCAAATCATTGTCTCTAACTTATTTCCGACATCCCTGGACAAGAAAATCGCTAATTTTCCCGGACTTGCAAAACTAAGTAGCACCAGCAATTATTATTTGCTATTGTCAGATATTATTCACAAAATTTCTTTTATGTTGTATAATTTTTTCCTTTTTGCAAGTCACAAATATTATATTAAATGATATCGTATTTTTAATGACAATTAAAACGCTATAACCCGTATAATTAAAATTATTTACTACAATTTCACTTCAAACCTAAACTAATTTCCTGGTTCAGCGAGCATGATTGTGACGTCTGCTGCCAAATAAAATTGGCTGAAGACGTACAATTGCTTCAGAATTCTAGGATGGAAAGGTTAAAATAGTTTACTGTGCTGCAAACCAATACAATTTTATAAGAATCGTTTGTATTTATTTTTTACTGATATTATTTTCTTTTTGTTTGCTGAGTGTTTACATTGTTTTGTATAAGTATAAACTATACTATTAATTCATCTACTAAGACCGAAGTTTTAAACAATAACCACGGGGTCTTTTTATAAAAATCAAATTAAACAATTTTCATATAAAACCATTTTTTATTTTTATTTTATTTTAGAAAGTCAGAGGTATTACTCCTAAATACATTATGAGCTTTTAATGTAAAAAAAACAAAAACAAAAAAACAGAAAATTATGTGCGAGTAGTTCTGGGCGTTGGTTACTAATTAAATCTAATTGAAGTTGCAAATTTGTCCCGTATATCTCTCCCCTCGGGGCTCGGCTTAACTGTCGAACGAAGGAACTAATTAATTGTGCATTTAACAGCTTTGGATTGGGGACTAAGTGGTTCAGACTTTCCAATTTACTACGTTGGTGTGAGATAGTTATAGTTCCTGTGGTGTGTAAATCGAATTGAATTCGAACATTCATAAATAATTCATGTTAGGAATTATTAATAATAGTGCCTGTCATAACAAATAAGAAAACTATTACTTACATTTCTTTAGAATCCTTTAGACTAAGTTTGTAATCAAGCAACAAATTTACGCAAGATGCTATATTAGTACATTAATTAATAAGTATAGGTTTTATAAAAAAAAAAACTTGATTTATCATTTTGTGAGGTGGTATTGAGGTTGACTAAATAACAACCGTATTTTTTTGAATTTACTGATTTATCAAACTTATCCCTCTAATGGTTCGTGACAAGTCGGCAAAAGAAACAATTATTGGTCATGCAATCTGCTGCAGTTAAATTGAATTTACCATTTGAAAAATCTAACAGAAATACAAAGCTGAAGTATAAATGTATAATGATGATAAAATATTATTTATTTTGAATATATAGTGTGCACAATTTACCAGAGGATAAAGTAAGTATGTTGTCTTAAAAAAGATGAATACACCTGAATTGATGTTTAAAAATGCTCTACAGTGACAGTTACTTTGAACAAAAAACATACATGAACAAAAACATTTTAATTACATTACTTTATTTTAAGCATTACACAACTTTTAAACTTAAGAAGAGTATTGTCATCTTCACCTAGTGTAATAATTTGCCAAAAAAATAGATTTAGTAAAGCTATATCCTTACTTAAAGGAAGATCCTGGATTTAAAAATTGTATTTTAACTAGGGTATTTGTATTTTAACATAATTAGAGTTAGATAGAAGGAGGTAGTGCACTGGAACCGGTCGAGGGTTGGAGGGGGCTAAAGAGGAACACTTCAAGAATTTAAGGAACAGAGTAAAAGAGAACCGTAAAAGCTTACGATATTACCTGTTCATTATTTTGAAGATTGCATATTACATTAAACGTACTTTTCATAAATTCCATTAAAACGAATAATTTTCACAGAACATATCTGAAATATGGTGTTCACATGAGTTAGAATATACGAATAATCAGGTTTTCACATGCAAATGCCTCTTTAAGGCCTTATATTTACCTTTAAGTAAGTATTATTGAGCCGTTGTGTCTGCTTTGTAATAACTACTGAACATTGCAGTTAGAAGGCACTAGCGTCAAATTGTATGTATTTTACCACTTACATAAAAACCATACTCCAGTAATTTAATGTAAAAGATATACGTTTGAAAGGAATCCATGAAAGGTCCGTTTAGATTATTACCCATTATTTTGATAATCGAACGAAGTGAAATTTATCCTTATACATAACTTTACTGCTTAGACTGGCGTAAACATTAGACTGATTTTTGCTTCAACTCAACTGGTGTGTGTGTGTGACCAAAAATAACTTGAGAACACCTCCACAATTAAACCTCAAATTTTCCAGATAAACTTAACAGTAAAAAGTCTCGGTCGAGTTCGTTATTCAGATAATTTCGTTCAGCATTAATAAAATTATCTTAATACCAAATTAATTTGTTTATACATAAGAATAACATTGGAAGCCATTTTAGTGGTACTTGAATCGTTAAAATTTAGCCGACGTCTATGTTGCAACAATTGAGTAACAATAGTTAGTTTACTAGAGTATACTTTGTTATACTGGCAAAACAAGTTTTTTTACACAAAAAACATACACACAAGAGAGATAAATCGAAGAATATTTTTAAGTTGTTAGAATTTTTCTTATTTTATATAATTAAGTGTATGTTATTAAAAAAATATCCATACAGTTAATATTCCCTTAGTATGCCTACTCTGTGTAAATAGCGTCAGTCGTCGGAGTCGACGATTAACAGTGGCAAACGACACGTGTGGCAGTTCGAAAAACTCAAAATAACTTTTAAAAATAGTTGACTAAAGGTACTAAGATATTAAATCAACTTATAAAATAGTTTGTTTTATTATATTGTCTTAGACAATTGGTAATACTGCGATTGTCACGTATAAACAGTACAAAGCCTCAATTTGTCTAGGAAGCTCTGATCAAGTTAGTCACAGTAAGCAACCAACCTTAAATTTATTTCGTAGGACAATTATTTGCTAGGTTATATTTTCACAAAATTAATAATACAAATTGACTACTTTACTTAAAATACATTACCAGTAATGTTGTAGCTAACCACAATAAAAGCTATAGGCTATTCTAACCAAACAGACTTCTTCGGAAGGTTATCTTGAATTATTTGACATAGCCTAGGGTTGGATTACAGTAAGAGTAACCCGTCATTAAACGGGTAATACAAATGTTGTAAAATACTTTAAACACATTACCAGAAATGTTGTAGCGAACCAAAACAAAAGCTTTAAACTATTTTAACCAAACTAAGCCTTTTTAACAGGTTATCTGAAATGATTTGATATATCTTAGGTTTGAATTACAGTGAGCTGTTTTCGTCATAAACTTGGACCTATGGCTATGAAATGTAGGCCTATACACTTAGGCTACTTGCCATTTTAGAAGTTTCATGTACGGTCTTGGACCAACCCATGTTTTATAGCATTTAATTTCATGATAGCCTAGGCTTTTGAAAAAATATATTGAAATCTCATTTTGTCATCTAAATAACTAGACCTGACGACTTATTGTTAATAATTAAGGATATTTTGACCAGGCCTATAGAAATTGTAACATTAGTTCATTTAGGAAACTCGCTGTTCTCTTAAAAGTTAAATTAATCACACTGCTGAAGTCACTGCCTAGCCCAAAATACTCTTTCCTACGATGATGCACTCATGCCAATCCTAACAACAAGCCATGCCTGAAACCTACAGTTTATTTAAAATACCCCCGTTGCAGCAAAACTACGTACTCAGCGAATTTACAATGCATGCATATGTTTCTCACTACCACATAAAACCACTTACTAAGTTTCATAAAAATACATAAATAAATGAGTTATCTATAGCATTTTATTTATTCTCCATAAGAAAAACATTAGGGCTGAGTACGCAGGTTTGCTGCAACAAGGAACACAAAATATGTTTTTTTTATGTAATTATCAATATAACTCAACCAGGTGAAGCTACATACTAAGTTTTATTAATTAATGTTCATAATTAAGGGAGATATAGAACATTACTTATTATCCATAAGAATAACATTAGGGCTGAGTATGCAGGTTTGCTGCTCCTGGGATAGTCAACAAAAAAATCCTTTGTTTGTGCATATATCAATATACCAGTACTATGTGAAGCCACTTTCCAAGTTTCATCAATATACATTCATAAATAATGGAGATATCAAATTTTATTTATTCTCCATAAGGATAACATTGGACAATGTATTGTGTTTATCACTTTGAATATCTCTGCAACGGTCGGACGTAGAGTCACAATTTAAACACCAAAATGATTATTTTATAGAGCTGAATCGATTTGTAAAAGCAAATGTGATGTTTACATTAAAATGAACTGAGGAAAAGCCAAAAACCTTTTTCCCATAAGATTAACATGAGAGATTTTATGAGCAGATTTTTTGTATTTTATCCGCAACCACTTAACCTAGGTTAATAATTCAAAATACTATATTATTTGTTTTTTTAAGCTCTATAAACTGTTTAAAACCAAAATTGAGTGTTTTAAAAATTTTAGGGTGAAAAGTGCAAAAAACTGATTTTTGGAAATTTTAAAACTCCCATAAACCCGCCATCACATGGTCCGATTTGTCTGGTTTTCGAACTTAAAGTCATGAATGTCACTTTACACATTAGTAGGGGGCATTGGTTCCTTCTGACCCAGCACAGGCGCGTGAGGAGGAATGAGGAATCACCCCCCCCCCCGGATGACCTCGACCTTGACCCCAAGGTCACCCCCGAGGGCCCCCCCCGTCACGTGAACCATTAACCTAACTTAAACCTGGCACCTGGCGTGAGGATGCGAGGAAGCCCCCCCCGTCACGTGAACCATTAACCTAACTTAAACCTGGCACCTGGCGTGAAGATGCGAGGAAGCCCCCCCCCCGACATCACCTGCAGTGAGGATATACCTGCCCCGCGACATAGCCTGGCGTGAGGATTCAACTGACCCCCCGTCACGTGACCTGGCGGAAACCTAACATAGGCTGCTGAGCACAGGCGTGTGAGGAGGAATGAGGACCCCCCCCACACTTTTCGTGATGAGGAAAAAACTTTCGAAAATTAATAACTAGCCTATTTACCCACCGATTCCCACGGGACTTTTTCCAGAGTGTAGGCCTATCCTAGACGAAGCGAATGACGTTAGAACCCCATAGATCCGCCATTAAACAAGGCCGCTATTAATTTTTAAACGCGTTTTCCTTATGGGATCTCAGCTGTTTACCGGCCGATTTTGATGAAACTTCACCACATGTCGGGCGACGGCCTAAGTAAACCATCCCTTAAAGAAAATTGAGAATCCACCGTTAAACAGGTCCACTATTAATTTTTAAACGCGTTTTCCTCATGGGATCTTGGCTGTTTTCCAGACCCCTCACGATGGTTCAAAACTAGCAAAGGCGCGGTGAGGATGCAAGTCCCCCCCCCCGACATCAACTGGTGTGAGGATATACCTGCCTCACAACATAGCCTGGCGTGAGGATATACCTGATCCCCCCCCCCGACATCAACTGGTGTGAGGATATACCTGCCTCGCAACATAGCCTGGCGAGGATATACCTGATCCCCCCCCCCGTCAGCGATAGACTACCTCTCACGTTTCTGGAAGCTTCTAGAAGGTTCGCTGAAGCGTGCAACCTGGGTATAAAACCGAGGCAGAGCCGCGCGCGCGACCTCAGTGTTGTTTGAGACGTCACCATGAACGGAAACGGAGTCAGTGCAGCTGAAGTGGACCAAACGATCCGCTCCTTCCTAGAGGAGCTGAACGCAATGAATGATGAGAACGCCAACGCACCGCCAGTACAGCAGGGATGTGTGTCAAAGAAGAAAAAGCTCGATGGGTGGACTGTAAAGAGGAAGGAAGTGCCTATCGATTCCCCGACACTGTGCTGGTCCGCTGGCGGATATCAGTACACTGTGAAGAACCCTACCAACAGCGGTAATGTACTGTTAAAGATGAACGTGTTCAAAGGAGGTCGCCCCACGTTCAGTTGTGGCTTGTACTTGGACGAGGAGCGAAACGATGAAATCTGCATATGTCTAGAGGACCTGCTATCCAGATTGCAAAACCTATGGCTGGCAAATAGCGAGACGGGAGAGTCAAGATACGACGGGATCACTAGAACCGCTACTCCTCTACCTACCTGGCGAAAGACCGATTGCGTCATCTCAGGGAAAACCAAGAGGAGCGTACACTCCAAGCGCGCTACCCAGTAAACGAGAGAGAGCGTGGAAACTTCCACTAAGCAGTTGATAACCGAGTCCCTTCAATATTAAAAAAAAAAATAAAAAAATAAAAAAAAGCGAGAAAAGAATTTAGTTTTAAGAGCCGAGGTGGCGGTGCATGGCAGTCAGTAGACGCCATGGACTTGAGGTGGAAACACCCGTTCACCGCCATCGTGGCCGGGCCTTCGGGCAGCGGCAAGTCGCACTTCGTGGCTCGCTTCATAGAGCACGCCGACCGCATGTGCGATACGCGGTTCGCCCGTATCACTTGGCACTATGGCAGCGGCGGTGGCAAGAGCCGTGCGGATTCTGCCGTGCGCTACGTAGCCGGCCTGCCAGACTTGGACGACTACGACGGTAGCGAGCCCGCCCTGGTCATCGTCGATGACATGATGCGCGAGGCCGGCCCCGGCGTGGCGGACCTGTTCACCAAGGGCTCACACCACCGCAAAATGAGCGTGTTCTTCATCACGCAAAACCTGTTTCACCAGGGCAGGGGCCAGCGCGACATATCGCTGAACGCCCACTACATAGTGTGCTTCAAGAATCCCAGGGATCGCGCTCAGATCAAACACTTGGCCCGTCAAGTATATCCGGAGAACCCCAAATTCGTGGAGGAGGCTTATGCGGACGCCACGCGTGATCCGCACGCCTACCTGCTCATAGACTTGAAACAGTCCACGCCTGAAGAGATGCGCGTACGTTCGGCCATTTTCCCAGACGATCCGGTGAACTACGTGTACCTGCCTAAGAAGAAGTGATAAATAGAACGAGCGCGTGCCAGCGTCAGTCATCATGTCACACCGCGTGAAGAAGGACGCGGCGCTGCTGAGGGCCCTAATACACGCTACGCCCAAAGAACGCAAGGCCCTGTTAAAAGCGTGCGACAAGACTCGCATCAAGTCATTGTGCGAGTGCGCGTATAACGTGCTACGCGGAAACGTACCGCTTTCCCCCTGTCTCAAACGCAAATTGAGCAAACACAAACAGGCGCTCAGACGGCTGGTGAAACGCGGCGAGGGTTGGGCCAAGAAGCGACACTACCTCGTCCAACGGGACGGAGGGATCCTCCTACCTCTGCTGTTGAACGCTGTTCTGCCCGTTCTAGCGCAGAAGCTAATCGGACATGGAGTACGCTAGGAAAATGGTGGTTGTACCGCAGGAGCTCATCGAGAGATTGCGAGAAGGACCGGGACCAGGGCCGGGGCCAAGAGGAGGAGCAGGTAGCGCCAATAAGCCAGCCAGCCTGGACGCTGAGATGCATCGCATATTGAGCGACAAGCGGCTGGACGATACGGAGAAATGGAAACAATATCAGCAGGTGTTACAGCGGTTCCTGCACTTTTCCGCGGCTAAACGTCAACCCATAGGTCTGTCAATCATCGAGGGCGAGGAGAGGGAGGAGGAAGCGGCAGGGGGTCCGAGTCAGATGAAGCGCGAGTCTAGCGCCTCGGCGGAGGAGGACATTGTGGAATCGTTCTCAAAAATCTACAGGTCGGTGGCGCGCAACTTGTTGCGATTCATGACCCGGCAAGGCAGCCCCATCGCCTGGGACGCCAGTGGGACGGTGTACGTGAACAAGGTGAAGATCCCCGATTCCAATATAGTGGACATCGCGCACAGCATAGTGAGAGCGCGAAGGGCGGACCGATTGCCTACCGGCTGGCATCAAGTGATGGCTGCCTTGAAGGACATGAACGTGCCCAAAGAATACGTGAGCAATCCCACGGCGTTGCGTTACCTAGGCGTGGGACTGGACTCGGCATCGAGCCCCTGGGGAGACACGACAGCCTCGTCGACACCCCTCTCACCGAGGTTGACGCCGATACTGGACCGCTTGAGACCGCGACCTCCAGCGGCCCGAAGAAGGATAATAACCGAGGAACCTGACCGAGAATCGTCATTGGACAACTGGGAGCCGTTCACACCGTAATGGAGAAGCTGTACTACGACCCGAGCCAGCCCGGTTCCCTCGGTGGGGTGGTCGCCGTGGCCAGAGCTGCGCGCCTACCGAAACGTCGGGTAGCCGACTGGCTGCGCGCCCAGGACACCTACACGCTGCACAAGCCTGCGCGCAAGCGGTTTCCCCGCAACCGCTACGTCGTGTTTGGACCCCGGGAGCTGTGGCAGGCGGACCTGAACGACATGCGCGGTTTGAGCCGGTACAACGACGGAGTCAACTATCTGCTGACTGTGATAGACGTATTCAGTAAGCGGCTGTTCGCGATACCACTGAAGAGGAAAAGCGGGCCTGAGGTGGCTGCTGCGTTCGAGGGAATATTCGCTGAGGCGACTCCTCGCTGTCTACAGACCGACAAGGGGACGGAGTTCACCGGGGCTGCGACCAAGCGAGTGTTCAAGAGTCACGGTGTCAACTACTTCACCACGCAGAACCCCGACGTGAAGGCGGCGGTGGTGGAGCGAGTCAACCGCACGCTCAAGACCCGCATGTGGCGCTACCTGACCTACAAAAACACGTATCGCTACATCGACGTGTTGGACAGGCTTGTGGACGCCTACAACCGCAGTCCGCACAGGAGCCTGGGTGGTGGCCTACGACCCGTGGACGCGGACAGCGGCGATGGTCAAACGGTGTACAAGGTGTGGCGTCACATGTATGGAAAAGCGATCCGGCGACACAAGCCCAGGTTCGAGCCGGGCGACACGGTGCGCATAGCCAAGGAGAAGGGCACGTTCGCCAAAGGTTACGAGACCAACTGGAGTAAGGAGCTGTTTGTGGTAGACCACGTATATGGGTCGCATCCTCTGCCATTGTACGTGCTGCGCGACCTGAACGGGACGCCGCTGGAAGGGCGCTTCTACGAGCACGAGATGCAAAAGGTGACGATCGCCCCGGACCGAGTGTACCAAATAGATAAAATACTGGACACCGAGGGGCGAGGCCGCAGTAAGCGCTACTTGGTCAAGTGGGTCGGTTACGGAGAGGACTTCAACTCGTGGGTACCTGCATCTGAAGTGCAACAGCTGCTATGACGACAAAGCGCAGGCAGCTGTACCTGACGTTGCCCAGCAACAGCTCAATGGACTATTATCCAAACAAAACCGTGGCTAACTACATCACCCATCTACCGTCAGTCGTGCGATTGGGTGGCGATGGTGAATGGGAAGTCGCTTTAGTCGAGGTCCATTACCCATGCTCGTTTGTCACAGTGGGGGAGGACGCTCGCGTATATCTCTACACTAAGGATGACACCGGCAAGCCTGAACTGACCGCTGTAAAGGTGGAAGCTGGAAACTATAAAGACATCGATGAACTGGTCAACGCCATCAACGCCATTCCAAAATTGGACTTATACCAATGCCAGTTTGAGTATGACAAAGATATTGGGAAGGTGGAATTGATCTCGATAGACCAGACTGTGGAGCAACTGGAATTTAGCCCCACCCTAGCGTTACAGTTGGGATACGACGTGCACAATGTGGATTTGATCAAACATAGAAAAGCTATAAGACCGCCCAACTTACTGGCCGGGATCCCTTCGCACATGTATGTGTACTGTGACCTGGTGGAACCTCAGCTAGTAGGTGACACTGTTGCGCCCTTGTTAAAGATTGTGAACATCGACGCAAAAAACTACATCTACGGTGCGAGTATCACCGTGAATTTCACCGACCCTCACTACGTGCCGCTGATGAAGTGCTCCTTCGATAGTGTGGAAATCGATTTAAGGGACAGCGTCGGACGCCACCTGCCATTCCACTTCGGGACTACGTGCATGAAGCTTCACCTGCGCAGAGAGTAGCAGCAGCAATGAACCCGAACGACCCCTATCTGGCGTACTACCGCCAACAGCAGTCTGGGCATGGAGTGTCCACGGTATTCAGAGGAGCCGCTTTCCAACGCGGTCATGGCATCGGCAGTTTCCTAGGTGGGCTGATGCGTACAGTGGTCCCGTTGATCAGATCCGGGGCATCGGCGCTGGGCAAGGAGGCGCTGAGGTCCGGTGTGGGCTTCTTGGGCGACGTGGCGGCGGGCACAGCCAACCCCCGAGTCGCAGCCAACGCCCGACTCAGGCAGTTTACCGGTTCGCTGAAACGTAAGGCCGATGAAAAACTGGATCGCGTGCTTAGCGGCGGTGGTGGCGCCTATAAGAGGAGGCGTGTACAGCAGGTTACTCCTCAGTCTCTAGCGAAACTCCTCGGAGCGAGGAAGAAGAGCGCTGTGCCCAAAAGGAAGCCCGCAAAACGTGTCGCTAAGAAGAGGAGAAGCAAGAAGAGTGAGAGTACCGTGAAGGACATTTTTGGATAATGGCGTTTCTACATCAGAAGTCGTGCGAGTGTGTTAAGACCGAGTTGGACCTGTTCTCGCTACCGCCCACGCAGACCAGTATAGAGAGTGGTAAATGGGTGCAGTACAAGCCCATCTCCTCCCTGACAGACGACTCACCCGTTGAGTTCATAGTTCCGGGTCATGGGGACGAGTACACGGATCTGTCACAGACGCTACTGCATGTGAAGGCTACCATTAGAACGGCTAATGGAGGCGCTGTAACGGGTGATCGAGCGATAAAAGAGGTGGGTCCGATTAACAACTGGCTGCACTCGCTGTTCAGTCAAGTGGACCTGTACCTGAACAACAAACTGGTGTCTCCTCAGAACAACACGTACGCCTATCGCGCCTATCTGGAGAACCTGTTGTCCTATGGTGGTGATGCCAAGACATCGCACCTCACCGCGGAGATGTTCTTTGAGGACTATGCCGGGTACATGGACAATACTGAGGAGGATAATTATACCGGGCTCAAGAAAAGGAGAGAGTTTATCAAGGGAAGCCGGTACGTGGACATGGTCGGACATCTGCACGTTGACCTGTGCAACCAGGAGAAGTTCATGTTAAACGGTGTGGAGATGCGCTTTCGTCTGATCAGGTCAAAGAACTCATTCTCCATCATGTCTAAAACCGTGACAGACTACAAAGTGGACATTGCCGAAGTCAACCTGTTTATGCGCCGCTGTAAGATCAACCCGAGCGTGCTGTTGGCTCACAGCAGGACGCTGGAGTCGGGCACAGCCAAATATCCCATTACGCGCGTGGAAGTCAAATCCTTCACACTACCCTCCGGTATCAGCAGCAAGACTCTGGACAGTGTGTTTCTGGGTCAACTGCTGAAACGCATTATAGTTGGCCTGGTCAGCAATCAGGCGTTCAACGGGGACTACAAGAAGAATCCGTTCAACTTCACCCACAGCCACGTGAACTTCTTCGCGCTGTACATAGACGGTGAGCAAGTGCCATGTAAGCCGCTTCAACCGGATTACACGTTCGGTCAGGAGTTGTGCGTGCTCGCCTACCACACGCTGTACACCGGCACCGGCATCAATTTCTCAGACTGCGGTAACGAAGTCAGTCGCAACGAATACCCCTACGGATACTGCCTGATGGCGTTTGATCTGACGCCCGATATGGCAGCCTCTCAATCCAGCCACTGGAACCTGGTGCGCAACGGTAACCTGCGCATAGAGATTGGGTTCTCCGAAGCCTTGGCGGAGGCGTTCAACTGCATAGTGTACGCCGAGTTGGACAACGTCGTGGAGGTGGACCGTCATCGCAACGTCACAGTCGACTTTGGCGGGTAAACGAGTTGCCGCGCGCTCAAGGTCACCGCGCGGACCGTTAGGTGATGGCGGCGCGCGCACTCAAGGTTATCCCGCTAGGTGCGCTCCCGCCAGCGCTCAGTCGAGTTCAGTCAGCCGTACGGGATGGACGTGCCGCCACCGATCTATAACGAGCCGCCACCAGCGCGCTGTCATCACGGAAGCGTGGTGATGGATATGCAGTGTTTTAAAGACAGTGATAATGACTTTCTACTGAAAGAGGTTTGCGTGGTGGACGTGACTACCGGCACGCTGCTCCTACATCACATCGCCCGCCCACCCTTCAGTAAGGACCTCCTGACTCCCGAGAAACAGCGCGAGAGCGTCTGGATCACTCGCCACTACCACGGCTTGGAGTGGGACCAGGGGGACATCGCGTACATCGCCCTGCTGGACAAGCTGCGCTCCTGCCTCATCCACCGCCCCTTGGTCTACGTCAAAGGATCGCAGAAGAGGGACTTTGTACAACGCCACCTCATAACTGAGCCCGCCGCCACCACCGCTCAGGACATGGAGGATCTGGGCTGCGGGTCGCTCAACGGTCCGCCCACCTACCGGACCCTGCGCTGTCGCCACCATAAGAGCTCCCACAACCGTTGCGCCCTTCATAACTGCATAGTATTGCGGGACTGGCTCGTGGCTAACGACAGGTCGGACCCGTCCGTCTCAAGCTGCCTGTGCTGCTTCCGCCCACGATGAATACCGTCCAGATCAGAGAATGCCTGGTGAGGATCCCCGGACTGAGGAACGTTGCGGTCTACGCCTCTGACCAACTACCGGACGTGCCGGTCAAGCCTCTCACCGCCATCGTGTCCAACACAGTGGCACACACCGAGAGCGGTGAACACTGGGTGGCGTTTTACTGCTCGGAAGAGGACAGACTCGAGTACCTGGACAGCTACGGAAGGCCGCCATACCAGACCGACTTTCAAAGGTTCCTGAGGCGCAATCCTCATCACCGCCACTACGTCTACAACAGGTATTGACTCCAGGGCTACGATACCTCTGTTTGCGGTTACTACTGCCTCACTTACCTGTACTGCCGGGCTGTTCTCCGCACGTCACTCAGCGACTACGTCCAGCTCTTCGACCCTGCCACCCCCGCCGCCAACGACGCTCTCGTCCGCAGGCTCTTTCACTCCATATTCGCTTAAAACTAGTTTGTAAGGTTTTTTGTAGTATGTGTATGTAACCTTATTACTGTACAATACATGCCTCATAATGATAAAGCTTGTGTTTTCATTTCTCCTTTCTCCTTACTAAATTTTAAAAAATTATCAAAACTGAGGCAGCGGGGCTGGACCTCAGGTTTATATACCAGCGGCGCGTGTCACTGGCTGAGCCCCCGCCAAGCGGCAGTGAAGGCCGCCAAAGAGGGTGCGCCACGAGACCCCTCGGACATCAGCAAACCGCTGAGTAATTCGAGGGTGACCCCTCGGACATCAGCAAACCACTTAGCAACTCCTTCCTGGGCAACTCCTTCAGGGTCGTCCCCGACACGCGCCGCCAACCGCTCCCGGTTGGCGGGGGCTTTTTAAGCTGCACGGCTCAGGCCAAACGGCCCATAACGCCTTTCCGAGCCTAACGGCTTGTGACTTTTGAGTGAGCAAAGGGAGGAAATAAACAACTCGGGTTCATGCTGTACAAAAAGCTATTATATTTTCTTACAAATACTATTTACAATTTTTTTCTCTTATAACTAATATACAACTAGACGGGGAATTCCTCTTCTTCCTCGTCTTCGTCCTGGCGCTGTCCCTCCTCCTCCTCGCCGTCCACTTCCATCCGCTGCGGATGTTCTCCTCTCCTCCTGGCTGGCGGTAGCGGCGGGACGTCCTTGTGTCCCCATGGCAGAGTGTGGATGCCGTCGGGGAGGACGCACCGCTTGTTGTCAGCTGGACTGAGGCTCAGCTTGTTCACTTCCACGGTGTAGACCCGGTGCAAGTGGGACTGGAACCGGACGTTGGTGGTGTGTTTATGGACCCCGTCAAACAGACACTCTCTGTAGTCGTCGGGGGTGAGGACGTTCTTGACAACGCCCTTCGCAACCCCCTTGGCTCGCTTGAGAGCCTTGCTGCCGCCTGTCGCCGCGTCCTCGATGTCCATGAAGTACAGCTTGGACCGCAGGCCGAGGTACTCGTATAAGGACAGGCCGTTGCACTCGTCCTTAAACTTTCCGATGACCTTGGCGTTGACGGGGCTGTAGCAGGGGTGAGACCTTGGATAGCCGCTGGTGTCAAAGTCGTCCAGGTGTTCCTTCATCTCAGCATAGACGTCCTGGGACACGATGTCAAAGACGAAGCTGTCCGTGTCCATGTAGTCCACGGTGAGGCGGTCACCGTAGCGCTCCTTCATCTTGCGCAGGAACTCGTACATGAGCCACTTGATCAGCTCCAGGACTGACATGCCTACGTAGACGGGCTTGTCTAACCCAATGTTGACCTTGGACAGATGCACCAGGGCCACGTCCTCCGTGTAGTACGTCCGGTCCAGGAAGTTGGATCTGGCGACGTACTTGGAAAACTTCTCCGGGGTGCACACCAGCTTCACGTTGAGGCGCTTCCGTACATTCTCGATGGTCTTGCCAAAGACCGCGTTGTTCATGAGTTTGAAGAAGTCCTGTTCAAACTTCGTTTTGGCCTTCTTCCGCAGCTCCGTGTTCATCAGGATGTACGGTTCCAACCACCGCGACTGGTGAAACGAGATCGCCCGATGCACCGCGACCAGCTCCAATCCGTTTTGCAGCGCCTGCTGCAAGACCCTGTAGTGACAGATGTAGTGTGTCTTGTCGTCCAGGGTCGTCAACAGTTTAGAGAACTTCCCTGTTGGCGTACGCTTCGTCTCGCAGCAGTAGGGAAGGTCCTTGATCAGGTCGTGTAGGCGCGCGGGGTAGTGGAGGTCCACTTCCAAGATGTAGCCTCGATCGGCCTCCGTGTCCAGTGCCGCTATGTCCAACGCCTGGATTTCCTCACGGCTGAGCCTTTCGAAGTCTCCGGTCGGCAGGCACTGGGACATGGCCCAGCCGTAGAGGTTGTTTGCGTCCAGGTACAGGAGGAAGCGCGTGGGCTCGTCCGGGCGGTAGTCCGGGCACCTGTCGTGGTTGGCCTTGGCGTAGCGGGTGATGGCCTGAGAGATGCCTCCCCGGATCCCCTGCTCCACGAACAGGTACATGTCAAAGTCCTGCAGCGTGTCCAGCTCCACACCGCAGGTCTTGAGCATCACGTCCCAGGCGTAGGACGGCAGGGTGTAGTAGTGGGCAGGATCCAGCCCGTACTCTGCTAGCGACGTATCACGGAACTGCTCAAAGACATCGGTGAGCAGGGCGATGTCACATCGCAGGTACTTGTCCGCGTAGTCCTTGAGGTTGTGACACTCAAAGGCTCGCCACACGTTGAGGGCGTGCTCGTACTCCTCCTCCTTGATATCCTCCAGGGTCATGGAGTTCCTGAACGCCTCCTTGGGAGGCAGCTCCCTGGTGGAGTACAACGTGTCGTACGACGTGACAAAGTCGTAGGGGAACACGCCCTTCCTACGCACCAGGTCGAACAGCCGGTCGTCGGGGAAGCACTTCCTCGTCTCGCGCATCTTGTCAGTGGGCAGTCCCGCTGCCAGGCTGGCCAGGCTCATGGACAAGAACCTGTAGGTGTCGAGGAACCGCACCGCGAAACTGCTCTGTCGTTGGTTGTCCCCGGGCTGACCAAAGTGAAACCGCTTGGTGAAGGCGATGTAGCGCTCTTCGGTGTGCGCCAGCACGTCCACATCGCCGGGGTCGATGGCCAGCTCCCGCACTATGAAGTGGGCGTCGTAGTTGGACAGGTTGTGGAAGTAGCAGTTGATGTGCCGCTGCTCCCGGTACCTGAGGTTGCACGAGCGGTGGGCGGCTCCTCGGAACTCGTAGGGTGGGGCGTGGTTGTGGTCCCGCACCTTGACGTCCTGGTCCGTGAACTCCTTCCCGCAGAGGTAGCAGTGAGTCGCCACCAGGTACTCGTCCATCTCCTGCCGGGTCAGAGAAGGGTGCAGAGCTCTCGTGCTGAACAGGAACTCCCACAGCGCCAGCACGTCCATCTTGAGCCTCTCCATGAAGACCTTGGACGCGTCAGCCCCGAAGTAGACACGGGGCTCAAACTCCTCCAGGCCGAGCGAGTCCACGATCTGGTAGGCGAAGGCGTACGGGACGTGTAGTTGCAGGGGCCTCGTGCCGGGCGGCGCTTCCACCGGGTCAACAGCGACGGGCTGCAGAGCACACTCAAAGTCCGCGTAGATGCAGAACCTCTCCCGCCTAGTGTACTCAGGGTGGGTGAAGCGGATCTGCTGCTTCTTCGACAAGTCCAGGCGAAGGGGAGCCTTGGCGGTGCAGTATCGCATGTGCTCCTCCAGACGCTCAGCACCAGACAGTTGCAGCTTGTCAGGCTGGTTGTCAAAGTAAGCGAAGCATCGCTTACACATGTGGATAGTGCCGCGGTGGGATGTCAGCTGGGGTCGCACCAGCCTGCTGACGTTCGCGATGTAGGCGTAGTGACTGTCTCCGCCGGTGGTCACGTACAGCAGGTCCCGGTGATCCTCCAACTCCCGCTTGCATATCTTCAGCGGTAACACGCGGTCCTGGAACTTTGGCGATCCGTCGGGGCGTCTCCCCACCATGGCGCGCTCGATCCCGTACACGTTGACGCTGATGGGGTTCCTCCTCTCGAAGACTTTGATGTCCTTCACGGCCACGGGGAAGCGTAGGCCGACCCAGTCGTAGCGTACCATGACGTCCGGTGTGTATGATGTGGGCCTCTCCGGGTGTCGCGCGACGAACTTGGCCAGGACGGCATACGCAAAGCACATGTCATCGACGTTTTGCACGTTGATAACGGCGTGCGTGTCGCAGATGGTCCTGGGAAGCTGGACGAACCGAGCTCCGCGTTCTCCCAACGGGGTGTAGAGGTTGACGCAGATCTCCAGGTCGCGTATCCGGAGATAGCTCCACCCGCTGCCCACTAGCAGGCACTGCTCCTTCTCTTCCTCCAGTTTGTGGAAGGACGCCGACAGGAAGTCCTCCAAGTTGGACGCGGCGGTGAGAGGCACGTTCTTTGTCTTGAAGGCCCGCAGACAGGTGGCCCCATGAACGTTGGCGAATTCGCACTCCAGGAACATGTTAACCTTGATGTTCGGGTGTCGGGTCCTGACGTCGGCCAGCAGTTCCAGGACGCTGTCGAACAGTAGCACCAGCGCGTCCTCCACGGTCAAGAAGTCCTCCATGGGCCAGGACAGGCCGAAGGTCAGGAGCCGTCCACGGAAACCCCGTTGGATGGCACGGAACGTGGGCAATCCGCCATCGCCACCACCACCCACAATCCCGTTGGGTGCCGTGCTGGGTCCGGGCTGGGGCTCGCGGCTGGGTCCGGGCTGGGGCTCGCGGTTGGGTCCGGGCTGGGGCTCGCGGCTGGGTCCGGGCTGGGGCTCGCGGCTGGGTCCGGGCTGGGGCTCGCGGCTGGGTCCGGGCTGGGGCTCGCGGCTGGGCCGGGACTCGGTCGACAGGACGGGCAGGTGCGGCATCTCGTCCACAACGAGGTTCCTCACGACAGGGCAGTTGTGGGCCTCGTGCTGGTCTCGGTTGTAGCGCCGGGTGAAGCCTCGGTCGCAGTAGGCGCACGCGAACCTCATGCCGCGGTGAGCGCTCGCCACGTGCTGCTGGAGATAAGCGGCCCTGCGGAAAAGGGCGCCGCAATCGGGACAGCGGACCCCGTTAGCGTGCACCAGCTGCACATGACGCCGGAGCAGATCCGCGCGGGTGAATCGCCGCCCACACACGTCGCACTCGGGCCGTGGGTCTCTGACGGGTGGCGTTGCAGAGGAAGAGGAGGAGGTCGAAGCTGACGGGCTCGCACCGTGGACCGCTTCCATGTGATGGCGCAGATCCTCAGGACTCGCCAGGGCAACGGAGCACAACGGGCACGGACGGCCTGCGAACAGGAAAACAAGTCCTATTAGTGACCCTGATAAAAACGAGGGTGAGGAACTGGCGACCTCTTCCTCATCTCGTTCGCCAGTTTGAGCCTAGTAAATACAAGGGTGAGGAATTGCACAGAGGCCTGGCGACCTCTTCCTCATCTCGATCGCCAGTTTGAGCCCAGTAATACAAGGGTGAGGAACTGAACAGAGGCTAGCAGCCCCTTGTTTACTACTTGAATCTGTTTACTCGGCTAAAGCCGTTTACTCTCTCGAAAACAAGTCATTAGTACTGACAGTTTCTTGTTTAAAGTAAAAACCGTGCCTGACGTTCCTCATCTCGTTCGCCAGTTTGAGCCTAGTAAATACAAGGGTGAGGAATTGCACAGAGGCCTGGCGACCTCTTCCTCATCTCGATCGTCAGTTTGAGCCCAGTAATACAAGGGTGAGGAACTGAACAGAGGCTGGCAGCCCCTTGTTTACTACTTGAATCTGTTTACTCGGCTAAAGCCGTTTACTCTCTCGAAAACAAGTCATTAGTACTGACGGTTTCTTGTTTAACGTAAAAACCGTGCCTGGTGCTTGATCGTGAGGAACTGCACAGAGGACTGGCGACCTCTTCCTCATCTCAATCGCCAGTTTGAGCCCAGTAAATACAAGGGTGAGGAACACACAGAGGCTGGTAGCCTCCTTTCTTGTTTAACATAAAAACCGTACCTGACGCTTGATCGTGAGGAACTGTATAGAGGACTGGTGACCTCTTCCTCATCTCGATCGCCAGTTTGAGTCCAGTAATACAAGGGTGAGGAACTTTGGATGAGGATATCGGAGAAGAAGGCGTGCTTAACAAATCTACTGGCGGTTTCCTATTTAACTTAAAACCGTACCTGGCGCTTGGTCGTGAGGAGTGGGAGGATGAACTGCTATGAGGTGACGTCGCAGGTTGTCGCTTCGCCCGAAGCGTCTCCCGCAGACGTCGCAGTCGAAATGGCGGTCCCTTTGAGCGGCTGCCGTGTGACGAGTCAGGTTTCCAGCGTTCGCGAAGACGCGACCGCAGACCTCACACATACGAGGAACAGCCATCTGATTGAAAAGCAAAACCTAATTTCATTTCGCTTAAACATTTTTTTTTTTTAAAGAGTGGTAGTGAATCTATTTTGCTTTTTAAGTTTGATTCATTAATTTTAAACGTTATAAAACACAACTGTTTCAAGGTCATTACAATTCCACTCATCTCCATCGGAAAAAGAAACAACGACAAGGCTCAGTGTACTGGGATATGTAAAAGATTAATTATTAATGTTAGCTAATAAGATTTTAGAGCATTGGTAAACTTGCTGATGAAAAAGTAAATTATATGTTACTTACATTTTAAGATATTCAAAGAGAAAGTCGTAACAGTTGCATAAGTAATCACCGCGATAGTAACGAAAATTAAAAATAACGAATAATTAAAATAGAAACGCTAATTAATAAATATGTTGTTACTTACGTTGACTTTTACGGGAATCCAAAGGCAATGAACAGCAGGTTGTGTAGGTGTATCGCAGAGACAGCAATACTTCGTCCGCACAGTAAGAGCTCCAAAGACAAACTGACGAAACCCTTGAGGACGCGCTCATAAATAGCAGGAGTGAGAGGTCTGGAAGGCCGCTGATGAGTAAACAGCCCCGGGCGGTCACGTAGGCCCTAGCACGCGCCTCGACACGTGACTCCGCGGAGCCACTCACGGGGGGGGACTTGCATCCTCACCGCGCCTTTGCTAGTTTTGAACCATCGTGAGGGGTCTGGAAAACAGCCAAGATCCCATGAGGAAAACGCGTTTAAAAATTAATAGTGGGCCTGTTTAACGGTGGATTCTCAATTTTCTTTAAGGGATGGTTTACTTAGGCTGCCACCTGACATGTGGTGAAATTTCATCAAAATCGGTCGGTAAACAGCTGAGATCCCATAAGGAAAACGCGTTTAAAAATTAATAGCGGGCCCGTTTAACGGTTGAATTTCAATTTTCTTTAAGGGATGGTTTACTTAGGCCGTCGCCCGACATGTGGTGAAGTTTCATCAAAATCGGTCGGTAAACAGCTGAGATTCCATAAGGAAAACGCGTTTAAAAATTAATAGCGGCCTTGTTTAATGGCGGATCTATGGGGTTCTTACGTCATTCGCTTCCTCTAGGGTAGGCCTACACTCTGGAAAAAGTCCCGTGGGAATCGGTGGGTAAATAGGCTAGTTATTAATTTTCGAAAGTTTTTTCCTCATCACGAAAAGTGCTGCAGACGACGGGGGGGGGGGTCAGTTGAATCCTCACGCCAGGCTATGTCGCGGGGCAGGTATATCCTCACTGCAGGTGATGTCGGGGGGGGGGGCTTCCTCGCATCCTCACGCCAGGTGCCAGGTTTAAGTTAGGTTAATGGTTCACGTGACCGGGGGGGGGCTTCCTCGCATCCTCACGCCAGGTGCCAGGTTTAAGTTAGGTTAATGGGTCACGTGACGGGGGGGGGCTTCCTCGCATCCTCACGCCAGGTGCCAGGTTTAAGTTAGGTTAATGGGTCACGTGACGGGGGGGGGGGCTTCCTCGCATCCTCACGCCAGGTGCCAGGTTTAAGTTAGGTTAATGGTTCACGTGACGGGGGGGGCGCTTCCTCGCATCCTCACGCCAGGTGCCAGGTTTAAGTTAGGTTAATGGGTCACGTGACGGGGGGGGTGTCCTCGGGGGTGCCTTCGGGGGTGACCTTGGGGTCAAGGTCAAGGTCATCTGGGGTGGGGGGTGATTCCTCATTCCTCCTCACGCGCCTGTGCTGGGTCAGAAGGAACCAATGCCCCCTACTCACATTTGAACCAAATTTCATTGAAATCGGACGTTTTTTACTCAAGTTATCGTGTTAACGGACACACACACACACACACACACACAAACACACACACACACACACACACACACATATATATATACATATATAAATTTGAACAAATATTGTTTTTGAGATCTGGGGACCTCTAAACTAAAAGTTATCAATGGTCTCGGGCTTAAGTCTTACCATGAGACCTACGGTAATAGCTTCTTCCCTATAGGGGAAATTCGCTAAAATAAATAAATGTACGGATGTATACAACATTTCCTTTGATAAAAACAAGTGACAAATGTATGAATATTTTTTTACTGATAAAATTTTAGATCTGTGGTGGGATCCGAACCTGGGACCTTTCGCTCTGAGAGCCAGTGCGATAGCTACTGAGCTACCTCATAATTGATTTTTCGGTGAGAAGTGACTATGACTATAGCTATTTAGACGTAAAACCCGGATTCTGGCGGCAGTTAAATGATACCGGAAAGTATTCTGATCAGATCTCAATCAAATCTTGAATTATTTATTAGACTCGATTTAAGTTTGATCATGTGTTTCGATTATTTTCATACGATATGAATGAGCGTGCCCCTAGTTAATATTATATAATGGTTTTGAAACTTTAATTTTCCTCATTTAGTTTTAAAATAATTAGGAAACAGAAATGTGTAAAATTACATGTATACGAGCATTGATGTTAACCGGCTAAATATGCTTGAAAAACACTTTAATATGTGGTCTGTTCCAAGTAATTATTATGTAAACATATTTGATGAAGAACTCACATGAGCTAAAAACAGCCTAGATTACCTTAGCAGTTCGCCTAAAATTGTTATATAGAAACAAATAAAATAACTTACAAATTATATTTGAGAAGAGCTACTCTGTGTAGTTATTACTCAATAGTCTGCATCGTGTAATAGCATTTAAGTTTATTATTATATGATTAAATAGACTATAATAAACATTTCGTAAGTTTAAATTTTGTTTGGAAGTACAACGCCTCTAATACCTAAGTTCGGTTCTATTGTTCTCCGTGTCCTACTTAGCTTGGTTGTTGTAAGCCATTCTACTCACCAAAACCACTAGAGGATATGACATTCTGAGATTAATATTAAGGTCAGTAGGTCAATTTAATTATTTATTCCATCGACAAATTTATAAATGAAACTATCTTTTGTTCTAGTCTGCTATTTTACTTTCTTATCTAAAAAGGTAAAGAGTATCAATATGGCTTTAGATAAAACAAAATATTAATTTGTTTGTATCACTGTAAGTACAGTGAAAGGGAAGCTTGTGACAATGGACAGCCAAAAGACTTACTATATGTAATGATAACTTCATTTCCTGAACCCAATGTCATCCTCAACACTGGTTTTAAGGTTGTCCTTAACACATTTTGTTTGATGTCCTGTGACAACAAATAAGGTGTGTCGAGAACGTAGTGGGCCGACTCACAAGACATAATAACACCTGCCAATGATCAGCAAACAAAAAAAATACATATTTTAAATCATCACTTAGTAAAGGTTTAAATGAACTAATTTGGCAAATCATGACTTCAAAACGTAAACTTTGTCAGAAACCTATATGTAAATTAAAGTTACAATAGCATGCAGTTGAACTAATAAGTTCCCAATTTTTAAACCAATTGGCGTACTGTAGTCGGTATTTTTCTAGTTTCTTACTGACACATAATACCTTAAAAGTGAATATTATACTTAACCTATTATTTTTAACGCCATTTCAGCTGCTCGGATGGCTTCACCTAATGTCCTTCGTTCACCTAACTTAGGACACCTTCGTTTCCTAAGTTCACCTAATGTCCTTCGTCAAATTTACATAAAGTCTTATCTCATACCAAAACTGTTATATTGTTGTAAATAATTGTAAATAGTTTTGTTACATATAATGGTTAGAACAAAATATCTTTGAGGGGTGAACGAATAGTTCAGAAGAAATTAAATGACGATTTATAGTTTATAATAAATTATAAGAGACACAAATTGAAATACTAGATGGTACTTAAACACTAGGATGAATCCTAAGTATTTTCTTTCTATGAGTAAATTGAAAACACTCTTTAAAATTATCTTTATAAATACATGAAATAAGTTGAATTGTTTATACTGTATTTTCTACTGAGGCCCTACTTATAAAGCTGGAACAGATTATATAGTGTATTATTTTAAATATAATTAAAATAGGTTATTACTTCAATAATTGTAAAAACCCATTCCTTCAAAGTGTATGTTTTAATATTTTACCACCAACTTTCGTAAAATACCCAATTCAACCCAAAATTACAGATCATATAAATATTAAGAATGTTTTGGTATATATTTCAATCTATTAGCTATTCAATGGGCACGTTATACAGTATATTATGAAATCAATAAACATTAAATTATTTTAAGTTACCCTTTCAATTAAGTAATTGAATACATAAACACATATCCATTGTTACACTCAAACATTTAACACATAAGATTGTGATTCTATGACAGCAGGGCCACGTACTAATGTAAAACCACTAGATCTCTTTTGAACAACTATAACATTAACTTCGGAAAAAAACACTTTTTAAACCCCAATGTCTTTTGATCGTGCTTATTTTCCTTGTTAGACGTTATTCTTTAGTTTCGATCTGCAACATACAATTTGCGTGATTAGTTTCTGTATGAAATATTAGCATATCCTAATTAACAAAATTACGAGTAAGAGTATAACATTGTTAAACAATTATAATTACTATGTTATGATTGTCTAAAAACATTTATGGAGTAAAATTAACTTTATACTAGCATATAAGTCTTTAAGCAGGTGTTGTTTTAACAGTTTATATGAACAAGTTCGAATCATAATTTGCAAATATTACACAGTCAATTCTACAAAACTTAACGCTGAAATAATCCTAAGACTATTGTATTTTTTTAAATAAATCATTTATTATTAACTTGTACCCTGGATTGTTAATCGAAATCTTATATGCATGAGTAGTGTGGGTTTGCCGGTTCTGGGCCAAGTGATTGACAGCTTCCGGTCACGTGACCGGAAGCGCTGAGTCATTAAACACGTCATCTGAGCCTCAGCCAGTGACGTAGGCGGTTTTGTGACGTAATGAGGGAAAGGTTAAAGTTCAAGGTCACGGGGAGGGTGTTTTAAAAAAGTACTACCTCGCACGCGTAAAATCCGATTGAGATTCGATAGTCGTCATTTGATAAAATATCGAATGAAAACAATCGAATGAAGCAATCGAATCATACGAGTGCGAGGTAGTACTATTTCATTTATTACTTTAATGTTTACATTTCTTTTTATTTACAATAAGTTATGTTTACAATAATTTATGTTTACAATAGTTCCCCGTTGTTTGTCGTCATCGATGTTGTTGATCCGGAGTCGCGACCATCACTTCGTTTTCTGATGAAAGGCGGTAGATACTTTGACCCCTGCGCATAGTCAATGTTGTTCGTTGCGATCAGTTCTAAAGATAAACTGTAGCCATTCGCTAGGAAAAGTCTTAACTCCTCTTTAAAAACCTCCAGGTCCGTAGAAGTTGATATATAAATAGAGTCATAATAAATACATCGAATCTTGAGTGACATGACAATGTTATTTTGTGAAGAGCGCGGAGAGAGGATGATGTTCACCAATCGAGAGCTGGAGGTGTACTGACTATTCACAAGCTAGCGTTGCAATCGTACCAAATGGTGGGAGTAAAAGTGTGGTGGGGCGGAGCAGATGGCGGACGGCAGATGGTAGGCGGCAGATGGCAGGCGACAGGTGGCAGTTGACAAGTGCGCGGCAGATGGCAGCTGACGTGGGGAGGAAGACTTTGGATAAAATATCCATTAGTTAAAACCCTGGTCTGCACGTTGAAGTTCCTCCTCTAGTTTAGTAACCAGCCGAAAATCCGCTTCCATTTCATCCTCCTGCTCTGGACATTGCGGCTACGCACACCACCTCTTGCAAGCATAATCATACGCGTTCTTATATTCCTCCAGGACTTGTTCATATGTCCTAGGCTGCTGAGATATAGTTTGCATCGCCGCTCCTTGATTAACCTCGGTAGTCTCAAGAGTTGCCACCAACTCCTTCTCACTAATCACACCTCCCCAAATAATGTTATTGCCACGGCTTATGATGTTGCTTGTTGGCTGCTGAGATGTAGTTTGCTCAACCTCGGTAGCGTCAAGAGTTGCTATCAACTCCTCCTCACAAACCGCATCTCCCCAATTATTGTCGTTGACGCTGCTCTTTGTGTTGTCTGTTCCAATGATTGTATAGTAATGCAGCGTTTGAGTGTAGGTTAGGTACTCGTCCCTTCCCCCACCACATCACTCCCCCCACCACACCACTTCCCCCACCAAGTTTTTACATCGCGCACTAACTAGCGTACACGCATTAGTTAGGGTCTGACTCTTACACTGTCAAGACCGTAGCTCCTTAACTGAAAACTTCAATTAATTTGTCTCAACACTATATGTGTATAAATATTACAGTCACTATGATCTAAACTAGTGCATGTTTCCATGTGTTGCTTCTTGTGCAGCAGACAACTGGCTAAGAGTGTTTCAACCTTGGCTATTCTACGATGGAACCGCTCATTGTCCACTAAAAGCGTAGACATTCTATCTTCATCGTCGGAGAAGTAGAAGGTGGTGGCAAGCGGGCTACTGAAGGACACCTTACTCATATTCCTGTAAAACTGTGACATGTTCAGACGTTAACACAAACTATATAGGTAGATGTTCATCCGACAACAGCTGGAAGTATAATGATGTAGCGCTAGCTTGTAGGATAGACACCTATCCCCACCACAACGTTCCCTTGTCCTTCAAACAGTTGTTTTTCGCTACAGTTGCTATACCCTTGTTCGGATCTGAAGTCTGTTTGCACTAACTTGTTCGTCTGATCAATCCGCGTAGTGTGAGTACCCACTTGATATATTTTAAACCGTAAATAAAGAAGTTATGTAGGTTTGACCTCTAAAATAGCTGTTTTTTAGCTATTACTGCTATGCCCTTGATCGGATCTGAATTTTGTTTGCACCACCTTATTTGTCTAATCAATCCGCGTAATTTGAATACCCACTTGATATATTGTAATCCGTAAATAAAGAAGTTATTTAGGTTTGACCTCCAAAATAGTTGTTTTTAGCTATTACTGCTATATCCTTGGTCGGATTTGAATTCTGTTTGCACCAACTTCTTCGTCTGATCAATCCGCATAATTTGAGTACCCACATGACATACTTTGCACAAACTTTGTACCCCCCTCCCCCCCCAAAATGGGTCATGTTCAAGGTCAAGTCAAGGTCAAGGACCTTGGGACTTAGAAAGTTTCACAAAGTGGGCTGCACACAAACATGAGACTAACAGTCTCCTGCCTATGTACAGGCCAAGTCCCTAACTTGAAATGCTTAGGGTGGTCCTGAAAAGGACCGTTTGTGTTTGAAGGAGATGGTGGATAAGGAGCGGTGGACAGTGTTTACTTTATTTCATCGTAACCCACTTTACTTGACCCTTCTGCCGTACCAAAAACAAGTCGCACTCGGTCTCAGGAGGTGGCAGAGTAGACCTTGGAAGGTGGACCTTGACGTAACGGCCGCCAAAGAGGTGTTGGAGTAGGTACTCATCACCGATCTTCCCCACAAATAAATATTCAATGTCCAATTTCAACTGGGCAAACTTGACGGTGACAGACTCCAGCGGCGTTACCAACTCGGTAAGTTTCACCGTAGCCGTCCTCTTCATTATTTCCTCAATAGTTGGAGGCGGCGATGAAGGTCGAGACGATGAAGGGCGAGGCGTTGTCGATGGCGGAGATGCAGAAGACGTCGAAGGCCGTTGATCAAAGTAAAGTGGGTGGTTCCGAAAATTTCTTTTTATACAAGACCTAAAAGAACTAGGTCTTTTGAAACCTCTCCTTCAAACGTTGCAGTTTCTCGGGTGTGATGGGAGAAGACATAGCGCAGAGGTGTATACAGTTCGCAAGGCAAAGCTGGAATGAGGTACCAGACGGAGCAAAGCGGGTCGCAAAGTGTAACCGTGACATTTCCATATACGGGTAGAAAGCTAAAGACCGGTCTACATCCTGTTCCCCTTTTACCGTGACGACACAACCCCCCCCCCTTACGTCACGGGGCGGAGCCCCCCCCCCCCCCGACGTCACGGGCGGAGCCCCCCCCTTGACGTAACCCCCCCCGATTTGGGTCATGTTCAAGGTCACCCCCCCCCCTTCGACCTCCCCCCTTCCGCTTCGGTGACGTCACTTTGCCTTTATAAGCGGGAGCAGTCCGCAGTCTCGTCGCAGTAGCTTGCCGCCCGCTGTTTGGATATACGTCCCAGTGGGTTGCACTCTGCTGCAGCGTAGGTCTGTTAAGTGTGCGTTGGGCCCGACGCGCAATTAAGAGATCCGCGCCCTTGCATGTTTAGTTAGTTTGTTTGAGCATGTTAGATAACGCTTGTAGTTTGCTGCTAGGTAATGTAGTTAGTCTAATATATGTATGTTAGTGTGTGGTATCGGTTTGAAGTGTTTTATTTACTAATAACATATGTACTCCCAGCCCTACAGGTCCCTCAACAACCTTGGTCAAAACTTGGGTTCGCAGCAGCCTGACGCCGGGTGTTTGGGTCTACGTCCCACCGGGTTTCAGTGATACTGTTGACCTTTGCAAAACCGACCTCGGCTGTTTTTGTAAAAGTAACGTTAACTGATTAATTTGTGTCTTTTACATAGTTGCTGGTAAAGTCTTTATTTTCAAAGTAATATATCTTGTTTCTCATCCTTTTCCTAACCCCCTGACAATAAGGTTCGGCCCTGAAAACCGGCCTTGTCAATAAGATCAATACGGCCATGCAAACCGGTTGACACCACCTATATCACCCATGAGAAACGTTTGTGAAATATAAAATCAGTCTCTTGTTTGTTGTCTTTTGTCCCCTTCCCCAATACAGAGCGGGGAATAGAGCAGTATGTTATGCTCTATTCCCCGCTTTGGCATTATGTCAGATGACCTTGACCTACTGACGGGACTTAGAAAAACTTTCGTTTGATCAAATATTGGAAGAAATATACTTTTAAAATAACCTTTCTCAATCACCTCCACTCCCACCACTTACATCTCCCCACCATTTACATCTCCCACCACTTACATTGGGTATAAAAGAGGTTCCCCATCACTGGTAAAACATTCTGCTGTTTGTGTTTAACCATGGCGCATATCAGGAAGCAGACCAAGCCTAAGAAGATGGTCGTAGCAAAACCAGCTATTGTGTCACCTACTACCTCTTCTACTGCTTCTTCATCATCTACACCAACTACTTCTGCACCGTCTCTACTCCGCCAGGTTTTATCTTCGCCAGCTTCTTCATCGCCTGCTTCTTCATCGCCTGCTTCTTCATCATCCGGAGCTGCGTCCATACTCCGCCAGGCATTACTGATGTCCTTTATAATCCCGGAAGAGTCGCAACCAAGGTCTCCATCTTCTCCACCACCAAGACCCAAGTCACCAACAAAATCATCTTTATCTTTCCCATCACCAAGGTCAAGGACAAGGTCTTCTTCGTCATCTTCTTCTTCGTCATCTTCGAGCTCGAGGTCCTCTTCTTCTTCATCTTCGAGCTCGGGATCATCATCACCGAGTTCAAGATCTTCAACACCCACTATACCGCAGATCATTTCTCCAATCATCACTCCACCTTCCACAAGTTTTCGTCCGTCAGTAATCTGCATAAATGATCAAACTCCTTCAGAGAAATTTAATGAATTAAAATCCTTGAGAAGGAAGTGCTTACTTCCTGCATAACAATGTAAATACAGTTTTAAAAAAGATGCAAGGAAAGGGGAACGTTGTGCTAAATCTTGTGTCTTAGATGAAGAATTATGCAGTTTTCATTTAAGACAAAAACACAAGGGTACCGTTTCTCTTTCCACACCACATCCAACAGTGAAACCAGCCAAAACTTGGATTAATAGGCTTTGTAAAAACAAACAATACTTCTTTGTCAAAATAATGGGTTTCTTAAAGGTCATGTTAAAATTTGGAGACCAACTCTATATTTTAAGATTACCTAAAGCCATGCGCCATCCCTACAAACCCACGAAAAAGCACTATCTAATCAGAGACAATTCAGGAACCACTGTGTGGAAAAAATTGTAATAACCTTTTTCCAAATTAAATCAAGTCTTTCTTTTTCCAAATAAAAAAAAGTGTGGACAACCTATTTACATTTTGTAGCATATGCTGCAGAGTGTAAATAGGTTGTCCACACTTTTTTTTTACAATGTTACAACGACCTTGACCTAGATAACGGACTTAGAAACATTCCGCTCTGTTTAAATTCCTTTTCAAACCAAAACATTGATCTGTTTACCAACCTTTTAGGTGGGGGTAAGCGGGTATATAAGCGTGGCGTCGTAGAACATATTCATTAGTCAGCTATGGAGACTCCAGCAGGTTCATCCAACTCATCAGCTACTGATATGGAAGTAATCGGGGAACGTAAAGCGAAATAACATAGAGAACGTTCGCAAAGAAACGAAAATAAAGTAAGAGAAGGATTCAAAAGATTACAAGTCGCTATACCATTTGCTAATCCTAGTGATTCTAGGATTTCAAAAATTCGACAGGCAATACAATATATTAAGTTTCTTCAAACACAGCTTCAAGAACCTTCTATAAAAGCTGAACTGCCTGAGGAACCGCTGCCCCCCTTAATCTTACAAAAAGAATTAGGGAACGTTTTTGTCGAACCTCCGACCCTTAAAAAAGAAGATGACTAAACTCGTTAAAACAATGAGAGGGGTTAAAAAAAACAAAGCGGGGAATAGATCAGTTTGTGGTCAAAGTGAGAATCACTTACTGCTCTGTTCCCCGTTTTGGCAATATGTTCAGACGACCTTGACCCACTAAAAAGACTTAGAATATTTGTGTATAGTATTGACTTACACTCCGTGTGGTAAAATAATGGAGGATATATATTTATTTCTTAACACGACATACCCCTTCCCTAACCCTTGTACTCCCACCACTAACCCCCACCATTTAAACGTAGTATAAAAGGGGTTCCCTATCACTGGTAAAATCATTCTGCTGAAAATGAGTACACCCGCTCTCCCTATCGCTGCAGCAACACTAGTAGTAAGCAGAAAGGTTGAAAATCACGATCAGTTAATTGTCTTAAGAAGATTACTGCACAAGTTTCTCGATTGGGAGGTTGGTTGTGATTTGTATATGTGGAAGCCTACGGCTCCAGTGTATAATAGTGAACAGGAAGCATGGAAAACAAGCTATAAAAACAATGTAAAGTTACTTAAGATGATTAGTATAATGGAAAGGTTACTCCGGCAGAAATGGATCATCAATACAACATTTTATATTAAACCAAACCATTGTTGAATCAATAAAAAGGAGAGAGATTAAAAACAGAGCGGGGAATAGATCAGTTTGAGGTCTAAGTGAGAACCACTTACTGCTCTATTCCCCGTTCTGGTGGTATGTTCAGACGACCTTGACCCACTTACAAGACTTGTCATTCAGCGACATCGTTGTTTGCTATAAAATGTACTTCCTACAATAATATCCTTGTCATTTACCCCCACCACGTAAACTTGGTATTTAAGCGACCGCATCGGAATATCCCCAGTAGTTAGCTATGGATTCCCAAGCAAGCACATCCAAAGAGTATAAAGATGAACTATCAGAGTTTTTGAAGTTCAACAATTGCTTGCGGAACCGAAGAGCCGAAAACGCATTAAGAACAAAAACATATAAGCTGACAATGCAAAAAGCCTACCGGAGATTATCAAGTAAAGTCCCGGGCGTTAAATCTACTACTAAAACAAAGGACATGATATATCGGGCAATAGAATACATAAAACATCTGCAGGAAATAGTTGCAGAAGTTCCTTCTGAAGAACCGGTCTCTGTTGAACCGATAGAATGCGTGTTCCTGGTGGAAGATAGGTTGGCGAAACATCATTTTCTTGAGGAAGAACCGTCAGCCTACAAACAAATCTTCTTCATGGATGAAGACCAGGATTAATAACTGGGTTAACAAAATTAAAGACGTCTGGAATACAAAGCGGGGAATAGATCAGTTTGTGGTCCAAGTGAGAATCACTTACTGCTCTATTCCCCGTTTTGGTAACATGTTCAAACGACCTTGACCCACTTCAGGACTTGGAAACAACTTTGTTTAATACTAAATATATATTTAACAACAATATCCCCTCCCCAACACTCCCCCCCTCTAAATATTGTGGTATAAAAGGCGAGTTTGTATCAATGGTTGAATCAGTCTAGTCATAGCACCAAGAGACATCATCTTTCCTCATCCACGAGAGGTAATTCTAATGTTAAAAAACATTATGTTAGAAGATGAAGATGAAAATGAAGATGCGGTGTTGGAAGATGAAGAAGTTGATTCCGTAGAGATGGAATCCGTGAGTTGGATGGAACAATTGGAGATGATGAGGATATCTCTAGTGTAGCGGATGACGTGGAGGAAAACTCGAATTCGGACGATGTGGAGTGTTACCAACAGTCACTCTGTTTGGAACACATGGAGGCAACTCCGAGTGGTAGTAGGACCCTTTTTGAGGGTACCTACGTCACTAGCTTTCTCCCCCGTCGCTTATTTCGGTTTGATGAGTCGGATTTGTCAGATGAGTCTGATTAGTTTTCTTCGTTAACCTTCCAACTACAAATACAGAGCGGGGAATAGATCAGTTTGTAGTCAAAGTGAGAACTACTCTACTTACTGCTCTATTCCCCGTTCTGGAAATATCTTCAGATGACCTTGACCTATATCAGGACTTGGAAACAACTTCTTTTGATACAATAATTATTACTAAATCAAACATATGCTCCAAGAGGGGGGTACTCTAATGGTGGGGGTAAGCAGGTATTTAAGCATGCACTTTGGAATACACGTATTAGTCAGCTATGGATTCGCAAGCAAGCACATCCAAATCCAGATCTGTCTACAATCAGAGAAACGCTGAACACTCAAAGAAATGGAGAGTGAATATTAACACTGGATATGAGAGATTACAAAGTGTAATCCCATTCGCCAATCCTCGAGATGCAAAAATAACCGTTTTATATAAGGCCATGGAATATATCAAAAGTTTACAGTTAAAACTCCAAGAACCGCTGTCAGCTCCCTCAATCGATCAAAAACTGTTGGAATCATGTCCTCTGACTGAAGATGACTTGGCGGTTCAACATTTCTTTGCTGAAGAACCCTCATACAAACAACATTTTGAAGATCAGGATAATTAAAAGAAAACTTAAAGATCTGTTAAATAATACAAAGCGGGGAATAGATCAATTTGTGGTCCAAGTGAGAATCACTTACTGCTCTATTCCCCGTTTTGGCAACATGTTCAAACGACCTTGACCCACTTTGGGGGCTTGAAAACATCTTGGTTTGATGGAAAATGTACTTCCTGCGTAAAATTTGGTATTTCTTCACTAACACATATACTCCGGCATGTATACCCCCCACCACTGTTCTTTTTCAGGTATAAATAGAGGTGCATTTTGGAGTGTTATTAGTAGCTGGTTAGCCTTTGAGGAAGACACAGTTATAATATGTATCGGTGCGATATTTGTAAAGCCTCATTTAGAGATGATTGGCTTTTAGCCATTCATAAAGAACTAAAACATAATCCCAACACAAATACAAAAGAAGAACAAAATGAACAAGAATTAGATTCAATCGACCATCAATTAGCACAACATCAATTTGCAAACCTAAATCAAAAAGAACAAAATGAAGTTTTAAGACCGAGTGTCATCCATTATGCACACTCAACGCCATCAACATCGACTTCTACGCCTGCTATGTCTACACTTCATCATCCTTCAACATCAACACCATCGACTTCTATGCCTGCTATGTCTACACTTCACCATCCTTCAACATCAACACCATCACTATCGACTTCAACGCCTGCTATGTCTACACTTCACCGTCCTTCAACATCAACAGCTGCTATGTCTACTCTTCACCGACCCTCAACATCAAAAGCAGTAGATGTGGAACTACACGCTCAAGCACTACCTGGTAAGGTAGTAACACATTTTAAAATTGACAACGTAAAATTACAACTTGAAAACTTTTTACATAACGCCAAAGAATTAGTAACCAAAACACTAAAGAATGAACAAAAAAGATTAAATTTTATCAAATTTGGACTGTTGCTAGATGCCATATTCACTAACATTCAAAACGAAACATCACCAAGAGGTTTCATGACAAAAAACCGAACCATCATGGCTGCGTCAGATATTGAAAAGATCGTATCAGAATGTCTTGAGGAACTTTTTACGAAACTACAAGAGCATGAAGGAAGTGGATCTGGATGGACTTTATTAAGTATAACAAGTCTGGATGTTAGAGTTCATAAACACGGTTATGGAATGAGAGGAAGTAGCTATATCCCTCTACCTCAAAAAATTATGAATACCAAATCCTGTATTAACGTGCAAAATGAAAATAATGAATGTTTTAAATATGTTATGTTGGCCAAATATGTAAAAAACAATCCGGAAAGACCAAGTCAAGCATATGAAGAAGTTCAACACAAGTATAATTTCCAGGGAATGACTTACCCTGTTAAAATTACTGATATATCGAAATTTGAAAAACAAAACCCTTCAGCTTCTGTCAACATTTTTGGCTTGGATTCGTCTAAAAATGTGTACCCCTTGCGCATAACACCTATTGAGCGCAGAGATCATACGGATTTGCTATTAATCACTAAAGGGGATATATCCCACTATGTCTACATTACAAATTTTGAAGCTCTTGTTTCTAAACAATTATCTAAGCATGAAAAAAAGATTACAATTTGTAAAAGATGTTTTGTCATACAAACAAAGAATTGAGACGGGGAGGATCAGAATGGTTAGTAGAACATCAAAGGTTATGTAGTGGAAACTATGAGGTAAGAATTAAATTGCCACATCCCAGCAGAGCGCAGATAAGATTTGACAAAGTAAATCAACAATACCCTGTTCCATTTGTTTACGCGGAATTCGAAGCATCTTTACTTCCTATTGAACAACAAGAAGAGGATATCACAAAAAGAAGCAAATATCAAAAACATGCACCAAATAGTTATTGTATACTAACAAAATCCACGCTGTCTGAAGAACATCTTCAAGAATTTGGACTATCATCTGCTCCGAAGATTTATCGTGGTGAACAAGCAGCGAAACACTTTGTAGATGAGTTGTATTACATTTCCTCTAAGGTGGAAGAAATCTACAAAATTAAAATAACGATGCAACCTATGGATGAACACCAACTTCAACATCACAATTTGGCAACAACATGTTATCTGTGTAATAACCTATTTACACCAGATAACGTTAAAGTGTGTGATCACGACCATCTTACAGGAGCCTACAGAGGTGCAGCCTGTAACGCTTGCAACTTAAATTACAAAGTACCATCTTTTATACCCGTTGTTCTACATAACCTTAGCGGATATGACTCTCATTTCATAATCCCGGAGTTAGGAAGAGATGATGGAGCAATAGATGTTTTGGCAACAACAATGGAAACATTTATAAGTTTCTCTAAAAAGGTTGGCAAAATAAAACTTAGATTTATTGATTGTTTCGATTTATGCCTTCTAGCCTAATGAAATTAACTGATAATTTAAAAAGAGAAGATCTGATAGAAACAAGCAAAATTGTAGCCAGTAGTAAAATGGATCTGGTTCTTCGAAAAGGAGTCTTCCCCTACGATTACATCGATGGACTTCATAGATTTAATGAAACATCACTTCCTCCACCAGAACAATTTAACAACAAACTTAATGATTCAGAGATTTCACTTGAAGACTATCAAGACGCATGTCGAGTATGGAACGAGTTGGATATGAAGACTTTAGGAGAATACTCAGACTTTTATGTAAAACTTGACGTGACTCTTCTCTGCGATGTTATGGAAGAATTCCGAAGAACCTGTTTTGCAGCATACGGTTTAGACCCTCTACATTCATATACATCTCCAGGACTAGCTTGGCAAGCAATGCTGAAAGAAACAAAATGCAAAATCCAGCTGTTAACAGATATAGATATGGTTTTAATGGTTGAGTCGGGTGTTAGAGGTGGATTAACTCAAAGCGTGACGAGACATGTTAAAGCCAACAACAAATATCTACCTGACCATGATCAAGAGAAACCTTCAACGTACTTGGGATATTTCGACGCGAATAATCTGTATGGATGGGCCAAGTCGAACCCACTTCCATTTGACAACTTTAAATGGGTTGATCCCGACTGTATTGGCGATATTTCACAAATTCCAAAACAAGGAGATATCGGATATATTTTGGATTGCGACTTTGAATATCCAGAACATTTACACGATCTTCATTATGACCTTCCACTCCTTGCAAGAACAGAAATTTAACCAACTGGAAAACACCCCAAATTAATGATGACCCTTAACAATAAACAACGATACGTAGCTCACTATTGGGTTGTTCAACAAGCTATCGAATTAGGTTTACGTCTTACTCAAATTAATAGAGCTGTGGAATTTTCCCAATCGTGCTGGTTGAAACCGTACATAGACTCGAATACTTCCAGAAGAGCAGCCGCTACATCAGCCTTTCAAAAAGACTTTTTTAAATTGATGAACAATGCGATATTCGGTAAAACATTGGAAAACAAAAGAAGACATAAAAATGTTAAACTTGTTACAGATCCGAACAAACTACAAAAACTCGTACAACAGCCAAACTTTGGAACATCTATAATTATTAACGAAAATCTTGTAGCTGTATCTATGAAGAAAACAAGTGTGAAGATGGATCGTCCTTTGTATATAGGTATGACAATCCTGGATATCTCCAAGACTCATATGTACGATTTTCATTACAAAAAGATGGTCACCTTTTATGGACGAGAAAACATCGGCATCTCCTACATGGATACAGACGCTTTTATATATTGGATAATTACTAACGATATGTATGAAGACCTTCGGACATTTGATTACAAAAACGACTTTGACTTTTCCGACTATCCAAAAGATCATCCAAACTACGACAATGACAGAAACAAAAAAGTGCTTGGCAAATTTAAAGATGAAGCCAATGGTGTTATACTTCAAGAAATTGTTGCACTAATGTCAAAATTATATTCTTTACAACTAAATGAAAACCAAGTCATTAAGAAAGCTAAAGGAGTAAAAAGTTTGTATTTAAAGAAGAATGTGCATTTTAATCACTATAAGAAATGTTTATTTGAAGATCAAGATATAACAGCAAAATTCAACACAATCAGAAGTTTCAACCATCAGCTGTACAGCGTGACGGAAGTAAAAAAAGGTCTCTCTTCAAATGATGATAAACGACACATCCTTGCAGACAACATCCACACTCTACCATTCGGCCACTATTGCCTCAACCCTATTGACGAGTAACCATTTCATCGTCCTACATCCCTTTTACTTTTCCTCTCCGTATAAAAGGGGGAACACAGCAGTATTTTGCTGTGTTCCCCCTTTTATACATTAGTTTAGAATGACCTTGACCTATATAAGCAGATTTATACAAAAGAATATTTAATATCATATCAGCTGTCTTCGTGAAACCATCATGTCAGACCTGAAGGAGAAGATTATTAATGAACTACACAAACCTGCAAGAATAAAGTTTCCAAGAAGAAATACTGTTATAAAAGGGATAAATGATCTATATCAAGCGGATTTAATTGAAATGCGACCGCATAGCAGAATAAACAAAGAATTTAAATATATACTTACAATTATTAATTGTTTTACAAAAGTTGCAGACGCTTTGCCTCTAAAAGACAAGACTGGTAAAAGCGTAACAGAAGCCATGGAAATAGCCATAAAAAGAGATAAAAACAAAATTAAACATTTACAAACTGATGATGGAACAGAATACTTTAATACAAACTTTGCACAGTTAATGAATAAATATAAAATAAATCATTATTCTACAAATTCAGAGAAAAAAGCAGCTATTGTAGAAAGATTCAATAGAACCTTAAAAGGAGCACTGTATAAACAATTTTCAAAAAGAGGTTCTTACGTATGGTATGATGTTTTACCACAATTAATAAATGATTATAACAACAGGTTTCATAGAACTATCGGTATGAAACCTAACAAAGTAAATAGAAGAAATGCAAAAGATGTATTAAAACGCATAAAGAAAAATACAAAGCCTAAAGTAGAAAAAATGCAGCCAAGAAAATTTAATGTAAGTGATAAAGTACGGATTAGTAAATATAAGGGAGTGTTTACCAAGAAATACCTTCCCAAATGGACGAATGAAGTTTTTACAGTGTATAAAGTGCAACAGACTGTACCTTAAACGTATATCTTAAAAGATAACAAAGGAGATTTGTTGCATGGTGCATTTTATGGACATGAAATGTTAAAGTCAACAGTAGGTGATGTATATCTGGTTGAAAAAGTGTTACAAAGAAAAAAGGACGCAGTTAAAGTGCGGTGGTTAGGGTTTAACAAAACTGAGGATTCATGGATACCTATAAAGGACTTGGTTTAATGCAAGCAACTCATTTCATCGTTAACCTTTGAGCAGGATGGAGATTATTCACCATAAAGATCGATTCAATATTAATAACATAGATGATTTAACTGTGGATAACGTACAAATCAACAATGGTAAACACGGTAGTTTACTTCCAAACACTGTTCGATGTATAGTAAGTGGTCCCTCAAACTGTGGAAAGACCAATGTTGTCTTTAATTTGATCACTAATCCGCAGGGATTAAGGTTTAATAACCTATATATTTTTTCAAAGTCTCTACATCAACCAAAGTATAAATTGCTGGATAAAATCCTATCTGATGTGACTGATGTTAATTTTTACAAATTTAACGCTAGTGATAGCATTATGCAACCAAACGAAGCGAAACCGTATTCTGTATTTATATTTGACGATGTATCTTGTGAAAATCAGGATACTATTAGAAACTACTTTGCCATGGGAAGACATAATAACATCGACAGAATATATATATAGGACAAACTTATAGCAAAATCCCAAAACAACTTATCAGAGATAATGCAAATATTCTAATTGTATTCAAACAAGATGATACTAACCTAAAACATATATATAGCGATCATGTGAATGCGGATATGCCATTTGAAAAGTTTAAAGAGCTTTGCGGAAAAGCATGGGCGGAAAAGTATGGATTTTTGGTTATTATGAAAGATCAAGCTATAAAAGATGGTCGTTATAGAATAGGTTTTGATAAATTCGTTTTAATACACTGATTAGCGGTATTACTGTACAAGTCGTCAAGGTGTGAAGATGGTTAACCAGGAAAAGCCATTAAAGGAAATAAAATCACTTAGTGATTTTATTAGACAAAAAAACAGAGCTTTAAAATCAGGTATAAATGAAAGAGAGCAATTTTTAGAAACAAAATTCAAACCTGTTACTGAACCTTTAAAGCGATTAGCACAAAATATGGAAAAACCTTCAATTCGCTTCGAAGGAGACAAAATGCTACCAATTTCCAAATATGAAGAAAAATTTCAAAATGATGAAAGTTTTGGCCAGTTACAAACATCTGAAGAAAGCGACGAGTATGAAGAAAGCGGGGATATAGAGGATTTAAAGGAAAAGGACATTGCAGAAGATACAAGTACAGAAGATACAAGTGTAGAAGATACAAGAGCAGAAGAAGAGGATATTAACCCATCCAACTTAAGCAAATTAGGCACGGATATTATGTTTAAAGGAACACTTGGAAGAACATATACGTTAAAAATGTTACACGCCGCACATGCTAATCGAAATTATCATACCTATGGAGCTAGAATAGAGGATAAAGGATTAATGATTGGAGATAGCAAGTTAGATATAAACGAAAATGATGATATAGTTATTGGAGATAAGAAATATAAAGGTACAAAAGGTTTGTTTGAACTCATCTTTAAAAATAATCCTGGTAAATACACTAAAAGGGATTTACAATTGTTTAAAAATATATTAGAGTATACAAATGCACATAGAAAAAAGTATTCCAAAGGTCTATCTATTCATAGAAATCGGTCAATAAAATATACAAGTATTATATCCAGTCTTTTCCCCTCGAAATCAAAAAAGCTCCAATTAAAAGAAGAGCTTTATCTTCTGCTGAATTAAATGTTTTGCATAAAAAGAGAAAAACAACTGATCCTACCACATCTGGAAAGGGATTATTGAAAAACTTGTATAAAACTAATATAATATATTACAACGATATAAATAAGTTAGTTGATCGAATGAGGTTATTACATGAAGCTATGGAAGCCGGGCACACTGGTTTAGAAAACGAATGGGTAGCTTTGGTTGATGAACTGCGAAAACAAGGAATAATTGATCAGTAGACGTATATATATAAGAACCTAAACGATAGCGATTCAGTTACATCATGAGTGTGGACAAGTTTGGACGGTATTCCGAGTTTGGAGTAAAATCTGGATATAGTGAAAAAAGAGCTGGGTTTCCGTTAACACCTGACAGCAACTATAATTTTGAAGGAAAAGTAATTCAAAATGTTGGTGATCCGCTTATGTCGTCTGATGCGGTTACAGTACAGTACATGAAAAAAAGAACCCCAACTGTATACGAAGATCATTGGGGGGTTTCCGGTAAAAGGTTAAGTGATATACAATATCCCATTTATGATGGTGAAGCAGTAAATTTAGCTACTCTAAAATTGTTAACGATTTACAAAAGGAATAAGACTGATACAAGCTATGATGTAAAAAAATTAAAATTATCAAATGTAGGTGATTGTGAGCAGGATGGAGACGCTGTAAATAAGAAAATGTTTGATATTGTACACAAGAAATGGACTACGGAATATGAAAAACATTTGGAAAGGTTTGGTGCAGCTCTATTCCATTATATCCATCGGGCTTCAGGAAGAGATGCAGCTTCAGATGTTGACAGTCACAATTATTTAGACTGGAAAAATATACACAATCCAGAGAAACCTAATCAACGAGATAAACCGTCTGAGCCTTATAAGTCAAGACATTAGGAAAGGAGGATAAAGTGAATGTGATTAATGAACCAACAGAAAACAATGAAGATTACATAAGAGAAAAAAGAATTTAAAATACCCATGATAAGGGATAAAGCATCAGTCATATTCGAGAGACGATACAGAGAGGATGATGGAATCCAATATTACTGCGTGGAGTTTAATATCTCAAGAGCCGAGATTTCCCCAAGGAATGTTGACAGATGGATTTGTTCAACGGTTTGATAGATATATGGATTGGGAACAACTTTCCATACACTACCTCTTTACAATGACTATGTTAAGAATTTATTTTCACAGAGTTAACTGGATCCATATTTTACAAAGACAACAGTTTTCAGAAGACTTCCTCGTAGAGATGACATCAAATTTTAATAACTGTTGGGAAGTAATAAGTAAATATCAAAATCTCTCTGAGAATTACATTGACAATTTTAAAGATAAACTAGACTGGGATGTGTTATTCAATTACCAACGATTAAGTGGCAAGTTTCTAAGGGAACATGACAACTATTTAAAGCTTATTCATTTTACCGAAGACAACGATACCATCACCAGCGGAGAAACATCTGGAACATCTTCAATTACACCTTATTTCTATTTTTACTACTTTTATTTAATATGTCTACATTTAATTAATAAATCCATTTCTATATAATAAATGGATTTTAAACAGTATATAATACAAGAAACCAAAACTGATATTACATTCATTGTAAAACATTTATAGAGTGCACCTACTGATTGTAGGTTTTGCTGTAAATAGTCATGTCGAGGGTTAAACGCATCAGTCATAATCGAGAGAGATTACAGAGAGGAAGGGGAATAGCATCAACAGCATTTTCTCTATTGAGTAAACCGGTTGGAGCTATAGTTAACAAGGCGATTGATTTATTACCTGTGGAATTACATTTACCTGGAGGATATCAATATTGTGGTCCTGGAACCAAATTAGAGAAACGTCTTGCTAGAGGAGATCCTGGAATAAATAAGCTCGATCAGGCTTGTAAACAGCACGATATAGCGTATTCCAAATTTGGTGATACTAAAATTAGATCAATAGCGGATAAAGCACTTGCTGAGAAAGCTTGGCAAAGAGTAAAATCTAGTGACGCGAGTATTGGTGAAAAAGCAGCGTCTTTAGCAGTAACAGCAGCAATGAAAGCAAAAACTACGTTTGGAGGAGGAAAGAGAAGAAGGCGTGGGAAAAAACCCGCTAAGAAACAAGGAGGTAATATCAGAAGAAAACTACAATCTAACAGTGGTAAAGCTAAAAAGAAACCAACAATATGGTCAATGATAAAAAAGGGAGGAGGATTATACCTAAGACCGTATCGTGTGTATTAAATAAGAAAGAGCAATTAATAATTAAAAACAAAGAACTGACCAATGAAGAACTGATTACATATGCTTCTTGTTTGAAAATCCCATTTTTTAGAGGAGTATTTATGAAAGATGAATTACCGGTTAAAATGTGGAAAAATGAGACTGGTATTGTAAATTTGGATAATAGTGAAGGATTAGGCACTCATTGGGTGTGTTACAAGAAACTTGGTAAAACCATTTATTATTTCGACAGTTTTGGAGACCTTCCACCACCGAAAGAACTTCAACAATACTTTCGTGCGGCAGAAAATGTTTTTTACAATCATACAAGAAAACAACCTGATGATACATCCATTTGCGGTCATTTATGTTTAGACTTTTTAGCTAAAAGTGTTAGTCAACTTTAAGATGTCTTCGTATACAGTGTCATTAACCGGTAACTCATGTACTTTGCGCAGTATTCTGTTTCCAGCGCTACGTTTGCAAAAAGGAAGACTATGGGAAGCCGCATTATTGGATTTAACAACATATAACTCTATTCCAAACGTTAGTGAAGGAATTAATAACAAAATACATTATTACAAGACAATAGATGATAAAGGAAAGTATTCAGCTTTGGAAGAATTCAGTTTACCAACAGGAGCTTATGAAATTGATAATATAAATGAAGTTATACAAAAACATATGGGAAAAGAAAATATAACGATAAAAGGCAATAACAATACAATGAAAGCCGAAATTACGTCTAAGTATTATATTGATTTTAGTCAAGAACATTCAATTGGTAGTTTATTGGGGTTTTCTAAGGAAACAAAAGTATTAGAACCTAATAAAACTCATTCTGGGAATAAAACTGTGACGATCATCAAAGTTAATAGCATAGACATTACATGTAACATTATACAAAGATCCTACAGAGATGGAGAAAATCGTCATATATTACACACATTCTACCCATCAGTTGCACCAGGTTTCAAGATAGTAGAAAAGCCTCAAAACCTTGTGTACCTACCGTTAAACACCAGTTTCATTTCAGACATCGTGCTGAACATAGTGGATAAAGACGGAAACCTTATTGACTTTAGAGGAGAAGCTATTACTGTATGAATACATATAAAATCATCCGCTTAGACAATGGGGTTATCATTTAAAAAGAGAGAGCCAACCAGCAAAGAGGTCAGTAGCTTATCAGCTGTAGAAGTATTAACAAGTGACAACATTCGTTTTCTAGAAGAAATTGGATTAAAGGTCATTAACAATGGATATACTGGATATAGCGCAGGGTCCAACATTCGACGAGACCTTATGGGAAAAGGAATATCACACGCACAACCCTTACGCTTCGTCCAAATTAAACAATAACGATGAAATTAGGATTCCTATACAACAACAAGACATTTATACTCTTCCATGCGAAAGTTATTTATATATTGAAGGAAAAGTAACAAAAACTGATGGTACTGCTGGAACCACTGTTCCGTACATAAATAATCCTATGGCATTTTTATTTGACGAGATTAGATATGAAATTTCAGGAGTTACAGTCGATTCAACAAAAAAGGTTGGAATTTCCAGTACATTGAAAGGATTAGCGTCTTTAACACCAAATGAGAAGAATCTGTTAGCTGTTGCAGGATGGGTTGCACCAGACAAAAGTACAATCGCTCCTGACTCTTCGGGAAACTTTGATTTCTACGTACCTTTAAGATTACTCCTAGGATTTGCTGAAGACTACAGAAGAATAATAATAAATGTAAAACAAGAACTAGTTTTATTAAGATCATCAAACGATGATGATATTATTAAAGCAGCTGCTGGAACAACTGATGCCAATTTAGACTGGAAATTAACATTAGACAAGATTGTTTGGAGAGTACCACATGTGCGACTAAATGATGAACACAGGATTACATTATTAAGAAAGTTAAAATCAGATCGAGACATTGTAATGCCATTCAGAAGCTGGGAGTTTCATGAATACCCCGTTTTACATACAACACAACGGCATACATGGACTGTAAAAACTTCTACTCATTTGGAAAAAGCGAGATATGTAATATTTGGATTACAAACGAAGAAGAAAAGTATAATAACTGAAAATGCTGGTGAATTTTACCATTGTAAATTAACAAAGTGTAAAGTGTTCCTAAATTCACAATTCTTTCCCTACGACAACTTTAATATTTCTTTTGATAAAAAAAGATACAGTGTTTTATACGACATGTACGCTAGGTTCCAAAATTCATATTACGGCAAAACAAATACACCTCTACTATCTCCCGTACAGTTTGAATCGAAAGCTCCGATTGTTGTAATTGATTGTTCCAAACAAAATGAATCTGTAAAATCGTCTAGTGTTGATATAAAAATAGAAATGGAATTTCAAGAAAACGTACCTGCAAATACATCTGCGTATTGTTTAATTTTGCACGATAAAATTGTAACATACACACCGTTGACCGGTATTGTAAAGACAGTATTGTAAAACATTGTACCACCACCGGCACCGCCACTGTCGCTAACCTATAAATAGCGGAGCAACAATGCAGGTCTTCAGTTGATCGTCTATCGGCGCATGGGTAACATCTTCTACAAAATGAGTTCTCCATCTGTTGTACAAGGTGATGCAGAGGTAGCACCGTTATTGGAACGTGATAATACTAGTGAAGCAGAAATCATCAAGGAAAGAACTGCATTTTTAAAGTTTGGTAAAAGAGATAGAGAGGAGTAAATTAATGCAGACCCATCAAAGGTAGTACCAAAGAAGAAGAAGAAAGTTGAAGAAAATATTCCTCCTCACATTTTAACTGAAGTTTTTCTGCGAATCTTTTACCCCATCTCAGCATGCATCAGTAAAAGTGTATCAGTTGGATTGGTGAAATCATTGGATTATTCCCCTACAGTAATACTACACCATGGAATAAAAAAGGTTTTATTTTCGCAAAATGCTTGGGAGTCATTTTTGAAACATGTACATTTAATAGAATGTTATTTAACTAACAGTTTGTGTGGAAGGAAAACACATATTCGACTTTTGGATTGTGACAATGAAATCGATATTGTTAAACTTCGCGGACAACTACAAGTGCGAATTAGAGACTTGACTCAACATGAAAATAAGATTCTATTGTCACGTGAAGAATTCTACGTTTTAAACTACGCAACAGAACCTATTACAAGGTACATGAGACAGTTGGTATTTGCAAGCGCTATTATTAAAGAATATTTGGTCAATACTTTGGAAAAACAACCTGATAGCACCATCGTGTACGGACCTGTGGATACATCTATTTTTAATAGAATACCTCATGAAGTTTGCATGTGGAGAAAGTTAAAGGATTTTGAACCACTTGTAGAAATCGCTACAGAAGCTACAGAAGAAACAACACAGGAAGAAGAAACGGAGAAACAAGAAGAAGAAGAAGAAAACGAAACACAAGAAGAAGAAGTTAAAAAAGACTAAAGTTTGACTTAGTAAAGAAGAACACACGTGGGGTAGGCCTATTGGGGACGGTGCCCACGTTAAATATACACCAACGCGCCTGCAACTGTACGGCCTGGTATTTAACCTACCGTGGTGTGGAAAACAGTTTAGTTGATCGCTAGGTGCCATGATGAGCGGAGGGGATGAAGAAGTGAGTGTAAAGCCTTGTGTAATAGAATTTCAAGCATTTAGAAATAATGATGATAGGTTTATTATCAAGGAATTAGTAATTTTAGACTTGCTTACATTTGTAGCCTACCCATTCACGTTTGAAGCTCCTTTTTCTTTTAACAAACTTAACACCAAAGCGAAAAGTACAAACAAATGGATAACAAATTACTTTCATCACATACATTGGAATGAAGGATTTATAAGCTACAGTAATCTGCACAGTATTATGTTTAACTTTTGCAAACAATATTCACATATATACACAAGAGGATTAGAAAAAAAGAACTGGATACAAAAGTACACGCACGGTAATGTTTTCGATATAACTATCAGTAAGGACTTTAACATTAATCTCGGTAATATTTGTGTCGCTGCAAAAGATCTTAAACACGGTCAAACAAACTGTGCATTGTACAACGCATATCGTTTGGCTGCTTACTTGAAACAAACGCAGGAATGTGGTGGGGGTAGTGGAGAACAGAAATGTGGTGGGGGTAGCGGGGCCTATAAATACGAGGAGACAGCACCGCTCCAGCACGAGTATTATTCGAGACTCCGAAGAGGCAACATCACAGAAGACACCACCACTGACGAAGATGGCATCACAACAATATCTACAAACATTGGTTGATCAATTCAACATTCACTCAAAATCGAACCTTCTGCTAACTAAAAAATGTTCAGAACTAAAAGAACAAAGACATTACATTATTCATAGCATCAAGAAAGTGGAAACCACACATGGAGAAGCAATTCTAGTATCATTGTGCGAAGGACCTATGACTCCAGGAGATGAGCCGAAGTTTCAAGTATTTCTTCCAAAACGATTTGTTCAACTGCTACAAAATGAAGACTTGCGAGATATTCAACCGGGGACGTTGTATTTGGTATCACACGGTGTAAGTGGCAACAACTCGACGGAACTCACTCTGCACATCATGCATCATTGTACATAATGTCTCTATTTGTTTTTCTCTGTTTGTATCTCTAGTCATCAATGTTAGACTTAAGCTTATTGTATTGTAAAATGTTTGTTTAATAAAGAAAAAAGAAAAAAAAAGAAAAAAAAAAACAGCAACATAGCAGTATATTATTTTATATACTGCTGTGTTGCTTTTTTTAAATTCAAACGGATGACCTTGAACTTTCATTCAGGGTTAACTTATGAAGAGGTATAAAAGAGAGAGAGCAGTGAAGTTAGTCTCAGTCTTGTCCAACACACGCTGCAGCTAACATGTCGGTGCCACCGATGAACAATTTATCATTCGATAACAATTTGAAGACATATTGTTGCGAGTTACAATGTTTTCAAATACCAGGCGATCAAGTTGACGGGAAAGCTTGTCGTAAGTGCAGGTGTTTCAGCTATTGCATATGTAGATGTAAAACATATCAAATGAACCGACAAGATAAAATACAAGAATTACGGTATCGGCTTGCATTACTTTGGCGGCGAATGGAGTAGCAACCATCTGCCGCGCACTTGCCACCTGTCGCCTACCATCTGCCGCCTACCATCTGCCGCCTGCCATCTGCCGTCCGCCATCTGCTCCGCCCCACCACACTTTTACCCCCACCATTTAGTACGATTACAACGCTAGCTTGTGAATAGCCAGTACACCTCATGCTCTCGACCGGTGAACATCGAGCTGCTCGTCCCGACTGTGTGTTCCCTGCGGTCACATAAATAGGCAAGGAACACACAGTCGGGATGGGCCGATTGGACAAACAAGCGCAGCACTTGAAAACTGCGTCTGTCGGCCGCGACTCCGGATCAACAACATCGATGACGACAAACATCGGGGAACTATTGTAAACATAAATTATTGTAAACATAACTTATTGTAAATAAAAAGAAATGTAAACATTAAAGTAATAAATGAAATAGTACCACCTCGCACTCGTATCATTCGATTGCTTCATTCGATTGTTTTCATTCGATATTTTATCGAATGACGACTATCGAATCACAATCGGATTTTACGCGTGCGATGTAGTACTTTTTTAAAACACCCTCCCCGTGACCTTGAACTTTAACCTTTCCCTCATTACGTCACAAAACCGCCTACGTCACTGGCTGAGGCTCAGATGACGTGTTTAATGACTCAGCGCTTCCGGTCACGTGACCGGAAGCTGTCAATCACTTGGCCCAGAACCGGCAAACCCACACTACTTGCATGACGAACAAATTTCTTGTTCAATTTAATAGAACAATCATTATAAGTCATATATTGGAAGTCCTAGTTTCATCTTTAATTCTAGGTGTTTAATGCTATTTTTAGTATATTTTCAAATTAAACTTTCAAAGATGTATAAGGATGTCTGTTTGAATTTAACTGAAAATCACGTAACGATATAGACAATTAGTCTGGTTTAATCAAACACCACCGACAACAGTGCACATTGCAGATTCAGTTAGTATAATCACATTCAAGACGCGTCTCCCCTGTCGTCTTCAGCTTGCGGTGAATAGGCCTACCATCAAAGATTCGGGAAGCACTCGTTCTGTTCCAATAATCGCTAAAATTACAGACTCATTTTATTGTGATACTTTGTTCCTTTATAACACAATAGTCTAGAATGAATTCTATTGTTTGGAGGTTTGAACAACATAAAATACTTTACGCTACGTAGATTTACCAGGGAATAAACAGTATTAATGGTGTTGTAGTTATGGTTTTAGGTTTAAATGAATGATGGTACGTGTAATAATACTCTAAATATTATATTCATGAATACTGCTGTGTATTTAGACACCAAAATCCTACAAGAAAATTAACTAAATTATCATTATAGTTTGATTTAAAACTAATCATTCTGAGTCTTTGAGTAATTGTGGCCATTTGTTTGATTTTAATCAAACATAAAACTTTAGAATCATATGAGTTACTACTGCATAATCAGAAGTGTGTCTGTAGAATAAGTTTAGGTAATCAGTTTAGTACTCAATAACAATAACGTATAGTTGTTAAAAATTCTCTGTGAAATTTTATAATCATTGGCATTATAGATATTGAAATATTAAACAGTTTAAACATAAAATACTGAATATTTAAAAGGATTTCCCACACATGTATAGCTTTATGAGGAAAGGATTTTAAATGTATTTATATTTTCCTTTCTATAAAAATAGTAAACTAATATAAGGATTGAATTAATTTTATATTCAATGAAATAGTTTTAAATTTTGTCGGACAGAGGGTACAAAATGTATTCTGAGCTACAATTACAGTAGGAGTCCCGAGAGATGGGTCCTAACATGGGGGCTTATGGGCTTAAAATCTGGCTTCTGATTGGTCTAATTAGGTCACGTGATTCAAGATGGCGGCGCCCATGGTGGCGTTCCCGCCAAATTTGCGCGCCAACAAAAATTGGCGCCAAACCTAACCTCACTTTTCTTCCCTCCAGATTTTCCCTCCAAAGTGTTACCAACTTAGCAGAGCTAATGTAACATACATAATTATATGTATAATTATATGTACCATATATAACGCTACAGTGTATAATCATATATGTACCATAATAATATACCATCACCTAATTATATGTACCATACATAATTAAATATACCGTATATAACGCTACAGTGTATAATCATAAATATATATATATATATATGTACCATATATAACGCCACAGAGTATAATCATATATATATATATATATATATGTACCATAATAGTGTATAATATACCATCACCAGAAAGGTAAGTGAAATAATACTCTGTTAACAACTCAGTTTAGTTAATACAGAGAAACTCAATACACATTACCTTGGGCCGTGCGCTCGCGTGCCATGATTGCCTAACCACGGCACGTCCTGAGCGGTTACACCTACTGCGAGCGGTAACCGCTGCACGTACAACGAGCGTCTTTGAGTCCGTGACACACCGCTCGTCCTGAATAGCCAATGAGGCAGTGAAACATGCATAATAAATACTCTGATGTCCAGTCTACATTCATGTCCGGTGATGTGTGCAGTGCTCACTCCGCTTCTATGCACAGGGTGAGTAAAAATCAAATTCATTTCAAATAAACTATATTTATTTATTTAAAACCAATTAAATACTTGATTCATTACTGATTCAAAGAAAACAATTTTACAGTAGAAACAATATTAATACAGAATGATTTTTCATCTTCACTTGTTAAATAATAATTACATCTTTTTAAAATTTACCAATTCTGATAACAAAAATAAAACGACTCTACTTGTTGACTTATTATTGTACAAAATCAACTTCAAATAAAATGTTCTTACTTTAAGTTTAAACAAAATAATTACTCTTTTAAATACTATTTTAAATCAATCAACCACAAATAACTCAAAACATGCACTTCTTTAAAAACTTTATAGCTTAAAAACAATTACAGTTAAGACAGTTTCAATATTATCTCAAAAAACAGTGACTTTAAAAACATTTACTTTACAAAATAATTACCTTTCAAAAAATCCTAAGTCTACTTATTATCCTACATTTCCCGAACATTACGCTGAAACGATTGACAGACCCGTTAGTTTGTTAATTTATAATCAAACCTAAATTATCATATTAGTATTAAGTGAGAATATATTAAACCTACCAATACAGGTCGAGGCTCGCAGGGCCCGCAGCAGCTGGCCCATCCGCGCCAGCATAGGGTTGCTCAAGCCTTTCCCAGCCTTTCAGAGCTGTTCATCCTTGCAGAGCTGTTGGCTACGTTCGGCACCTGAAAATTATATAATTATTATTATTATTATTAAAATAATAGTTTTAAATCTAAAAATGCAAATGTTATCTAATCTTAATTAAACCTTACTTTATACTTACATGATTTTCCTGCCGAAAGCCACGCTGCCGCCAAGCGGTCATCCAGGCAGGAAGCACCCTGATCCGATCATGAGTGGCAGCCTCTTGCCGTGCCGCCCTGAATGATGGGAGCTCCCTTGGCTGCGACCCCGGGGTTGGAGTATTAGGGCGAGCAACTGGAGAGCGCTCCCTAACCTGAAAACAAAAGGTACATAAACTATATATATGTATATACTAACATATTTGTTAAAGTAGCCATTTTAATTTGAAACCGAATGCACGCCTATTATAAAAAAAACAGCCTTAAAAAGTTTTGCAAACACTGTAATTTACTAACCTGAGATAGAGGTCGCAGCTCGGTCAAACTCGCTGTAGAGCTACAGGCCTAAAAAGGAAACAAATAAAATATATTAATATATGAATACGAATCAATCAATATTAAAATAAATACTTAAATAATAATGTCAACTCAAAACCTGTGTAAAAACAATACCTGGGAAAGGTGGTGAAGGTCCGTAATATTGTTCAAGGAAACCGCAGTTCCACTCTGAAAATAAACAAATAAATTTATAAAAACATAACCTCAACCCAAATAACAACAAACAACCTATAAAACCCCAAAACATACACATACACACACACACACACACACACACACACACACACACACACACACACACACACACACACACACACACACACACACACACACACACAATCACTCTGCCCCTCTCTCAGTCGTTCGTCATGTCGCCTCCGAGCCTTACTCAACTTTGCCTTCAGCGATATTGTTTGAAATTTAAATTCCTACACGAAATTCAAAATTTAAACGTTCCATATTTTATAAAAGATTTATTGATTGAAGAGCACAAAAGTAAATGTTATTCAGCATGTTTCTATATCTTTGGGCGGGGCTATTGCAGTAGATGTTACTCGGTGGGTACAATTATTAATAAGGTTAACGTTTTTTACCGTGTGGGTAACTGTGTTTAACTCTTTTCTTGTTTTTACAGATATATGCACGAGCACCGCATCGGTTCCAGGCCGACGCTGACGGCTGGTATTGGGGGACCGTGAGCCTAGGCTACCACCTGCACTGGCCGTACTCTCAGCCCCGGTACTGCTCCGAGTGCGGGGGGTTCCAAGGATCCACGACGACCCGAGAATGTTCCTGTTAATGTAAGTTATGTTTATTTCTCGTTATTTACTTTAGAGTCAGGTAAAAAATACTTAACCGGGGTTACATTTAACTGGACCGTAGCGTTTTAAACTCCTCGGTCATGTCCCCCCTCCCTGCGCTATGGCGCGGAAGCGGTTGCAATTATCTGGCGCTGCACGCAGCTCGCGCCAGTCAGTCGCCATGCCGCTTAGAAAGTGCGAAGGCTGTGATAAGGAAGCGCATTGCGTTATTATGGTGTTTTTTGGGGCAAAGGGCTTTGCCCTTTGCTGTTCCTGCCAGCATTTATCACTGCAGGAGCTGGATGAGAGGCCTCCACGCCTCCTCTTCTGTGATCATGTCGAGCTGTAAGTACGCAGAGTAACATTTTAACTTTATCGGCCTAGTATTTCCGAGTCCCTCTAGTTAGTTTTCGTAAAAGTATAATTAATTAGGGCTAGGTGGGAACCTGTCAAAGTTTTAAGCCATTTATGTCTAATTCCCCCGGTAATACAATTTCTCGGTCAAGTTTACTTTATCATGCGGAAGTTGTTGCGATTAGCTCACGCTCTTGGCACTGCTCAGCGGCAGCCTTATATCTCAAGGCCAGTATTTTATCATGCGGAAGTGGTCGCGATTAGCTCACGCTCTCGGCACTGCTCAGCGTCAGTCATAGCTATGGAGCCCTTCTGCATTGACTTCCCAGTGATTTCCTCCCGCCTCATGCCTTTGTGGGTGCATGATGCTTGTGATCGGGGGCACTTGGTACAAGCGACCCCGATCATAGATATCATGTACCATTATTGCGTATATCCTAGGCTGCACGCTTGGCTGAAACATGAGTGGCGTATCTTGTATACATGTCACTCATGTATGTCTAGTGAGATCACAGGTCCAAGTAAGTACATCTTTTACGTTACATAACCGCAACATCCGGAACATTATTTGTCAGTAAACCTTCCGTTACCTGTTAAAATACTGTTCTGTGATTGGCCGGAATAAGCTCGCACCCCATTGGTTGTAATTAGGCGTTCTGCCCTCTGATTGGTCCATACACCCGCAACAAACAACACTATTGCATCAGCCACCTCCCCACCACCCCCAATTACCGCTATTTTCCTCTCACTTTGCTCTCAGCTTTCATTGCGATCAGACGTGTCCCCGTGTTGCTCTGTTAGCTGCTTTTTGCAAAGATTAAACTTGAGCGTTTGCTGACCCTATCTTACGTGTAACATAACCTTACTTTTGATTTGTATTATATATTTTTGAGTAAAATAACCTCACTTTTGATTTGTATTATTGTATTCTGTGTAACATAACCTCACTTTTTGATTTATATTATTGTATTCTGTGTAACATAACCTTACTTTTGATTTGTATTATATATTTTTGAGTTACATAACCTCACTTTTTAATTTGTATTATTGTATTCTGTGTACCTTACTTTGTGCTATAGTAATCCTTCCAAAATGGCTGTAAATCCTGTCGAGATACTCAGTTCTGACGATACCTATGTAAAACACTTTAGACTTTACGGAACAAGAACAATTTTTAAATTTTCTAATCCTCCTCCTGAAACTACCGAAATTGATTGGCTACGACAAGGTTTTGCCAAAATTGTGAATGAAATGAAAGAGCGGGCCCATGAAAACGATCAGCTTGGCTTTACTTTACATAGTCTAAATTTAAAATCAAAAGAACCTGGTTTTGTAGCTTTCCGGCCCGCGAACGAAGTAAATGAAGACATTCTTTGGCAAATTTTCGGGGGTATTGTTCAAAGTAACTCAGAATCAATTAAATCCACTGATACGTTTAAAGTTGAATGTACCCGAGTTAATCTCCCTGTAGGTACTGGAAAAGTAAGGCCTGGCTTTTACAATACGTTTGATGAAGAGTGTAAAGCTAGACGGGGAATAGTTGTAATAAATAATAAAGATAATTTGTGTCTCCCTCGGGCTTTGGTGGTGGCCATAGCAAACTTGACTAAAGACCCTCAGTATAAGGCAATCCGAAAAGACAAGGGTAAAAGACAAACTTTAAGGGCCAGGGAACTTGTTCAGCGGGCTAGGGTAGAGATCTCAGAGGAAGGCGCCGGTATCCCCGAATTGGAAAAATTTCAGGATTTGCTAACTAATTTCAAAATCACAGTCTACAACTATGACAGAAAAGGCCGTGATGTTTACTTTGAAGGAGCTGTTGAAAATCCTAAATTTAAAATAAACCTTCTGTTCCACAATCGGCACTATAACGTAATCAACAGTTTGACCGCGGCTTTCGCCTGTGCTTACTTTTGCGAAGCTTGCCATGTCCCTTTTGAACACAAAGCTGAGCACCGATGCTCAAACATCTGCCCTCAATGCCAAACCATCTCGCCTCCCTGTAAAGAGGAACATGGGGGAATAGTTTGCCCGGACTGTAACATGACTATGCGGAATCAGCGGTGTTTTATTGCCCATAAGGTTGACAAATGCAAAACAGTAAAAAAGTGTTTTGACTGTGAAAAATTAATTAACTTAAAAGAGAGATCAGGACCTCACAGATGCGGGGAAGTTTTTTGTAAACCCTGCAATGCATTCAAAGATCCCAATCATAAATGCTACATGCAACCCAATGAAGGAAAACCTAAAACTAAAGACTACCTTTTCATTTTCTTTGACTTGGAGACTCGCCAAGACGAGTCTCTCCCCTCTGACCCTGAACAAAAAGTACATCAAGTTAACTTGTGCGTCTCACAACAATTTTGCTTTAATTGTATCGATGGTAAATTGACATGTAGAAACCGTACAAGAGTCTTCAACTCTGACCCGGTTCACCAATTCATGGAGTATGTGATGCAAGTTCGTAAACAGTTTAAAAATGTCTGTGTAATTGCCCATAACGGGCAGGGCTTTGATTTTCAGTTTTTACTAAAACATATAATGGAAGAAACAAAATTCACGCCTGAGCTGGTAATGAGGGGAACTAAAATTATTTTGATGGAAATGGACAATGTCAGATTCATTGATTCACTTAGCTATTTCCCCATGGCCCTCTCTGCGCTCCCTAAAGCCTTCGACCTGCCTCCCGAGAAAAAGAAGGGCTACTTCCCGCATCTTTTCAATACATTGGCGAACCAAAATTATGTAGGCCCTATGCCCGACAAAAAATACTATTGCCCCGAGTCTATGTTTGAGAAACCACACAAGGCATTTGAGATTTGGTACGAAGAACAAGTAGCGAGTAACTATATTTTTGATTTTCAAAAAGCAATCCTGGAGTACTGTATTTCAGACGTAGAAATCCTAGCTCAGTCCTGTCTTAAATTCAGAAGTATTTTCTTAAAAGAATGTAACGTAGACCCTTTCCTCGAGGCCGTAACTATTGCCAGTGCCTGTAACCTGGCCTTCCGCCGCAATTTTCTAAAACCAGACACAATCGGACTTATACCAAAATCAGGGTACAGACTGACTGACAACCAATCTACAGCGGCCCTTCAATGGCTAAGCTGGGAAGAGGAGGAACGGGGAGTGAGGATTGAGCACGCTGGCCGAGGCAAAGAAGTTAAAATTAACGGGGTAAAAGTAGACGGGTTTGATGGTGAGAGAATTTATGAGTTTCACGGGTGTTATTGGCACGGGTGTCCAAAATGTTTCCCTTACAATCGAGAGGCTCCTCTGAAGGAGGATCCCTCAGATTCACTTAATTTAAGATATGAAAGAACTTTGAAAAAGATGTAAAAAATCAGTGACTACGAAGTTGCAGTAATGTGGGAGTGTGAGTTCCGTAAATTAAAGAAAGATAAAAACCTTAAACACTTGAACAGCCTGCCGATCCTCAACAACCTTCCCCTTGACCCTAGACAAGCGTTCTTTGGAGGCAGAACGGGCAATGCAAAAACGTATTGTAAATGTGAAGAGGGAGAAACGATACAGTATGTAGATGTCTGTTCTCTCTACCCCTATGTAAATAAATATGGCAAATATCCTTTGGGCCACCCCACAATCTATGTGGGAGATAGGGAGTGCAGGCAGCGAGGACTAAATGTAGATGGTTTGTTGAAATGTAAAATTCTGCCACCTCGGGATCTCTACCACCCGGTTCTCCCAACAAAAATGAATAATAAATTGATGTTTGTGTTGTGTAGAACTTGCGGGGAAATTCAAAACCAGGGGGATTGTGAACATGAGAGTAGTGAAAGGGCGTTAGTTGGGACATGGACTATGGATGAAATCAGGAAATCTGTAGAGAAAGGATACGTTGTGCTTGATATGTATGAGTTGTGGGAGTATGAGGTCGCTACATACGAGAAAGGGGGATTGTTTACAGACTTTATTAATAAATTCTTGAAAATGAAGCAGGAAGCCTCAGGCTATCCTAGCTGGTGTAAGACAGAAGAGGATAAAGATAAATACATTTCAGACTATTTCCAACATGAGGGTATTAAATTGGACAAAGACAGAATCGTTAAGAACGGGGGTTTGAGACAATTGGCAAAATTAATGTTAAATTCATTTTGGGGAAAATTCGGACAGAGGGAGAACCAAACTAAAGCAACAATTGTAAGGGAATCTAAAGTTTTGTTTAACATGTTAATAAGTCCAGAAGTACAAGTAAACAGGATCCAGCTTGTTAACGAAGAGGTTGTTGTTGTAAACTGGGAATATATTGAGGAAGTTGGGGAACCTTTGAGAAATGTAAATGTTGTAATTGCGGCCCACACCACTGCCCAGGCGAGACTTAAACTTTATGAACACTTGGAGGCTTTGGGTGGGCAAGTCCTTTACTATGACACGGACTCATGTATTTATTTCTACCGGGGAGGGTTGTACAGGGTCCCTACGGGAGATTACCTCGGGGAAATGACAGATGAATTGGCAAGCGAGTACGGGCCCGGCTCTTATATTGTTGAATTCGTTTCTGGGGGGCCTAAAACTTATGCATACCTTGTTTGGTCAACCAACAAACAAAAACTAGAATCTGTGTGTAAAATCAAAGGCCTCACCCTCAACCTAAAAACCTCCGAAACATTAAATTTTGAACAGTTAAAAAAGATGGTCCTTAGTGAAACTGCTGAAATTTTAGAAATTGAAGAGAATAGAATCAGGAGGACTAAAGACAGAGATATTGTAACAGTAAGCGAAATTAAAAAGTTTAAAATCACAGGACCTAAAAGGAGGCTCGAGGGTGAGTACGACACCTTACCATTTGGCTATAAAAAGATACAAAGACTCGAGTAACCCGACAGGAATTACGGGAGGAGCGATTCGCTCCCTGCGCTGCTCTTTGCGTAACATAATCCGATTTGTTTGTTTAAAATGTCTCATATAACCTCCTATATATTTAATGATCTGCCTGTACAGTGTTGTATAGTATCAGTAAATATTGATGAGGAAGTTAAGTGTAGTAATATACTCTCTGAATGGCACTGACTTCTCCCTTAGTAATATATTGTAAGTAATAACAATGAATTGTAATATATATTGAATAAAGCTAAAGAGGTTATGAGGAGTTATGGTAATCACATTGAATCTGCCCATAACAATATCCTCACCTCTGTAAATATAGTTGAGCAAGTCTTGAATAATGCAAAAAAATCCCCACTGTATGAATGGAGGTCTCTGGCGCGGGTGACGAAAAGCCCCGTAAACCTGAATGAAGGTCAATGGCGCGGGTGACGAAAAGCCCCGTAAACCTGAAAGGGGGTCTAGTAGATTGAGGCGTCGGGCTAACACCCCGGCTACTCCTTCGAACGACCCATGCGTGAATGAGGGGTCCAGTAGATTGAGACGCCGGGGTAACAACCCGGCTACTCCTTCGAAAAGACCTCGGGTGAAAGAAGGACCTTGTACATTGAGGCGCCTGGCTAACACCCGGGCTACTCCTTGGAACGGTCCGGTGGGTGAAAAAAAAATATAAAAGTAAAATACAAAAAAGTATAAAAATAAAAATAAAAAAACGGGGGAGACAGCTAGTTTGTTTTTGGAAGGTCTCCACGGACCATGGCGGTGGAGGGGCCATGGTTTGTCTTTAAAAAAAAATCTCTATCCTTTGTTTGCTCAAAGGGAGAGGACATTAGTCTGTACTGGGCATCAACCAGGTAATCTGGATTGGCTCACGCACGGAATAATGTTTAACCTGGGTGCACATGCACGGATGGTCTCAAACCCCATCCAAGCAAACATTCAGTATAAAACTAGCGACATGTGAATAAACTTACCATTTTGACAATGGACGCTATAGCTAATGAACTACATCGTCCTGCCAGGAGGAACTATACTAGGCGTAAAGTTACCCTTAAGGGGCTAGCGGACCTTTACCAGGCTGATCTCGTTGAAATGAAGCCTTATGCGAAGATTAACAAAGGCTACAAGTATATTCTCACGATAATTAACTGTTTGTCAAAACTAGCTTTTGCTATTCCGTTAAAAGACAAGTCAGGGCCACAAGTCGCTAAAGCTTTAGAACCTATCTTAGCTAAATATAAAATAAAAAATTTTCAAACGGATCAAGGTACCGACTTTTTTAATAAACATGTAAATGCTTTAATGAAAAAGTATAAAATCAATCACTATTTTACGTATTCAGAACTAAAAGCAAGTATAGTGGAAAGATTAAACAGAACTCTCAAGACAAAAATGTACAAGTTATTTACTGCCAGAGGTAGTTATGAGTGGGTAAGTTTATTGCCAGAAATTGTAAATTCTTACAATCACACAAAGCACAGGACTATAGGTATGAAACCCCAGGATGTAAGACAGAAACATGTCAAAGACATTCTAAATAAAATAAATAAAGTTAAAAACCCAAAACATAAAATTCTTAAACAAAAAATAAAATTAGGTGACAGTGTTAGAACCAGTAAAGTAAAAAGAGTGTTTAAGAAAGGGTATTTGCCTAATTAGACAAATGAGACGTTTACAGTATACGCGATTAAACCGACAAAACCAATAACATACATATTAAAAGATAACAGGGGGGAAATACTTAAAGGTGGGTTTTATGCTGAAGAAATTAGCAAGTCAAAAACCGGTGACATTTATTTAGTTGACAAAGTATTAAAAAGGAAAGGAGACAGACTCTTTGTACGATGGAGGGGGTATGATAGCAGCCATGACAGTTGGATTGATGCCAAGGACTTGGTGTGATAGAGGCTAGTCACGACTTCCGTGGAAGGCCACAGGATGTATAAATCTGTTTGCGAGTATGGTGATGTAATCAGTCATTATGCGGATTGAGAAACAGGAAGTCGGTTTTCCTGTAGTGAATCTTGATGATTATTTCTCGGGAACGGGCATGGTTAAGAATAATAAACACGGTGTATTACTGCCTGATTAAATACGTTGTATAATCGCAGGGCCGAGTTCCTGTGGGAAGACCAATGTTTTATTCAATTTATTGTTTGACCCAAACGGTTTAAGATTTGAAAATATCTATGTTTTTTCAAAGTCCCTCTATCAACCTAAATACAAATTACTTAAACAGGTTATGCCTAAGGAGGTTGGGTATCATGAATTTGACGATAATAGTTTAGTTATACACCCAAATCAAGCTAAACCAAACTCTATAATGATCTTTGACGATATTTCCTGCGAAAAACATAACAATATACGTAACTTTTTTACCATGGGAAGACATAACAATTTAGATACATTTTATTTAGGGCAGACATACAGTGCTATACCCAAACAGTTGGTGAGGGATAACTGTAACTTTATTATTTTATTTAAACAAGACGAAAAGAACCTAAGGCATGTATACACCGATCATGTCACTACAGACATGTCATTTGAAAAATTTAAAGAAATATGCGCTCAAGCGTGGCGAGACAACTTTGGATTCCTTGTAATTGACAAAACACTGGACCCTTATAAGGGAAGGTACAGGGTAGGAATGGACAGTTTTGTAACTGAACTATAATAGTACGCACCTACACGTACAACGATTTAAGAGGTTTTAACGGTCAACTTCATAATGTTAAATCAAACTTGTGCTCTTTCTATTTCAAGGACAAGAATAAATTTTGCGGAAAATACTGCAGTAAGAAAGCCCCTGTTTTTCAGGCAAGTCGGAATGCCTTAAATCTAGATGTGTTGATTGAAAGTTATCATTTATGATTATGAAGCGAAGCAGTAAACAGCAACTGACAAACCGGCTCATAGAGCTGCGTAATGCTATTAAACGGAAATATAAAATGTTTAAGGAAGGATCCGAGGAAAGTGATATTTTGCTTGAGAAGCAGTATAAACCAATTATTCAAGAACTTAGAAAAACTACAACAAACACAGCCGACATAAAAACTGAACCCGTAACCTTTAAAGAAGAGCCAATGGAATACGATACTACAGATGATGAAGGAGAAATAGCTGAATTTATTCCGCAGAGTGTATCTACACCTGAAACCAGCGGGTTAAAGCAAATTGTATCGACCCCTTCGGGACTGGAAACAGCGTCCCAATATATTGAAAGTCAGTTTAGTAACCCCATGACAGTGAGATATATGACACTGCTTTTAAAAGATGCTAGCGGAAAGGTCCGAGTTATTGATCATGACTACGGCCCTAGATACGAAGGCAGTAATTTAATGATGGGAGATAAGGTGTTAGACTTTGACAACGATGGAACTATTCTAATAAACAACACAAGATATAGACCTACTGAAGGCTTGTATGAGCTCATATTTAAGAGAACCCCTGACGAGGATATATACGATGAAGACGATCTTAATACCTATAAGAGTATTATTATCGCCACTAACGCTCACAAGAAAGGATACAGATTCCAAAATCAAATTAGAAGGGACAACAATCTAAAGTACAGACGAATTATTAAAGACCTATTCCCGGTCAGAGTGGGCAAGGGTCTAGCGTGGAAGAATGCAAGATCCCGTGATATTATACTCTGGGACGACGCCAATGAATTGGTAAGTAGACTAAGACACATAGCCATGTCAACAGAGACTGGAAACAGAGTCCATGGCAATGAAATACTGAGTATCGTGGAGGAACTGAGAGAGGCCGGCTATATAAAAGGGGCTGGTAACAGTAGGTTTAAAGCATTATTAAAATGACCATTGACAAGTTTGGACGTAGTAGCCGGAAATCCCGAGGTGAGGCCGTCAAAGGTCCCAAGGGAGAGGGTTTCAATTTAACGCCCCAAGGTGACTATGATATGCAAAATAAACGGTTATGTAAATTGGCTACACCGGTACAGCCGCTCGACGCTGCTACAAAGAATTATGTTGACCATAAATCTATAGCTTCTGACGTTCAGAGATTCAATATGCAAAACAAAAGACTATGGAGTGTAGCTAACCCTGTAGATTCCTTGGACGCAGTTAATTTGGGCACACTAAAAAAACTTAGTATGACTATCTCCAACGATAAATATGACGCTAATAATAAACAAATAACCAATTTAGCTTTACCAACAGGCCCCAGCGATGCAGTGACAAAGGCATACGTGGAAAAAGAGATATTGCCTATAACCACTAACCTCGCTAATCAACAGTTTGACTTAACCGGTCTCAAGGCCAGACTGTCAAAATGCGAAGGTCTAATAACTAGTAATAAAGATTTTCACGAGAAACGGTTGAACAAATTTGGTACAATGCTCTTTAATTATATTAACAAAAAACAAACTGGTAGGGCTGCCACGCCGGGTGAAAATTATGACTTAAACTGGGAAGTTTTGTTTGCTGACGGGTTAAAAGGTGGTGAAGAGCCTAAAGTAGAAGACGTCAAACCTCTTCCGCCTGATACTTATGATCTCTTTATGACTGAAGAGGGACTGAGTGGAGCTTCTCTTGAAACAAATTAAAGAGAATTTTCGTCTTGAGCCCACGGGGATATTTGATGATACTGTTTCTTTCCCCAATCTCCTCAGGACGGAAGCTGAATATATAAAGCCACTTAAACCGAGGAACACTGATTAGTCTACTCCGAACCGTCGAAGATGTTGGTTCTCTTACTGTTTATGCTGCCTCTTGCCTCGTGCAACAAGTCAGTAGATTATTTGACTTATTATGGTTATCTCGAGAAAAACGCTTTGACACAGGACATTACTTCTGCAGTGAAACAATTTCAAGAGAATTTTCGTCTTGAGCCAACGGGCATATTTGATGATGCCACTCTGAAGCTTATGAAAACTCCCAGATGTGGACATAAAGACAATATACTACCATTCTCGGCTTTACCCAATAGAAAGTGGAATACATCGGTAATAACGTGGTACCAATACGGGACACCACAGTACCCCCACCTAATTCAAAAAGCGTTCGATTTATGGGCCAAACACGCTAATATTACTTTTAAAAAGAATATTAAAAACCCCACAATAATAATATCGTTCTCAGCATCTAGACAACATGTATTTTACTCTAGACAAGATACTTGCCCGTATGACTTTGACGGTCCTGGGTTAGTTTTGGCTCACGCCTATCTCCCCAACACCGGTTATAACCAAACGGACATACACTTTGATTCGGAAGAAAACTGGGATTTCACTATGGATTTACTACGATATGGAAACGTTTCATTCTTTCTAACTTTGGTTCATGAGATTGGTCACGCCCTAGGCTTGGACCATTCCGGCGATGATAAATCTGTAATGTTTCCCTTCAATAGGGATCCTGCAGGAATTGTTGACTTGAACGAATATGAACTAAGTAGAGATGACAGACTCGCTATGGAGTTTTTGTATGGTCGGCCCCCTACATCACCCAAACCATCGTCTACCACTACTACTACCACCACTACGACAACTACAACAACCTCTACCACACCAAGCAGTACAACACCTGAGACACCACCCGAAACATTTGAAAAACGCGATATTTGCGAATTAAAAGGTCAAATTGATACGTACGTTATTGTGAACAAAAGGATATTTGCTTTCTTTAGGGATTATGTATGGATTATAAGTCTGGACCCTGCAGACAGGATTCCTGAGGATTCAACACGGCCAAGAAGAATATCACACTGGCTCAAATTCTTACCACGAAACTTTACTGAAATATCGGCCATTTACCAGAGGCCGAATGGGGATATCGCGTTGTTTGTGGGCAATGAAGTATTTTTATTTAGATACCCCTCACTGTCCTTGATTACAATGTATAATGTCAATAACATAGCCGGTAGAACGGTACACAAAGTTAACGCGGCCTTTGCAACTAACACGGGGAAGAGCTACATGATTATTAACGATTGGTATCTGATTGAAATTAACGAGTGCGACTTTACTGGGGTGTTTATGGGTATGGTTTCGTCTACACTGTACGGTATCCCCGCCCACAGTCGTGGTGCCTTTAGATATATAAACGGGATGATTTACTTTATAACTGACAGTGGGGTCTTGGAGTACAACGAGTTCACAAACGCTGTGTCTCGTACGGTGCCTGACATTTTTGAAGTTTTAAAAATTCCGTGTATACGTGAGACTCTGCTGAATAGACTGTACGAGGTGATTAAATATTTACAATAAAATGGCTAAGACTAGAAGGAAACCTCTCAGACGTAAACTAGCGGTCGTGCGAGGCGGAGGTATTGTTTCATCGGTGTTGAACAAAGCTATAGATTTACTACCTGTCGAATTACACATCCCCGGTTATCAGTACTGTGGACCTGGCACGAGGTTAAAAGAGAGATTGGCACGAGGAGACAAAGGAATAAACGGGCTAGACGAAGCCTGTAAGGTCCACGATATAGCATACTCGCGTTACTCCGATAGTGAGAGGCGAAGGCAAGCTGATAAAGAGTTGGCGGAACGCGCTTGGCAGAGATTCAAGTCTAGTGACGCCAGTGTTGGTGAGAAAGCCGCTGCTTGGGCAGTCACCACAGCCATGAAGGCAAAAACAAAATTTGGAGGAGGCCGTAAGAAGAAACGCCCCGCTAAACGTACCAGAGGCCGAGGATTGTATCTAAGACCCTATAGAAAGGAAGGTGCGGGTACTAAGAAAGGTGCAGGTAGAAGAAAGAAAAGGAGAACGAAAAAAAAAGCATCTCAATACCGATAAAACCACTTACAAATTATGATTTAATCAAATACGCGAGATTATTAAAAATTCCAAACTTTAGAGGGATATACATGCGGGACAGTTTACCGAAACGTCCGAGAAAATGTGAATCTGCTATAGTTAACTTGGACAGTACAACTGGGCAGGGTACTCACTGGGTTTGTTACAAGAAGATTGATAAAGAAGTCTATTACTATGACAGTTTTGGAAACTTAAGACCACCACAGGAGATCTCACGATACCTGAGTGGATGTGAACTGTACTATAATTATGAAAGGCAACAGAAGTTTGACTCAGTTGTTTGTGGACATTTGTGCTTAAAGTTTCTCTGTAGTAATGTTTTGTCTCACGGGAGCTACTAGTGTTTTATCGCACGAGCTAGCGTTTCCCATAGATGTTAGCAAGGGTGAATGGGAGCTTGGTTTAATTGAACTGACCACTTATAATTCTATACCAAACATTGAGAAAGACATTAATGATAAGTTTTACTACGGTGATGATAAAAGTATTACAATCCCTGAAGGGTCTTACGAAATTGAGGACATTGAAAAATATATACAATCTCAACTGTCGAAAGAAATCCAGTTTACATTAAAACCAAATAACAACACTTTAAAGGTTACGATATATTGTTCTAAGAAAATTGACTTTACTAAAGAGCAATCGTTGGGGACACTCTTGGGTTACAAAAAAAAAATATACAAGGCTAATAAACAACATGTTTCGGAACTACCTGTAGATATAATAAAAGTTAATTCTATACGGGTCGAATGTAATGTCACACGCGGGTCATACTTGAACGGAGTCGAGGGTCATGTTATACACGAGTTCTACCCGGCCGAACCACCGGGCTATAAAATAATAGAATTACCGAGGAATGTCATTTATTTACCGGTCATCAGTCAAAGGATCAACAACTTGACAGTGTCTCTAAAAGACCAGGACGGTAATCTTGTTAACTTTCGCGGAGAAAGAATTTCTGTTAGACTACATCTCAGGCGCAGTAATGGGGCTACTATTTAGGGGAATGCCCGCGGGGCAGCAAGTCAGTAGTGTTCAGAAAGTCAAGGTGTTAACTTGTAAAAACGTGTCGTTCCTTCGTTCTCTCGGTTTTAAAGTATTAAAAAATGGCGCTACTAGCGATAGACAGCCAGGCTGTGTACGATGACTTGATAACAGGGATGGAGTTGCACTCACATCAGCCGTATGCAAGTACAACTTACAATAATAATGATGAAATTAGAATACCGATATTACAACAGGACATAATTACAGCTCCGTTTGAGAGCTTTATTGTAATTCACGGTAAAGTCAGCGCTAAAAAGGCGGATGGGGCTGCTCTGGACGTATCCTTTGTAAATAACGCAGTGGCCTTTATGTTTGAAGAAATTCGCTACGAGGTTTGTGGCAAGGAGATTGATAGAACAAAAAATGTCGGTATTACTACTACTTTAAAAAATATCCTATCCATTCGCTCGGAAGAAACAAACACTCTCAAGAACGCCTGCTGGCTAGGCCCTGGTAACTCTGAAAAAGTGACCAATTTTATATATTCTATACCTCTAAAACTCTTGCTAGGTTTCGCCGAAGACTACAGGCGGGTGTTGGTGAACGTAAAACAAGAATTAATATTTTTACGCTCGGCTACAGATAATAATGCTGTAAAAACTACGGAGGCCGGGGCTTTAGAATTAAAAATTGAAAAAATCTACTGGCGTATGCCTCATATAACAGTAAATGACGCTCAAAAATTAAAATTGTATAAATTTATTGAGAAAGATCCCGCGATCCATCTCCCATTCCGTCAATGGGAAATGATTGAATACCCGAACCTTCCGAATACTGAAACATTATCTTGGACACTGAAAACGTCTAACCAAACGGAAAAACCCCGGTATGTTGTTCTGGCTTTCCAGACAGGCAGAAAGAACGACTTAACAAAGGACATGTCACAATTTGACGCTTGCGACATAACTGATGTAAAACTTTATTTAAACTCAAACTTTTACCCGTACGATAACCTTCGTGGGAACACTGCCTTGTTCTATGACATGTTTGCTACCTTCCAAAACTCGTATTACGGAAGAATTGGTTCACCTATATTAAACTTTGACGATTTTAAAACCAATTGCCCTTTATACGTAATTGACTGTTCAAAACAGGACGATACTATTAAAACAGGGCCAGTGGACGTCAGGCTTGAGATTCAAGCTAAAACTCCCATCCCAGCCAATACTTGGGCATACTGTCTCATAATCCACGACTGTCACTACACATACACACCAATCACGGGAGATGTCAGGAAAATCTCGAGTTAGTTTCTCCGACCCGGTAGTTACAAAAATATACAGTTTGCCCGCTGAAGACAGGAAATCAGAATGGGAACAAATGGCGCGGGACAGAGCCAGGTTTTTAAGACGTATAAAATTAACGGAAGAAAAGATTTCCAGTGTAATTTCTAAACTGTGGGCCCAGAGAGTCACGTGACTCGTATTGTAATCAAAGGGGTGGGGGTAAAAAAGAATACATCCGTTCGTCCGTTAGTTCAGTCTCTGGCTAGTAGTCGTTGAGTAAACATGCGTCGTTACGATTGGGTTGAAGTAGAATATTACAAAAACTGGGTTTTAGTTAGAAGGGAAATATTAGACAGTTATACATTTGATAGCTCTGAAGAAAACTTTCAATTACCCCCGGGGGCCGATAGCGTTATAGTTAAACGGTGTACAGAGTTTGACAATAGCGATTGTAAGACAGAGTCTGAAGACTCTGAAGACGATCAGTAGCAGAGATGACTTCACCGGAGGCAGACGCTGTGCCGCTCCCTCGGTCGGTCGAGCCTATTAATTTAATGACCGGTGTATTTTTAAAGTCAGTCCATTTCTTGGACCCCGAATTAACTAAATGTATCGTGTCGGGTATTTTTAAAAATCGAGAATATAGTTTGGGTGTATTGATTAAAGGGAGAAAAGGCGTTGTATTTTGGAGTTACGATTCTTACTGTCAGCTAGTTGACAGGTTCAATGAAATAACTTTAGCACTCTTGGGTAAATATCAGTGTTGTATATCGGTAGAAGGCAGGGCGGTTATAAGGGTCACTACAATTTTTGGTCAGCAGTACGTTTGTGTCTCTGACGGTGAGCACTCCTTGGCTCTAAACTTTAATGAGTGGGATCAGCTTGTAAGAAATATTCCTTTAATCGGCCGCTCTCTTTTAGAATTATTTTATATAGAGGATATTATTAAAGTTTTTATTAATCAAGTATTAACCGATGCTGAACAGTGTACGGATCAATTACCGCCTCACGTAGCTGACCGTCTATATCAAGAGGTTTCATTATGGAAGCTATAGTTCAATTTCACGGCTTCAAAAGCAATAATAACAGATTTATTATTAAAGAACTTGCTATAGTTGGGAGGTCGTATAGAACACAGATTGTGTTCCGACCTCCATACAGCTTTGATTGTTTAAATAGTAAAATGCAAAGGACAGCCCGTTGGCTGACCCGTCATTATCACCACATTAAGTGGAACGATGGCGAAGTAGATTATAGTGAGGAGCTTTTAAGCTCACTCTGTAAACCTTTTGAAACTATTTATACAAAGGGTCATGAAAAGGCTCAATTCCTTCGGGAATTTCACCCTAATGTTAAAGAGATTAATATTGTAAATAGTAGCGATAGTTATGAACTTGTAGATTGTATTGTACATAGAAATAAAAATGAAAACTGCGCCTTGATGTCCGCGAAGTACTACGCTCGAAAAATATTTTCGAGTGGGGTCTAAAAAAAAAAAAGACCCGGCAGTCGCTCACCCATCAGGCTGGGCTAAACCCTTTGTAAGTCCAGGGGTGTGGGGAGGTTGGCCTAAAAAACCGTGAAACCGTTTGTTGTAATCCTCCGACTGTCAGGGAAAAACGGATGGAAAGGCGCAACAAAAAAAAATATAAAAATAAAAATACAAGAAAAATATAAAAAACAAAAGATTCTCTGTTTATCCTAAAAAATGTAGAGTTTAAAGGTGTTAAAATGAACGGACTTTGTCTTAGTAAATGACTACCTTCCTCATACACAATGAACGGATTGACAGAGAATACAAAAAAAAATAAAAGGAGGTAGCATTTTGTTATGGAGTGGCTACCACTGTGAGAGGCGATGGTTGGGGCCTCTCACCCCAGAGGTTAGGCCTCCAGGGGAAGCTCTGGGTAACCAAAAAGAACGCGCCGACGCTCCTACGGCCTAGCCTAAAAGCTTACCGTGGTGGGGAAACGTGAGCGTTCAAAATTTTATTTAACGATAGATTATGGTCAGGTTAAGTAGAGGCAGTGGCTAACCGTAATGTTTTTCTGTTACAGTTGACGGGGGAAGGCTGTGGCTGGCGGGACCTGAGGAGAGGTGGAGAGGAGACGGAGGAGCGGAGCCTGGAGAGATGGAGAGAGGAGCGGAACCTGGAGAGCTGGGGAGTGAAGGCGGAGGAAGTGAGGATGAAGAGATGGGGAGTGGAGTCGGAGGAGGTGAAGAAGAAGAAGAGATGGGGAGTGGGGTCGGAGGAGGTGAAGAAGAAGAAGAATATTAATAGCCTTTTTAAATACAGATATCATTATACAGCATATTTCGTGAGTATTATTTCACTTACCTTTCTGGTGATGGTATATTAACAGTAGACACCCTAGAGTGAAGTAGTATAGGCACTGTGGTCCACTGTAGGTCACTACTGTCTTTCACTGTAGGTTTGGGTTCAATACTTAAAAACTAATGTTTGATTTGAAATGCACTACATATACGTTCAAGACACAGAGTGATGGTACCATAGCGACTGGCTGAGGCTCGGGCGAACTAATCGCCACCACTCCTCTCGGATTTATTTTGGCTTGTATTTTTCTTTGTTCTATTACAGGTTAGTTTGTAGTTTTAAAAAAGTTCCCCCTGTGAGAGTATGCCTTACTTAGCCTAGATCATGCTATGTTCCCTGCGATGTCCTTTGGGAAGTTTTCGGAGGTATTCTTCAGTCAAATTCAGAATCTATTAAGTCTACCGACACGTTTAGAGTAGATGTAGCACGGATAAACATTCCAGTAGGTAAAGGAAGGGAGAGTATATCCAGAGATGTACAATACCTTTGATGAAGAACCTAAAGAGGGAATCGAACCCGGGACCTCCTGAACCGTAGTCCAAGGCGCTAACCACTAGACTACCGCGTTCCCCCCCCGATTATGCTGCGAGGTTTAAGGTATTTATTAGTACCCCTTCAATCTTTTGATACTTTCCCGCAGTACAGGGTTTAAGTTTTTTTTAAATAGTAGCGGAGGTTAACAGGTACCTATATACCGAGTTTCATTAGAATCGGCCAAGCCGTTCTCAATATATTAAATTTTAAAGTTTTACACCCTCCATCATCCCCTAAACAACCCTCTTCTACCCTCAAACAAAATTGAAGGTTAGAGGATGTTAACAAGTATCCACATGTCAAGTTTCAATTATATCGTCTCACCCGTTCTTAAGATATTGATTTTTAAAGTATGACTCCTTCAATTATTTTGATACTTCCCACAGTACAGAGTTTAGGTTTTTGTAAGATGTAGCGGAGGTTAACAGGTACATACATGCCAAGTTTCGTGAAAATCGGCCAAGCCGTTCTTGAGATATTTAATTTTGAAAATTTGCCCCTTCATTTTTTGAGATGCAACCCGCAACATTTTAGTTAAGACTTTTCATATGGGTAGATACCCCCCTGGAGTGCCTACACTACGTAGTAGGCAGTTTTCTGGGGTCAGAATGACCCTAGGACTTACCGTTTTCGAGATATTAGCGATTTTTAGTTTTTTGCAACGCTTTCTTGCGATATATACATGTAATAGTTTTATATTTTGAGTTAGCGGTACTTTCTGGTATATATACATGTAATGGTTTTATATAATGGTTTGGCGGTACTTGCTTGCGAAATATACATTGCCATAGGTTGGTAACACATCATAGCGTGACGTAATATATACATATAATTATGTATGGTACATATAAATATTTATGATTATACACTGTAGCGTTATATATGGTACATATATTTACGTATGGTACATTAGCTCTGCTAAGTTGGTAACACTACCTGGAGGGAAAAATCTGGAGGGAAGAAAAGTGAGGTTAGGTTTGGCGCCAATTTTTTTTTGGCGCGCAAATTTGGCGGGAACGCCACCATGGGCGCCGCCATCTTGAATCACGTGACCTAATTAGACCAATCAGAAGCCAGATTTTAAGCCCATAAGCCCCCATGTTAGGACCCATCTCTCGGGACTCCTACTAATTACAAATGTATTCTTATCAAAGAAATCATAATAACTGTTAATATTCTTGTAATTGATTATTACATATTTATTCGTACGAATTTCCGTTCACGGACGATTGATTTTATTTTATTACTCTACATAAGTAATGAGTTATTTTTTGGTATGCATATTTATATTAATTTCATCCTTGAATTTACATCACAGATCATTAGTAGGCAAATGACAAATGGGGTAAGTTTCAAGCTTAAATATACATGCATTTAAATGCCATAGAAAGGAATTTTCCCCAGCTGAATCATACATAACAGTAAACAGAACTCACATCAGATTCAGTTATGATAATTGAATTCAAGAAGCATTTCTCTTGTCTTCTACAGCTTGCGGTAAACACCTTTAGAGATTCATAAAAGTCATTGTCTTTACTTAACTGTGTTATTCTTCTTAGGTTCTGCTTTATTTTTTTAAATTTTCTGGTTTTAACTGTAATAAACTAAACAATATTAAATCAGGAAGTAAAACAACTGTAACAATAACTCATATATAATAATTAACTGTCTTAGTTTATGGATACGATTTGAATCTTATATCTTATATGGGAACTGTGTGGATAAATCAAATCATGTTAATTTTTAAAACATTAAAGAAGTTCAATACAAACGTTAAGGAAAATATTTGATTTAGTATTTTAAATTACAAGTAAAAAGACAAAACATCAAATTATATTAAATTTACTGAAATAAAAGTAATATTGAAGAAACATATTTATTTTTATTTCATCCATTAAATTCCGATTGCTTGGTAGGCCTACTTATCGTTAATACATTTTGTTTTTGTAAATTTACGTCAATAGTAATTAAAGTTAGTCTCTTATGCATGGTAAGATACAAACGGGAAAACCATTCGTGACTTTTAGATCTAACAATATGGATTTAAAGTTACAACCCACCTGATATTGTTGTTGTTTTTATTTTGTTTTGTTTTGCAATAATATCAAATACTACACACTAAAATTCCACAAAATGTTTAAATAAAACGTGGCATTGAACTATGGTTCGTTATTTTAAAGGTAATATGATTTAAGTTTTCATGATTTACTGTTGCAAAAGATATGGAATATCGGAATCAGAGGAAATGCTTTCTATTGGTTCAAGAACTATTTAAGCGACAGAAGTTAAATTGTCAAAATTAAAAACGTATTAGTTCACCTGTTAAAGTAACTTGTGGTGTGCTCCAAGGGTCAGTTCTTTGGCCCATCTTATTTTTAATCTTTTGTAATGATTTGTGTCAGGGTGTTTTCAATGGCAACTTAACAGATTTTGCTGACGATACGGCTTTTTCATACGCTGCATCATCAAAGTTTGATTTATTTTTATAAATTCAGAACGATTTAAATAAGTTAAAGTATTGGTTCGATTCAAATGGTTTTATTCTTAGCTCTAAAACTAAATTTATGATTTTCAGTTTGCGATATAAAATCACGTTTAACAACCACCTTATATATAAATGCTCAAACTGCCTAGAAACAGATTCTTTGTGTAATGTTAATTGTCTCAAAATTAAACAGGTATCTGATATGAAGTATTTAGGACTTACTTATGATTATAAATTATAATGGGAATTTTATCTGAAAAATCTGAAAAAATCTGTTTTGGTGATGGCTAGGAAGATATTTTTACTAAGATCATTTTGTTCGATTGATATTTGAAAAATGTGTATTTTGGTCTAATATCTTCGAAAATTCAATATGGAATTGTGTACTGGGGCTATACTTATTCAAATTTATTAAAACCAGATGTAAATATACAAAAGAGAATTGTTCGTTGCATTCTATAAAAAACTATGATGGAACCTTCTTTTCCTCTTTTTAAATCGTTAAACATACTCTCCTTAAAACACTTATACGTTTTTAGAATAGTAAGCACTTTTTGTATTAAATCTCAAAAATGGATTTCAATTGAAAGAGGTTATGAATTAAGACACCAACGATCTAATACATTATTTATACCATTGCCTAGGTTAGAATTTTCTAGACATTGTTTTGAATACACTGGTCCAACTTTGTTCAGTAAAATACCAAATCACATATGGAATTGTTTTAGTTAAAAGAAGTTTCAAAAATTAATAATTATTTGGCTATTTGATATTCCAAATATAAATATTATTTTTGAATTCAATGTTTGAGTATAGCGCTTTCGCCATGTAAGTTTAGTTTGTTCAAATTGTTCGGTATTATGTCATTATGTCTGATACTGTTTATTATTTGTATGATATATGTTTCTTTATTACGATAGTTAGCACTTTTTATTTATTGTCATTACTGTAACTTATGTTAATTCAATTTTTGTAATGCACCGGCGTGCATCCCTTTCTTATTAAAATGATGGTCACCCCGACACAGGTTCGCCTTTGGGGGACCTAATTTCTGTTTAGGTACTTTGTTTATTTATTAACTTGCACTTAATTATCTTTGTTTTGATAGGTTAAGAGTCTATGTTGATACATTGTTGTTTATTGATTTGTAATTTATTTATGTTATAAGTGAATTTAATGTTGTGTTATGTGCTTGAATAGAAATAAATACTTTCTTTCTTTCTTTCTAATAATATTTAACAAGGATTTTTGAGAATTGTATATACAAATAATATATCCCAGCGTTTGATAACAGAAACAATTCTAAGAATTTACTTTTACAAATATTCTCTAAAGGTATATTTACTCATTTGATAAACATTAATTTTACAGAGATTCAGGTAAAAAAGAAAATGACTTCCTTTATATGTACGATAAATTAATCATATTAGGGTAGTTGAAGGAAAATGAAATAAAATCATCCCATATTTATATCAGGATTTTTTAAAGATTTAATGCATATATTTTAAATGTTGCTTTAATTTTAAGTATCTACTAAATCACATCTAAATTAGAACGCAATATTTACAATTATCAATTATAGTTTGACTTGAGATTCTGATGAGTTTAATACTAGTGGGTCAGATATTACGTCTTCAGTTGGTTTACAATCTCCAACGATAACTAGTGTTTCATTTAACAATTTAAATATTCTTATTGCAAATATTAGTTTAATACGAATAATGCAACATATTTCTGATTAGTGAATTTCCTTTATAAAAATGAACTAATAGCATGACCCGCACGGTGAGCCTTAAGCCCGAGACCACCCTGGAAGTTCCTAACGTGACTCCCTAAACACATTTTGAGGTGTTACTAAAAACTTTATATTTATGTGTGTGTTCGCACTCTAAAACTCTAAGTCCCTTTTTTGAGGATATTAAGATTTATAATTTTGAGTTTTTGACCCAAAAAGAGTCAGAAAAGCGCCATCCGTAAAATTAATGCATGTAAAAAGATGGAGATTAGTGAGACAAAACTGTCAATCCCTCTTTCATCAATAATGCTAATATATACAGAGTGATTAAAGTAAATCTATATTGACTGAACACAGCACGTTGTCTTATGGTGATTTTATATTAGAAAAACCTTTTATACATATACTGATGTCGTTTTATCATCCCCAGTATCCCCAAACCAACTTTTAATCCAACCTGAACCTTCTCCTAACCTCATAATGCGCAAAATTGTTCCCAGCATTGCAGATAAATAGAACCAGGAGCATTAGAAAAGAAAAAAATTAAATAATTGCAGATTTCTATACAAACTGGAATAAATGTATATTTTAACTGTACTGATTTTTGATTATTAAAATTTCATTATTTTGTATAAACATTGTTTTAGATAGAGTAAATTCAATTTAAATTCAAATGTATATTAAAAATCATATAACTGTATTATTATTAGCTAATTAATCATAAATATTTCATTTTACCTGTTGGCAGCACTGTAGAAACAGCTGTTGAATTTGCAAATTAAACCAATTAGGATAAATTAGTTCATTAGATGGCTGATTCCCACCTTGAAATCTATACCCGTTGACATAGTAAGTTTTAAACTCAAATTATTATATTTAAAAGAATTTTTTATGTATTTGCATGTAAATAATTTCATTGCTAAATATATTATTGTTGTTTTGTATAATTAAATTTTGTTAATTTCTGAGTAATAATTATATAAATGTAAAGTAACCAATTGTGAATTTTCCTGTATCTTTCATGTATAATTCTATTCAAAAAGCACATTGTCACTAATTTTGCAAACTTGAATATTTAATGTTAAAATCAATTTTTACATATCAAATAATGTTTTAATATGTAATATATTTAATTTACCTGTTATTATTAAGTTTGGAATTTGTTCCAGACGGGCTTTTCTTCATGTACCTTTTCATGTACTCCAGGGAATCAGTCAAGTAATCACCAAACCGTAAGATACAAAATTACTGACATAGTATAGTATATTTATTATAGTATAGTATAGTATAGTATATTTATTTATATAATGTATCATTTCATTCAAGGAATATCCATTTAATTAAATAAAAAGTGTATTGTAACTGCAATGAACTTCTTTTCAAATCAGTTGCCCGATTTACCATGCATGTAGTGTTGCATACTATCCGATGGACCACTGGAATATATAGGTTACAAATAACGCAGTTACTCAGTTATTCCAAATTAAATACATATAAGTGCAGCACTCCTGAAATTGGCCAATTGTGTAGGGGGTGTTGTACAAAATAAAGTGCGCAACTCTGCTAATAACTGCTATAACTGCAAATAACTTATTTCAACTGCCAATAAATTTTACAATAGTTAATAACCATTATTTCTACAATCAACTACTGAAATAGACTATTTTACAGTGATGACAACAACTTCTCTATATCATGTGCATTTTATTTCAATCATTTAACTGAAATTAAGCCTACTATTTTAGCCTATATTAAATTCAAGTGTAACTTACATCAAGCAACCTGCAGCAACAATTAGCAATAATAAATTGCATGAAATGAAATATTTCAACCTCAATTTTAGCTAAATTAACGGTAAGTCAACTACAACTGAACAAAATAATTAAATTAATAATTTTCCGACCATGGAAAAATATAATTTAAATTACTTGGCAAAAGATGAGCTGTAATATGAGCTATTGTCAATTGGAATCGAACCAACCCACAACAACGTGGAACATCTCAGAAAACAGTTAAGAACAGTTTTAAACACTTCACCAAATGTTGTAAATCTCGCTGGTAAGTTAACATTAAGCGATGAAATCAAATCTACCCAAACTAAGACAGATTCATTAGAAATTCAAATGGATCAAGCAAGCCTAGAACCTAGCAACCTACAAGTAGCTAAATTAAATGCAAAACTAACACCTACAGCTTAGGATTACAAACCTAACCTCATGCAAACTAGATCCTAACTATGCTAAAATCCTTGACAAACAAAAAACTAAGCTAGCTGAACTACTTACTAAATTTCAACAATTAAAAGCTAAAATATCTACCGAAGAACTAGAACAATTTGAAGAGGACCTAAATAAATCATTAATTGATGATGAATACTTGGTAGAAAAACTAGAAATCAATCTTGAAAATGTAAATAAACCTAACCTAACCTCAACACCTATAAAACCAACTGAAGAAAAAACAGCTGAAACTGTAGCCACAGTAAAAATTAACCAGCCTATACAAAAAACTGAAACGCAAATTCAGCCTATTTCTAACTTAACCTCAACTTCATGTGAAAATCAAAACCCGCCCCATATTGTAAATATTTTCAACAAACTGTCGCATCCTGCAGAAGTATATCCAAGCAAATTCACAATTTGCAATGGCTTAGAAATAAATCCCTTGCTTGCCTTTTTGAAAGATTTAGTGACAATTAAAAACTGAAACAAATTTGACTGACATACAATTATATGAAATTTTGCCTAGTTACAGTAAACCTCCATTGTCTACAAATATTATCCATGGGAAAATTCAAGGTCTATCACTTGACAAAAAAATAACGATCACTTGATAAATAATGTTCAGCTGGCAAACTGATATTGAAGCCTATAAAATACCATCACTAAATATGTATTGAAAAGTATAAAAGCATAAAAAAGTATAAATACGTAATAGTAACAAAATTTAATGCAAACTTAAAAATGTTACCTCAACTTCTTCCTTGAGTGTATTAGGTATTTATTATTTGTTATCATTATCAAGTACTAATTTCCCTTTTGAACTACTTGACATTTCCATGGAGCAGAATAGTTCGAAACAACGTAGCTAAGTAGGCGAGACGGAACAATAGCGCATAACTTTGCTATTCGGGCTTATCAGGATTGGACTATAACTTGGTCTTTGTAGGTGTTGAACTTCGAAGTAAGTAGTTTATTAAGGTCAATAAGGTCTTAGAAAACTTTTAATAAGTTTACTCGTTTATATGATCGTAAAGCTACCACCGGTAAAATTGTATTCGTTGGTACCAAATATTCACAAGTAACATTCATATTTTTTTATTTTCGCAGATTTTGGACAAGTATTAACTGCGTTTTATATTAATTGTTTTAAAATAACAAAATTTGTAAAACTTGGTACCAGCAAGAAACCAGAAGATGAAATGGAAGAAATATTACCATAACTGTATTAATGTTATAACTGTTACCATTTGTTTTGAACTTTATTTTCAGTGAAAAGTATTTTAACATTTTTTTGGAACAAAAAACCCGTCGTTCGAAAAAGCACATACGGCATACAAACTACTAGACATGGTTAAAACACAAAAACGTTTATCTCTAAGTTATGTATTACATATATGTCTAATGCACCCAGTTCAACTGCATTGTTTACGTAATTAAATAACTCTACATCACTGATGTATAAATACATGGACATCCCAACCAATGGTTTGTTGCTTATAACTCGTTATACTTGGCCTGCGAGTAGCCTTCCAAACCTAAGCATCAGTTACATAATAATAATCACTTATATAACTGATGGTTTAATAGTAAAAACCAGTAGCAAAAACAAACATAAGTATCATTTTAATATATTGCCTATTATCAGGTTTTCAGATTAATTTAGTGTAAAACTAAAATCAAATGAACCAGCAGAGCTTATAGTTTATATCCTACCTGGTTAGTTGTACTAATATGGCTGGGATGAATATCAAGCGATCCGATCTCATTGCAGCCCTTCCTTTATCAGTGGTGACACCTTTGACCTTTAAGGTGGATTACCCTAATACACTTATTTTACAAATGGCGCGTTTTGCCGTTTAAAAACTTGGAAGTAATTCCTACGATTATCTGCGATCACAGCAAGACTCCCACGTTCTTTGTCCAAAATATGTAGACATTAGGGACTTTGAGAGTATGGAAGAGACTCAAATCTACTGTAGGTTGGGTCCATCAGGCAGATAAAGGAGTTTGCTGTTAGTCCTTCCATTAAAATAGAACATTAAAAATATACTCTGTAAGTAGGGGGCAATAGCCGATTCAAAACCAGCAGCAACGGCAGTTATCCACTGTGGATCAATCCAACCCCCCCCGTCACGTGACCCCAGTCGTTGACCTCCCCCCCAACGCCCCCTCCGACGCCCCCCCCGACGCCCCCCCCGGTTGCCAGCGGCATTTTTCGTGATGACCTTGAACATGAGGAAAAAACTTTCGAAAATTAATAACTAGCCTATTTATACACCGATTCCCACGGGACTTTTTCCAGAGTGTAGGCCTATCCCCAATGAAGCGAATGACGAAAGAACCCCATAGATCCGCCATCAAACAAGCCCGTTATTAATTTTTAAACGTGTTTTCCTTATAGGATCTCGGCTGTTTACCGACCGATTTTGACGAAACCTCACTACATGTCGGGCGGCGGCCTAAGTAAACCATCGCTTAAAGAAAATTGAAAATTCACCATTAAACAAGCCCGTTATTAATTTTTAAACGCGTTTTCCTTATAGGATATCGGCTGTTTACCGACCGATTTTGACGAAACTTCACCACATGTCGGGTGGCGGCCTAAGTAAACCATCGCTTAAAGAAAATTGAAAATCCACCATTAAACAAACCCGTTATTAATTTTTAAACGCGTTTTCCTTATGGGATCTCGGCTGTTTACCGACCGATTTTGATATAACTTCGCCACATGTTGTATGTCGACCTGAGCAAACCATCGCTGAAGGAAACCCAAAAATCCACCATCAATCAAGCCCGTTATTAATTTTTAATCGCGTTTTCCGTATGGGATCTCGGCTGTTTGCTGACCGAACTCGATGTGACTTCACTACACGTCGTATGCCGGCTTGGTTAAACCAAACTGCGAGCGGCTCCACGGCGTCACGTGTCGAGGTGCGTGCTAGGGCCTACGTGACTGTTCCAGCCTGTTTACTCATTAGCGGTTCCGAGAACTGTTTACTGCTTTCACCGCCTACTGTACGGTACGTAGCTATGTTACTTCAGTGATTGTCATCGCTTCCTTCATTCAGTTTGTGTTTGGAGCCCAGTGTGTGTAGACGTTCTACTTCAGTGCTGTGCTAGTCCTTTCCGCACCATATTCCGAGATCTGTTAAACGTAAGTATATGTAGTCTTATAAGTTGTAGTGTGGACCGCCTCAGGCTGTTTACTCATTAGCGATAATTGCCGCGATTTCGAGAATTGTTCACCGCCTTCTACTGTACGGTACGTAGCTATGTTACTTAAGTGATTGTCATCGCTTCCTTCATTCAGTTTGTGTTTGGAGCTCAGTGTGTGTAGACGTTCTACTTCAGTGCTGTGCTAGCCTTTACTGCACCATATTCCGAGATTGTTAAACGTAAGTATATGTAGCTCTTATAAGTTGTAGTGTGGAAGACTATTACATTCCCCTTTATAGTAAGATTCTCATTTAAGGTATGATCGTTCAGCAACTTTCAATTCATAATGTGCAAAGAGAGGTCTGGCTTGTTAATAGAAGTTGAATAAATTTCATTATGTTTTAGGGAAAAACGATTCGTTATTGCTATAGAACAACTTACACGTCATTCTCAATTTCTTGGAGGAAACCGGTGTACTAACATAAAACGAGGAAACCTGTGTACTAATGTTAGACGTGGCATGGTTTCTAAATCCTGTCTATCACGCATCAATGTAAAGCATCCATTCTCTAAGTTACTATCTTTTCTTTTTTTATATAAACTAATTTAATAAAGGAGGAAACCTGTATACTAACATAAAACGAGGAAACCCGTGCACTAAAATTACATTTGCCATGGCCTTGACTCTTGTCTACCACGCATAAAGTATGTGTTATGTTACCAATGAAGTGTTCTCGTTGCGACTAATTTGTAAATGCAAGAGGCTTATCATATTCGTTGTTGCAGATGAACAACCAACACCTGTGCGAGCTCTGTGGCCGAGCCTTCAGCCTGCTTGGAAACCTGAGGCGACACGTGGAGTCCGCCCACAACGCCAGACGTCACGACTGCCACGTCTGCGGTAGGCGCTTCACAAGAGGTGACAGCCTCCGCCGCCACGTCACCACGGTTCACGGACCACGCGCCGCGGTGGAGCCCCAACCGCAACGAGTGGACCATCCCTGCCGACTGTGCCCGACCATCTTCGCCAGCCTGGAGGACGTGCGCCGCCACATGCAAGCGGCTCACTCCGCGATGCCAGCAGCAGCTCCTTCCTCCTCCTCGAGCCCCGATCGCCACGTGGAGTGCGAGCGATGCGGTAGACGCTTCGACCGAGACTTGGAACTGAGACGACACGTCCGGACCGTCCATCCTCCCACGTTCCGTTGCGCCTACTGCGACCGCGGGTTTACCCGTCGCTTCAACCGCGACCAGCACGAGTCTCACAACTGCCCTGTTGTGAGGAACCTGGCTCAAGAACCATCCAAGTTCCGCTGCGTGTACTGCAACAAGGGGTTTACTCGCCGCTTCAACCGCGACCATCACCAGTCTCACAACTGCCCTGTTGTGAGGGACCTGACCCAAGACCGACTGCCTAGGTTGTCCTCTCCTCCTCTTCCTCACAGCAACCAGTCGTTGCGCAAAGGAGCCAGCGCCGAGCCCCGACCGCACCAAGTGCCTAGCGCCGAGCCACGACCAGGACCGAGCACCGAGCCACAGCCAGGGCCCAGCACCGAGCCCCAGCCCCGCCCAGGACCTAGCGCCGAGCCTCAGACCATCGATGACGAGATGGAGGGTGGCGGCCGCCCCGTGTTCCAGCTCGTACATCGGGCCTTCCGGAGTCGCCTCCTCACCTACCGCCTGGCCCGGCTGTTAGACGCCTTGCTGACTGTTGAGGATGCGCTGACCCTGTTGTTTGACGAGGTTCTTGACCTGATGGAGAACGTCATGACCCAACATCCGAGCATCAAGGCGAACATGGTCCTGGAATGTGAGTTCTCCAACATTCACGGGGCCACCTGCCTGCGCTCCTTCAACACGAAGAACGTCCCACTGACCGAGGCCTCCGACTTGGAGGCTTTCCTCTCCGCGACGTTCGAGACGATCGTGAAGAAGAAGGAGCAGTGCGAACTGGTAGGCAGCGGCTGGACATACCTGCGTATACGGGACCTGGAGATCCGCGTGAACGAGTACACGCCGCTCGGGGGCAGAGCGTATCTCCAGCTGCCAATGGCTATTGCAGACACGTGCGCTGTTGTCAATGTGCTAAACGCCGACGACATGTGCTTCATGTTCGCTATCCTGGCCAAGTTTGTTGCGCGACACGCGGAGAGACCTGCAGCGTACACGCCGGACATCATCGCTCGCTACGACTGGACCGGTTTGCGTTTCCCCGTGACGCTCAAGGACATCAAGAACCTTCGAGGGCAAGAACAACATCAGCGTAAACGTCTACGGGACCGAGCGCGCAATGGTGGGAAGACGCCCTGACGGAACTCCCAAGTTCATGGATAGGGCCTACCCCTTGAAGATCTGCAAGCGAGAGCTTGAAGACCACAGGGACCTGCTGTACGTGACCACCGACGGGGACAGCCACTACGCATTCATCACGGACCTGAGTCGACTGGTCCGTCGCCAGCTCACTGACCACGGGCATAGGATCTACGTCTGTAAGCGGTGCTTCGCTTACTTCGACAATCAACCCAACAAGCTAGGGTTGACGGGCGCTCAGCGTCTGGAGGAGCACAGGCGTTACTGCTACGCCAAGGCTCCCCTTCGCCTGGACTTGCCGAAGAAGCAGCAGATCCGCTTCACCCATCCAGAGTACACTAGGCGGGAGAGGTTCAGCATCTACGTGGACTTCGAGTGTGCTCTGCAGCCCGTCGCTGTTGACCCGGTGGAAGCGCCGCCGCCCGGCACGACGCCCCTGCAAATGCACGTCCCGTACGCCTTCGCCTACCAGATCGTGGATTCGCTCGGCCTGGAGGAGTTTGAACCGCGTGTATACTTCGGAGCTGACGCGTCCAAGGTCTTTATGGAACGGCTCAAGATGGACGTGTTGAGCCTGTGGGAGTTCCTGTTTAGCACAAGAGCTCTACACCCTTCTCTGACCCGGCAGGAAATGGACGAGTATCTCGCAGCGATCCGCTGCTACCTCTGCGGCAAGGATTTCACCGAGCTGGATGTCAAGGTGCGGGACCACAACCACGCCCCACCTTACGAGTTCCGAGGAGCGGCGCACCGCTCGTGCAATCTGCGGTACAGGGAGCAGCGGGTCATCAACTGCTATTTCTACAACCTGTCCAACTACGACGCTCCCTTCGTAGTGCGGGAGCTGGCCATCGACCCCGGTGATGTGGACGTGCTGGCGCACACCGAAGAGCGCTACATCGCCTTCGCCAAGCGGTTTCATTTTGGCCAGCCCGGGGACAACCAACGACAGAGCAGTTTCGCGGTGCGGTTCCTCGACACCTACAGGTTCTTGTCCATGAGCCTGGCCAGCCTGGCAACGGGACTGCCCACAGACAAGATGCGCGAGACCAGGAAGAGGTTCCCCGACGACCGGCTGTTCGACCTGGTGCACAGGAAGGGCGTGTTCCCCTACGACTTTGTCACATCGTACGAAACGCTGTACAGGACCAGGGAGCTGCCGCCCAAGGAGGCGTTTAGGAACACCATGACCCTGGAGGACGTCAAGGACGAGGACTACCAACACGCCCTCAACGTGTGGCGAGCCTTCGAGTGTCGCCACCTCAAGGACTACGCCGACACGTACCTGCGCTGTGACATCGCCCTCCTCACCGACGTCTTCGAGCAGTTCCGTGACACCTCTTTGGCCGAGTACGGACTGGACCCCGCCCAATACTACACCCTGCCATCCTACGCTTGGGACGTCATGTTGAAGACCTGCGACGTGGAGCTGGACACGCTGCAGGATTTCGACATGTACCTCTTTGTGGAGCAAGGCATCCGAGGAGGCATCTCTCAGGCCGTCACCCGCTACGCCAAGGCCAACCACGATCGGTGCCCGGACTACCGCCCCGACGAGCCGACACGCCACCTCCTGTACCTGGACGCCAAAAACCTCTACGGCTGGGCCATGTCCCAGTACCTGCCCACCGGAGACTTCCAGTGGCTCAGCCGTGAGGAGATCGACTCCTTGGACATTGGCGCGCTGGATGCCGAAGCGGAACGGGGTTACATCCTCGAAGTGGACCTCCGCTACCCCGCCCGCCTCCACGACCTGCACAAGGACCTCCCTTACTGCTGCGAGACCAAGCGTCCGCCGACAGGGAAATACCCCAAACTGATGACCACCCTGGACGACAAGATGCATTACGTCTGCCATTACAGGGTCTTGCAGCAGGCGCTGAACAACGGACTGGAGCTTGCGGCTGTGCACAGGGCGATCTCGTTTCGCCAGTCTCGGTGGCTAGAGCCGTACATCCTCATGAATACCGAGCTGCGGAAGAAGGCCAAGACCAAGTTCGAGCAAGACTTTTTCAAGTTAATGAATAACGCGGTCTTTAACAAAACCATTGAGAACGTCCGCAAGCACCTGAACGTCAAGCTGGTCTGCACTCCGGAGAAGTTCTCCAAGTACGTGGCTAAGTCAAATCTCCTGGACCGCACGTATTACACGTAGGACGTAGCTCTCGTGCACCTCGCCAGGGTCAACATCGTCCTGGAAAAGCCCATATACGTCGGCATGTCTGTCCTGGAGCTGAGCAAGTGGCTCATGTACGAGTTTCTGCGGAAGATGAAGGACCGCTACGGTGACCGCTTAAACGTAGACTACATGGACACTGACAGCTTCGTGTTCGACATCCTATCCCGGGACATCTACAGGGAGATGATGGAGCACTTGGACGACTTCGATACCAGCGCCTACCCGAGGTCTCACCCCTGCTACAGCCCCGCCAACGCCAAGGTGATTGGCAAGTTCAAGGACGAGTGTAACGGCCGATCCTTGTTCGAGAACCTCGGCCTGCGCTCGAAACTCTACTTCATGGACGTTGAGGACGAAGACAACGGATCCAAGGCGATCAAGCGAGCCAAGGGAGTCGCCAAAGGGGTTGTTAAAAACGTCCTAACCCCCGACGACTACAGGGAATGTCTGTTTGACGGGGTGTTAAAAACCACCGTCAACACCCGTTTCCAGTCGTACCTGCACCGTGTCTTCACCGTACAAGTAGAAAAGCTATCGTTGAGCCCGGCCGATGATAAACGCTACGTCTTGGCCGATGGTATCAACACCTTACCTTGGGGGCATAAGGACATCCCACCACTGTCCGCAGCAAGAAGGCGAGGCAATCCCGAGGAGGGGCGAGGCGAGCCTATGGAGGTGGACGAGGAGGAGGACATGAACGAAGAGTTCCCGGTGTAGATTTAAGTGTAAATAGAACTAGGTTAACTTTGTAAATACTTTGTAAATAGTATTCGTAAGCAAATATAGTCAAACAGTTTAGTTTACAGCATACATCTGTGTTGTTACTACCCCTTGCATTTCCCTGACATTTACTTTCAAAAGACTCTTCTAATGCAAACCGAATTTGTCGAAACTACTTTCAAAATTAACCTTTTATGAAATTGTAAAACTATCATGTTTTCAAAAACAAAACTTTCAAAATTGTTAAAAATTCGATATTCTTTCTTAAATACTAAAGAGAAGGACAAGTGAAAACAACAGTTAACGAGAAACAAAACATTTATTGAAACACAGTAAGAATATACACACAAACATATTACAATCAAGAACTCAAAAGGTATTTACACAAAAATAGTCTTAAGCGAAGATGGAGTAGAAGAGCCTGCGGACCAGTGCGTCGTTGATGGTGGGAGCGACCGGGTCGAAGAGCTGCACGTAGTCGCTGAGTGGTATACCGAGGACCGCCCGACAGTACAGGTAGGTGAGGCAGTAGTGGTCATAAACAGAAGTACCGTAGCCCTGGAGTCGATACCTGTTGTAGAGACCGCCACGTAGCTCAGTTCAGGGATTGCCACCAGGCGCTTCTCAATCTGGGTGGTGTTCATCGCGGGCGGAAGCAGTTCCCGCCGATTGTGTGATACCCTCATTAGCTCAGTTCAGGGATTGCCACCAGGCGCTTCTCAATCTGGGTGGTGTTCATCGCGGGCGGAAGCAGTTCCCGCCGATTGTGTGATACCCTCATTACTAACAGTTGCACACTTTATCACCACCGGCTTCACTGTATGTGTCAAACCAGTGACTCTGGGGACTCCTGAATAACGGTCCACCCAAAGGTTTTCCAATCGCGTTATGATGTTCATAATCATAATGTAGATTTCATAGTCTTTATTTTCATCCAAATATAAGTTGCAACCATGTGTATACTGACCTCTATGATGTAACTGGATGTTCAAGAACACATTACCCTGATTGGCGGGATTTTGTACTGTATGTTGATAACCGGAATCGACCCAACTGACAGTCGGTGGTGAATCGTTCGAATCTTTTTCTACAAGCTCCAAGTCTCCAGGTAGTTCCGGGGGATTGACACTTCTACTGTTGTCGTTTATGCAACTGCTATCGGCACATATGCTGACGTTCTGGGAACCTCCCCCTTCGGTTATTTGGTTGGATGATGGTGATGCAAAGTCTTCAGATATCTCAGGAGCATTGCCACTTTCAATGTCGTTTATGCAACTGCTATCAATACATGTGTTGACTTTCTGCGGACCTCTTCCTGCTGAGGTTTGTATGAACGATCTCGGTTGTGAGGAACGATTGTTTCTTCGCTTCCCTCTAACACAGAGGTGGTGCTGACGATGATGGAGATGAAGTCCATCTCGCGACGTGAACGACTCCTCGCAGTATGGACATTTCCAGGTCGCCAGCTTCGATGGTGTGGCGACTGACCGTTTCAGTGATGGTGCTGGCGGTGGTTGTTCAGGACTTCGTGGAGAAAAGTACATGGTGCTGTAGCCTTCCATCGCTTCCAACTCCTTCAACAACGTCTGGACTGATTCATCCACTTCGATTGCACTAGCCATGTTTGTGTTTACTCTGCAACATCACTAGACAAACTGAAGGTGCGCGTCTGCATTTATATTCACAAAATCCATCTCAAGAAGTGTTTCTTTAATTCGACCAATCATAGGGTAGAACGTCTAATTATAGCCACTCAGAGGGCAGGATATTTACACCAATCACAGTACCCGCATTTTGCTTACACTATTTAGGGTAGGTCAAGAGTCAGCAGACAAGTGCACGCAGGTATAAGTTAGGTTTGAGGATGCATAAACGTCACGCGAAGCGATGACAATCACTGAAGTAACAAAGCTACGTACCGTACAGTAGAAGGCGGTGGACAATTCTCGAAATCGCGGCAATTATCGCTAATGAGTGAACAGCCTGGGGCAGTCACGTAGGCACGGGGTGATGACGTCACCGCGGTCCACGACTACACTACTTAAGGTAGGCCAATGCGTGCGTGCGTGCGTGCAGGTTTTAGTTAGGTTTACAGACGCAGGTTTAGGTTAGGTTTTCAGACGCAGGTTTAGGTTAGGTTTACAGACGCAGGTTTAGGTTAGGTTTACAGACGCAGGTTTAAGTTAGGTTTGAATATGCATGAACGTCGCGCGCGCGCATGAAGCACATGTCGTCGACGTTTAGCACATTGACAACAGCGCGCGTGTCTGCAATAGCCCTTGGCAGCTGGAGATACGCTCTGCCCCCGAGCGGCGTGTACTCGTTCACGCGGATCTCCAGGTCCCGTATACGCAGGTATGTCCAGCCGCTGCCTACCAGTTCGCACTGCTCCTTCTTCTTCACGAACGTCTCGAACGTCGCGGAGAGGAAAGCCTCCAAGTTGGAGGCCTCGGTCAGTGGGACGTTCTTCGTGTTGAAGGAGCGCAGGCAGGTGTCCCCGTGAATGTTGGAGAATTCACATTCCAGGACCATGTTCGCCTTGATGCTCGGATGTTGGGTCATGACGTTTTCCATCAGGTCCAGAACCTCGTCAAACAACAGGGTCAGTGCATCCTCAACGGTCAGCAAGGCGTCTAACGGCCGGGCCAGGCGGTAGGTGAGGAGGCGACTCCGGAAGGCCCGATGTACGAGCTGGAACACGGGGCGGCCGCCACCCTCCATCTCGTCATCGATGGTCTGAGGCTCGGCGCTAGGTCCTGGGCGGGGCTGGGGCTCGGTGCTGGGCCCTGGCTGTGGCTCGGTGCTCGGTCCTGGTCGTGGCTCGGCGCTAGGCACTTGGTGCGGTCGTGGCTCGGCGCTGGCTCCTTGGCGCAACGACTGGTTGCTGTGAGGAAGAGGAGGAGAGGACAACCTAGGCAGTCGTCTTGGGTCAGGTCCCTCACAACAGGGCAGTTGTGAGACTGGTGATGGTCGCGGTTGAAGCGGCGAGTAAACCCTTTGTCGCAGTACACGCAGCGGAACTTGGATGGTTCTTGAGCCAGGTTCCTCACAACAGGGCAGTTGTGAGACTTGTGCTGGTCGCGGTTGAAGCGACGGGTAAACCCGCGGTCGCAGTAAGCGCAACGGAACGTGGGAGGATGGACGGTCCGGACGTGTCGTCTCAGTTCCAAGTCTCGGTCGAAGCGTCTACCGCATCGCTCGCACTCCACGTGGCGATCGGGGCTCGAGGAGGAGGAAGGAGCTGATGCTGGCATCGCGGAGTGAGCCGCTTGAATGTGGTGGCGCACGTCCTCCAGGCTGGCGAAGATGGTCGGGCACAGTCGGCAGGGATGGTCCACTCGTTGCGGTTGGGGCTCCACCGCGGCGTGTGGTCCGTGAACCGTGGCGACGTGGCGGCGGAGGCTGTCACCTCTTGTGAAGCGCCTACCGCAGACGTGGCAGTCGTGACGTCTGGCGTTGTGGGCGGACTCCACGTGTCGTTTCAGGTTTCCGAGCAGGCTGAAGGCTCGGCCGCAGACCTCGCACAGGTGTTGGTTGTTCATCTGCAACAACGAATATGATAAGTCTCTTGCATTTACAAATTAGTCGCAACGAGAACACTTCATTGGTAACATAACACATACTTTATGCGTGGTAGACAAGAGTCAAGGCCATGGCAAATGTAATTTTAGTGCACAGGTTTCCTCGTTTTATGTTAGTATACAGGTTTCCTCCTTTATTAAATTAGTTTATATAAAAAGAAAGAAAAGATAGTAACTTAGAGAATGGAAGCTTTACATTGATGCGTGATAGACAGGATTTAGAAACCATGCCACGTCTAACATTAGTACACAGGTTTCCTCGTTTTATGTTAGTACACCGGTTTCCTCCAAGAAATTGAGAATGACGTGTAAGTTGTTCTATAGCAATAACGAATCGTTTTTCCCTAAAACATAATGAAATTTATTCAACTTCTATTAACAAGCCAGACCTCTCTTTGCACATTATGAATTGAAAGTTGCTGAACGATCATACCTTAAATGAGAATCTTACTATAAAGGGGAATGTAATAGTCTTCCACACTACAACTTATAAGAGCTACATATACTTACGTTTAACAATCTCGGAATATGGTGCAGTAAAGGCTAGCACAGCACTGAAGTAGAACGTCTACACACACTGAGCTCCAAACACAAACTGAATGAAGGAAGCGATGACAATCACTTAAGTAACATAGCTACGCCCTGTACAGTAGAAGATGGTGAACAATTCTCGAAATCGTGGCAATTATCGCTAATGAGTAAACAGCCTGAGGTGGTCCACACTACAACTTATAAGACTACATATACTTACGTTTAACAGATCTCAGAATATGGTGCGGTAAGGACTAACACAGCACTGAAGTAGAACGTCTACACACACTGGGCTCCAAACACAAACTGAATGAAGGAAGCGATGACAATCACTGAAGTAACATAGCTACGTACCGTACAGTAGGCGGTGAAAGCAGTAAACAGTTCTCGGAACCGCTAATGAGTAAACAGGCTGGAACAGTCACGTAGGCCCTAGCACGACCCTCGACACGTGACGCCGCGGAGCCGCTCGCAGTTTGGTTTGACCAAGCCGGCATACGACGTGTAGTGAAGTCACATCGAGTTCGGTCAGCAAACAGCCGAGATCCCATACGGAAAACGCGATTAAAAATTAATAACGGGCTTGATTGATGGTGGATTTTTGGGTTTCCTTCAGCGATGGTTTGCTTGGGTCGACATACAACATGTGGCGAAGTTACATTAAGATCGGTCGGTAAACAGCTGAGATCCCATAAGGAAAACGCGTTTAGAAATTAATAACGGGCTTGTTTGATGGTGGATTTTAGGGTTTCCTTCAGCGATGGTTTGCTCAGGTCGACATACAACATGTGGCGAAGTTACATCAAAATCAGTCGGTAAACAGCCGAGATCCCATAAGGAAAACGCGTTTAAAAATTAATAACGGGCTTGTTTAATGGTGGATTTTCAATTTTCTTTAACCGATGGTTTACTTAGGCCACCGTTCGACATGTGGTGAGGTTTCTTCAAAATCGGTCTGTAAACAGCCGAGATCCCATAAGGAAAACGCGTTTAAAAATTAATAACGGGCTTGTTTAATGGTGGATTTTCAATTTCCTTTAAGCGATGGTTTACTTAGGCCACCACCCGACATGTGGTGAAGTTTCGTCAAAATCAGTCGGTAAACAGCCGAGATTTCATAAGGAAAACGCGTTTAAAAATTAATAACGGGCTTGTTTAATGGTGGATTTTCAATTTTCTTTAAGCGATGGTTTACTTAGGCCGCCACCCGACATGTGGTGAGGTTTCGTCAAAATTGGTCTGTAAACAGCCGAGATCCCATAAGGAAAACACGTTTAAAAATTAATAACGGGCTTGTTTAATGGTGGATTTTCAATTTTCTTTAAGCGATGGTTTACTTAGGCCGCCACCCGACATGTGGTGAAGTTTCGTCAAAATCGGTCGGTAAAAAGCCGAGATCCCATAAGGAAAACGCGTTTAAAAATTAATAACGGGCTTGTTTAATGGTGGATTTTCAATTTTCTTTAAGCGATGGTTTACTTAGGCCGCCGCCCGACATGTAGTGAGGTTTCGTCAAAATCGGTCGGTAAACAGCCGAGATCCCATAAGGAAAACACGTTTAAAAATTAATAACGGGCTTGTTTGATGGCGGATCTATGGGGTTCTTTCGTCATTCGCTTCCTTGGGGATAGGCCTACACTCTGGAAAAAGTCCCGTGGGAATCGGTGGATAAATAGGCTAGTTATTAATTTTCGAAAGTTTTTTCCTCATGTTCAAGGTCATCACGAAAAGTGCCGCTGGCGACCGGTGGGGGGCGTCGGGGGGGGCGTCGGGGGGGGGAGGTCAACGACTGGGGTCACGTGACGGGGGGGGGGGTGGATTGATCCACAGTGGATAACTGCCGTTGCTGCTGGTTTTGAATCGGCTATTGCCCCCTACTTCTGTAATTATTGTATATAGATACTATTCATATAGAAGCTAATATTATCATTTTATTAACACACATACAATTTATACTTACACATACAATTCATGAATAAATACGCAGACACAATCCAGCATAATTAACTTAGTAATACAATGTTTATTGTAGTTCAGGGCATTAAGTCCTCAGCATTTAAGTAAGAGCATTGTTCAAAACTTTAAGATATTCACACCGAACCCACACAAAATCTGGTGAAGACGCTTAATGAATTACACAAGAGCATCTCATTCAAAGACTCGTACCCGTTATCATCTGGTCTGATCGGCAAGTATGACGACTTATCTCTCATTGACCTAATGATAACTGTGTTGGTTGTACAATAGCAAAGTTTTAAGCGTTAAAACGTATTTCAACTATAATGGTCCACTATTTTTAGTGAATTTCCTTTGGAACGTGAACTATTAGCATGACCCGCACGTTGAAACTTAAGCCCGGGACCCCCTGAACACGTTTTGAGGGTCGTTCAAAATTTTATATGTGTGTGTGTGTGTGTGTGTGTGTGTGTGTGTGTGTGTGTGTGTGTGTGTGTGTGTGTGTGTGTGTGTGTGTGTGTTTGTGTGTCTGTGTGTGTGTTTGCACTCTAGTGGTCGCATTTTTTGTCCGATTAACTTCAAATTTGGTAGGGACGTTCCTTTTTGTAATCAGTTGGACAAGTTCGTTGGGGAAAACCATCGTAAAACTCCAAACCCCATTTTTGGGGATTAATCTTTCAAATTTCGAGTTTTTGGGCCCAAAAAGGGTCTAAAAAGTCCTAAAAGTAAAAGTAAAGCATGTAAAAAGATGTGAATTAGTGAGACAAAAGTGTTAAGCCCTCCCTCGTCATTCTAGCTTAAGTATTTACCGAGTTATTAAAGAAAATGTGTTTCGACTAAACACAGTACTGTACGTTGTCTTATGGGGGTTTTACACTAGAAAAGCCTGCCACTCCTTTGTTAGAGTACTTTTATCATCCCCAGCATCCTCATGCCTACTTTCAAGCCTGACTGGACCTTCTCCTAAAATTATAATGCGCAAAATTGTATTCCCAGCTTTGCAGGTAAATGAAACCAGGAGCATCAGAACAGCCAAAAAATCAATGTTCTCAGATTTCAATAAAAATTGGAATACAAGTATGATTTTACCCTAATTTTGAGTTTTAAAAGTTTTTATATGGAAATTCACTTCCCTCACGTCAGCGTGCTGCGTGCGAAATCGTTTTACATTATGATGGAACTTTACAACCAGACTTATTTAGCATTTGAAATTAGCATTAATGGCATATTAACCATCGACAATAATGTTAACACGCACACTAGTGGCGGTATTCTTACTTTAAATTCACCTATACAAAAATAACCGTTATCTGTATTTGATGCATAAATACTGGGAGAGGTCCAAGTGTAATGCCACCACCTCTGTAGTTAGAAGTGCATCTTGTCCCAGATAGCAAGTAGTCTGCAACGACGACATTCCAAAAGCTGTTTGAACTACAATGTAATATGAGCCACTATTGTAAGTTATTAACTATTGCTTGGTTACACAAAATTGTTTTTAAATATTGTAATTAAAAAATAATGTAAAGTAATATTAAAATGCCAAAACAATAATATATTTCTATTAAAAGGTTAACGTCGTTGCTTTTTAAAAATCAAATATTAATTTTAATGTCGTTAGTAATATTTTTCAGAACACACTTGGCGAGGGTTTTCTATCAATAAACGTCTAGGCTTGGACGCTTCAAAACGAATATTTTCGTATTACGTTATTTCGATTGTTATTAAAAGTTTTGCTATTTTACTAAACAATATAAAATAATGTATACAGAATTAATTAGTTACACCTATTACATACACAAATATATATTACAATGTTATTATAACAAGCTTTCATTATTTCATTATAACATTTTATTTATAAAAGCGATCAACCTTATTCAAAACTAGAACATTGTTTACATTACTATTGACATTTTTCTCATTAGAACATGTCCCATCATTAAATTGTCTTTTCCTGAATTTCATTCCAAAATCCTTTGTTCAGTCTATACATGGTGTTGGTCAACAAAGTTCAATAAAGAGGGATATTATGATTCATGCAACACTTAAAATACTTTAATTCCAAATTATTTGCGTGAATTTAATATTTAATTAACTTTTTATTATGCCATAACAACCAAGAATACAAAGACAAAACTTGTTATGACTTACAGTTTTTGTGTAAACAAATTAGTATGAATTAGGACTCATTATTACCATACATAGACGTGCTGTTATTTAGTAATATTTTGCTTCGTTCTGTGCATCCTTCATTTTCATATTTTTTTTATTATGAGCACGTGTTTTATTTTTACTAAGCTTAGGGACCGCTACCTCGCTAATTTGTTAATAATTACAATTTTCAAAATAAAAATCCTCTTACAACATTAAAATTTTACTTTGGAATTGATTAGCATGTTTAGGATTTATTTAAAATAATTTCAAAGGACTTGTTACGTAATAGTCTAGGTTTTGTTCATAAGTACACCTAATTTAATAAATTTAAAGATATCCATGGTATTTGTATGAAAACATAACCTTATCAATTATCATTACAGTGACAGACAAAAAATGGATCAATTAAAATAACCTAAAAACTGCTAAACCACGTAAAAAAGAATAATGTAAAACCTTTTGTATTATATTTTAGCGTGTCTAACAATTACTAGTATAAGAAAATCAGATAAAAAATTATGGCTCAGCAATATCACAATGTTAAAATGTCAGACACGAATTTGCACTGTTTGAGTTCTTGTATTCCATATGTCAGAAAACTACCATGTTGTTACCTAATATATCAGAAATGAAAAGTGTTTATAGGAAGACCTTTATAGGAACAAATTACTTAATTTGTGTGCGAATAATTTTATCCAGAGTTTTTAAAGTGTGTGTTGTTTTTTAATACCTTGTACAGACACGTGCGACGTCCATTGTCATATTAACTATTTTGAGTTTATTTTCATTTTTTAATTTTGGAAACATATATTTCCACACTTGCTACAGTAAACCTCAAAATACACTCTAAAGTTTGTAGCCATCCCAATAATGCTTGACAAATCTTAACAAATTTAGGTATTTGTCACTCGCCAAAACAATTGTTTATTAAACAATTTGCTACGTGTAATTTTGTTTTAAAAGGACGAAGCTACTTAATTCTTTTAAATATCCATCAACGTATTTTTTAAACGGATCAAGCCAAATAGTTTTGAGTTTTACGACAAAAATGTTAATCAACTTGTTTTTATTAGAAATTGGACATAATTTTTCATTATCATATTTATTATTTTTCATGGAACAATTATTTTTGTCACCGCAATGATATTTATTCTTCTTCATGGAAAGAAATTGTTCTTTACTTCATTAAACTTATAAAATAAAAATATTTGGAATTTTAAGTTTAGATAAATCATTAAATATCTAATTAGTTTTATATTCAAAAACTGTTTAAAAAAACTTACGTTCGTTTATATTGTTTAAAACAAATCTAATAGTAATATAATCTATAGTCTATTAGTTGAGAGTTTAACATTTTAATTTTGAAATGTGATTATTAAAATTTTATAAATACACATTATATTGGTTTAGTAACCGTGTTTAACTATCGAGATGAAGTAAACAACCTTTATCGTAGGTATCATAGGTAACCTAGTAACAGTAAGTCTATTTAATGTGTCTTTATAGTTAAAAACTAAATAAACGGATTATAAATTTCTATAACGTTAGTTTTATCAATCAGTTTTTTTTTATACTGATTTTGTTTTGTATAAAAACAACAAAATTTAAGACAGGAGAATTACATGTTATCGTTTTAAAGATTTTAATTTTGAATTGGAAAATTTATGAAACATCTATCAGACATTATTCAAATTTAAAATTGTAAGTCCAAAACGATAGATTAACAAATTTAAAGATAACTCAGTACACTGTTCCGTAGTGGAAATTTTTATGAGTAAAATAATATAAACTCTGTGTAAACTGTCAGAAATTATCTCGTCTTTATTTAAAAAAATTCCAACTACTCTTTTATGGCTTAAAAGATAAAAAAATTCATTCCACATTTTTTGGTTTACATTTGTAGAAGTACATTATTTCTCAGTATGTTAATTTTAAACTTCATGATTTTGAGCAAACAAAACAATAATGCTAATAGATGTATTTGTTACCATGTGTTATAAAGGCATAGGAAAATTAATTATTATGTTATAAACATTAAATGATATTAGAATATATATGAGGTTAGAATTCTTAATAAGAGCATAAGATCTGGATATTGATTGTTGGTACTAATGTATTGTTCAAGTAAAGTTAATTTCAGATTATTTAACGTGTGTATTTAAAACTCAAATGTATTTAATGATATCTATTTTTAGTGTTTCTCCCAATATTTTAGAAAGTTAATTAACTGAATAAAATTAGTTAATTCATTGAACGGGTTATAACGATAATTATTTTTCACGTATTAAATTTTAAATACCAGTAAACTATACGAGGTTAGTTCTGAGAGTTGGTTACTAATTGAATCTAATTGAAGTTGCAAATTTGTCCCGTATATCTCTCCCCTCGGGGCTCGACTCATCTGTCTAACGAAGGAACTAATTAATTGTGCATTTACCAGCTTTGGATCGGGGACTAAGTGGTTCAGACTTTCCAATTTACTGGGTTGCTTTCAGTTCACAATAGTCTTTGTGATTATAAAGACAATAAGGGCAATTTGAATTTAAATAAACTTGCAATACAAATAATAATACATTATAATATAAGTGAAGTACCTGATTGTTTCTTTATGTGACTGTGGCAAGGAAAACGTTTGTTTGCTGAATATGAAAAATAACTGTATGATTTTCTTGTAACTATCTAAATATATAATAAAGGTCGTTGGTATATTTGATGTTCATGCGCTCCAATACCAACTCAACCGATTGCGATGAAACATTGCATGGTCGTTCAGGTTGACCCAAGGAATCTGTACAGCTACTAGCCAATGTACTAGGACCAAAGGGCCATGCCCCAATGAACTTTAAAGTTGCCATGCTATTCTTAAGGAGTAACAATTTGTTATTATTTTCACGGATAGCTAATTTAAAATGTTGTAAACAGCAGACTATTTATTTAGGTAGCGAGCTGTACTGTAAAAATTATGAGTAAAGATTTTTCAGTGCAATTCTTTGGCTTAGCAACTTGTCTGGGACCCGGTAGTAATACGTAAAGTTAGCCTGATTTTTTAAGTTTGATAAATCATGCCAAAATATGACTTGACGCATTTAGACTACCATATTTTGTTTTTCTAAGCATTTATCTTTGAAGTCCTCAAATTAATTTTTTAATGATTTCACCATTTATAATTAGTTTGTACTTTTTCGTATTTCAGCGTGTGTTTAAAGGGAGGTTTCGTATAGATTAAGGAAATTAGTCTGGTTTAATCGAACACCACAGACAACAGTGCACATTGCAGATTCAGTTATGGTAATCGCATTCAAGGATCGTCTCCCCTGTCGTCTCCAGCTTGCGGTGAATACCATAAAAGATTCAGGAAGCAATCGTTCTGTTCAAGGAGTCGTTGATTCGTTGTTATATTTAAAAGCATAAAATCTTGAAATCGGTTGGGGAAGAAATCTTGAAATCAAGTATTAATACTTGAAACATATAAACTATTATAATATTATAAAAATTTTAACTAGTACATTAAAAAAAATGATCAACGATAAAAAAGATGATTCCATACATTGTTTGGAGATTGCAATTTATATGAGTAAAATCATGCAAACTATCTTTAAACTGTCTTAAATTACCGCCATTGTCAAACTAGTCGTAATTTATAAAAATTCGAATTGCTCTGCTATGGTTTGAAAGATTTAAACAATTTATCTGCCTTTTTTGGATTACAATTTTACATTAGTTTAATGCCTCAGTACATTTTTCAAATTTTTCGTTCTCAAAATATTATAACAATATTTAAATGTCCACCATTTTGAAACAGTAAAAGCAGCAAACTTCATATTCAATACATAATTATCCTAACTTATGGGTCATGTTCGTGCTAAGCTTTAAGTCAATACCTGAAGTAGTTGCTAGGATATGATGTATTAATAAAATAATACTAACATCCGTAAATAATAATAATATACGGATAACGAAGCATTCTAGTACCTATAGGAACTTGTTTACATAATTTTACCGAAACAACGATATTTTGAGTTTATAAAAGGACCTAAGGGACCCCCTGTATTTGTTTGTTTGTGCCGTTCGTGTTTTGTGTTGTTCAATGTCAGTTTGTATTATTACCTACTTAATAAAAACTATGGTTTAATAGCTTTTGTGAAACAACTACAATTTATTATTTTAGTTGAGAACTGTACCCGTCCATATAGTCTCTGAATTGGTTATAATATGAGACTAGAACTTTGGATTGCATTCTAACGGTAAGCAGTATAGTTATAATTTGTCAAATTATCAGCTATAGACCACGTAAAGCTGTACCTATTTATTTAATGTTAATTGATTGACTGTGGTAAAAAAAGTTATTCAAAATTCACTGAATTACGTCTGATGTATTACATTATGTACATCAGCCTGACGATACTGTGGCCAAAATGTGCCTTCAACCTTTATAGTTATAATTTACAATATTTTGCTGTTAATATCTAACTGGAATCAAATCCAAAAAAATTATGTCATAAATCATGTATATAAATTTAAAGGTAAATTTAATTTAATTTTTATTTTCTCTATACCATTTATTCTATTTACATCATAGCTACTAGCCCATAGAGTACAGATTTCTCCATATAAACAAAAACATATTAAGACAATTTCACAGTTATCAACTTGCAACCTTAATGAACTGGAGGGTAGGACTACTTTATGTGTTTTTGGTATTAACTAAGAATTGAGTTTAATACTAAGGGTAAAAAACACAAGAAAGAAATTTCCACTAACAGAATCAAGCATCACAATAAATAGAAAGCATTAAAGATTGAGTTATGATAATTGGATTCAAGGAGCATTTTTCTTCTCTTCCCCTACTTGCGTTAAACACTTACAGCCGTATAGAAAACTGTAGCATTAATTTTTCATCTATGTCTTGATTTGACTGATTTTAGGATACTATACCTTTTGACTGCAACGGTAATAGCTCTCCACTAAAAAATCTTAAAAATATCAAAACAACTTGTAAATTTGTATACTTAGCAAATACAAAGACTTTAGTAAATACAAAACAGACTGAAGAATCATTGTAAGGTGTTACTTCGTACAATAGCTGCATTAATTCGAATAACAACTATATTTCTAACAGTAAATTGTACAATTCCAAGAAATATCTCTGCAATGCTAGTTTGAGTTTTGAGAGCTCTGCACAAACCCTTTTCTACTATCAGAAAGGAAGAACAAAGAAGATACGTCATAGAACAATCGATTTATTCAGTGACAAAGCTAGCTAATATCCGGTTGGATGTCAAAGGAAACCAACACATTTACTTGAACCGACGTCCGACGGATCTTTTATTGCTTTGGTTTCCTTGTCAAGTTACGATTCCCTTCTATTGTGTAAGATATACAAATATGTTTTTGATCAAGAATCGTTATTATTTTTTTTATAACAAAGAGTTTTAGAATTAGTACTTATGAACTGTAATTTCATTTACAAATCAAAATTAAATCAGCTAATATACTTGTAATTGATTTTTACAAGGTTTTGATTGGCTTGAAATTAAGTAACAAATAATGTTTCTATTAAAGTCCAAAGTTCAATCCCATAAAATATTTCATATATGATGTAAAACTGTAGGTTACCTAAATCATTCATCTTATAAGTTATTTCCTCATATTTATTAAAACGTCAAATTAACCAGGTTATTGAGGAGTATCAAAATTCTGAGCTGTAACTGTATGAGTAAGGATTATACAGTGTTAAGAAGTTTATTCCTAATTGAATGTAAGTGTTGTTGTGAATGAGTTTCCCATATCCCTGGGGGATCATTTGTCTAATGTAGGAAGTAATTAATTAGAGTTTATCAGTTTGGTAAACTAGAGTTTGAAACAACGCTTTACACCTTGTAATATAAAATCAGATTAAAGCAAATATTGAACCGTGGTTAAAATTTATCATTGGACAAATAATAAAAATATTCTATGATGTATAAATATTTTACTGTGAAAAATAGTATAAACGCCCATAAAACCTTTGTAAAGACATGTATACTGTATATCTAATTACTTAAATAATATTGCCAATCTTTCTAAACATTAGGTCACATAACTCAAAATCGTGTTAAAATACAGTCTTCGACGTAGATAACAGAATAAAATATACGTTAAAGTGCGTGGTCTAAATGCATAATTTTGATTGTAGTGATTAAATCACATTTGGTCTATTTATTAGTATGATGATACACTAATTGAGTCTTATACGAGCATGAAATTAGAATCATAAAAATAATTGGGCCTTGTAATTATTATATCCAATTTGTGCCCTTTTTATGTTTTGCTTGTAGTTAAATAATGTTTTTAATTAAACTAAATTTCATAACTTGGGTAAAAATTAAAGAGACCTAGAAGGTATTTAGGAAATAATAAACATAAAATGTGAAATTCAAAATAATGAAACAAGGATTGTTCCAAATCATTTTAATAAACATACATTGTTCACAATGCCCTATATTGAACTTGCAACATTTTATAGTTTATGATATATATATATATATATATATATATATTTAAAATATAAGGACCTGCTGCACTGGCTTCTCTGTGTTATAACTAACACCCTGGAAATTCATATAACCGGGCAACAAAAACTTAGCTTTCATGTGCTGTGGAAACATAAAAACCCAACACCTTTTAAGCCAATTGTTATGAGCTTTGTAAGGAAAACTCTTTAATATTTCTTAAAGATATAGATGGAGTTATCAACTTTTAGTATATGTCAAGAATGACAGAGTTTGCACAGGTGCATCTAAGTGCAGTTTGCTATAAACAGTAATTTCATTACCATAATGCGCCATTATTGAATTGAATTTAATCGATTTGCAATTCGAATCAGACGTTCAAGCCCTTTCATATCTGATTAAATTGCTCCCGATAAAATAAACTGTCACTATTTCTTTTGCAGCTAAACAATGCCTGAGTGATTAGAATAATTAATACTTCAGATCTTTATAAGCACGGTTATTATGGTTTAGATTCCATTTTAAGACAATGCATAGAACGCAGAGAAAATATTGTTGCTGAACACCCAAATCTCTTTAATAACAGCTTTAGAAACCAACAAGGATGATGGAGGCTATGCGCCGATGTAACATGATTAAATGATTCGTGGTCCGTCGGCCTGCACTTGTTTCGAGGTTTTTCGCAGAAGCGCTTTCGGCGTTTTGTCATAGTAGCAGTTGAGAATGGTGAGTTGCCGAAAGCGCTTTTGCGAAAAACCTTAAAACAAGTCCAACCCAACGGACCACATATAACTTCGAGCATATAACAGATGTTGGTCGTTTATAAAACTGACTTTTAAGAAGTATATTTGTTCGCTGATTCTGAAATATTTATCTAACGATAAGACATTTTGTAGATATAATTCTATTGCTAATTGTTTTTAATCTAATATGTAGTGTCGCTTGTTTTAATTAGGTGTTTAAGTTTAAAACAGAAAAATAACAATTGACTCATATACAGGGTGTTTCAGAATTCGTGTCGGATACTTTAGGTTATTGTTCCTGGATGCTTAGTAAGGTCATAAATAATAAGCTTTTTTTAATATGCGTAAGTGGCTGTCTGTCTGTCTTTATGTGTTTTAAAGAAAATAATTTTTAATTTCAAGTATGTTTAAGATAAAGCTTTAAAACGTTGTATATGGGTTCTAATTATCAATGTACATAAGTGGAATTTTTTTTTCAAAATTTTAACCTTTCAAAATTCAAAAACACGGCAACTTTAAGTTTTCAAATTTAAATATCTTAAAAAAAGTTTATTTTACAAAAGATTAACAAGAACAACTTTCTTTTTTAAATTTTATTCTACATAATTACGGATAACTTGCACTCCAATCGGTTGATAAATAACAATGTTATTCCCACTTGTGTGATAATTACAACTACTATTAGAGCAATTGCTCTAATAGTAGTTGTAATTAATCACACAAGTGGGAATAACTTTGTTATTCATCAACCGATTAGAATGCAAGTTATTTTTAATTATGTAGAATAAAATTTAAAAAAGACAGTTGTTCTTGTTAATATTTTGTAAAATAAACAATTTTTAAGATATTTGAGTTTGAAAATTTAAAATTGCCGCCATTTTGAATTTTTAAAGTTAAAATTTTGAAAAAAAATCCACTTTTGTACATTAATATTTAAAACCCATATTCAGAGTTTCAAAGCTTTATCTTAAACATACTTGAAATTACAAATTATTTTCTTTAAAACACATACAGACAGACCGACAGCCACTTACGCATAATTTAAAAAAGCTTATTATTTATGAGCATACTATGCATCTAGGAACAATACCCTAAAGTATCCGACACGAATTCTGAAACACCCTGTATAATTTGTATTTTTCTGGATAAGATATTTATTTCAAATATTAATTGCTGCATTATTAATTCACTTAATTCACAATTATTAGGATCACTAGGAGTTAGTGTTTAATGATTTTAATAGAACCAGAACGTTTAAAATGAAACAACCATTACACGCATGTTCGTCTCTCTGTTTATATTGGGCGTCACGCTAGCGTAGCGGTTAGCGCTTTGGTCTTCGGTTTAAGGGGTCACGCGTTCGAATCCCGGGATGTCCACAACATTTGAGGGGATTGGACGGCTTTCCCTTATAAGTGTTTGTGATTCACTCTTAGAAAAAATTCCACTGGCGTTGAAATAAAAAAAATAAAAGAAAAAGAGGTTAGGAAAAAGGTTAGAAACGAGACTGGTACAGAATGAAATGCGAGGGTGACGATGAGGTAAAGTTTCAATTCTTTCGTGGTTGTGCTTAATCAAGTAATTTTGTTTATAAATTGCTCTCCATTGAAAATCAAATAAAAATTCACAAATTTGTAAATTATGTAAAAACAATCTTTGAGTTCCAAGTTTAAATCATTTACTTCTATATGGCAATTAATTGGTTTCCATGATCTACACAGACTACAGTAAAACACCTGATGATTGGTTATGTGGTGATAATGAATAAATATATAGTTATTGGTACACTGTTCATTGTTTAATATACAATAAATCTGTATTACAAAATTGATTAAAGACATACTATAATTTTAGAATTGGAAAGAAAATATTATATGTTACTAAGTAACAGGAAAGTAGTAATAAGTGAGTAAAAACAGAAAGCTATTTAAATCTAAGTGGATTAATCATTTTAAGCATACTTATTGATACAAATTATTGATTTATCTCTTAATATGTATATATAGCCACATGTGTAACGGACTGACTCACTGAGGTATACCAGTTCTGGACCACTTCTAGACAAGCTAGAATCCTGAAATTTGGCACGCAGGTAACTTTTCCCTTGAAACCCACAGAAAAATTCCCAAATTTGACATTTTAATTTTAACAAAAAATATATATTTAAATAGCCTTAAAAAGGTTGATTTGAGATTTGTAGTTTTCAGCTCTAGCGGGCTAACGGATGATCCTACTAAAAAACGGACACCACCACGTAACACGGATTTTGCAAGATCTACAACTTTGTTCTTATGGCTCTTTGTCGTATCTCGTCTCTTTCCCCCTTAGGTAGCGCTAGATATTTCAAATTTCGGCATATTATCAAGATTTTGTGGTTTTTTTTTAATTATGTATCACGTTAATATACTAGGATGGAGGCCTAACATTGAGCACGCAGTATGTTTACATTGCACTCAGTAAATAGAAGCAGTCACATGACCAGTTTTTATTACTTAAACCTGTCGGAAAATAAACAACTTTAAATATCTTTAGATTTTACCGTTTCCTTAGTATAAGTAGGTAGGATATGCCGGGTCTGGACCAATTTTTATTAATTAGAATGCGCGTGACACTATTTAAACTTCAGCTAGGATCGTGAGATTTGCAATGCATGTGCCTTGCACATTTTTCCCCGAATCCTGCTATTTTTAGTTTTAATGTAACAAACAAATTAATAATTACAATGAAAATATCAAAACGTAGTGTTTTTTTTTTATTTGAGCTCTAGCGTCCGAACGGATTGTCCTATAGAAAAAACAAGTACCACCACGGCAATAGATTTTTAGACGAACTAAATCTTGGTCCTGTGTCTCCCCCTTCACCTTTAGGTAGCACTAGATTTTTAAAATTTCAACTATTTTCCAATATTTATTGGTGGTTTTTATGGTTTGTCGCTCTAATATAGTACTTAGAGACCTGATATTTGGCACACAGTATTCCTACAATACGATTAGTATTTAGCAACAGTCGAACGCCTAGATTAAAAATCTTAAACACCAAAAGAAAATCAGAGTCTTTAAGCTTTTGTAGATTGATTCGAGGTTTTCGGATATATTTTTGTATGATGCGCTCTACCGAGGATAATATCCCTTTTAAATCAAGCTATATTTGTTGCAAGAGGCTTGAAGTTACCCAAAGTCATAGCATTTTTGGTTGTTATTGGTATTTGTACTCCTTATAAGGTTCAAAAGACGCCTTTTAAAGAATACATTATAAATCAGGCGAAGCGAGTCTTTTCTATCCTATATACTGTGGTGAGTTATAATAAACGTTATGCACGTTTTGAGTTTAAAAGTAGAATATGTATAAGTTCAGCATGGTTCAGTACTTTCACATTTGACGCCAACGTTTCCAAATAATAACTTATGTTGTTTAAAATTAAATTTCAGTGATAGTGAAAATGTGTTTTTTCTGAGGACGTTCTTGTATATTGTTCATTAAAACTAGGGGTTGGACAAAACTACCGTAGTTTTGGGATCTGGAATTGGATTTTTGTATAATAGCAAAGATATAAACACAATTCTTCAGTGATCTTTGTTCATACTGTTCACAGATCTTTATGTGGTAAACAAAATATCCCTTATATTTATGATTGTAATAAACAAGTAAAATCCAGTCTACCAGTCATATATATAGTTGTTTGGTAACGTATAGCTTTTTGGCTACCAAAGTGGCACTATACATAGTAAATTCGGTTAATAATAAAATTTATTATACAAGTGAAGAAAGCAATAAAATAGAATTCCCAAATTAAAGATCTACTGCAAATACAACTTGTTTTACTTAAAGGATATGTTTGCTTTTAATTATTTGACCCAGCCAAGATGGTTTTTCAAATTAATTTTGTTACTTTTAAAAACTAATTTATTACAGTTCAAACAAAAGAGGTGTGATGCACGGTATACAGCCAAATATTGAAGTATACGAGCACTAAACATTCCAAATACAAGTTTAAAAACCTTCGTAAACCAAATTAAAATAATATACAGAAATCAAATTTATAGCATTCAAACCTTTGCACTTAGTAATTTTCCAATACAACTAATGCTGTTTCTGTTGGGGTGAATAGTTAGAAACAACGTAGCTAAGTAGGCGAGACAGAACAATAGAGCATAACTTTGCTATTCGGGCATTGTATGGCTTATCAAGATTGGACTATAACTTGGTCTTTGTAGGTTTTTCACTTAAAAGGACTGTAGGTATTCACTAAGGTCAATGATGTTTTAGAAAACAATTAATAGAAGTTTACTGAACCCTAACTATTGGTGTCACTGTCATTAAAGTTGGCTACGTTATGTTTTTAAGTATTACTGATTCCAATATTTATGTACACTGTGTTTTTATAACACTATGGTATATTATCTGTAACATCTGTATCACATTTTAACCTCTAGTCATTTCCTACTTATGAGCATAAAGTAGGCGAGGAGTAAACTAAATTGCTAATGATTTTATGATCATAAGCAACAACGTTAATTTAGTATTTATAGGTCTTGTCTGGTGTTAAAAAGTGTAGCCTAAATGCTGACCACCATTTTCCACAGGTAACCAATCAAATCCTGCCCTCTCAAGGTTAATTTGTCAGCTGACAAATAGGTTTCTAGAGAGAGATTTGAAAGAGAGTATTTGATTGGTAACCATGTTGGTTGCCATGGGAGCAGGGTGGACAGAGGGGCCCTGAATCATAACGGTTTGATGTAAATTAATTAATTTAACAATAATACAAAAATAATTGAACATAGTTTATTATTTCTTGCATTTACCTAAGTGGAAATAGGTTTAGCTTTATCGTTACTTTGGTGAAGTTTCCGGTTCATTGGGCCCATTGGCTCATCGTTTGACAACGTATTTACTACCTAAAGTTTAACGGAATGATTTTTTAAATTCATATGCCTCAACATGAAATTACATATAGGATCATCCATAAGATAAATTATTTCCACAGTTTCACTAGTTGCAGTTGATTGGGGTTTTAAAATATATATCAATACTGAAATATCGAGGACGTGCTGATGTTTGGCAATTTCGTATCGCTATCTACTCATTTATCGTATCTAATCATTTATTCACTTAGATCACAGTAAATTAAGAGGATTACATTCCAATTTATATTAGCTAGCTAGTATAAACACTAAACAGAACATACTATCTCAATTTTAGTTCTCTGTGGTCAAATATTTCTCCCTCATCATATTATCCGCAAAAATATGTAAATTACTATCGCGTATACGTTTTTTAATAATTTCAAAAGAAATTTTAAAGAACCTCATATACTGACTACAAGATTATACTTCATAATTTCACAACAAATCTTAAAGATTCTTCTGTTCCCTCGTTTAGTAGTTTAAAGTAAAATTGGTTTTAATCACCGAGCAACAAACAAGTCACATGCCCACAATTTTCTAAAAATACCTACATTTGTTTTAACCGACTATATGTATATAATATGTGAGGATATGTTTAGCATGTCTTTAATAAAGCCGATATCAGTTCAAAATAATCATACCTTTTATGTTTACACCTTTTTATTATACCTTTTATGTTATTGTTGCTTATGTTCTTTTAAACTGTTGTCAAAACACTAACAAATTTATTTGCAATTTCGTCTGGTAGCTTTATTAAACGTATTTGTCTATTCAAAGAACATATATATGTTGCCATAGTAAACTTATTTATAATACAACTCTATGGAAAAATTATTTACAGTAAATTATTTTATATAATATAAATATTTTTATTTATTATGGATATTTTTGAACTAAAATACATTTAAGGTGCTTTCTGTTTATGCCTAGTAGTATCGTAGAGCTGTAGTGATTTAAGTGGTACATACAACAAGATTTATTCATACATAAGTTATTAATCAAATCAAATAATTTATTGTCATCGGATAATATATAAAATTGACAATAGGTCAGGTTCTAAATTATTTATACTTATAATATGTATATAGTAGTACACTAACAACCTAATAATGTACTAAATTAAACAGTCCACTTAATCTGCTTAGTAAAATAAAAAATAAATGCTCCTAACACAGCTTGTAATTAATTTATATATTATTTTATTACAACATTATTGCTACATTATTATATTTGTGTTTGTAATTATAGATCATTAATGCTCTTAAAAAGGTGTTACACTCTTTTGAGTTGTATAATTTATTTATTTTGGTTAAAAACTAGGAATACTTTAACTATTAAATCCAAGATACAAGATAGTGGTATAACGGCTCTAGCTCTGTAGTTGTAAGTGCATCTTGACCCAGATAGCAAGTAGTCTCCAACGTCATTGCAAAAGCTGTTTGGACAGTATATGAACGACTGTGTAATACTCTGATAACCATTGTCCTGTACTACCCCACAAAATATTGCTTTAACATGCACATTCTACAGTAACTTTATTTAAAAATATAAATGTGTTAACAACTAAGTAAGTTTCATTAATATTTTATTTGTTGTTAATTTTAATTATAAGACATTTTACTCTATTTAAGAAGGTAATATTTCATGAAATGGCTTTACAACTTCTATTTTATTCTACAATAAATATAACAAATTTATAGCAACAATCAACGTGTCTAGAAATACTAGGAATAATCCTATTATTCTTTAAAACCTAGTATGTTGCAGTAAATATTTTAAAACATATTTTTATTTATTTATGTTTTGTTTAGCTATTTAAAAATAAAATTTATAATAGTTGTGGTGTTAAAGAAAAATTATTACAGAGACTACATCGTTACAAGATTTAAATTACTCTATGACTAACTATAAAAAATAATTTATTTTATCCGCGTTTCAAGCCCTAATTCATTTGTCGGTCTAGGTGGACATGTTTATGACGCCGTGTTCGGTTATAGTGTTCATAACGTATTTTTTAAACATATTTAAGGAAGTGTATTTCAAACATTTTTCCGAATAACTTCTAAAAAAATGATGCTACCAAAAATTTCAATGGTGTAACCAAAACAACCTGAAACACCTTTTGTGATCGTGGTAGTATTGTTAGTCACCTATACTCATACGTTGTATTTAAAATGCTTAGAAATTAGTTTACCAGTCCATAATAGGAGTTTTTTTAAATAATACTTTTAACCAGCTGTTATGATATTATTTGAATTTGTACCTTTGATATGACAATCATCATTTTAGAGTAATATTATTTATAATTATTTCATGAATAAACATATTGTAAATTCTTAAAGACATTATTTATTTATCTCATTTGAAAACTGTTACAAAGCCCAGTGGATTCCAGTGTTATGAAGTGTATTCATAAGCTATTGCTGTTTAGCTATGGATGTTAGTGTAGTGTAACACAAAGCAATAAATTCCTCAGCTGCGCCGGCCACCAGTCCACAGCACGTGGGTATGATATAAACACATGTTGCAATGCAGATTGTACATAGGGTTGTACACTACATCGACATGTTAAACAACGTACTGTATTTAATATAATAACAACATTTCGGGAGTTTAATACATTCGTGAGATTGTCCAGTTCAGTCGCATTGTTGTTTAGTCATAAAATAAAAACGTTAAGTCCTCAACTATGTTACTGCCCATTATAACGAAATTAAATGCCCATGTAATGAAATTTACACGTAACAGTCTCCGCAAAGGATATACTTTGTATTCACATATTTAATAAAAATGCATAAAATAAGTATAATCAATTAAGAAATGTAGATATGTATAAATATAATATATTAATAAAGTTTTGTTATTACCTGACATAATAATTAGGCCCTACACTACTTTGATCAAACATAATTATATGACTGCATCATACAACTATCTTACGATGATAAAGAAAACAATTATAACTAGGTCAGGATGGATATTACAAAGTTTTTAAGGTAATATTAATGTGGAAAGTTACGTTGGGTATATGATATATTCAATTTATACCGTTAGGTTTAAATTACGCATACTATGACGCAACGCTTATTACAGTTACTAAAGCAGTTTTAGTGGTACAAATGATCGGTAAAGCATAGTGCAGTTTTATAAGTCATAGTCAAATTGTGTTATATAAAACAGCCTGTAACTCAGCATAAATTATATGCAACTTTTCATCTAGGATCAAATTTATTATTGATTGATATAATACTGAAACTATATAGTTTACTGAATCACCATACCAAACGCCTAGAAATAAATTGATTTCAGTCTCTTGATATAATAACCAATTTGATAATGTTAAGATTAACTGTTAATACAATATATCTAGTTAATTTCCTGGCGAACTAAAATTGTATAAGTATTAAATCGTGTAGCTTATATCGAGTAAATTTATCAGTTCCCGAATAAAAGAGGAGGAGGTATGTGTCACCAAATATTGCGGTAATTTAAAATTAAAAGTAAATAAAATTGTGGTTAGGTAAATTTATATTGATTTTGATAAATGATGAATTAGCAAATATTCGTGTTTAAAATGTATGTTCAATACATTGTAATAGTATTACAACTAATTGAAATAATAATACTAGTTTTACATTACTTCTAAACAGGCCCTTAAATGTAGCATTATAGTAGTCAATGTGATAAGTCTGTATTAAAGCGTTCTATTTACACCCATGAATTCATAAAATATTCCCATTCATATTTAGTGGTAAAATCTAGTGTTACAGCAAACTAACTATTAACAAAATTAAAAAGCAAACTGAAATTATAAAAAGGTTCAAGAATCTAATTTTTTTTAAAGTTTTGTTCATGAACTGTTTGTTTTGTTACATATGTCTTAAAAGATTATTTAATTTATATTTATAAATATGCTTATGCAAATTTATAATTGCGTAAGATATATACCTTAAAAAATATATAGTTTTGAAAAGTCCTATTAATATGTTAACTGGTTAAAATAGTAATTATTTTTTTTACTCCACTTTATAGTAAAAAGAAAACAATCTACGAGTAAGCAATCCCCAAGGTGATACCACAATACCACACTACTAATGCAACTGACATTGTTAATCGGGTATGTAATGTGTGTTGGTGTTAGGCATTATACAATTATAGCCTGAGCATACAATGGTAATATGCATACGTGTTTAGTCTTCATTGGTTCAATATTGGTTTTACTATTGTAAACTAAACATGACATGGTCAGTAGTTTCTGGAACTATTGAAATACAACTTAATGTAATGTAGCTTGGTTATTTAAAACCAAAATATGACAAATACCATGGTATACAGTAATTTTGAGAACACTTTGTTATGGTTATATAAATGAATGATATGAAAATAGAATTCTAAATCCAACACTTATTAGTGAATTTACTTCCGATTTACTTAAAATTTGGTAGGGACGTTCCTTTCCATAACCAGTTGGACACGTTCGTTGGGCAAAAAAATCCGAAAACTCTAAACCTTTTTTTGGGATTAACCAGATTTCGAGTTTTTGAGCCAAAAAAACCTCAGAAAAGCCCCGGATGTAAAATTAATGCATGTAAAAGTCTAGTGAGCCAAAACTTGAAAACCCTCTTTCGTTATTCTAGAGTAAATACTTACCGGGTTATTAAAGAATACATGTATCGACCAAACACGGTACGTTGTCTTATGGGGGTTTCACATTAGAAAAGCCTGTTACTCATTTGTTGGTGTACTTTTATTATCTCTAGCAACCTCACGCCTACTTTCAAGTCTGAGTGGGACCTTCTCCTAACCTTATAATGTGCAAAATTGTATTCCCAGCATTGCAGGTTGATGAAACCAGGAGCATCAGAACACCAAAAAATAAAAATTTTCAGATTTCAATACAAATTGAAATAAATGTATGTTTTTACACTGATTTTGAGTTATTAAAGATTTTATGTGGAAATTCACTTCTTTCACGACAGCGTGCTGCGTGCGAACTCGTTATTGTGTTGTATGGTTTGATTGTATTGTATTATTAGTGAATTTCCTATGGAAAGTGAACTATTAGCATGACCCGCACGGTGAAACTTAAGCCCGAGACCACCATAGAAGTTCCTAACGTGACCCCCTGAACACGTTTTGGGGGTTCGTTAAAAATTATATATACATATTTGTATACATATATATATATGTGTGTGTGTGTGTGTGTGTGTGTGTGTGTGTGTGTGTGTGTGTGTGTGTGTGTGTGTGTGTGTGTGTGTGTGTGTATGCACTCTAGCGGTCGTATTGTTTGTCCAATTTACTTCAAATTTGGTTGGGACGTTCCTTTCTATAATCAGTTGGACAAGATCGTTGGGCAAAACAATCGGAACACTCTAAACCCCTTTTTTGGGGATTAATCTTTCAAATTTCGAGATTTTGGGCCCAAAAAGTGTCAGAAAAGCCCCGGATGTGAAATTAACAAATGAAAATCTGAGGGAATTAGTGTGGCGAAACTTTTAAGCTCTCTCTCGTCATTATAGCATATATATTTACCGAGTTATTAAAGAAAATGTGTATTGACCAAACACAGTACGTTGTCTTATGGGGGTTTTACTAAAGAAAAGCCTGTTATTCTTTTGTTGGTGTACTTTTATCATCCCCAACAACCTCACGCCTACTTTAAAGCCTGACTTGGTACCTTCTCCTAACCTTATAATGCGCAAAATTGTATTCCCAGCATTGCAGGTAAATAGAACCAGGAGCATCAGAACAGCCAAAAAAATTAATATTTTCAGATTTTAATAAAAATTGGAATAATTGTATTTTTTAACTGATTTTGAGTTTTTATAGTTTTTTGTGTGGAAATTTACTTCCCTCACGTCAGCGTGCTGCGTGCAAACTCATTTGTATTGTAGATAAAAGGTATTGTATTATATTATATTTTACAACTGTTTTGGAGAGTGAAAATGTTAAAATTTAAAACAAGTGTGAATTTTGAAAACAATATAAAATAAACTGAATGAAGAAACGGACACATACTTTCATCCTTTAAGCCCAGATTGAATTTTAAAGCTTGGATAGAATATCTTCCGATGGCCTTATCCAAATATTTATTTTTGGAGGCACTACATATGTAATGGTAAACACGAGGGTTATGGGAGTTAATGATATAAAGTTAATGGTTAAAAAAATCCACAAAAAACTGATATTGGAATATTTAAATCCTTATTCATTTCTGAATCTGATTTTTTACAGAAATTTGATTATTATCTTTTTATAAATGCTCTGAAGCACTCTAAAGGCCAAATGTTTAATAAGGTCGTAAGATAAAATTTTTAGAAATTTATAATTTATATGTTTTTGATGGTTTATGGGGATAGAATACCTTATACAATTTAAAAATAAAAATCAAAACAATTTCTGAACATCTTTAGATACCGTGCATCAGCACCGACAATCCAAACTTTACTAAAATTGACGTTTTGGTGTGGTCTAGAGAGAGAGAGAGAGAGAGAGAGAGATACATCACCTCAACAGCCTACTAACACCGTTAACTTAAATTGAAAATATTGACGGTAAATATTTTCTTTTTTTATTCATATTTTCATTGTTGGTAAATCTAAGTTTATGTTATTCAAGAAATCATTTTCACTATGTGCCTTTTTTCTCGATTAACGATGAGAAATGACCAAAATAATTCTTTAAATGGCAATATTTTCTTTATTTACTATGAATAGGAAGAGAATGTAAAACGAGATAATATTATTTAATGCCACAATATGTTAACTACGTATTCTCTAAATTAGGGACCAAGTTAGCTGATAAGTTTAATATATTTTTCGGTTGAATAAATTAGCTCCATATCCATTCGTTTCATGATTACGGATAACTTAACTTGATATAACACTGCGAAGCGTGATTTGAAGTTCTGCTTCCAGCTGGGTGTTGAATTAATAGGATAACATCTCCTGGAGAATGTAATCGGGAACTGCAGTCATTAATCTTGTAGTGTTGGTATCGATTCACTCTCAGTTCGGCATTCAAAACAGATTTTTGTGTGAATAAATCAATACATACACCCAGCGATTGTAAGTTAAATATATTTGACTTATAATATTAATCGAAAGGGAAAGAAATACTGTGTATCTAAATAATACTTTGTTATTTCAGTTGAAAAATTTTTAAACAATATTAGACGTACTTATTCAATATAATGTGTGATGTCTCATAAATCATCCCGCATATTTCATCCATCACTTTTATAAACCAATGGTAATATTTATTTGTTTGAGTGTTTAAGATTAGTGTACATTTTCCCTCGCCAAACAATGCCAATTTTAGTTAATTGACAAGTTTATTAATGTCCCATGTATTCTTGATTATTTTTAACGTGTTGGTTATAACGTTATTTTTATTGTGTTTGATTAGATGCTTCTCAGAATTCACTCATATTATAATAACGATTAAATGTTAAGTATAAATAATTTAGAGTGTAGATAGTTTATTAGTGAACACCCGAATAAGTTTAACGCAATTGTATAAATTAATTGTTGTTCTTCCACCCATAAAATTGTCTTAGATAGCAATGTTGATCCAATATATACATGTTTAATTGGTGTTTATATATTGTTTTTGCAAATAATTTTTAAGTATAATATAGAAACATGCGTAAAGTAAATACGGTTGGATAACTGATGTTGTTAGAGTACGAGGTAACAACAGGTTTCTAGGGCCTAATCAATTGACAGGCCCGCTTGTTTTAACCATTGCAAAATAAATGTTGTAGTGCTAATGGTTGTCTGCCACTGTATTCAGTTGATTGCCAAATTGTTATGGAACACTTTTTACATGTTGTAAACATTAAAAATATTCCCAATTGAATTGAGGTCGTTGTAATATATATATATATATTACAATTTAATAAACATATTTGTACCAATAATTCACGTAAAATACTCATTAAACAAATAATTTCAGATATAAAGATTATTTAACAGTATAATTTAAAGTACTATTTACTTTTATTTGAAACAAATGTATCCATATCCTTTTTAATTAATAATTAATAATACTTTTACATTGTACTTGCGAAAATAAATTACAAACTAGACAATTGTTCAAACAATGATGCAATTGATCTAAAAGTTTATATCATCAAGTGGGGATGTTCGTTATTATCTATAAATTTTCAATATCAAAAATAATAAACGGTATCAGGAAACTGACACATACTTTCTCCCTTTTAGCCCAACTTTAACGAATAAATTGCTTTTTATTTACTAAATATAGAATACAAAGCACGGTTGAATGTACAGAAAATCTTGTAAACAAGTTGTTTTAAAAAACATCCACCCAAATCCCTGCTTTGGAGGCACTACAGAATCCATTGATACACTCGTGGTTTTAAGAGGGGAAATGCCCCCTATTCCCCCCCCAGGGTTATTAAGGGACAACATATTTCGAATTTCCTCTCTTGGTCAATGCTAAATTGACAAGCATATCAAGTTTGAATGAAATTTATCAGTAAATAAGAGAGAAATAATAATTTTTGTATTCCCCATAAGAATAACATTGGACAACGTACTGCGTTTACCGCAAAATGAAAATTTCAATTTTCTCCGAAACCAGCAATCGTAGAATAGTAATTCAAAATACTAAATTATTTAGTTTTTAGAGCTCTTTTTAGTGGTGAATAGCAATATTTTTTTATATTTATGTCTTTTTATGAAAAATCCAAAAAACTGAATTTTTGATGTTTTAAGTCTTGTAATTTCTGAACCCGCATTTTTACAGAAATGCGAGTGGTGTCATTTTGTTGGAGGACTAAAGTTCTACAAACGACTAAAGTTTAATCAAAATCGTTAGAGCCGTTTTTGAGAAATTTTGATTTTTCATGTTTTTTGGCGGTTTTTGGGGGATAATTACCCTTAAAAATCAAAAATTCCAAAAAATGAAAAAAATGCCTGGAGATATCGTGGATTAGTACCTACATACCAAATTTCATAAAAATCGGCCTATTGGTTAGGGCTCTAGCTCTGTACACATCCACACAGACACACACACACACACACACACACGGACACACACACACACACACACACAGACAGACATCACGTAAAAACCACTTTTTTGGGTTCAGGGAGCATCAAAACGAATATTTCCACTAACAACTCAAATTCGAAAATTTTTACGAAAACAATACTTTCTCCATATACTATGTATAGGGGGAGAAAGTAAAAGGATCAAATTGATATCTAAATCAAGGTTAGTTATTTATGTAAAAATAAACGGTATCAGGAAACTGACACATACTTTCTCCCTTTAAGCCAAACTTTAATGACAAAAACATTTGTTATTTACTAAATATAGAATATGAAGTATAGATAAATGTACAGAAAATTTTCTAAAATAGTTATTTTCAGAAATATCCATCCAAATCCCTTTTTGGGAGGCACTATAGAGTCCGTTGCTACACACAGTGGTTTTGAGAGGGGAAATGCCCCCTTGCCCCCCCCCCAGGGTTAAATAGCAACACATTTCGAACATCATCTGTTGGTCAATGCTAACTTGACCTGCATATAAAATTTTAATGAAATTGATCAGTAAATAAGAGAGAAATAGTTATTTTTGTATTCCCCATAAGAATAACATTGGACAAAGTACTGCGTTTACCGCTAAATGAAAATTTCAATTTTCTCCGCAACTAGCAATCGTAGAATAGTAATTTAAAATACCAATTTATTTAGTTTATTGAGCTCTTTTTAATGGTGAATAGTAATCTTTTTTAACATTTATGATTTTTTATGAAAAATCCAAAAAACTGAATTTTTTATGTTTTAAGTCTTGTAATTTCTGAACCCGAATTTTTCCAGAAATGCGGGTGGTGTCATTTTGTTGGAAACCTAAAGTTCTACAAACCACTAAAGTTTAATCAAAATCGTTAGAGCCGTTTTTGAGAAATTTGGATTTTTCATGTTTTTTGGCGGTTTTTGGGGGATAATTACCCTTAAAAATCAAAAATTCAAAAAAATGAAAAAAACGCCTGGGGATATCGTGGATTAGTACCTACATACCAAATTTCATAAAAATCGGTCCATAGGTTAGGGCTCTAGCTCTGTACACATCCACACAGACACACACACACACACACGGACACACACACACACACACACACAGACAGACATCACGTAAAAACCACTTTTTTGGGTTCAGGGAGCACCAAAACGAATATTTCCACTAACAACTCAAATTCGAAAATTTTTACGAAAACAATACTTTCTCCATATACTATGTATAGGGGGAGAAAGTAAAAAGCAAGCAAAATATACAGGTGTCTGTTAAGTGCGTTCAAAAAATTTTAAATATGGTTTTTAAGTCGAAATGAGAAAAATGTCCAATAAACATAGGTCCTAAAGTGCTTTGATTTTCGTCTACCTGTCTGAATGTGTTTTTTACATAATCGACCATATCATATGAACCACTAAATGTATAAACTTTAAACTAAGTATATGTATTACAACTTAAAAGATCTATTTTTTTATGGAAAATCAAGTTTCTACCTTATACCACTTAAAAATACTGGCCATTTTTATTTCTCATAGCTAAATATCTTAAAACACGTAATATTTCAGAAAAAAAAACGTAAGAATGAAAAAGGTTGTGTTATTTTATTCTATAAATAATAGTATGAAAATTTTAACTGTATGATTTTGAATAACTGAGAAAATCAAATGTTTACAAGTTTAAACCTTTTGCAAGTTATGGACTAAAATATAATTTTTTAACTTGTAAAATTTACAATTTCTCAGTTATCTAAAATTTTTCGGTTAAAATCTTCATTTAATTTTTGTTTAGGACTAATTTCGGTTTTTAAGATATTTAGCTCTGAAAACAAAAATAGCAGCTATTTTGAAATGGTATAAGGTAGAAACTTGATATTCCATACTAAAATAGGTCTTGTAAGTATTAATACATGTACTAAGTTTGAAACTGATACATTTAGTGGTTAATAATATATGGTTGATTATGTAAAAAAACTCTTACAGACAGATAGACGAAAAACGAGGCACTTTAGAACCTATGCTTATAGGAACTTATTTACTTATTTTGACCTAAATAACAATATTTTAAAATTTGTGAACACACTTGACAGACACCTTGTATATAGTTGTAATAAAGTTTGAAGATTTCAAAAATGTATTGTATAATACCATTTCGGGAACATTTTTAAAATTTATGCCCTTAGTGGCTGTGTTCAGAAATGTTTTGGACCGGTGTCAGATGATTTAAATAATGCTCGAACAAGTAATAATATAAACTTTAAACGTTACTTGTTGCCCAGTGAGAAACAAATAAGTGAGAGAATCTGCAACGAAGTCACAAGATATTCTAACGTCTCTGTTTGGGGATAGTGATGGATCATCTACCCAATATCGTTCATTTCCAAGCTCGCATCTCCAGCACGAAACTCGTCCATCAGTCGTGTTTGTTTATTCATCAAACAAGGGGCCTCACACTCCCCTACAGTGACGTAAGGCCTCAGTGTGTTCCAACTGAGCTGACATTATACAGGAGGTCGTTTATCTAAGTCTCTAATATTTTGCTTTGAAATTCCCATTCTACTTTATTACAACTATTTATACACTTCATTATGATATTATAGAGCAGGACATGCAATTATTACTTACACATATGCATACTGATATGTATCTATGTGTCTTCATAGATGGGACGGCATTAAAGAAGTTATATTTCCAATGAAAAAAGTCTGATAAAATATAGTTTCACAGGAAATTTAGGTCACTAAGTTAGGCGTTCTGTTTATGATAACAATTTTTGTATAGTTCTGATATGCAGATAAGGTTTTGACGAACTGCCTATCTATCTGGTGTGTTTGTCAATATTGTAAAACAAGATTAGTAAAAGATCGTCTTTAATATTAAGATATATCTACACTGTAGATATTTCAACGTCTTTTGCGTTACATAAAACGTGATTTATCCCTATACATTAAAGCCGACTAACTTCCTCATTCTAGCCACCTTGTTTTATCATAATCGCGTACTGATTCTCGTAGTGGCTGTACGAGATTAATAAACATTGAAAACTATAGGAAATTCAACACTTCGACTGGAAATTTCCATATGAGGATTAGGACATTGAGGAAGAGTTGAACATTATCTCCATGCAAAGGAAATATACAAGTTAAAAATAATAAACGGTATCAGGAAACTGACACATACTTTCTCCCTTTTAGCCAAACTTTAATGACAAAAATATTTGTTATTTACTAAATATAGAATATGAAGTATAGATAAATGTACAGAAAATTTTCTAAAATAGTTGTTTTCAGAAATATACACCCAAATCCCTTTTTGGGAGGCACTATAGAGTCCGTTGCTACACACAGTGGTTTTGAGAGGGGAAATGCCCCCTTGCCCCCCCCAGGGTTAAATAGCAACACATTTCGAACATCATCTGTTGGTCAATGCTAACTTGACCTGCATATAAAATTTTAATGAAATTGATCAGTAAATAAGAGAGAAATAGTTATATTTGTATTCCCCATAAGAATAACATTGGACAACGTACTGTGTTTACCGCTAAATGAAAATTTCAATTTTCTCCGTAACTAGCAATCGTAGAATAGTAATTTAAAATACTAATTTATTTAGTTTTTTGAGCTCTTTTTAATGTTGAATAGTAATCTTTTTTAACATTTCTGATTTTTTATAAAAAATCCAAAAAATTGAATTTTGGATGTTTTAAGTCCTGTAATTTCTGAACCCGAATTTTTCAAGAAATGCGGGTGGTGTAATTTTGTTGCAAACCTAAAGTTCTACAAAGCACGAAAGTTTAATCAAAATCGTTAGAGCCGTTTTTGAGAAATTTGGATTTTTCATGTTTTTTGGCGGTTTTGGGGGATAATTACCCTTAAAAATCAAAAATCCAAAAAAATGAAAAAAACCCTGGAGATATCGTGGATTAGTACCTACATACCAAATTTCATAAAAATCGGCCCATAGGTTAGGGCTCTAGCTCTGTAAACATCCACACAGACACACACACACACACACACACACACACACACACACACACACACACACACACACACACACACACACGGACACACACACACACACACACACACACACACACACACACACACACAGACAGACATCACGTAAAAACCACTTTTTTGGGTTCAGGGAGCACCAAAACGAATATTTCCACTAACAACTCAAATTCGAAAATTTTTACGAAAACAATACTTTCTCCATATACTATGTATAGGGGGAGAAAGTAAAATGTACATTTAAAACTCACTTTTAAGGTGACACAAACTTATAAACACCTCATGGGGGTCATTTTATAAGACGTCTAAAGAATACCGTTAACTAAAGAATTACTAATGCATTTTAAAGTAGCTGCATTACAATTAGAAGAACACCTGCTCAGTTAGAAGAATACAATGATTAACATATTTTTTGGATCGTAAAAACGATTTTTTGGAAAAACAATACAAATTTTAACTTAAACACACTTATCTACATTTTAAAACACTGTTATTTACAATTTGACAATCGTTTCGGTGTCAGGTTTTTGGCAGTGAACCTGGCAACCTTGTGAATAAGGAAAGTATGTAACAAGCTTACTTAAGTATTTTTTTTTTAATTTTCGGTGAGTAACGTTCAAATTGTAAAATATTCACGAACATCTATTTCATAACAAATTCTGTTTTAAAGTTTAGAATTGGAATGCCAATTTCCTTGCTTTAATGGTGATAGCACAGTTTATATATTTATCCGAGACTTAATTTACACTTTGGAATTTCACATGGACTACACTCTTTTAAAGATACGCAGAGTTTAACGACATTCAGAATTAATAATTAAGCCTGAAAAAGGTGTCAAGATAAAATAGATTAAAATAGAGTTTTTTCCAATTATTTTTTGTGTAACTAAACCATTTAATAGTATTTATTATAAATAACACACAATATATAATTGTAGCATTCTAACATAACTATAACAATAACCAAACTATTGTTAACCTAACAATTTTCTATCAATATCAGCTTGACGTATTACATTTCTTAAATATAACAATATAACTATTATTCCACCAGCCTATTACTCCTACCATCTAATACTATAATTGTATCTCAAACCTGGATAAAACATTGTGGGTAACATACTAATTTTGCCGTACTTGTTATTTATAATACAATTTACTCACTGTTTTAAGTGGGTATTTTAAAATCAACCGTAACATAAGAAACTAAAAAAATCAGTCGTACTGGACCGAAGGTAAGTGTAAAACAGGATAAGAACAAGGACTAAATTATTAATAACTAAACTCAATACAAATCCATACAACTGTAAAGAAAATCTTTTGCAGCACGAATAGGTAAAAATGGATGATGTATAATTGGTTTAAGTTAAATTATTGCAATTATTAGGTCGTATTATTAATTTATTAGTGTCCCATCACCTACAGGAATTAAGTTCGGTTTATAAAAAGATAAGATTATAACTGCAAAATTAGCTTGACCAACTCATAAACTAATTTATTTAATCCAAATATTCGCCTAAGGTACGTGATAATGGTGGAAATAGTAATACTTTTCCAAAACATTCCAAAACATGTTAGGTATTGTGAAATAAATGTAAAATTTAGTTTGATATATTTAAAACTTTATGATAAGCCATAAAAAAAATAAAAATAACGGTGTTAAAAATGAAAATATAATCTACCACAATTTAACAAACATTTAATAAAGAGAGCAATTCATGACAACAAAGGGTATGAGATCGAGACTCTATGAAATACACTCACAGTATACGAGTATATAAAACGTTTATGATGCTGACGGACTGGTGTTTGAAGCTTTGTCGCCTTTGCCTGTTACATAAACAAAACTGATGGGGTGGGTGTAGCGGAAGAGGGGTCTGCGATGAACATGGCCGGTTTTGTGTTGTATGATTGTGCAGGGAGGATTTTAATTTCTAAAATTGTATTTCCACTGCTAAGATACTTATTGAGTAATATTTGTTTAGTCAGTTTGTTTTGTATAGTAATTGTTACTAACTTGATGGAAATACTAGATGGGATACATTTAATATTAATTTAAAATTCGACATTTGATTTTAATCGGTATGTTGAACGTGTTTACGTTTTTTTACGTATAATCACGTGTTATAACGTGATTTAGTATTATTTTATGTAAGTATTTCAGAAAATCAAGTTATAGTGTTATAAGAATATTTACCTAAAATTTAAACGTTGGTTAAATATATCTCACTTTTTTTAGTTTGAATGTACTTAAGAATCAATTAAAAAATATAAATTAAATGTTTAAAAGATTCAAATTTCAAACCCATTAAATTTTAACCATCATCATTTAAAATAGTAGAGTAACACGTAGCGAAATAGTAGAGAATAGTTAGTAATATAGTGACAAGTATAACCAATTCCAGTTATAGACTGTCAATTTGGTTTTTAGCGAATTTCCCCTATAGGGAAGAAGCTGATACCTTAGGTCTCATGGTAAGACTTAAGCCCAAGACCATGATAACATTTCATTTTCAGGTACTCAGATTCCAAAATCACGATTAGTTCAAATTTATATATATTATATATATAATATAAGGAATATCATTCTCATATGTTTGCTTTATATTTTATATATATATATGTGTTTGTATGTGTGTGTGTGTGTGTGTGTGTGTGTGTGTGTGTGTGTGTGTGTGTGTGTGTGTGTGTGTGTGTGTGTGTGTGTGTGTGTGTGTGTGTGTGTGTGTGTGTGTGTGTGTGTGTGTGAGCACGATAACTCTCGTAAAAAAGTCCGATCTTAATGAAATTTGGCACAAACGTGTAAAGTACAATTTATTTGAACGAGTTCGAAAACCAGACGAATCGCACCATCCGAATGGGGTGTTTTGTACCCCAAAAATGTTTTTTTTGGGTGTTTCCAATGTAATTAATTGTTAAATACAATTTTAATTTTTACCATTGAACTCAGCATAAAAAAAACAATCTGGTATTTTGATCATTGCTCTACGTCAATTGGTTACTGAGATATTGAAAGTGCTAAACACAGTACGTTGTCTAATGTTATTCTTAAGGAGAAAAAGACAAATTTTATATCTCACTTATTTATGAACATAAACAGACGAAATTTGGTATATGGCTTCATCTGGCTTTGGTTTATTGTTGTTTGCACAAAAAAACGATTTTTTGCCTATGGTTCCCGTAGCAGCAAACCTAGGTACTTGGTCCCCATGTTTTTCTTATGGAAAACAATTAAAATGTTATTCATCACTTATTTATGAATGTACATGGATGAAACTTGGTATGTGACTCCACTAAGATGAGTTCTATTGATATTTGCATAAAAAGCCAAAATTTTTTGTTCCAGGTTGCAGTAAACCTGCGTACTCATCCCCAATTTTATTCTTATAGAGAATAATTAATATTTTAAATATCGCTTGTTTGTGAATATATTTCTTATGAATCCTGTTAAGTGTTTTAATGTGTTATGTTATATATTCATTGGAAATTATCTGAGTATGCAGGTTTGCCGTGACGGGGGTATTATAATCCAGATTGTTTAACATAAGATCGTTTAGGATTAGAATTGTTCAACGAGCAGTGAGAATTTATAAATAAACAAACACGTTTATAACAATTTAGGTTAATATATAAGTAAATGTATGGTTATTATTAAGAAATATGATACATTTTAATAGAATTATGAGGTGCCGTACGGAAACATCATGCTTGACTGATGTTTATAATTGATTTTCACACTATAATCATACTTTATATCAATATTCTTAAACTCCTCATTAAAACCAACTTAAATGTATTAGGTAACATATTTTTACGTTTGTAATTACATTTGTGTTTGCAGAGTCTTCTATCTCTGCCTCTCAGCCTCACACTCCTCTGTAGCGATGTGACCACCCTTGCCAACAAACAGTACATGATAAACGAGTAAATATTGAAGGTTTGTTGTTTGAGTTTGGTTTGATTTTGTTTTATAAATTTGTTCATACATTACATTTTCTGTGGTGTATTTTATGACTTGACAATATTGTTGACAATGTCCAGTGCATGTTTGTAGTGATTGACGAATTATAATTATTGCTGTTTGCTTATTTTATAAATTAAAATAACCTACCTATACGGCTTCTTCATATACTTTATTATTTAAACGGCATAGCTACTAATTACAATGGAAATTACTTCTGTTTAGTTCTGCATGCAATAACAACAAGTAGGGTTACAACAAGATGGTAATATAATTTGATGTCACGTGTAAAATAAAAAAATAATAGATATTCTGAAACAAAGCGACAGTATAAATAATGCATAAAGATACAAATAATCCGTTTTATGCAGCTGGTAGACTATATAATGCAATCAATCACAACTGTAATATAATACATACAAGCATTATAAATAGACATAATTAGATAAATTGCAAATAAATAAACTATTTTAGTGTCGTTAATTTCACGTTTTCTGCTATTACAATTGAATGCCTTAGGGCGAGGCCAACTATGAGCTAAACAGTCATGAAGGATGGTTTAAAACGTGCTCGCTCATACAGAAAAAGCCCGTCTTAGTGGGAAAATGTTTACTAAGTCTTGTAACGAACATGTCTTGCACATCACATACAAATATCCCAGTAATTCCAATCAAACTTATAGAATGAATATAATATTTAATATAATATTTAATATTTAATATTTAATATTACTTATATAATGAACTCTGCAGAATAAGCTTAATCAAACTGCCACTTTAGCTTCTAAAATTAGTTCGACATAACATATTTTAAGATATTTTTTCCCCAAAAATCTACAGTTTATTTTATAACCATTGTTATAGACCATCCGTAAAAAAACAAGCAATTTGAACCAACATTATTCGACATATAAATGGTCTGACACATTTTATAAAAATAAATATATATTCATTCGAAGGTGATTTTATCTATTTCTGCGATCCTAGCATTTGAAATTGGTGGATTTTGCGACGTTTAAACACGATTTTGTACGATTTTTGATTGGATACACAAAATAGGAGATACAAGGCTTGTGGCCAGAGTCATGATTAAAGTTTCTTCTAAAAACGGTTTGATACCGGAAAGACCGGGGTTGAGCTCTTTATTTCTTTACGGGATAACGGTTTTCCGCGAAAAAATAACACGTAAATAAACATACAAATTGTATTGAACAATACTACCAGCTGATTTTACTGTAAGATAAATACCCCCGTCGCAGCAAACCTGCGTACTCAGCGAATTTCCAATGTAAATATGTGGGTATCACTACTACCTAGAGCCACTTACCAAGTTTCACAAAAATACATTCATTAATAAGTGATATATAGCATTTTATTTATTCCCCATAACAATAAAATTATAAATGAGTACGCAGGTTTGCTGCAACAAGGAAGATAAGATATGTGTTTTTTTCAATTATCAATATAACTCAACCAGGTGAAGCTACATACCAAGTTTTATTAATTTAGGTTCATAACTAAGGGAGATATAAAACTTTACTTATTCTCCATATGAATAACATGGGGGCCGAGTACGCAGGTTTGCTGCTACCAGGAAATACAACAAACAACTTTTTTTGTGCTATTATCAATATACCACAACTAGTTGAAGCCAGATACCAAGTTTCATCAATACATACATAAATAATCAAAATATAACACTTTATTTATTATCCATAAGGATAACATTGGACAACGTACTGTGTATAGCACTTTGAATATCACTGCAACGGTTGGACGTAAAATAACAATTAAAACGCCAAAATGATTGTTTTGTAGAGCTAAACTGATTGGTAGAAAGAAATGTGGATTTTTAGTGAAATTAACTGAGGAAAATCCAAAAACCGTATTCCCTTAGATTAACATGGGAAATTTTTTGGACACATTTTTTGACTTTTCTCCACAACCACTAAACCTAGCTTAATGATTCAAAATACTAAATTGTTTTTTAAGCTCTACAAAATGGGTATAACCAAAAGCTAGTGTTTTTAAAATTTTAGGGAAAAAAGTTCAAGAAACTGATTTTTGGAAAATTTGAAACCCCCATAAACCCCCTTCCCATAAACCGATCGATCTGGTTTTCGAACTTAAAGTCATAAATGTTACTCTCCACATTTGTGCTAAATTTCATTAAAATCGGGCGCTTCTTTCAAAAGTTATCGCGGTAACGGACACACACACACACACACACACACACACACACACACACACACACACACACACACACACACATATATATATATACATGTATATAAATTTGAACGAATAGTGTTTTTGGCATCTGGGGACATCAAAACAAAAAGTTATCATGGTCTCGGGCTTAAGTCGGTAATAACTACGGTAATAGCTTCTTCTCTATAGGGGAAATTCGCTAAAAGAAGATAATACTAAAATGTTATACGTGTTTGGGCAATGCATATTAATTAACTACTAGATTTAATGAGCATCAAACGTGTTTCAAATATAAACATTAAAAAAAATCTGCAATGGAAAAAATCATTCATATAAAACAATAAATTATTAAAATAATGTAAGAATAAAGACAAATTTATGCTTGTGAAATATTACTTATAAAAATGTATCATAATAATACTAAACGTATTATTAACTCTTTATAATCACTCTAGTCCAATTAAAATTTCCCCTTGTTTATACTTATGCAGTATATAATATATCTTAATCAACAATATTTTACTAGCTTCTTTTTACCAAAATGTAAAATCAGCTGTTGGAATTTTACTATACAAATTGTACGTTTATTTCCACCTCAAAATATCTAAAAATTTACATTTGGGACCTGGCAATGTTTACTTTGTAAGCGAAAGGCCTTGTTCCCAAATAAAATGTTACATTACCGGTTTAATGTTTTTCAATTTAAAATTTTATTTGAAAAATCGTATTCCCGAAACATGAGTTAACTAAACAAATAATTAAACTATTCTATGCTTTTAATATTTAAAATAGTTTAAAATTCGCTCATAGATATTTTATCATCATTATTTATTTGACAGAAACTTATTGTGGTGTCCCAGTTTGCTGTCCAATCGTTTTTGAGTGGAAATCAACAATGATTTGCTTGGATTATGTTCGTAAAATGTTAAACTAAACCTGAAAGCAAACATAAAAACCGTATATAACATTCTTACCCAAAATATGCTAAAAAAATTGTTTGAAGAATTTCAAACCCCTAATCCATATATTTTGACCATAATTATTATCTTAGATGTTCACAATACTTAGTTTTTCAAAGAAGTTCAAATTATTTGACATTAAAAGGTGCCTCTAATAAAACAGTATTTGTAAATATTATATTAATTGTATATTTATAATAGTGAGATAAAAATAATTACAAAGTTAAATTAGTTACAGTAATACTGAAGTTTTTTAACAAGAAAGAACGTAGCAAAACACGTTATGACAGCTGTCTGAACCTTTCGGCAGGTTTTTAACATCCTTCATTTGAACGAGCAGCTTGTATTTTCATTTCAACTTCTTTAAAGTAAAATAAGATCAAATAATCTTTATGATGTAATATGAATTTTATTTAAACATCTATACATAATATACAATGTCTTATATAAGATTGAGCAGTCATTTAAAATATATATACATATATTTATTTATTTACTTAAATAATGGTTAAGGAATGCTAAATGTTTACAACGAAAGCACGAAAATGCAGTACCAAAATAAACATTAATAATATATATTTTTAACGGACTCTTAGTATATTTAACTACACCTTGAACAAATTAATTTTAAAATCCTGATGGATATCTGGAGTTTTCTGTTTGGTAAACCTTTCAAAGACGATTTATTTAGCGGCAACCTATTGTTGTGCGCCATAATAATGGGTGAATAATATAGGTACTAGAATTTAATGGTATTCGCTAAATTGTTTTAGATGTGTTCCGTTGGTACATGATTTCAATCTAGTAAAATTAACAGTTAAAATTGCTTTAATGTACGTGTTACACACATCCCAATGTTTGACTACCTTATGGATTTGATTGGTAGTATAACATGGCAATTTATAAAAGAAACATATTAAAATATTACAGATTTCTAAAAACTGTTGATGCCTGAAAAAATATATATTAATTTTTTTCAACAAAAACGGAACAATCTAATTTTTATTATTTGTTTTGTCTTTTTCATTTCAAACAAAATGTTCCAATACTGTATTGTGGTTGTAGTTACAAATCTATTTAGATAATGTTGTACAGTATTACACAACTATAATATGGCATTAGTTGACCATATATTGTAAAGAAAATTTATTCCTCCAATACACAAGTATAAAAAGGCTCTCTCCTACTGCTCAAAAACGATATCCCAAAGCAATTGACTTTGGATTCGTCTGATATTCCCTGGCAATCCTCAGCAGCTGAATTTGATTTGTGACGATCCCGATGTTTGGTGAACGACTTGTGCTTGCAATTTCACACCCCCTTTCCTGCTTTATACTTTCTACGGTGATAAAAACAAATATAAAATGTACATAAATATATTTTACATATGTTCATATGTATACTAGGTGCCTAGGGTTGAAAATATTTTCTATTTCTAATGTAGTTATTAAATATACCAAAACACAACCAATACTTCAATCATTGTAAAACACTATGGACCTATCGGTGCGAATTTAGCTGTATATGTGAAGACAACATAGCTACAGTTTTGTTCCTAGTTTATATTTAAACATGTTCAAGTCTAATGCAACAAATACAGTAACACATATTTTAGTTTTTATTATAAAGTTGATATATCTAGTAAAGATATAAACTTGTTGTTTAATTTAGTTACCATATTTTATATGCCAATGGCTTGAGTGATTAGCGAATAAAGATTTTAAAAACTTACTAATAATGTAATCACATAATATAAGGAAGTGACTTAACATTTCTTAACCACTACCGTATAACAACCGTATAAGCTTAAATAAATTTTTAATTGTTGTAAAACGATTTCAATTACATCACGAAATCTCAATTCTTACTGCCTTTTCCTATGTAAAAGTTTATTATATTTCATATAATTATCATCTACCACAGTAAAAACTGTCTTGTCATTGGACTTTTTCAGATTAATAATAAGACTAAATCTTTATTCATTAAAATATGCACAACATACGCATATAAATAATATAAACTGTAAAACTCGCATAAATGTATAAAATAAATAACAAAAATGTGTCTACAAATTCGTAAGAGAAAATATTGTGCAAATTTTGTATTACAAAATGAACAATAAAAATGGTTAAGTGATAGTAGACATACGTAAGACAGATGTTTGTAAATGTATTATTATTGTTAGGGTAACAGCGATTAAACTCAATTTTGGTTACGAAAATTATTCTTTTCAGTTTTAATTTAAGCCTTAAAGTTGAGCAACAGCAATATCCTCAAACTTCAGGAAATAAGTGACTAACAAGCTGCCTGTTGAGAAACTCGATCTGCAGCGTTATCGCCGTTGTTTTCCTCTAAGATTGTATTACCACTTCGATTTAACAGTTAAAATGTTGTTTACATCAAAGTAAACCTAACTTATAATATACTTACTTAATTCACAAGTTATTTTCGTTTGAAATGAATAATTATTAATAAATATTGTTCAATTATATATTATATGAGTGTTGATTTAAGTATTATTTTGAAATAAACCACAACAATCCAAAACAAACGTATGAAAAGTCATTACATTTATTAGATGTCTTTTATTATAACGAATATGTTGTATGTGGATTACTAAAAAAGATGAGTTATCAATTTATTTTACCCTCATTAATTTCAAAACCTCACAATTATTTAGTTAGCAATACGTTTACCCTAAAATGTTAAGATATATAAAATGTTAAGCCACAAGTACTGCTGTGGATTTTTCCATATGAAAATATGTCAAGTAATTCACAAAGTTATACCTACATACGTTGACATATATTCTATCTGGGTTTACAATAATTTATTTTATAGGCTACCAGAAATAGTAGAATAACAAAGTAGTATATTAAAACGATTTGAAACTCTATATATTAACAAGAAGTATTAGCTCGCTGATACCAAACTTCGTATGATATACCAACATTTTTAAGATATAAATTACAAATTGTATACCTAAGACTTTTTCCAATAGCTTCGATTGAAGCAGAAAACACCAAAATTATCTGTGCTATCTTGCATATTTATTAGCATTTCATCACTGGCCTAACAAAATTATCAGCTGATGGATACCCTGTATAGCTGGAGATTTAATTAAAATAAAATAAAATATTCCATTTAGCTTCTGATGTTAAATAAAGACATTCACGGTACAATTACAAAAATAGATTATCAACTCAACAAAACACAAATCAAGTTCACAATTTGGCCACATTTCTTACATGTGCGTTCGCATGGTTGAAGTCGTCATCGCTAAGGCTTGGAGTTGTCTGGTCGGATCAATTATGTTCTTACATTCTTACCACTTTAGCTGATGATGATTTAGCTGAAATAAATTAATACTAGCATTTCCTCTGTGCAGCTTGTGAAGCAAAAATAGTAAATAGTTAAATAGTAAACAAAACAATGACAGTCTGTAGTTAGATACAATCCTAATAACAGATCAAAACATGTGACATAAACCAAATAAATCTCCCCTCCATATGAATAACATGGGGACTTGGAAGTCCCGTTGGGCAGAACCCTAAGGCCTAAATCGAAAATCTAAAGTCAGTTTGCACATCTGCACGCATAAACAAGCGTTTTGTGTATAATATGTGGGATAAATCTTGGAACAAGAAATGCCTAAATGTTTAAAAAAGTTTGCACTAGCGTATTAATAATATAGATGATTACAGTTAAAAGGAGAGTTTTGTTTTAAGCAAACCAAAAAAACAATTGTTCAATCAAAAAAATAATTGTTTTATAAATAAAAAACATATTATTTTGAAATATAATTATAAAATTAGGTCGTCATCACTAACGCTGAAAAGTGCTAAATAAAGAGAACTGCGTATTTTTGTGTATTTTTGATTACTTTTAAAAGGACGTTACAAAAGCACAACTACACTCTTGGAAAATTAGTTTGTTTCAAGATTTTCCTAGTAATATTTCGCAGTATTTATAAACATCTGCAGACAATAAAGAAGTTTTAATTTACTCAATACGTGATTAATAAATGTATGTCATATAAGTTATAAAATCATTCATTTTTAAGCCAAACACACTTTTGATGTGAGTAGTTTGAAAAACTGCATTGTAATCTCATAGAATACATGCACACACTTAGTTTACAATCTATTCATATAACACATCGTAACGAATATTATTCTTATTTTTAAGATCTAATTACTATTATCTAGACTAGCAGTTGTTAACTGAATATCGACAAAATATCTAAACAATTGTACGAACGTAATTATTATTTATGATTTATCTGTACCTGTTGTAATTTCGTACAAGCCGTAAATATTTATATCGCAAATATCGCATTTCACCACATGTAAGTTTTTGTTAATTAGTAATTAATGCACTTTAAAAATAATGTCTGGCTTTATAACGTGGTATGAGTGAAAAAGTCCTACATTAGGCTTTGAGAGGTTCTAAAAGCCGCAAGTGTCACCGTTAGTTACAAACAAACATGTCGACACCTGCCGAGACTGGTTAGGAACTTTCTCTTAGTGTTAGAGGGTGACAATGTCAGCTTTTGTATAGGTTTATGTCAAGGACCTGTTGCTGCAAAACAGTGTTTACAATATGTATGTAAAATGCGACTCATAATACAAGATATTAACCAAACCTTCAACAAACATTATATAAACTTTGATGGCAGGATCTTTTGGCATGAATGACGACATTTTCCACTGTGTGCTAAAGTGTTCATCTTGTATTAATGAGTCACTCGCAACCTTGTAATAGCGTGGTTACGTCCTGAATGAAACCTATCTGGCATCTACACAAGGTTACTTCCCCAACACTGAATAAATGAAGTTTTTTTTAACTTATCTGTTGGTATAAAGCATATTAATCGAAATTTATTTTTGTTTTGAAATGCTTGAATAAAACTATCGAGTTTTGAGTTAATTATAATTTAAAAATTAGTTAACATACTAATAACCTAAATAATTTAAATATTATTACAACATAGTAATTTTTCCCATGAATTCTATGAATTAACACTCCTATAAATTTTAGAGGTTTTTTTAAAATTGTTTTTTGTTGTTGTTGTATTTATGTCCAAATATATAGTATAAGCACGTTTGCCAATAATCATAAAATAGTACTAACACAATAATCAACGACCGACGTTTGGTCACAGTACCTATATTAATAATATTTAGAATCAGACCGATAATATTAAACTGATGTCTAAAAGCTTGTTTAAAGTAACATGTAAGCATCAGCTTTACTCTATATTTAGTACCTTTTGGCCAAACAAAATCCATTAGTTTCTTTCTTTGATATTTTTAACAACAAACATATTTTACTTTTCAGTACATGTAGATTTTAAATATATTGATATAATTTAAATAGCTAACCATATATTGCAATATTGCAATTAACAGTAATTTGCAAAAAAGGTGAGATGAATAAAGTAACTGTGTATTTTATATTTCTTACATAAAACAAACGAATAAAAAAAAGTAAAGGCCATTCAACTTTAAAAACAATAGGTATCGGAGTGATGTTTCAAACATATTAAGTTCTTAGTTACCTAATCACCTCCTATCATTCCTTATTTTAATGAGAGTTTATTAATTACATTTTGTCATCGAACATTTTGATAAACAAGTGAAGTTGTTGTCTAAGTAAATTATGTTCAAATAAAATAGTTTGTATTTACGTTTGTACTTTACATTTACTCATTAATTAATCCCACATATACAATTATCTTAATAGTATATTTCGTCACTAGGATCAAAAGTGGATCTTTTTAATACGAGCTCCAGTTTAACTGCCGAGGCGAAGCCAAGGCTGGGAAATGAGCGAGTATTAAAAAGACACTTTTGATCCGAGTGACGAACTATATTTTTCGTCATACTGCCAAAAAACTTAAGGTTTAAACAAAAACAAAAGTAAAATTTACGTACTGTGTCTTCATAACCTCAAATGTTTCTTTCAGCTTGTCTCTAGAAACAATCAGCTGTTGCACATGCATAACTTCGGTTCATTCATATCTATCGGTTGTTGAGTCGATCATTCAAACCAATGATTGTGGTTCGAATCAATCGGTTGTTCTTCAAATAACAATACAACAATGAATGTTTCGATAATAGCAATGAATGTTGCGATTATTTATAATCGAATGAATTTTAATCGATTTATGACGACCTCGAATCAAAAGTATCATCAACAAAGATCTTTTTAGTCCTAGTACGATAATGATCATCAAAACATATGTTATTATCCAATGACTAAAAAGAAGAACTTTTGAATCTCAACGCATCTGTCAAAAACAGATGTTTTTGAAGCAGTATGATGAAAAAGTGTTTATTGTGCTATCCACCACTAATCAAAGGGAATGGAGTCTGCAAATTAAAGGTTCAGCAAAGTTTAAAGACCACAAGCTTCTACCTAAACTATACTTATGCTTTGACTTGTTTGGAAGTTAATTAACGTTGAATCCTACTTCAAATAAACTATATACACAGTAATATACGAGGTGTACATAAAGTCCCGCACGGGTTTAATATTTTCTGAACGATAACAGATAAATCAATAAGATTTGGTACATCAACACTACACCTAAAAATATACTTTTTGAAGGAACTATCAGTTTTCTGTAATATCATGGGGACGTCCCGCAAGGAGTCAGAACAAAATCTTAAATAGGAGCATAGGTCAATATGTACATCACCTTAAAGGGCTTATCTAGCAGAGTTGAATGCCGCAAACCGCACTAAAAAAAGTTGATCCAGTACATAATGGCGGCTGTTCAAAGGTTTTATTAAAAAAAGATAAGATCTTTCTAATTGTTACTGCTACCAGGTTTTCCCCGTTATCAATACATTAGGACCAAATTTGTAACCCTTGAGGATAACTAACGTCATAATTCACTTCTGTATTGACAGGCATAATGTAGTATTTAGCTGCAGTATTCATTTAGTTGCAGTTTTGCATTAATGGGGTTGTGGCTAATAATAACATGTAACCAAGTAAAACCTTTGAACAGCTGCCAGTTTTTACTGGATCGACCTTTTTTAGTGCGGTTTGCGGCATTCAACTCTACTAGATAAGCCCTTTAATGTGCATATTGACCTATGCTCCTTTTTAAGATTTCCTTCTGACTCCTTGCGGGACGTCCCCATGATATGACAGAAAACTGATGGTTCCTTCAAAAAGTAGATTTTTAGGTGTAGTGTTGATGTACCAAATCTTATTGATTTATCTCTTATCATTCAAAAAATATTAAACCCGTGCGGGACTTTATGTACACCTTGTATAGTATTTATTGTGATGAGGGTATGATGCAATATGTCAAAGTTTAATGGGTAGCATTTGTCATTGTTGTGTCTTAAAGTGAGGCCGTTGTCATTGGTATATGAAAACACTTTTGTGTGTTTTTGTGATTGTACCAATTAAAACGACTTCACTTCAATTCATAACAAAAGTGAGTACTGCCAAAGTGCTGCCAAAAAACAAAACTAGAAGATATTAAAACCGAATATCTTATTTTCTCCGATGAGTTTACTCCAATATCAAAGAATATAATAGCTTATAATTACAAAAAAAATTAAAATAAATACCAATTTTCTTTTACTTTTATACAACGCTATTTTACAATAGTTTTCTTAATGCTACTCTAAAATACTGCACGTAGTATGGAAATGCAACAGATAAGCATTCAGTCTCAAAGCCAATGTTGACATTATACGAGAACACAAGTTCGATTGTTGTCACCACTAGGGAATGATGACCAAGTAAATATGATATTTGTGGCACGAAATAAACATCATTAAATATATAATAATGACCAAATGCAGTACCTCTATAAGCTCTTACTCTAATAAATAAAAAAATATATTTATTGAAAAGAGAAAGATAGATTTAAAGCCCCAATGATAACAAATACACTACACCCAACAATTTATTCACTTGTTTATTCCAACGTATTACAGTAATGGTACAAAGATTATACAAATGTGACAATGGACAAGTCATAAGATGGACTAAACAAAATCATGACTATATAATGGATAACAAAATAATGTGACAAAAAGTGAAGATAATCAAAAGTAACAACAAATGATTAACCATAACAAATTACTTACATCAAAGTTAACAATAAAAGATGAACAATAACAAATGAATTACATAAAAATGAACAACAACTGACAAATTAATGACAAATGGCAATAACAAAAGTAATGACTAGGACTGAACTAGAGCAGTTTTTAACTATGTTTTTGTAGGAAAATTCAGACTCGCTGAAAAAGTCTAATGGGTTGATACTTCACTTCCTTTTCTGATGAGTTGAGAAAGACCTCTGTGATAGGAGTAGCTGGTGGGAAGGTCGCGTCTTCTGAAGATTTTCCTAGTTGTGGTACCACTTGATAGGGTAAAGTCTATATTTCCAAGTAGTCCAGGGTTATTAGCTTGAAGAGGGTTACAATATCAGTTTGCCGACGTCTCAGCTGTAGTGGTGCAAGACCGAACACAACCTCCACCTCCACCTCTTCCACAGGAGTAGTCCGATAGGTACAACCCAGTTTGATACCCAGCTTCCTGATGAATCCTTGTTGAGTTCTTTGAATTAGTTCAGTTGGTGGGGCGTCCAAATAACGGATCCATACTCCAAAATAGGACGCAAAAGCAACTTAAACAAGACAACAAGTGTTTAAGGAGAGGTTAAGTCTCTTTTGACTTGGAAATGTATTCAAGAAGTTACTTAGCCCGTGTGATAACATGTAGTTTATGCTCAACAGGATTGAGTGAGGGTGTCATAATCACACCTAGATCTCTTACACTATCAGTTCTTCTCAATATGTTATTCTTTAGCAAATAATCATAGATGGTTATATTAGTGCCACGCTTGAAGGAGATCACAAGACACGTTGAGATCCATGGAATTTACTCTGCAACCAAGTGTCGATACAGTTTAGGGAGTTTTTAAGGTATTTTGCACCCTCATCAGAATAGACCCCTTAAAAAATCTTCATGTCATCAGCAAACATGAGAAAATTGGATGTGATTACTTCGCCAATGTCATTCAGATAAAGATTAAATAGAAAGGGGCTCAAGTTGGACCCTTGAGGGACACCAGACAGAACAGTGAAAGGTTGATACATCAATCCATCGCATTTGACATTGAGTTCTCTATTTTTCAGATAACTAGCAGCAATGAGCCCGTCACCCCATAGCCCTCCAGCGTGGCTAATAGGAGATTGTGATTAACTTTGTCGAAGGCTTTAGAGAGATCCAAATAGAGGCAGTCGACCTGGCACGAGTCAACGAAGGACGACATGATATATTCTTGAAATTCGAGAAGGTTTGTCACAGTTGAATGCGAGCGTAAAAGGTCGTGCTGTTCAGGAGAGATACACCTATGAAGGTGAAAATATTGTGATCAAGGACGACGCTCCCATAAACCTTAGCAACCACAGGCTGGATGACAATCGGTTGATAATTTCTGACATTGGTTCGGTCGCCAGACTTATAGATAGGAACAACGAATTCTCGCTTCAGGAGTGAAGGAAAGGTACCAATGGTGAGCAAGTTCGAGAACAAAATTGTAAGATGGGGAGCCAGAATAGTAGCTCAGTATTTTAAGACGAGAGGGATGTCTTCAGGCCCTGCTCCCTTGTTAGGATCAAGTGCTTAACGTATTCTCTGTAAGTGTGGGGGAGACAACGCACGGTGGAGCTGTGAAGTTTCAAACAAAGTCGAACTAAGGAATAGGAACAGCTGACTTACCAAATACAGAAGAATATTATTCCACGAAAATCTGACATCCACCCTCGTCATTGTCAGCCACATCACAGTATTTAGATTGGTTATTAGACTGATTATTTCATTATTTAGATTGATTGAAAACAATGTTTTGTAAAAAATGCTGTCCCTGAAACAATAAATAAGTTAATACATTATGCTGCCTCCAGAAAACGAATAACAAAATATAATAGATAATTCACCATGCCCTTCAACGATTATTTTACTTTCACTCAGTGTTGACTCGTGTTTCGATCTCTGCTGTAGGTGTTCATTTCAAACTCATATGTGTGAAATGGTGAGTATTTAAAAAAATATTTGCCTTACCACAAGCTACAATTACAGAAATATACTTTGCTTTAATCAACCTGCAATGTCCCAGGTCTTTAACAAAATATAAACGTTCTACAAGTTACAAAAAAACCATATCTTCACGAATTGTTATTATTATACATATACGTTGCTTTGCAAACTAAAGAGACCTCACCAAACTGACAAAATAAACAATGGTTCCAAAAAATTTTTAGCAGCATGATTCATCTTTTTAAAATAAGGATATAGTGAGTGGACGAGCGAGCAACAAGACTTACTTCGGTAATGCGCCGACCAGAAAATTCGATCGTGTATCAAAGGTCTGTTGTTGTAATGTGCATGTGCCTGGTCTCTTTTAGTTTAAAACGGCAACCTTTAAGTCGAAAAAACACATTTAGTCTGGCATTCAAGGTTTGATCATGACCTAATAGATCTCACAATTTGGATCATGGCTGGTAAAACTTAAGTGTTATGCAATAATTACACGCTTAAGAACATATACTCTCCGTTCTCAATACTCATTTAGGTTTTTATAAATATGCCTTATTTTTGGACTGTACAAAGTTACCCAAACAGACAGAACTAAAGGTTAATATTGAAACGATTGCTTATACGGACATAAGTTATTATTGGTAGTACATACCAGTTATCCGTACAATTTAAGAACCATAGTATAAAATCATTAGATTTAAAATGTTAAACATATATATTCAACCTTTTCTATATACTGGTTTACTAGTTTTGCATCCGTGGTTTGTATCTTACTCCTAACCACGTTTCATCATCTTGGTTATGGCCAGAGTGTAGAATGGACCGTAATTAAACTACGCATGGCAGCGAGTGTAAATCCTTATATATCTATTCAATAGATCAGAATTAGTGTCAATATTTAGTTAAGGAACTTACAAAGAATTTGAGTTATAAGATGATTCATTTGTACAAATTACACCCTCTTTTAATTGCACAACATATGTCTTTAGATTATAGTAAAATAATAATTAAAAAATGTGCTTCTAAACAGGTCATTCCTTTAACATAAAAATAAATAGGAAAACATCATATATCATGTCGTGCCTTTTCCGAGGCAGTTTTTAAATCAATAAATAATGAATACATCAGAGATAACTTGTGCAAATATTATCATACATATAGTAATAGAGCACATATTATATAAACAGTGATAATGTTGAGAAAATATGCGATATAAAATGGCATTTTTACATATAATATACTAGAACAATATGTCCGTGCAAAGAACAATTTTTAAATATACATCTTCATATTTTGGACATTAAAACATGTCTCTTTAACTAATGAGTTAGTTATCACTTATGTTGCATCCGATATCATTGTCCATACACTTCTACTGACGTTACATATTTGTTATCCCCATCTACAAGTAAGTTTCCATTTGTTTACGTGTGATACAAAATACTAGTTGACAAATATTGACAATATGAAATAAATAAGAACTAACTAACATAGGTAAAGTTCGAGTGGACGCGTGCTCAAACAAAGCGGATTTATATGGATATTTTACTCCGAAGCGAAATGTCTCTTGGCCGTCTCTTACAGTTGAGTTTTATTCTTGCTAATACCAAGATTTACAACCAGAGGCGTCCAATAACCAACTCGATATATTTCCCTGTCTTCTTCTTGAAGATATTTTCCTCTATAATTCTTGTATTAATTTAAACTTCATTCATATTTGCACTTTGGTGTCTTTCAATCAAAGTTCCACATCTTGTTACTAGTCACAGACCTTTTAAATTGTATTGTTTTATATTTTTTGACTACTTGATTATTTTTTGGTTTTTCTTTGTTGCCTCATTGTTATTTTTCTAGTCATTGTTAATTTTTGCATTCTTATCTATATCTATAAAACGCAAAACCCTGGATGGCTGACTCTCTGACTGACTGGCTGATTGACTCACTCACTCATGACTAAATCTCCACATTCCCAAGTAGGTAGAGAGATGAAATTTTGTACACTGATTCTTTGGGTATAAAACAGGAAAAATAAATGGGTTTCATCCTTATCTGACCTTAGGTCTCCACCGGAGATCCCCGCAAAGTTCCCATGTATTTCTTAAGGACATTCATTTTTGTTTGAGCTAATGAAAATACAATTAACTGATCTTGATTCGTAGTAGTTCCAACTATACGTATAGTGCTAACTATAGAATGCAGGAAACACAACTGTCATATTTTTATAAATTATTTGCGGGACGAAGCCAGCGGGAACAGCTAGTTATTTTTATAATATTGTTAATTATCATCTTGACCAACTTAAATGGTAATGGTTGGTTTTCTTCCACTTCAGAGATTATTAGTGAATTTCCTTTGGAAAGTGAACTATTAGCATGACCCGCACGCTGAAACTTAAGCCCGGGACCACCATAGAAGTTCCTAACGTGACCCCCTGAACACGTTTTGGGGGTCGTTCAAAATTTTATATATATATGTGTGTGTGTGTGTTTGCACTCTAGCGGTCGCATTTTTTGTCCTATTTACTTCAAATTTGGTAGGGACGTTCCCTTCCGTAATCAGTTGGACAAATTCGTTGGGCAAAACAATCGGAAAACTCTAAACCCCTTTTTATGGGATAAATCTTTCAAATTTAGTGTTTTTGGGCCAAAAAAGGGTCAGAAAAGTCTCAGGTGTAAAATCAATGCATGTAAAAAGATGGGAATTAGAGAGGCGAAAGTTTTAAGCCTTCTCTCGCCATTTTAGCATAAATATTTACCGAGTTATTAAAGAAAATGTGTATCGACTAAACACAGTACGTTGTCTTATGGGGCTCTTATAGCTCTTATAGCTACGGTGTACAAGGGGCATACACTAGAAAAGCCTGTTATTCCTTTGTTAGAGTACTTTTATCATCCCCAGCAACATCACGCCTACTTTCAAGCCTGTCTGGATCTTCTCCTAACCTTATTATGCGCAAAATTGTATTCCCAGCTTTCCAATTAAATAAAACCAGGAGTATCAGAACTGCCAAAAATCAATGTTTTCAGATTTTAATAAAAATTGGACAAATGTATGTTTTTACACTGATTTTGAGTTTTAAAAGTTGTTATGTGGAAATTCATTTCCCTCACGTCAGCGTGCTGCGTGCGAACTCGTTTGATGTTTGCTCGTAACTCAATTAGTCAAATTATTGTACACCACTATGTAAAACGGTTTGTCCGTTGAAATAAACAAATAAAATAAAATAAGATTGTTAATAGTTTTTACATTTTTGGATAATTAAGTTTATTCCCTTAAAGGGTTCTTCCCAGCTCACAAAATATATTTACAAATATCATAAATATCACATTGCATTAAACACCTTGTAACAGTACTTTCGTGATATCATACTAATTGTTTGATCGACATCAAGTTTACCATTGAATTGCTACACACATGCAAATAGCTCAAAAAGGGTAAGTGAGATATTATTTAAATTATGATACTAAGACAAAATTGACTTTTACATATAAGGTTAATAGGGTGCAATCTAGTTTGTAGCAATATTGTATTTACACAATTTTGTAAAAGTAGACTTTTTTAAGATAGCGTTTCCTAATTAACAACTGACTCAACTAATTAAGAAACTTCAAACATTGACTACCAGTAATAGACTAGCAACTAAAAAATGGCTCGAGCCACTGGAAGTGGAGACATTTCCTACGTGAGAGCTGCAGCTGAAAAACTTTAAAATCACACCAAGCGTTACCTGCAGCAAATTTTAAAACCACACTGCCGTCTGCTGCTTGATGAATCGTAACTTTTACTTAGTTTGATAAGCTAGGACAGTCTAATGGATATGACCCTGGATTCACGATCATGCGGTCCCAGGTTCATTTCTACCTTTTGTGTTTACTTTTGAGACACCAATTTTTTAAATATGTTACAATGAAAAGAGCCGCCATACGCGAACTTAGGTTAAGTTAGTTTACTATAATTCTTTCGTAAATGGAGCGTAATTTTGTAGAATATAAGTAGGTTGCGTCTGCTTACATCTGGAAATACTACATTTGACTGGTAATTTAAGACACACATTGTTTTCTCATGATAACGCATCCATTGCGGATAGTTCGTTCATCATCTGACAAGTTCGGCTTCCTTCGGCTGGCAAAGTCTCCACTTCCAGTGGCTCGTACCTTTTTTAGCTTCTAGACCAGTAATAGTAAGACTTGTACACTTAATACCTTGTAATGACGTGTGTTATTTTATTGTTTCGTGTTATTGTAATTGTGTGCGTGTTGTATAATTGCATGCTTATTGCATGTTGTTTTTATTCTACGATTAACCAAATATATTAACCGTTAATAAGTGTTACGTTATGTGGGTATTATGATTTTACAACGTAAATTTATAGAAAATACTTAATTTAGTAGAACGGAATAAAGACTATTCATTGATATTCCACTGCGACAGCAAAAATATCTAATAGTTAAGATTACATTAAATAATTAGATGTTGAGTATTCATATAAGTTATATATTTTTATATCAAAAGCAGAAACACGGATAAATTGTGCCTTCTAGGTTCTCAAAAATTAATTCCGATGCAATTGACTTTAGATTCGTCTGATATCCCTTGGCAATCCTCAGCAGCTGAATTTGATTTGGAACGATCGCGATATTTAGCAAACTGCTTGTACCGGTTAAATCATATCCTGTTTATCCTGGATTATTATGCTATCAAATATTATTGACATATAGTGGTTTAAAAATTATCAAATATAACAAATTTAAACATTTCAAGTATAAATCTCAGTTTAAATGGAACTTCTCTCTGACTTGCATGTATACATTTTGAAAAAATTAAAGGTTGTCAAACCTTAACTTAAAGATGAATTTACTTTTACGCAATATGAGGTTTTTGTCTTTCGTGAATGTCAAAAACCTTTATTATTTGATTAATTATATGTTTAATTAAAAAAAAAACAACATTACGTTATTCATTACATGAATACCGTATTTATTTTCGGAAAAAACGTACACTACCTTAAAAAAGTAAAACAGATAAATCAAAATGACTTTGGTCAGTATATTTTACGTTATGTTTTTGTTAATAGTTTAAATTGTACGTCTTTTAAAATTATGTTGCTTGGTTTAATCCAGTTTTTAGTAAAATTCCTGTTCACACCAAATTCAGGAAAACAAAACGTCCCTGAAGGTAAAAGAATTAATCTTCAACTAATGGAACGTCTGGAACATGTCACCAGATATGATCTTGGAGTTGACTGATGGAGATATTCATTTATACATCTTAAATTTTATAATACCGTACGTGCGCAAATATTACAGGTGTAAATTTTGTTTTATTTCAATATTAATATATCCATTCCTGTAGATTGTATGCATCATATAGACAATAGTCATAAAATATAAATCTTTATCCCACGATTTTACACATAAATGACATTGATTTTAATCTAAATAAAAATAATTAGTTTGCTAAGTAACGAACTAAGAAACGTAAACCTATGGCGATTCAGAAAATTGTATTAAAATAATTTTTGGTATCAGCCAGAAGGTTGTTACTGTTTTGTATAAAGCGTCGGTGAGACAGAACTTGGACTTTACCTTGGTCATATAGTCCCTTTCCAGTTAGGATAGATAGATAAGATCCTCTCTGACTAAAGAAAATGTATTAAGAGTCCTTTAGTCGAATAGGGATTTAAGCAACAGATACATGTCAATTGACGAGAGCAAAGCAGAATTTGGACTGTTGCATTTGTCTGTCAGGTACACTTTGAGTGAAATGATGCTGCTCTAAAAGATCTTGAACGGCTGTATTGACTGCCCCTCCTTTCTTGATTATACGAATATTAGAGTTCCTTTAGGAACAAGGGTGCGGAATCAACGAGGTTAGACGTATGGGCACCGACTATCTTAGTCAGTCCCATTGAATGTTTGCAGCCTTCCAGAAACCATATTGGTGGACTAGTTGTCGTAATCATGATCTCTATCAGTTCCTTCAAAAGACTGGTGCACGGTTCTGCTGCGGTCAGTGAGTTGTAGCATTGTAGACAAGGTTTTGGATTAAATGGTGACATAAAAGGGCACTTGTGAGACTACATTGTCGTCTTAAGCTTCATATTATGCTTACTTAAAAATAACAAATATATAAATTTCATAAAAATGCTGTTTTAATGATTGTCTGTGTATAAATATTTGCGAGTATATCATTTTCTGTTGGCTGTAGTTTAATTTGTCTATTACGTTCTGGCCTAGTAGGTATTATGTGATGGTGTACCAAGATATATTTTGAGATTCATCTCTGTAATGGTTGTTACATTGGCTTATGACATTTATAAATAAAGAATAACTAATAAAATAACAGATAATCGTTATACATTTAACTGATTTATCAAAATAACAGTTTTTATTCTTAACATGCAGCAGGAATTATGATCAGTTTTCAAAATGTATGTTTAAGAGTTGAACAAGAGCAATATCCTCAAACTCTAGGGAAATAAGTGACTTACAATGTGCTTGTTGAGAAACTCGATCTGCAGCGTTATCGCCGTTTGTTTTTAGTTTACTTTATATACCTTGTACCAAATGTATTTTAATATTCGTCAGTACATAAATATCTTAAAATATTTTCAGAAAATTTTAACAGGTTTTTAAGATACGAATTTAATAACTGTTTTCAAGATTTTCAGTAGCTGAGTTATTATGACGAAAACATGGTGATTTAAGAAAATTTACATATTATTTAATTAATTTATTGGTCTTGGTAAAATCTCAAATACACAACGTCCTTTTATGTGAAGTTTTTACTCAAAACTAATTTTAACCTCTCTAGATTTCCCTTAAATATGTTTTCATTGCACAACGCCACCATAAAAAGGATCTTGTACAATTAATCAGATTGATATGTAATTAAATACATGGTAATTACTAGAAATAAACGTAAAAGATATCTCACTCTATCCAATACATCAGCTGTATTTTATAAGCTGAAAAACCTAACTTGAATAGTAGGTTTGACACTCGAGACAACTTTTTATTATTATTAAACTAAAAAACCCGCGCTGCTCTACAACATCAAAAATGTTAAAATTTAAAAGTAACGTTATTGATAAGTATTGTCTAATCAAGTTAAAATATTATTGCAGTTAATACATATATTCCCATGGATTGTATTTACATAAATTCTTCTACTCCACATCACCTTAACAGTTCAAAAATATCACATAATATCAAAATAATAAATATATATATATATATATATATATATATATATATATATATATAAATATAATTGTAAATTATATAAACTCCATAAGGCAACATACAAAACCAAATTAATGGCATAGAAACAGTTTTTAAATAAAACTTCGCTTCAAAATTAAAGGGAATAACTTCATATTTATACTATGTTTGTTTGCAACATAAAAAAGTAACATTTCGTTTAGTGGCAAGTCTTTGGAAATTTTCTTGAAAGGTGTGTGATGATAATAATTTTTGCCTTAACCGATTAATCAGTATTTATATATAACCTTGATGTCATTAGACTTATATTTTCTCCACTAGAGTGCAACTGCAAAGGGTTTTACATATAATCTAACAGCTGGTTTGTTTTATTACCAGTTTATCTGCTTGAAACAGTTATGAAGGAAAAGTACATATTGTATTTTTTTATATGTATAAATCGTAGGTAACATTAATTTTATTAGGTTCTCTTTCCCGGGGCTGGCTCATTATGCATATATTTTCACATCAATATTGTGTACGTGTATTTTCCTCATAATGTCGTGTGTATGCTCATCCCATTTCAAGATAAAATATTAAACCTTTAATAATAATCAATTATTATTTTCCCTTCATGACAGCTAATGATAAAGCAGGGTTCTTTATTTGATTTTAATACAGCGTATAGCAATGCTGACAAACTAATCGCACCAGGTATAACTTATATAATCTAAAACAAAACTTTTTAAAGTTACCTAAAATGTTGTATAACCACAGAGAAACAAATCCTTTCTTTGTAATGTAACCAATAAAGTCACTACACTCTCTTTTGGCTTTGGCACTCGTTTCGTGACGTTATGGTAAATTAGTCTAAGGCTTGGGTCTACTATACTAACTTCGGGAGTAAAAATTATAACATAATGCTAAAACCACTATTTGAGAACACTAAAAACTGGAAAACTAAAGTTCAAACCAAACTTAAACTGGAACATATACATATTAAAATTCTGGTGTAGAGTTTAAAACCACTATCTCGACTGATTCCTAAGGTTTATAATGCAAATTAAAATAAAGAACATACAAACATATGCTAACAGTTTTTATAAAACAACCGTAGGTTTAAGTCATATTTTTTAATAACCCATAGGAAGATTTCTTGAAGTTTCCGGGGAGAGTTTGCCGATTACGAAACAGAGGCTCATAACGAAACGAATAGGAATTTGATGATCATGGATGAGTTTTGATAGCTATAAACGTAAAGTTTAAATGAGTCAAAAGTTTCTGAAAGGGCCTTAAGTTGCCAAAAAAAAAACCTTAAAAAAATAAAACTTCCCCATCCAAACACATATCTATCGCCTATTTTACACATGGAGCAGATATTTTTCGATATATAATCGCGAAATAATAACTGGATTTCAAGTATAATCTTTAATGTGTAAACAACTATCATAGTTCACGCGGGCGAAGCTCAGCTAGTTATCTTATATTTACCAATTTACAATTAATATAATACAAACTTATAAATTGTGTTACTTTTACTTCGTATCCAAGAATCGGAGGTATTTTGTATTCAAGATGAAGTTTAAAAGTGAGTAACAGCAACACAACGCTCCCCTTGGGAAATTAGCGAGGTTCGATATCTCTACTGAGATTTTTCTCGGTACTTATAAAAAATGTTCTGGTTGATTTTATGAAGAGACAGTTAGTTTTAAACAAATCAATCATATACCAGTATAACTAAATCCGCACAGAGAAAATAAACTGTAATTATACTTGTGTTAGGTTTTCAGATTTATACAACATATTAAATATTTACTGTTTTAGTAGTTGTGTAATTTTACCTACCACCAATTACGCACTCTCTCCGGAAAACGTGTACATCTACACGGTTATACAGCCGGACGTGTATTATATAATACTATCTATGAAGAAGACTGATCTGCAATGGTCTTTGGTGTATAATAACGTGTAACATACGAATGAAAGTAAACTATTATCAATTTATGATAAAATAACTTAATAATAGTTTCACCGTATTTTAATCATAACTTTACATAATTATGCCATAACCGAGCATAATTATGGGTAATACATTTTTGGAAGGCAATGCTATTTATTACTATCTAGAGTCATATAAGGCAATAGTTATGTTCCCACTGTGTTCTTTTCACACTATCCAAACAAATTATGTTATCTAAATATTGTTTTTAATAAAAATGAGAATGAGAATCAGTTTCTAACTATCTTCTTAAGAATTTCCGTTATCTTGAAGTTTAAATTTTTGAACCTACATTACAGTTATTTGGAAACTAATTTTATTTGGTTATTTGGATTATGGAACAACGAAATGTAATATAATATATGTAGGATCCTTAAGTACGAAAGGAGGAGTTAAAGATCATATTTTGATGGAATTAGAATACATATAAATGGGTCTTGCTGGGAACATATTTGTGAGGGTATTTTATATCTGAGAACGGATGGACGAATATTTCAATCAGCACCAGGCGATGTCTCCGTCCAGGTGTTTCTAAGTCGGGGAATATTCCTTCTCTCTTTCTGGAATTACCTTTTGTGTTCCTGTAATGTATTGGTCTTGAAAAGAGCATTTAATAAGACAAAAACTAGGTTTAAATATTTAAAAGTCATCTCAGTCCGTTGCGTAATAAAATTATCAGTAATATATATTGCTTTAGTTTATTTATTTTAGTCACGGTAATACTATGGTAGCCTTATTTTTAATGTGAGTTCGAAAAATCATTTAGCAAAAGGATATTTATATTAATAAAAAAATATAAAAAAACAGTTTCTAAAAAGTAAGCGTTAAATAGCTTTGTTTTCCAGACATCTGTGTCTGTTTATTTTTTATTGATATGTTAATACTCCCGTACCGCTGAAAATAAAAATAAGTAGTAGTAAAAATCCTAAAATTGAAATAACATTAAAAAGGCTTATTTCCTGAACAAATTCAAAGGTTACATTTTTGTTGTGTTTTTTTGTTGTTGCAAATCCAACATTGTCTTATTTAAGGAAAACTGGTAAAAATAACGGAGCAGGGCAGTTATAAATTATGACACACCAGTAATCAAACGAACAGTCCAGATTTTATCTGACATTTTATCATTAGCGATGGTGCTGCTCCGTTATTATTCATCCAATTTATTTATTTATAAAACACATCAAAATTTATAACATGATATTTTTATAAAAAAATAATTTGTTTATGTAATTTTAACTTTTAAGTTTTTAATGGCTGCCTTACCAAACAATTGAAGATATTTTTACTTTATTTTACCCAAATATCAAATTAACAATGGTAACCTTTATGCAAATTCCAACCCTGTATAATCAATGATTTAAAAGTAATATAACTTAAAATACAACTTATATTCAATTGTTTAAATATTTTTACTTTGAAAAATAAAATAATTTCTAAGACCAATAACAACAAGACGTGTTTTCCCCCATAAACGTATCTTCCTTAAAATTGCCCTCCAGATTCTGTTATATTATTTGTTAAAGACACAGATTCTGAATTGAATTTGACACAGTCATTAATCAGCAATTACTAAAATATAAATTTTAAAATTTCCTTTACGTTTTTAATATTTGTTACTACAAAATATTATTACTTTAACCAAACATAACTGAGTATTCTTGCAAGTAAAAACTGTTCAATCTTAATGAATATCACATTTACAAAAAATATATATTTTAAAGGTTTAAGGATAAACATGAAATATCTAAAGGGAAGTGTAAGAGGACATTGCTTGTGCTCAAGCAAAGCGGATTTATATAGTAATTTGACTCCGAAAGGGAATATCCCTTGCCCATCTCTTGCAGCTGAGTTTTATTTGTGCTCATGTCAATGTTTATAACCAAAATAGATTCATGATTCAAGTCTTACTTAAACATAGATTTAATGATGAAAGGGACTGTCACAATTTAATTTTTCTACCAAAGAATAATCTAACAATTAATTTAAATCAATACTTTTAATTATTTTAAAACAATTACAACAGGTGTCCCGTTCTCCGCACGGGCATCTCGCAGGCACAGGGTCAGACTCAGATGTATAGAACTGTTTACATTAAAATCAGCTGTTTGACTAAATCCAATATATAACTCCATAAGATTAACATTGGAAATTTAAGATCCAATGAGGTGGAGCCCTGAAGTTGAATATTTTTAAAACCTCAAACGGCACATCTACACGGTAAGAGCTTTCAATTGATACCAAATATGTATATCCAATAATAGTTTTAGGGGTAAAAAATCCCCGAACAAAAATCAAGAAATTCTTTTAATATTATTCCCCAAACCACAATTAAGAAATTCTTTTATTATTATAGATGTATCTCAAAACGCTCACACAGTTCAGCTTTTTGTAAAAAAATACAATATTATTGTGGATTTTTTTTATATAAAAAACTGATTCATTTGTTGGGAATAAGAAATGTTATGTAAGCTCCTAAAACAAATGTTTGACCAGTTTAGGTTGGTTTATAATATATCTCGGAAATATCGAAAAGGTCCGAGTTAAAAGGCCTTCCTTGTATTCCTTAAATCGGAATATTACGTATGGTTATATTCAAAACAAAATTATTAAATTGGTAAAAATGCTTTTACATGGATAAAATACCCATGTAAAAAATTTAAAATGTGTGATATAATATTTTTATGAATTTTGGTATATTAAAGTTATTAGTTATTTTAAAAACGAGCTAGTAATAATAGTAAATATGACAATGTATTGCATACTTTAACAAACGATGGGAAAATTTTATTATTATTAAGGTACGTAAAAATAACCTTAACAATAGTGACTTGCACCTTTACGGCAGTTATTTAAGTTGGGAAGTGATATATATTTATTTATTTATTTTGATCAACGGATTACACCATTTTACAATATTTTCAAATATTATTAAGACAAATTTTCAAGAAGGTAGTAATAGCAAGCATACATGCACTAGAGATCACAAAATATTAACTAAGTAAACTACAACTAATTAAGAAAAATGGTAAGAATATATCAGCAACAAAGAGTACTACATCTGTCATGCAGCAATGCAGGTATAATAGCTAACAAGTAATAAATTAATAGACGCAGACTAATTAAAACTAATAAATAATAACTCAATAATAGGTTACACTAATAAATAAGATTGAACAATGATTGAACAGTTGAAATGAAACAATGAAAACACAATCACTGCTTTATCATTGCAGCCATTTTTTGTTTGGAGGACATCGGAGATTCGTTGAAGAAGTCCAGGGTGGTGGCAGCTGAACTTCCCGCTCTGACTAGGCTCTATATTGCCGTTTTAAATTACGTAACCTAATTAACCAACACAGTGTCCTATATATGTTGACAATCAAAAAATGTTATCGTAAAAAATAAAAATAAAATAATGGAGGTACTATAGTAATAAATATCTCAGTATTAGTTAAGCAATTAGTACAGTTTATATTAATAAGCAATCGTAAAATTTTTCCTTCAATTCCAGGTTCTTCTCTCCTCTTTATTCTGTTAGCTCATGGTTTTAAGGGCGGTAGGGAAGGATTAAAGGGACAATTAACTTGTCCGGCTCGACCAACGTGACTTGGGTATCGATACGCTTCAGCCACGGCTCTAACGACTCAAATTTGGAACCTTTCTATCCACAGTCATTTAAGAAGAATGGAATTCAGTTTCATCTTTGTTTTTCATTGTCTTTTTTAGGTGTTTACCATTTCACACAACAGAAGTCCCATTAATGCTTCAATAGGATATTTAGTAACTAAAATTAATGAGGAAAGTGAAACATTATGACCATTTAATAAATTTCATTGTAACAGATTTTTAACATTACATATATTGCAGTATATAAATAGGAATAAAATATGTTGTTTTACAGCATTTTCAATATCGCTGAGTCAAGGACATTATAAATACAAAAAAAACACAAAACACACACACATATATGTATAAAAACACCTTTAAGGAGTTTAAAATACTGGATTTTTACTGACGCAATCCAATTCATTAGTATACAAATTCACTGTTTAATACTAATACAAGGTTGTAAGCAACGAGGTTAAAATATCTAGAGGACTCGTCTCCTTTAACAAAAGTGTAGTCTTACCTCCATTTACCCCACCGTTAACTCTACTTCCAAGGCAACCAACATGGTATCCAATCAAACCCTCTCTTCACTGGTCATATGACAGTCAGCTGGCAAACATTCAACTAGTAAAGCAATAACTTGATGGGTTACCTGAAGCAAATGGCGGTCGACCATGTAGTCTTCACCTTTTTACCCCAGAAGAGACCTCTAGATACATTAACCTCCATTGGTCAAAAGAACGTCCTCATTTGATTTTCCTTCAACATAGTTGTGATTTTGCGATGTTATTTATTTTACTTCGTGCTATTGCTGTTTTTTATTTGCATAAAAGAGGAAATTAAGGTTAAAATGTTTACGTTGGTCTGCTTGCTTTCAAAACATTAATTGTAATTATATGTTTACTTTTTATTTGTTTAAATGTTTAAATGTGGTTGGTTTGTAGCATCTAGAACAAATATTAATATTTTTCAGTAACGTAGCTATAGCAATTAGTTCTATAAAGCTATCCAAAATAATTGCTACCCCTATTCAATTTCTTAGTAGAGTATGGTTATTTCGATTTCTTAGTGCAATCAAAAATAAAAAACACTGTACAACACTGCCTATCCATTTGTCCCCCAGACAGCCAGAAAAGCATTGTGTAACTCCATTTTACTTAATCTTTATCCTTATTTTTACCATTGCCCCTACACATATGCTATCATAATCTTGGCAAGGAGCGTATTGAGCAAAGCATGGTGCGAGCCGTGACAGTACGAGTTTTACAGTACTGAAAACATTTACTTGCCAAGATTGGGATTTGAACCCACGGCAGGGCGGCTACAATGGTCCCGTAATCCACCACCTTGACCATTACGCCAACGACTCCAGAAATTGCCATGTGATTGCTATTAAATTGCTATAGATACTTTGTAAATTGTTATATCAAGTCAGCAAGTTTACAATTTGCTTTTCTGTTAAAGAGAAATAAAACGAATGTTATGGCAGAGTGTCAGCCCGTACAGTTTTAATATTTCTCTTTTGTATCCTGTATTTCATCTTAAAAAGGGTTGGTATTCAATATCTATTCTCTAAAGTTTGGCATAAATTGAGTTTCTCAACCTGCTAGCTAGTATTTTTCTTCCATGTTCTTTGTTATAAAATACATTTAGATATAACAAAAATATATTAAGAGTAACTAAAACATTTCTACACATATGACGTCAATTGGTCCTTGAAGGTTTAAACAGTGGAACGATTAATATTTGTATAACATTTAACAAAATATAAAAGTTATAGTTACAATTCTATACATTTAAAAGTTTGTTGAAATGCTTTTTTAGCGAATTTCTCCTATAGGGAAGAAGCTATTACCGTAGGTCTCATGGTAAGACTTAAGCCCGAGACCATGATAACTTTTCATTTTGAGGTCCCCAGATGCCAAAAACACCATTCGTTCAAATTTTTATATATGTATATATATATATATATATATATATATATATATATATGTGTCCGTAAGCACGATAACTCTCGTAAAAAAGGTCCGATCTTAATGAAACTTGGTACAAATGTGCAAAGTACCATTTATTTGAACGAGTTCGAAAACCAGATGAATCGCACCATCCGAAGGGGGGTTTTGGGGGGGTTTTGTACCCCAAAAATGAGGTTTTTGGGGTTTTCACATTTAATTTTAATTTAAATCAAATTTTAATTTATACCATTGAATTCAGCTTAAAAAAACAAACAATTTGGTATTTTGATCATTGCTCTACGTCAATTGGTTACCGAGATATTGAAAGTGCTAAACACAGTACGTTGTCTAATGTTATTCTTATGGAGAAAAAGGAAAATTGTATATCTCGCTTATTTATGAACATAAACTGGCGAAATTTGGTATATGGCTTGATCTGGTTATGGTTTATTGTTGTTTGCACAAAAAAAATGTTTCACCTGTGGCTCCTGTAGCAGCAAACCTAGGTACTCGGTCCCCATGTTATTCTTATGGAAAATACTTAAAATATTATATATCGCTTATTTATGAATGTATATGGATGAAACTTGGTATGTGACTTCACTAAGATGAGTTCTATTGTTATTTGCATAAAAACCCATTATTTTGTGTGCCTTGTTGCAGCAAACCTGCGTACTCATCCCCAATGTTATTCTTATGGAGAATAATTAATATTTTAAATATCGCTTGTTTGTGAATACATTTCTTATGAATCCTGTTAAGTGTTATAATGTGTTATGTTATATATTCATTGGAAATTCGCTGAGTATGCAGGTTTGCTGTGACGGGGGTATTAATGTCTTTAGAATGTTTAGGACCTCAAAAAAGCAAGAAAATGACACCTCACGTGCCTATATCTATTGCATTTACAGTTTTGTAAAACATCAAAGATGGTGGCCATTTTTCAAAATGGCCGCACTCACAGACATCATCCAAATTTTTTTCATTCGCTTCACTATTACAAATAATGTTTAACTGAGTGATTATCCGGTAAATGAATAATATACAGAATTATTCTGAGCAATCGTATTACATAAGACGAATTTTTTTCAAAAAGGTTGTTAAAAATCCAATATAAAAATTAGTTGAAATCTCTTAATGAATATTTAGGCGACTGTATGTATAAATATATATATTTAGAATGTATAATTTAGGTTATATTAAATCTAATGCATTTACAGCTTTATACTTCCTGTATTGTGTATTATTAATACTATATATATATTAGTATATTTTGTATCAACATATATTGAGGATACAAGTTTAAACATTTTCCGTGCAAGAATGTTATTTGAGGTGTGAATGTGAATGAACCAATCCATCAAAACGTACGAGGGTCACACCCGCTGTCGTCATTCAGAAGATTCTATTATCCAGATATCTTCCTTCGCTTTACCCAGAAATTACCTCATTCGTGATATTAGCTCCTTATCTCAACATTATAAAAGCGTAACATACAGTAAACAAATAGGTTTAATAGGGAAACATAATTTTAATTTGAATGTGATTTTTTATTTATAAATAGAAGAATATATCTTGATAATGATCTTATAACAAAATTAAAATTGATTGTGTAATAAAAATGACTGACAAATTAGTGCACAAACTGAGTAAGTTCAATGACACGAAAGAGCCTTAATATGACTTGTTTATAGTTATAAAACAAAATTAACAAAAAATATCCGTAATATGTGAAAATAATATACAAAGAATATAAATCACGTAAGAATATACAATGATTTATACCACGTAACAAATAAATATTACTATGGTGATATATATATATTTGGAGTGAGTCTTTGGTGTAGTGGTCAAGGTGACGGACTCTGGAACTATGGCAGCAGTCCTGTCCTGTGTTCGAATCCCAGTCTTGGAATGTAAATTTTATCAGTAATGTACAACTCGTACTGTAACGGCTCACCCCTTGCTGCTTGTTGCATGCGTTACACACACAGATCTATAGTCTAAGTGGACGGGCAAAGCAAGGCAAAAAGAGGCTGCCAAACTCTTAAAAAAGATAAATATAAGTTTGATTTTTTAAAGTCAATTATAAGACCAATCGGCAAAAACTTGTTAAAAAACAATCGAGCAACTAATTAGTACAGCTTTAAAAAACAAACAAAAGGAGACCTTAATTAGCCTTTTAGAAAGTTAACAATTTCGATCATTTGAACTGTTTTTCCGCATTGCACTTAGATCCTCAACAGTAAATATTTGATAGGGGGTGGGAAGGAGATTAGAAAGGTAATTATATTGTCAGCGTCTGCACACGTGACTAGTGTGCTAAAAGTCCCTGCGAAGAGAGAGTTTCTTTATCAAATCCAGATAAAGTTGTTTAAGAAATTGGTTTTACTTTAGTGTAAGAAGAAGTAAAACATTGCCAATGGCGGTTTTAATAAATTATTATAACCCAAGCAAGATAAAACCAGTATAGATAATTTTACGGTAGTTTTCTATGTTTTTTACATAGTATGACACGAGTTACAATAAATTATCCAGTTACTACCGCTTTAGCTTTAGGCTTCATAAAAGCATAGTAATTGACTTATATATGTCAGTTATATTTGCCTATCATAGAAACTAGTATATCATAGATTTTATTTAAGGATTTTTAGCTGATATTACTTAATGCACTCTAGCTGTTATATCCTAATAGCATAGGTAACAATTATTTTTTTATTAATATTAGTTGGAAAAAAGGTTTGTTGGTAAATCTTTAAACTTGTAAAATATCATCCGTAAAAGAATTACTTTGTCTACAGGTGGAAAAGAGGATGGTCCAATCCATCAGTGGGCCCACAGATAACTCTACCTGTTTAAATATAATTGTTATAGTGAAATATGTCTGGGAAGTGTATGGTGACGACTCTTTAAGGTTTACAAACCATATAACACTTCCAATGATATTTACAACACGCGTTGTAATTTGTATCGTTGTTTTTATAATGTCAATTGAGATTCCCCAAGAACTTGTGTAAAAGTAACTACGTTTTACTAACTGTAAAAAAGTACGAACACACCCCCAATTGATTTTAATTTTTATTTCTGCAACAGCGGAATAATTTTATGTAGATGCTAATTCATGATTGTGTAATAAATTGTTTGTATTTCTCTTACAGCCTTTTCATGATAAAGTCAAGAGCGATATAATGTACTTTAGGAAAATTAACCTTTCCATAGCAAATTATCCTTTCGCTACTATATTTTGCGTGTTATCGGTTCTATGACTTTTACGGTGTTCCATATTACGCATTCGGTCACAACTGGTAATTGACCAGTGCAGAATTAACGAACTAGATAATCTTAGTTACATCGGATCTGTCCTAAAATGGCAAACTTATAATCTTTTGGTTTAAAAACAGAATAATAGACTAACTATGCTTTGCTAAATTACTTTTAACAACAAACCATGCTACTCAAAGCTAAGTATAAATTCCTAAAATAAGATTATTTTGAAAAGCCTTAAGCCTTTTCTATACCACTTGAAATACATATCGCTTTCGGCTTTTTATCTAATTATCTTTAAATATTAAAGTCCAAAGAATATTTTTCCTAGTTGTTTCCCACTGCCTTTTAGATCTAAAAGAAGCTGTTGGAACACAACTAATATATTTGATTTATTAACATAATATGGGTTTTAACCAAGGATATCCTGTTATTGGTATTGTTTTAATTCCGTATTCATGTACCTAATAAGGATTTCCTAAAATACCTTAGTGTCAGATTAGTTGGCCTGAACAACAATGCACACTCGCTTCTTTAGCAGCTTTTATATCCAGTTGTAAGGTAAGGGCAGTTATTTTACAGTATTATTCATCACGGATTACTTACAATTTTTAACATATCAAGGAACAAATTTAATTTAGCGTACGGATTAAATATTGTAAAAGTTAGGAACTATTTCGTATATTATTCGTATAAAATAACCCATTTTTTCTCTATTCATCTAACTCCTTATATTATACATTACAATGCATGTATTGAAAAATATTCGACTTACTTATTTTAAAATGGTAAATACAGTTCTTAGAAACACGTTGGGTTAAGGCAATGTTTTAGAAGATAAATGAAAGCTACACAGGTGCATTTCGCTTAGAAAAACATATAAATCAACGCAAATATACAAGAACTCTTTGACCTGATACTTTTTGTTCGGAATTCGTTTTTATTCTTACATAAATAATTTCTTATATTTGCTATACAAAAATCCTCATAATTCAAATTGAGTTGCAGAAACAACATCCAAGTATAAAAATAACTGTTTTGGTAGAAACCATATAAACTAAATAGTAGTGTTAACAAATAATAATAATATAATAAAGTGAAAATATCCAGATTACGACATAAAATTACCTAATGTGTCATACTCCCTTTGTCTGAGTTCGCATTTAACTGAAAAAATAAACATAAAAATAAAATTACTAAGTAATTTAATAAATTAAATACACATAAAATTAGGCTATTTGTATAAATAAAATTATGAAAATAAGTATTTTGTGGACCGCATTCGTTATGTTAAATTTAGAGTTTCCAGAGTGTATAAATTTCTATGAAATTAGTTTAAAATACATATATTATTCTTGCTATTATTATTCAATTTGATTTTCTGAATTTAAATAGTTGCACAAGTGTCCTTATTTACTTTTATTTAACCAGTGCGTTTAAAGACCATTGTTAAATATTAATCTTAATGTACTTAGTTTAGTTTTTGACGTAATTCGAATGTTTCTGTAGCTTTAAATTGATACATTCAAAATTTTCAGTCGACTCTTGGTGATGTAATTATTACTAGGCAATACCTGAATTAAATCAAAAATAGCCAATTCCTGTCGTGTTTCAAAACACAATTTACTGAGTCTTCAATATTTACTTTGATGTTCAACTGTGTTACAACCTTTAATATAATATAAGTAAGTAATTTAAATATGTAGCCCCCTAACGTAAATCTAAGATTACACTTTTTCAATGCAATGCAAATTACTGTTTCTGAAAGATTTGATCACAAATGAATGTTTGTTTGTTTCTTTGTCCTTACTCTTTCATATACCACTAATACGATTGATAAAACTTTGTAAAAACATGCGGTAACACAGATAAATCATAGGAGGGGTTCAAGTTGTTAATCAAATTTCTTAACCTCATAGCTTCACTTTGCGATTATCAGTGTTATCCTTAAACGATTTTTAGGACTTCAATGGTGATAATAGTTTTACGAATTGGCAAAGAAGATGGAACAAAGTCGTGGGTCCCATTTAGTAATACATAAAAACTCCTTTATATAAGTACACTTGAACTATTATAGGTATGCCTATATATTAATATTTTACATGAACATAATCTGTGCACCTATAAAATATCCAACTTCGTCAATGTTAAAATATATTTTATTATAAAATTACAAATATGTAACTAATCTGTAATGAATATTTCTCTATCTACAGAATTACACCAAATAAATACACATAATAAATAACTATTCTACCCAAGGTTTAGTTCTTTGTTATAATTGGTGGTTTATAAACATATATTACTAATTTAGATGAAACATTAGAGTATATTATTTGAGAAACCTTGAATTTCAAATTCTTAAACAAGCGAAATTTAAAAATTAGGACTTTTGAAAACGATAGAAAGTAAAACCTGATGTGGCTCTTTTTATACAGCAATAAACATAGAGAGTAGGGAGTATATTCTCAGAAAATACCCCCCGACAAGAAGCCGCAGCTTCGCCTCATTTTACACGAGGGATTTGGGGATCTGACCACCATCGTGCACTGCGTCTCTTTATATAGGGTGTTCCCTCGTGAAAATACATGTTTACTTTCGGTATTCATACCAAAGATTTATTAAGGAGTTGATCTATCTACTGCAAAACATTGCATTCAACATAATACATCAGTAACCCGAGACTCTTCAAAAATAAATCATACAATGTAAGGACATTGTGTTCCATAATTAGCTTGTTTGCTTAGTATTAGTTACCGGGGTGCACTTTTTACCTCTTGTCTGTTTACATTTAAGCAATACGCGAAAGAGTTCGTAAGTTTTATTTATATTTGGTTTTGAAATTGAATAAAACGAAACAATAAATAATAATATTTGCAATTTACGTTTGATGTACAATTTTCGTAGTACAATGAATATTACATTCATTCACAATTATTACTTAACTAGGTATACGCTCCTATGTCTCGTAATAGGATGAAGTGAGGATTTGTAATACCACCATAATATGCAGTATAGGTGCCGGATTAATTAATTAAAAGTAACTTACCTAACCTCACCTAGGCCCACATTAATACTTCGACCAGCCTACCACATTCCTGTTTATTTTTGAATCAAGTAGGCCTATATTAGGTGAAGAACCAAAATTTATTCGCCCCGAAAAAGAACTGCTTACCACGTAAACATTCCTCTCAGAATAGTCATTGTGTAAACAATTTGTCTTTGAATTCTGTATTGTTAATTTGAAGTGGATATAAATAGGCTATAGGCAATAGGCATATATTTGAACAAGTCTTTAAAGCCCACTTACTTCTGGCCTACCAATGCACAACTTCCGTGAATGTCACTTTTGAGAATCAGGCAATAATTATGGGTCAAATTATTGCCGGTGAAAAAGCTAGTACAGTATCCGGTAAGACCTAGGCCAAATGTGTAAGTATTCTCGTTAGTTGAAATCTAAAAACACATTACCATGTTTGTAACGTTTCGCAGATTAATTGACTACAAGTAACTTACCAAACCTCACCTAGGCTCACTTTAATACTTCAACTGGTCTACCACATTCCAGTTCATTGTAGAGTCTAAATATAACTCAAAATAACCAAATTTTATACACCCTGAAAAAGAACTACTTACAACATATTAACATACATCTCATAATAACCATTGTTTAAAATTTGTCTTTGAATAAAGTTAAGTTTAATAGAATATAATAGGGGTAACCCCAGGGTTCTGAGGGGTGGGATATTTCCGGCTCAGAGCCCTGGGGTTACCATAGTAAGCTATAGGCAACAATTTGAGTAAATATTTAAAGCCCACTTACTTCGAACCTACTAAGGCATAGCTGTAGTCATTGTTACTTTCAAGAATCTGCCATTGCCTTCCTTATTATCAAACATTAATGTAATGTAAAAATCGCAAATTAATATAGCTATGAAAATATGTTAGGATAACTAACCTATACTGTTTTTATGACTTTATACGATATCTGAGTTTAAAAACAAAATTTGATTTTCCCCAAAAGCCAAAATGTTATTTGAACATATGACATGTTAGCTGGTTTAAAAAATAATATTCATGAAAAACAAGAAAAACTAATGGCCAATGGCACCAAACACTTCCGATTTAACCAAAATTACTGGCACTAATATTTTTGAAGACAAGATATCAGCTCTTAAAAGTCTCACGCACAAAATTGTGTTCAAATTATAACTATAACTAGGCTATATTGATCCGTTACTGCTAAGAAGTAATTTTTTATATAAAAATTGGAGTTAAGAATCTCCTCTTAATTTTTTATCAGAATTACAAATAGGGCCTATTTCAGTTATAAATAGGCTATAGATTTCTAACCTACTACATTTCAATTTTTGTAAGCGCCTGGTAGGTTATTCATAGGTTAGTTATTGTAAACATAGTTTCATATTTAACTTTTATTCATTTGTGATTCTCATAATAAATTAAAAGAGGAGATTCTTAACTCTCATTTTATACACAAAATTACCAATCCTAAAGAAATACACCACTGACAAGTAATAGAGCTAATGCAAACTTACCGTACTACTTACTGAAAATTATATATTAAAAATCAACCCATTCTATTATGAAAGGAGAAGGTTTGGAATTCTTGTGTGATAGGCTATCAGAATTTTTCAAAGCTGTAGATCTATCGAACCATAGTTTACATCGTAACGTACCTTACATAGGTTAAAGTCGTAACCGAGTAGGCACAGACTGTGTAGCCTGGAGAATATTTTCCATATGGCCTACAACTTCCATTACATCGTTTAGGTACTTTCACTATAATAATGAATACATAATTTTGATTGTTTTAAAAACGAATAAATGTGGAATGATTCTATTAAAAATTTTTGATTCAAAACTCATTTCTTCGCAAAATCCATTAACTGAACTACTGAACTAACCGGCCATTGCTGACCAGGAGACCACAGACTACAGACTACATAATCAATTGTTTTGGTTAGCTTTTATTGTCAACATCCGGCCGTAGTCTGTTTGACTGCAAAATCAGTTGAGCGACTGTTTGCTTACCATCTACTACCCAACCCAAGAACATCCGGAACATCCGGAACATTTCCGGAAAATTAAATACCCCCGTAGCAGCAAACCTGCATACTCAGCGAATTTCCAATGCATATTAATTTATCTTAATACCACATAAAGCCACATACCAAGTTTCATCACTATACATTCATGAATAAACGATTTATGACATTTTAATTATTCTCCATAAGAATAACATGGCGGCTGAGTATGCAGGTTTGATGAAATAAGGAACACTAAAATTGGGTTTTTATACAAATATCAATATAACTCAACTAGGTAAAGCCACATACCAAGTTCTATTAATTTATGTTCTTAATTAAAGGAGATAACACGTTACTTATTCTCCATAAGAATAACATGGGCTGAGTATGCAGGTTTGCTGCTACGGGAACTATCGGGCAAAAAATGGGTTTTTGTGCAAATATCAATAGACCACAATGAAATGAAGCAATATACCAAGTTTCGTCAGGATAAGTTGATAAATAAGCGAGATATACAATTTGTCTTATCCTCCATAAGAATAACATTGGACAACGTACTGTGTTTAGCACTTTCAATATCTCAGTAACCAATTGACGTAAAGCAATGATTAAAACTCCAGATTTTGCGGGTCGTAGCGTAAAACTTGAAAGGAAGTTTTAAACCAGTTGAGACAGGTGTATACATGTTTAAGTGAACTTACTGCGACACCGACAGTCTTTAACTTTAGAGAAACCCTCAATCTGTTTACAAAGCTTTAAATGTACTTAGTAAGAGAATTTAGTCTGTAAATTATCCACTTAAACCAAATATCTTAAGTAATCTAGTTTCTTAGAGTGTGTATAACAAATTAAAAGACGAGCTGTTCTTCACAGTTGAACATTGTAACCGGCGTTTAATGATGCATTGATAATAGTTAACAACCTACGAGTATAAACAAATAAATTCAATTAACAATAATAATTAATCATGCTAAGTTAGAATTCAATACCAAGGAATGATCAACCTCCAATGTATAGATAAAGGGTTACACAATACGCTCATTAGAGCTACTAGACATGTCTGCTCTGTGGAGTTTATGCTGTTTCCCAAAAGTTTTGGAAAGGGTTGGAAAAGATGATCGGAGTCGAAAGCTTTTAGATGTTAAACTCCCGTCTAAATTATTTAAAACTTTTGACATATACAATTGATTCCTCTTATGACTTTTTCCACCTGTATACACTGTTCTCTGTTCTATAATTGACTATTGAGTTCACTCTGCCTTGGCGAATTAACCTTTCTGATTTTAGTGGATTTTAGTCTTGGCTGAATAAATAATTTTATGTAAAGCTGGATTACTATGGTACAAATACAGATGTATAAAAATCTTCTTATAATAGTCCGTTTTATTTTAAATACATGAATATAATTTTAACGGAGATATCAATGAATGTAGCTGTAACTAATTTTGAATACAACCAATTCCCAAACACATAGTTTTAACACATAATAGGTGATAAACCACTGTATAGCTTGAACATAAAAGAGTCATAAAAATAACTTATAGAATTAATGCATTTGATAAAAACCTTTTAAATAAATTCACTTGTCCATAAATCACTATCATAATGTTATTGGTTTTCAATATAAGAAAAACTTGCATAATGTCTTTGTCTGCTTATAAATTTAGTAACTATTAAAATGGTATATATATATATATATTAAATATTGGTAGCTGATAAAATATTTTACAAATTAAAGCAAAACAATAAGAAGTATACAAATTTAAATTTTAAAATATTCTTTACATCTGAAAACATATTATACAAAGTGCTGAGAATAAAAACAAGTGGAAAGTATGAATAATATCTTTAATAAAGAATTATTATATAAGGAATTGTCACCTTAGTTTAATGACTTAACACATAACTTACGATTACATATAAGATAAATCAGGTCAACTATAACTTAATCAACATTTGGAAAGATATAAGACTATTGCCGCCATAAGCAGTATTAATAATAATTAAAGCTGTCAAAATGGATGATAAAAAAGTAATCTAGGTAAAATACCCCATCGCAGCACACCTGCAAACTCAGAGAATTTCCAATGCATATATATATGTTTTTCACTACTTCATAAAGCCACTCACCAAGTTTCATAAAAATACACGAATAAATAAGTGATACATAGCATTTTATTTATTCTCCATAAGAATAACATTTGAATGCTGAGTAGGCAAGTTGATGCAATAAGAAAGATAAGAAATGTGTTTAATGTAATTATCAATGTAACTTAAATGGTAAAAGCTAGATACCAAGTTTTATTAATTTACATTCATAATTAAGTTAGATATAAAACTATAATTATTCTCCATAAGAATGCATTAGGGCTGAGTATGCAGGTTTGCTGCTACGGGGAAAATCGAAAAAATATTTGTTTGTTCAAATATCTTTATACCAGTACTAGCTGAAGCCACATACTAAGTTTCATCAATAATAAGTATTCATATAATCGAGATATCAAATTTGATTTATTCTCCATTTATAGATAACATTAGGCAACGTACTGGGTTTAGCACTTTGAACATCTCTGCAAGGTTTGGACGTAGAATCACAATTTAAACACTAAAATGATCGTTTTGTAGAGGTGATCTGATTGGTAAAAGCAAATGTTAAGTTTACATTAAAATTAACTGAGGAAAAGCTAAAAACCTTTTTCACATAATATTAACATAGGAAATTTCAAGAATGCGTTTTTTTTCTCCGTAACCACTTAACCCAGGTTATGATTCAGAATATTATATTATTTGTTTGTTTAATCCCTATTAAATTGTTACAACCAAAAATAAATGTTTTACAAATTTGAGGGGAAAAAATTCAAAAGAAATGTTTTCGTCAAATTTTAAAACCCCATAAAACCCGTTGTCTGATTTTTCTGGATTTCAAACTGAGAGTCATGAATGTGTCCTTATACAATTTTACCACATTTTATCGAAATCAGATTTTTTTCTAATGTTATCTTGTTAAAGACATATCTAAATAAATTTGAACGAATAGTGTTTTTGGCATATGGGGACTTCAAAACAAAAGTTATCATGGTCTCTAGCTTAACTATTATCATGCCAGCTACGGTAATAGCTTCATCCCTTTGGGGGAAATTTGCTAAAACATATAAATTATATACAATTAAACTTATAATAAGAATTACACCCTAATATCTTAATACCTTACAAGACGAAGTGAATAAATGATTGAGTTTTCGAATTAGAGAGTACGTTAAAACATATTACAATAGGCATTTCTCGTAAATTGTTTCCCTGCTTGGTTCCAATATTAACTTATATTTCGCTTTTCAACAGTACCCACCCTCAAATAATTTGTCATCTTCTTGGATTGAAATAATAATTAAACTGTTACATTACGCCTGAAGTCAAACCACCAAGTGGGTGTTTAAGTTTACACCCTTCCGTGTATTATTGATATGTATTTTGTTTTAAACTGAGATAATTATTTTATCTTCTTAGATTAATTTCAATATGCGTAATGACAATAATCTGTGATGTATGATTGTACTACTTTAATTATTATTTATAATAAAACATGTGTTAACAACAAGTTTTCATTTGTAAGCAAATTAATCCAAAAAATATCCTAAGGTATAATGATAAAACTAAATAACTTTTCATATAACCTTGATACAACTTTGAAACTGCACAGATTTGCATTGAGATCGTGTAGCAAAGGAAAGGACAATAGCTAACGGTTGGGCTGAATGAACGTGTCAACAAGTATATCGTACGAGACTTATTTCCCTGGGGCTCAGAGACCATGCTCTTGCTTACTTCATAAACTTAGATTTTGACGGGAACGAAATCTCATCATCCCTTCTACTCTTGGGAGTGGGATTTAGCAGTACATGAAGGTTTTTTATTCCCTATTGTTTTTATAAATCTTAAGTAACATGACCAGCAGATCAATTTTTGCCGTATTTACTTGTATACATTTTGCTTATTTATCGTTTAATGTTATTAATATTTTTAATTTTACTATATTTATAAATAATTTGTAATGCTTCGTTGCATATCACATGTTAACCTCTTCACATAGTTAATTGGTTAAAAACTGTCTAGCGGCTTCATTACAATTAAAAGGCTTTGATTGAATTAATAGTATATTAATTTTACATGAATTAGAATACACAAATAGTATACAACAGTTGTTATTACAGTCGTACCATGTACCATAGCTGTTTACAATTATATGTTATGAATGTAGACAATAATAGTTTTATTACAAACTATTTTGACAACAGTCAATAGAAACAAATTTCTAATGGATACTCCTTAATGCATCTTTACTATCTACGTTTATTATAAAACAACTTCTTAAATTAGTTTAGCAGTTTAGGCTTTTTTTCAATTTTGGGACACTTCACCTGAATTCAATACTAGCCATAGTAAACTTAAAAAAATAAAATAGTTTGGAAATTTCTTTCGATTATTTGATGGTTCACAAGGAGTAAGAAAACAATCTTAAATAAGCACATAAGCTACACAAATTTAATGTCTTGACTTGAAGGCCATAATGCTGCAACCACAAACTAGATAGAACAACATATCAGTGACGATCGACCTTTCGACGTCTTGTTTGTAACGTTTTGTAATTCTTTGTGTTACCTTTAAAACGAATTTTCTTTGAACGTGGAGGTGTATAAATTGTTATGAGTTCTAAACTGTGATATATTATTTTCGTCATACTGCTTGGAAAACGTCTGTTTTCAATACATGCGTTGCGGGGTGAAAGTAGTTCTTTTCAGTCCTAGGACGGAAAAGAATCAGCTGGTTTCGAGGTCATCAGCTGTTCCGTTTCTGTAATTTATAAATATCAATGTAGTGAATCTGCAAACTTGTGTACGTCAATTGTAAGTAATCGATTGTATCGAGAGTTGTAATCAATTATTTTATTGATTTTAATTCATCGTTGCATTGTTATTCTATAGGTTAAAAATAAATATATCAATAAATTATTGCTTATAAAGTCAATTTTTATTATGTTGTAATTATTTGTATTTTGATTAGCCTAATATATTGTAGTAACAGATATTTTCGGTAGTGTATCGAAAATCTAACAAAACATTCTACTCCTCCTGGGGCAAAAATAATAATCTATTAAAAATGAACAATACTAAACTAAACTATGTCAAGACGGTGAATAAATATTTAATTTTGCCTCAGGGAGAAGATAAGCTAAGCGATAACGCTGTTCGCAGCAAGTCTGATTCCTGATATAGCTCGAAACGGATGAATAAAGTATTCCTTCTTACAATCAATAGTCCACCGCATTCGATATACCTATCGTTATAGTTAGTCTAACATGGTCTAACCTAACACTAACACAAACGTAACAGACAATAGTTGAATACATCTGGAGTAACAGCTGTTTGTTTTAAATAGCAAGAACAAGATGGAAGCCATTTTGGAAGCTTTTAAAGGTAAACAAGTTGTAAAATATCAGTTTTGAGAAAGCAGTTGGCGTAATATATTGTGCAGTAAGACGAAAAATGTAGTTCATCACATGGGCCAAAAGTAGCTTTTCGATCCTCGCTCATTTTCCGACCTCGGCTTCGCCTCAGTCGTTAAACTTGAGCTCGCATCGAAAAGCGTCACTTTCGGCCCTAGTGATGAAATATACTATTAGAACACAGTTTAAATATATAAACAATAATATCCTTCCCTATTGTGTAAGATAAGATCTCTCCGACCCATCAAAGTTTAGAGCTAAGCCCTCCTGTGTCTCTAGTCAACGAGCTCAGGGAACTATGTCTCATATAATGTAGTTGTCGAAAAAATAGTTCTGATTAAGCATTAGTTTCTCCTTTTTCCACCTCGCAATATAAAAGTAAAATATATAGTGATTTCAATTAAATTAATAGTATTTATTTTTTTAAATAAGACAGTACAAGAAACAGTAAAACCACAAAAGCACATCAAACCCATACATACAAGGGGCTAGACATGGTATTGTATATACAAGGACAGCCATACTTAACGTTACTATACGATATATAAATTTGTATTTCTTAACTAAGATTTTCTTGTAGCTCAACGGTTTAAAATTATTAATTTTATTTGTTAATTACTCATTATTATGTCCTCAAAATGTACTCATATTTACTCTTATAAAAACGATATGGAAACCCATCGTAATTATTGAAGCATCATTGATTTTTTATTTTTAATGAGTAGTATTGGTGATTAACTCTGTTTCTTTGTCGTATTTTTGTGTTTTAATATTAGTTATTCATAGTTTATATTTTAGAGGAGGGGAGGTGTCTACTTTAACGTTAGTTTCCTCTATAATATAGAGAAGTTAAATTTTCTACATGTAAAGGTCTATATTGCTTTGATTTCAAAAGTGGGATCCAAAATACCATGTCGTGGCGCTATTCTTTAATACAAAATCCATGCACGTTTGCTAGTTAACAATTCCTGTTATTACTAAGAGCATTGTTTTTTTATATCTTTAAGCGTATTCAAACAATAAATATTATCAACATATCATAGCGTAACACATAAGTATTTATTGCATTAAACATTAGAATATTACTGTGTGGTTTTGTTTTTGTTTTTACCTGTTTTATCTATAGTAATCCCATAATGCGTTTAAGCTTCAAAAGTGTCTTAAACGTTAAAAGTTATTCATTTATTAAGAATCGTGCGTGGCGTAACAGTGGTACATGAAAGTGGATTTTTTTTTAATATAAGAGTAGACTGGTCCGTAATCTCAACCATTCTAGAAGCCAGGAACAAGTGGAACGCCAAAGTCATCAACATTGTCCTGGTTCAGAAATATTTGATCAACCCATACCGTTACTCTGGGATCAAATTATTTGTTACTTAGCTGATAACAAATTCCTTATTATAATGACTAGCACGGACAAGTATATAATTGATCTCAACTCAAATTAAGATTGCGATCATAAATCTTCCAACCTGTCTTATTACTAAATTCTCACAATTATATCGCCTCACAATGTGCAACTTATCTCATAAATGGTCCTAACCTCTCTCTTTTGAGACAACATAGTGAATTCCACTGTAGTTTGCGGCCAAGTTATCCAATTGTCACTCAGCTAAGCGTCAATAAATGTTTTATTACTAATGTTTTTGATTAACTATACATCACATGTGACAAAATACAACAATTGCAAGAACTACCAAACATAACTTTATGAACAATAGAGTTTGAACTACCTTGTAATTTCAAAATCCAGTCCCATCATGAAGCCTTAATTAATTCGGCAATTCAATGTGATTCTCGAGATGTTTTAAATCAGTATGTTTACTACCTTATTCCGATAACTTGGACCAATTTAGACAAATTAAAGTTTGATCCACTTGATAACCGACCGAGAACAGAATTTTATTATTTAACAAACCTCATTTTACCAGATTTTAATATAACCACGCCCACGTTTATCGTCAACAATTTGCAAAAATCTACACTATTTGACCACATATACATGTAGAAAGTTCCTGGAATCTCATATTAGATGATAAAAGGGTCATGCTATACGTTCTTTTGTCCTGGAGTTTCATTATAACTATAATGATATTGACTCTCCTAATCCACCTTTACATTGTGAAAATTAGAATTAAGATGTTATGGCCCCCTGCCCTTCCGCCTAGAACATTCATGTCACATGTAGGGAGCTCCATGCAGGATTCGGTTTTATAATATAATAGACATATTGGTTATGATAGTATTGGTAATTTATTTAGTAAGACTATTGGAAATACAACACTAAATTATTTATATTGCCAAACCCTGCGGAGAGAAGACGTGAACGTGGATTTTCCGGGAAAGTGGGGGGGGGGCTGGAAGGGACGACCTAGGAACCACAGCCCCGCGATAGAAGACGTGACGCACTAGGACGCGTTAGATTGGGAAGAAGAGGTAAAGTCTAGCGTCGCTAATTCAAGATTTCCGAAACCCCGTATATATTTTCAAACTTAAATGTTTATAGTTTTAAAATTTCAAATTGGGTTTAGACCTAAAATAGTTCGACGATTAGGCCGGGGGATGTAATATCAACCATTCTAGAAGAGAGGAACAAGTAGAACGCTACGGCATCAGCATTGCTCTGGTTCAGAAATTTTTTATTTAGGTCGGTGCTGACTGATTCTAGAAGTTACGGTCACCCATTCACTGGGCCACAGAGGAGAGGAGGAAGAACCTTGGTTGAAGGAAGAGAAGAGTTAGTCATTCAATTGGAGCGCGTACCAGGAGCTGGTTCGTCGGGTCACAAAATCTTATGTAAGGCCTTGGATACATATTTTGTAGGTACACCACTCTCCCCTCAACCACACTTTCAGTGATATCTCGTAATTCTAAATTTAAATATTCTTAATTGTATTTTAAATATTTTCTTAAATTTATAATAGTTTCTAAAATGTTTGAATTCATTTATTCTTGTTTCCAAATTTAGTTGTGGTTGTGTTGTGTTGCTGGTTGGTTGTTATTAAATGTAACTGGTAAATTACTGAATAAATAACATGTTTAGTGTTCTATAATCGTTTTAATACGCCCCACCTTAGTGGTCTTAGATCAACCTTAGACAAACGTATACTAAAAAATGTTGTAGAATACATTACAAAATGTTGTAGAATATTCTAAAAAATAGCAAGTATACACCTTAAAGAGTCAACTGTAAAAACTAATTGGTGCTAAGCAAGTACATTTATATTATAATAAAATTGTTATGTTAAGTTATTCAAATAGCACCACCCAATATGCCGAGGATTAAATATTTTAAATTCAGAAACAATCGTTTGAATACATTATCACTGTTAATAAAACTTTCACTAGGGTTAAGATCATCAGAAAACAAAAAAAAAACTATTCTATACAATTAAATAATAATAATCGATCGAGCAACTGGTAACAGGAACCACACACATTTATTTGGTGTTTTATTGAATGGCATTACAAATATATAACACTGTTTTCATGCCCGAGATAAAGTTCGCACGTGAATATCAACAACACAACTGCTCTCCGGGGAAATTAAAGACGTTCTGCATCTCTTCTGTGATTTTATAAGCGATTAAAAATACTATTTACGATAAATTCACCAAAAGCATATCTTACTATTTAAAATCATATCAAAAGATCAGTTTACTTAATGCCAAAACTCAAATTGCAAAATATTCTTCTTAATGATTAGGATTATTGAATTTGTTTACAACCATAATTGTCTTCTCATAAACAATGATTTTATTTTAAATAAGGAGATTGGTTAACCAAAAACAAACTGATTGGTGTGATTTTGTGTATTTTGAAGATGTTGAAGCTATATGAACAAAAGGTCTAGGTAAAATTTACTTTAAATTCATACTTCTTAAAATAATGAAGCATATATTTAAAAAAAGACCATTGAAAATAACGAACGTTTTAAATTACTTTCCAACACATTTCAATAGGTGAACCCTTGAAGCAAAGATAAGACGGACCTTAACATCACGTATCTCTTTGATGCGGTTGATAGCCTTTCTAACAGATGATCCGCAAGTGTTCATTTCGTATTAATGAGACTCTCACAGGTCATTAACAACATGTTTACGACTTTTTTGAAACCTATCTCCCATCTTCACTTGGTTAATAGCACAACATTAAATATTCTTTTGATTCCTTGAGTGGTTATCTTGTTGGTAAACCTTTGGATCTTTATCAATGACCCATTCAGCTCTGTTCACCAATATTGTAGGCAAACTTTCATATTTAGCTTAAACTAATTTAGTTATAAGAGCTAGGGTGGTGCACGGTGGCCAGTAGCCGTCATGGACTTTAGGTAGAAACACCCGTTCGCCACCATTGTGGTGATGCCCTCGGGCAGCGGCAAGTCGCACTTTGTGGCTCAGTTCATCAAACACGCTGACCGCACGTGTGATACGCGGTTCGCTCGTATCACCTGGCACTACGGTAGCAGCGGTGGAAGAGCAGGTGATACTGTCGTGTGCGACGTGACCGGCCTGCCCGACCTCGGTGACTACGATGGTAGCGAACCCGCCCTGATTATCGTTGACGATATGATGCGTGAGACTGACTCTCGCGTGGTGGACCTGTTCACCAAGGGCTCCCATCATCACAACATGGGAAGGTTCTTCAACACACAAAACCTGTTTCATCAGGGTCAGACGAAATCTCCCTAAACGCTCATTATATCGTATGGTTTAATAATCCCAGGAACCGGGCTCAGATCAAACAATTGGTCCGTCATGTATGTCCAGAAAACCCTAAATTCGTGGAGGAAGCCTGTACGAAAGCAGGTACTGTGATTGGTGGAAATATCCCGCTCTCAAGTGGTCAGAATTAGACGTTCTGCTCTCTCATTGGTCGGATTAAAGAAACACTTCTGGACATGTACAGAGTTTGTGAATATAAATGCAGGTATCTATTCATATTATACCACCGCGCCAGTTCGTCTAGTGCTGTTGCAGTGTAAACTCAAACATGACTAGTGCAGTCAAAGTGAACGAATCGGTCCTTACGTTGTTGAAGGAGTTGAAGCGATGGAAGGCTACAGCACCAAGTACTTTCCTCCACACAATTCAGAACCACCAGCACCATCACCACTATCACAATCAATCGCCACCCCTACGCCCTCATCGAAGCCGTCGACCTGGAAGTGTTCACACTGCGAAGGGTTACTCACGAGAAGAAGTGGACTTCGTCGCCATCAACGTTACCACCTCCTCGATATTATAAAGAAGCAAATAAACAATCATTCCTCGCAACTGACATAATCACCCGCACAAATCTCAGCAGGGAGAGTCACGAGAAGAAGTGGACTTCGTCGCCATCAACTTTACCACCACCTCGATATTATAAAGAAGCAAAGAAACAATCATTTCTCGCAACTGACATCATCACCCGCACAAATCTCAGCAGGGAGAGGTCCGCAGAAAGTGAGAACCAAATGTGTTGATAGCAGTTGCATAAACGACAACAACACTGAAAATGCCTATGGCAATGCTCTGGTGATACCTGGTGACTTCACAGCACCATCACCCACCAAAATCTCCACAGGGAGAGGTTTGCAGAACGTCGGCATATCGTGCAGTTGCATAAACTACAAAAGTGAGTCTGTCTATCTTTCGGAGCTACCTGGAGACTTTTGGCTTGTGGTAAAAGATTCGAACAATTATTCACCGAATGTCAGTTGTGCCGATGCCGGTTGTCAATATGCAGTACAGAATCCCACCAATCGGGGTAACGTGTTCTTGAACATTCAGTTATAAGAGTCGGCATACTCATAGTTCCAACTTTTATTTGGATGAAAATAAAGACTACGAAATCATGATTCATGTTCATCATGATTATGAACATAGTAACGTGATTGGAAAACTTGTGGGTGGACCGATATTCCGGAGTCCCTAGAGTCACTGGTTTGACAATGACAGTGATGCCGATAGCGGCCAGGTGTAAAACCGACAGTAATATAGGTAACACACAACGAAAATCGGCGGGAAAACGCCGAACAGTGACACCAATGAGTCACTTCGGTGTTGTCGATAACGATTGCATCTCACCTGAGGCTGATGCACAGGTGTGAAACAAAATAAAATTTCATTATGAACATTTAAGAAGGAACTAATCGATCTCTAAATGGCAGTGTAAGTTTTATAGTTTCAATATTAATACCTATGCGGCTCTTGACATGCCATTTAGCGACTACATGACGCTCTGCGATAACCCGATTTCGCTGTGGATCGCGAATTGTACCATGTCACACACTGATAGAGGGGAACACTGGGTGGTGTTGTACAGCGGCTTGAGAGATCGTATCGAATACTTTTACAGACAGTTAGGGCAGATCACCATACCAGGCAGACTATCAAAAGTTCCTGAGTCGTAAATTGCCTACTACAGGTATTGGTTTCAATGCTTCAATACTTCTGTCTGTGGTCACTACTGCCTCACCTACCTGTACTGCCGAGCGTCTCTGGCATGTTACTCAGCGACTACGTCCAGCTCTACAATTCGTCCGCTCCTTCGATCAACGATGCTCTGATCCGCAGGCTGTTCGACTCAATCTTCCCATCCTGTTGTAATGGACCTACTGTTCTTGTATTTTGTAAAATTGTAAATTTGTAACATCTTCATTCTTTACTGTTAACTATGCATGTGTATTATGTTTCAATAAACATGGCATGTTCTAATAACTTTTGTTATTTCATTTGTCCTTTCTTACTTCAATATTTAAGAAAGACAAGTATAAAAGAAATATATTTCCACGTTTGTTTTGGTAACTTTGTGTTTATGAAACTTCTCTATTTAGGAAAAGTTTGATTATAGTAATAAACAAATTTATATTATTTCAATTAATTGTGATTTTTAATTTTTGGAAAAATTTATTAAACTTCTAAACTTTGATAGAGGAGTATGAGGTAATTAAAAACACAATGATATAAACTAAAATAATATTAATGCTTACAAATACTATTTACAAATAAATCCAAAGTCTTTGATTTAAACAGGAAATTCTTCATCAATCTCTTCCTCTTTATTCGGCTCCTCAGGACGAACCTCTCCTTCAGGCAGTGTCGGGATGTCCTTATGCCCCCATGGCAAGGTAATGATGCCGACAGTGAGGATGTATCACTTGTCATCTGCAGGGCTCAAGGACAGTTTACTGACTTGAACCGTGTAAACGCGGTGCAGGTGAGCCTGGAAACGGGTGTTGATGGTGTGCTTCAACACCCCGCCAAACAGGCAGTCCCTGTAGTCTTTGGTGGTGAGGATGTTCTTAACAACAACCCTAGCGACTCTCTTGGCCCTTGGCCTTCTTGGTGGTCTTGAAGTGGTCTTCCTCATCGTCATCTGCTTTGTCCATGAAGTAGAGTTTGGAGCGGAGACCGAGGTATTCAAGAAGTGATTGGCCGTTGGCTTCAACCTTGAATTTGCCGATGATCTTGGCGTTGGCGGGGTTGTAGCAGGGATGGTAAAAAAATCATGGTAAAATAACCAAACCTAACTCCGCAGAACACTGAATGGCGGCTCTATTCTTTGTAACATATTACAAAAATGAGTTTTGTAAAATAAAAAAAGTACCTCAAAAAGTAAACAAGAAACGGTAGAATTGAATTGAACGGTGGAATTAACAGTAACTAGAGAACTAAAAATGAGTCAATAAAGAAAAAAACAATTAATCAAGCAATAAAAAAATATTAATACGGTAATTTAAAAACTCTGTGACTAGTAAAAAGAAGAGGAACTTTGATCGAAACACAGAAAAAGTGCAAATATGACTAAAGTTAAATTAATTCAAGAATTATAGAAGAAACATATCTTCAAGAAGAATACAGGGAAATATATCGAGTTGTTTATTGGAGTCTTTGGTTGTAAATCTTGGTATTAGCAAGAATAAAACTCAACAGTGAGAAATGGCCAAGAGACATTTCGCTTCTGAGTAAAATATCCATATAAATCCGCTTTGCTTGAGCACAATACGCGACCCCTTGCTCTTTACCTATGTTAGTAAGTTCTACTTTATTTCATATTGTCAATATTTTTCAACTAATATCCCTTTTTTTAACAGATAAAAAACTAATAAAAACATATTTGTAGATGGAAATAACAAATATGTAACGACAATAATAATATGGACAATGACATCGGATGCAAACTAAGTGATTAGTCAGTTAGTGATTCATTAGTTAAAGAGGCATGATTTAATATCCAAAATATGAAAATATATATTTAAAAATATTTCTTTGCACAGAAATATTGTTCTAGTATATTATATGTAAAAATGGCATCGTAGATCACATATTTTATCAACATTATCTCAGTTTACATAATATGTGTTCTTTTACTGTATATATGATAATATGTGGACGATCTACCTACGATGTATTCATTATTTATTGATTTACAAAATATATCTTAAAAGGCACGACATGATATATGATGTTTTCCTATGTATTTTTTATGTTAAATACGTAAACTGTTTCGAAGCCCATTTTGTATTTATAATTTTATTATAATCTAAATACAAATGTTCTGCAATTAAAAGAGAGTGTAATTTGTACAAATGAATCATCTTATAACTCAAATTCTTTGTAGTTCCTTATCAGAATATTGACACTAATTCTGATCTCGTTAATAGATAAATAAATATTTAGTCTAGTTGCCATGCGTTGTTTAAGTATGTTCCATTATAAACTCTGGCCATAACCAAGATGATGATACATGGTTAGGAGTAAGATACAAAACACGGAAACAAAACTAGAAAACCAGTATATAGAAAAGGTCTGAATACATATTTTTAACATTTTCAATCTATTAATTTCATACTATGGTTTGTAAATTGTTGTGTGGGCAAATGACATGTACCACCAATAAGAACTGATGTCCGTAAAAGCTTTAGTTACAATATAAACCTTTAGTTCTGTCTTTTCGGGTAACTTTGTATAGTACAAAATTAAGCACAATAGTGGCTTGAGGGGGCGATAGCCCCTAACCTTACTCTAGATAGGAACACGTCAGTTCTTAAACAAAGTAGACACTTATTCACATAATTGAATGTAATACCCCCGTCGCAGCAAACCTGCGTACTCAGCGAATTTCCAATGCATAATATATGTCTTAATACCACATAAAGCCGCAAACCAAGTTTCATAAAAATATTTTCACATATAAGCGATTTTAATTATTCTCTATACGAATAACATTGGTAATGAGTACCGGTACGTAGGTTTGCTGAGACAAAGAACTCAAAAGATTGGTTTTTATGCAAATATAAATAGAATTTAACTAGGCGAAGCCACATATTAAGTTTCATCAATATTCAATCATAAATAAGCGCTATATAACGTTCTTGTTATTCTCCATAAGAATAACATGGGGGCTGAGAAAGCAGGTTTGCTGCAACAAGGAACAGAAAATGGGTTTTTATATAATTATCAATATAACTCAACCAAGTAAAGCTACAAACCAAGTTTTATTAATTGATGTTCATAATTAAGGGAGTCATTACATTTTACTTATTCTCCATAAGAATAACATGTGGGATGAGTACGCAGGTTTGCTGCTACGGGAATAATCAACAAAAAATCAATTTTTTGTGCAAATATCAATATACCAGTACTACGTGAAGCCAAATACCAAGTTCCATCAACATACATTCATAAAACATCGAGATATCAAATTTTATTTATTCTCCATAAGGATAACATTAGACAACGTACTGTGTTTAGCACTTTGAATATCTCTGCAACAGTTGGGCTTAGAATCACAATTTAAGCACCAAAATGATTGTTTTGTGGAACTGAACAGTTTGGTAAAGGCAAATGTGAATTTTACATTAAAATAAACTAAAGGAAAATCAAAAAACCTTTTTCCCGTAAGATTAACATGGAAGATTTTATGAGCAGGTTTTTTGGATTTTCTCCGCAACCACTTAACCTAGGTTAATAATTCAAAATACTAAATTATTTGTTTTTTAAAGCTCTATAACATGGTTAAAACCAAAATTAAGTTTTTTAAAAATTGTAGGGTGAAAAAGGCAAAAAACTGATTTTTGGAAGATTTAAAACCCCCATAAACCGCCCTTCCAATGGTCTGATTTTTCTGGTTTTCGAACTTAGTCTTGAATGTCATTTTACACATTTGAGCCAAATTTAATCAAAATCGGACTTTTTTTACTCAAGTTATCGTGTTAACGGACACACACACATATATATATATATATACTTTTAAAAGTGTAAATTAAAATACCCCCGTAGCAGCAAACCTGCGTACTCAGCGAATTTCCAATGCATATATATGTATCTTAATACCACATAAAGCCACATACGAAGTTTCATCAATATACGTTCATAAATAAACGATTTATGACATTTTAATTATTCTCCATAAGAATAACATGGCGGCTGAGTATGCAGGTTTGCTGAAGAGAGGAGTACAAAAAATGGGGTTTTATACAAATATCAATACAACTCATGTAGGTAAAGCCACATACCAAATTTCATTAATTTATTTTCATAATGAAGGGAGGTAACACGTTACTTATTCTCCATAAGAATAACATGGGGCTGAGGACGCAGGTTTGCTGCTACGGGAGCCATTGGTAAAAATTGTTTTTTTTAGCAAATATCAATGGTCCACAACCAGATGAAGTCGTATACCAAGTTTCGTCAGTATACGTTCATAAATAAGCGAGATATAAAATTTGTATTTTCCTCCATAAGAATAACATTAGACAACGTACTGTGTTTAGCACTTTCAATATCTCGGTAACCAATTGACGTAGAGAAATGATCAAAATACCAAATTGTGTGTTCTTTTAAGCTGAATCCAATGGGAAAAACTAAAATTTGACTATTTCCAAAATTATATGTAAAAATTTCGAAAAAAAAACATTTTTGGGGTACAAAACCCCCCCCAAAATACCCCTTCGGATAGAGCGATCTGGCTGGTTTTCGAATTTAAAGTCATAAATGTTGCTTTACACGTTTATACCAAATTTCATAAAAATCTGATAATTTTTACGAGAGTTATCGTGCTCACGGACACACACATATATATATATATATATATACAGTTTCGAACGAATGGTGTTTTTGGGGTCTGGGGACCTCAAAACGAAAAGTTATCATGGTCCCGGGCCTAGGTCTTACCATGCCGACTACGGTAATAGCTTCCTCCCTATAGGGGAAATTCGCTAAAACAACACTTGTAAGCTTTCCTTCTATATTTCGGAGGAGTTTATACCCCCTTCTTCAGGAAGAAAATACTTAAAAACAGAAAATTAAAACTAACACATAATAAAAATATAAATAAAAGTAAAATGTAAATGTAAATAAAGCTAATCAGCTGTCAGCTGGTTCTTGAAAAAGTTATTATAGGGGCAATTTCTGGGGGATACCAAATTTGTCTTATCTCAGATTAAGCCCCATTGGAGTTCTTGTTTTTAAAACAATTTGATGGACTTGCTCATATTTCATTAATTGGTATCTGTTGTATTCCTCAATTTCGTTTATGTCCATCTTTGCAACCGCTTTCAATGAATAGCACTCTTCAATTTTTTCTTTGTTGTGAATTTCAATATGTTGGGCTAATGGCTTGTTCTTATCTTTGTGAAAAATGTCGAAACGATGGCCTGTCATCCTTATTCTTAAATGATTCGACGTCTGCCCAACATATTGTTTGTCACAATGGTTGCAAGATATTTGGTATATAACATTTTTTGTGTCACATGTTATGTTTTCTTTATAGGAAATGTTTTTCCGGTAACCGAACTGCAGAATTCCATAGAGTCACACATAATTTTGCAGGTTCCACAGCGTGGTTTCTTGCAAGGCTTGCATCCAATCTCTATTTTAGTTTCTGGTTTCGGAAAATTTGTTCTGACAAGTTTCGCCTTACAAATTTGAACGAATAGCTTTTTTGGCATCTGGGGACCTCAAAACAAAAAGTTATCATGGTCTCGGGCTTAAGTCTTACAATGAGACCTACGGTAATAGCTTCTTCCCTATAAGGGAAATTCGCTAAAAAAGCGGACGTTCTTAAATCCCCTTGATATTCTTATGGAGGATGTTTTAGTTTGCTGGTAACTCTTCAGAAATACTGCCACTTTTTCTATGTCTCTGGGATCAAGACCTTTAATTTGAGTCGTCTCCATCTTCCTATGATTTGCCAAACTCCCACAATTTTTACTTACAAATTTCGCTTACAGAATTATATATGAATATTGATACAAGTTTAAATAAATATTAAGAAAGGAGAAATAAATAATAATACGCTGTTCCTAATCGTATAGTTACACATTAATTTTAACAGCCATGATCTAGGTTGTGACATCTATTAGGTCATTATCCAACCTTGAATGCCAGACTAAATGTGTTTTTTTCGGCTAAAACGTCGCCATTTAAAACCAAAAGAGACCAGGCACATGCACATTACAACAACAGACCTTTAATACACGATCGAATTTTCTGCTCGGCGCATTACGGAAGTAAGTCGTGTTGCTCGCTCGTTCACTCACTATATCCTTATTTTAGAAAGATGAATCATTCTGTTAAACAAGTTTTAGAACCATTGTTTATTTCGTCAGTTTGGTGAGGTCTGTTTAGTTTGCATAGCAACGTATATGTATGATTATTACAATTTGTGTCGATATGGTATTTGTAGAACTTTTATATTCGGTTAAAGTTGATTAACACAAAGTATATATCTGTCATTGTAGCTTGTGGTAAGGCAAATATCGTTTTAAAAGACTCACCATTTCACACATATGAGTTTGAGCTGAACACCCAACACAGAGATCAAAACACGAGTCAATACTGTGTGAAAGTAAAATAATCGTTGACAGGCATGGTGAATTATATATGATATTTTGTTATTCGCTGTCTGGAGGCAGCATAATGTATTAACTTATTTATTGTTGCAGCAACAGAATTGTTCACAAAACATTGTTTTGAATCAATCTAAATACTGAAATGATCGGTATAATAATCAATCTAAATACTGAGGATGCTGACGATGACGTGGGTATATGTCAGCTTTTCGCGAAATACTTTTCTTCTGTTTTTGGTAAGTCAGCTTTTCCTATTCCTAAGTTCTACTTTGTTTGGGACTTCACAGCTCCACCCTGCGTTGTCTCCCCTACTAAGTTAGTTACAGAGAATACTTGAAGCACTTGATCCAAACAAGAGAGCAGGGGCTAAAGACATCCCACCTCTCGTCTTGAAATACTGTGCTACTATTCTGGCTCCTCATCTTTCCATTTTTCTTTCTAGAACTTGCTCACCATTAGTACCTTTCCTTAACTCCTGAAGCGAGGATTCGTTGTTCCTACCTATAAGTCTGGCAACCGAACCAATGTCAGGAATTATTGACCGATTGTCATCCAGCCTGCGATTGCTAAGGTTTATGAGAGCGTCGTCCTTGATCACAATATTTTCACCTTCGTAGGTGTTTATCTCCTGAACAGCATGGCCTTTTACACTCGCGCTTAACTGTGACAAACCCTCTCGAATTTCATGAATACATCATGTCGTCCTTCGTTGAATCATGCCAGGTTGACTGCCTCTATTTGGATCTCTCTAAAGCCTTCGACAATGTCAATCGCAATCTCCTATTAGCCAAGCTGGAGGGCTATGGGGTGGCGGGCTCATTGATGAAGTGACTTGCAAGTTATCTGAAAAATAAAGAAATCAATGTCAAATGCGATGGATCGATGTCTCAACCTTTCACTGTTTTGTCTGGTGTCTCTCAAGAGTCCCACTTACTATTCAATATTTATATGAATGGCACTGGCCAAGTAAACACATCCATTCTTCTCATATTTGCTGATGACATGAAGATTTTTGAAAGGGTATATTCTAATAAGGATGCAAAACACCTTCAAAACTCTCTTAACAGTAAATTCCATTGATCTGAACGTGTCTTGCGATCTCCTTCAAACGAGGCACTAATATAACCACCTATGGTTATTTGCTAAAGAATAACATCTTAAGAAGAACTGATAGTGTAAGTGATCTAGATGTGATTATGTCGCCCTCACTCAATCCTGTTGAGCATATTCTACATGTTGCTACTCGGGCTAGCTCACTTTTTGGATTAATTTTCAGGTCCACAAGAGACTTCACCTCTCTTTAAACACTTGTTATCTTGTTTAAGTTGCTTTTGCGTCCTATTTTGGAGTATGGATCCGTTATTTTGTCGCCCCACCAACCAAACCATATTGAACTAATTCAAACAACTCAACAGAGATTCATCAGGAAGCTGGGTATCAAACTGGGTTGTACCTATCGGACTACTCCTGTGGAAGAGGTGGAGGTGGAGGTTGTGTTCGGTCTTGCACCACTACAGCTGAGACGTCGGCAAACTGATGACTTGTAACCCTCTTCAAGCTCGTCACTGGCCTCCTGGACTGCCCTGGACTACTTGACAATATAGACTTTACCCTATCAAGAGGTACCATATCCAGGGAAATCTTCAGGAGACGCTATCTTCCCACCAGCCACTCCTATCACAGTGGCCTTTCTCAACTCACCAGAAAAGAAAGAGAAGTATCCACCCATTTGGACTTTTTCAGCTCGTCTTTATTGTCCTTTAAAAACATAGTTGAAAACTGCACTAGTTCAGTCCTAGTCATTACTTTTGTAATATCCATTTGTTATTAATTCGTATGTTGTTGTTAATTTTTATGTAATTCATTTGTTATTGTTCATCTGTTATTGTTACCTTTGATGTTAGTAATTTTTTATGGTTAATCAGTTGTTGTTGCTTTTGATTATCTTCCCTTTTTGTCACATTAGTTTGTTATCCATTATATAGTTATGATTTTGTTTAGTCCATCTTGTGATTGTCCATTGTCACATTTTCATTATCATTGTACCATTGCTGTAATACGTTGGAATAAATAAACAACTTGTTGGGTGTAGTGAATTTGTTATCACTGGAGATTGAAATCATCTTTCACTTTTCGATAAATATATTTTTATATTTATAACAGTAAGATCAATATATATAGGTACTGCATTTGGTCTTTATTATAACTTTATTATAAATTGAAGGTTGTTTAATTCGTGCCACAAATATCATATTTACTTGGTCATTATTCCCTAGTGGTGACAACAATCGAACTCGTATTATCTAATGTCAACATTTGCTTTGAGACCGAATGCTTATCTGTTGCATTTCCATACTACGAGCAGTATTGTACAGTAGCATTAAAAAAAGATTGTTAAATAGCGTTGTATACAATTAAAAGAGAGTTGGTATTAATTTAACAAAACTTTTTGCAATTATAGGCTATTATATTCTTTGATATTGAAGAAAACTTATCGGGAAAAATAAGAAATTCGATTTTAATATCTTCTAGTTTACTGGGCAGCACTCACTTTTGTTATGAATTTAAGTGAAGTCATTTTAATTGTTGCAATCACAAAAACACAAAAAAGTGTTTGCATATACCAATGACAACAACTTCACTTTCAGACACAACAATGACGAATGCTGCCCATTAAACTACAACATATTGCATTGTACCCTCATCACAATAAATACTATAATTATATTGATGTATATATGGTTTATTTTAAGTAGGATTCAACGTAAATTAACTTCCAAACAAGGCAAAGCATAAGTATAGTTTAGGTAGACGGTTGTGGTCCTTAAACTTTGCTGAACCTTTAATTTGCAGACTCCATTCCCACTAATTAGTGGTGTATAGCACAATAAACGTGTTTAAGATGATTGTATATGTAGGATTAATTAATGAATAAATGTAAAGTACAAAACGCAAAAACAAACTATTTTATTCGATCAAATTTTTTAGACTAAAACTTCACTTGTTTAACTAAATTTTACCATGACAAAATGTAATTAGTCAATTCTCATTAAAATAAGGAATGATAGGAGGTAATTAGGTAACCAAGAACTAAATAAATTTGAAACATTGCTCCGATACCTATTATTTTTAAAGTTGATTGGCCTTTAATTTGTTTTTTTTTTTATTCGTTTAGTTTGTTTTATAGCGTCCCAATTGCCATTGAAACACTATATATATATTTAATATACTATTTATGATATGTAAAAAGAAATAATGTATATAATATAAAAGAAGCTTTGTGAATAATTGACAGTTGCAAATAAGAATTGCTGGTGCTACTTGGTTTTTCAAGTCTAGGCAAACTCGCGATTTTCTTGTTCGGGGATGTCGGAAAGAGTTGGAGACAATGATTGCTTGGCCTGAAGGAACTGGAGCCGGGTCACGTGACGGCCGGCGTACCCAGGTTAGAGAAGTTTCTGAAGCAAGCTTATATATTCACGGTCACTGGGGGGCTACGGCATTTTACGTATACCTCTGGTATCGTGAGTTTATCGTGAGTCTACCCAGCGAAACGTGAATTTCTTCAGATTGGAAGGTACAAAAGTTGTTTTAAAATTTAGAGTCTTAATTTAAATCATTGCTCCATTTCTCATTTTGTTGTTTTTAAAAAAGGGGAACCGTCTGTAAAACAAATATTTCTTTTTCAGGGTTCGAAGCGTTCCTTTCTTTAGTTTTGATACTTGGGTTGAAGATCAACTAAAAACCAGACTGTTAACGTACAGAAAGAAGAATTATAATTAAAGTTCAGTAATATCAAAAATCGAAGAGTTAACTTTATTTAGAAACATTGAAGTGATAAGCAAAACCAAGTTTAATTTTATTTTGAATTTTGAATTATTTTATTTGAGAAGAAAGACTTAAATTGTTTGTTTAAATAAATACAAGAAGATTTTATTTAGTTCATTTTCATTTATGACCACTTCTTAACCTCAAGAAATATTATAGCCTGCTAGTCAGCGCTTTAGTGTACGAAATATAAGATACACAGTTACTTTATTCATGTCACTTTTTCTAAACAATACTGTAAATTACAATATTGCAATATATGGTTAGTTATTTTTTTGAGAATTTAAATAAGATAAATATATTTAAAATCTACATAGTAATACTGAAAAGTAAAATACGCTTATTGTTAAAAATATCAAAGAAAGAAACTAGTGGATTTTGTTTGACCAACAGGTACTAATTATAGAGTAAAGCTGATGCTTACATATTACTTTAAAAAAGCTTTAGATATCAGTTTAAAATTATCGGTCTGATTCTAAATATTATTTATAAAAGTACTGTGTCCAAACGTCGGCCGTTGATTATTGTGTTAGTATTATTTTTGATTATTTACAAACTTGCTTAGACTTGATTTTTGGATATGAATACAACAACAACAAATATTTTTTTCAAAACCTCTAAAGTTTATTGGAGGGTTAGTTTATAGAATTCATAGAAGAAATTACTATGTTACAATATTTAAATTATTTAGGTTATCAGCATGTTAACTTATTTTTAAATTATATTAACTCAGAGCTCTATAGTTTTATTCAAACACTTCAAAACAAAAACAAATTTTGATTAATATTCTTTATACCATCAAACAAGTTTAAAAAACTTCATTTATTCAGTGCTGGGGAAAACCTTGTGTAGATGCCGGATAGGTTTCATTCAGGACGTAACCACGCTATTACAAGGTTGCGAGTGACTCATTAATACAAAATGAACACTTTAGCACACGGTGGAAAATGTCATCATTCATGTCAAAAGGGCCTGCCGTCAAAGTTTACATAATGTTTGTTGGAGGCTTTGTTAATATCATATATTATGAGTCACATTTTGCATACATATTGTAAATACTGTTTTGTAGCGACAGGTCCTTGCCATAAACTTATACAAATGCTAATATTGTCACCCTCTAACACTAAGAGAAAGTTTCTAATCAGTCTCGGCAGGTGTCGACATGTTTGTTTGTAACTAAAGGTGACACTTGCGGCTTCTACTACCTCTCAAAGCCTTCTGTAACCTTCTCAAAGCTTTTCACTCATACTTCGTTATAAAGCCAAACACTATGGAAAGTGTATTAGTAATTAAATATTAGCGCCTTAATTACCACTTACACGTGGTGTAATATGATCCGGAGAGGAAATTTACGTCTTTTACGAAATTACAACAAATACAGAGAAACCCTAAACCGTAATTACGTTCGTAAACATTTTTAAATATTTTGTCGATATTCAGTTAAAAACTGCTAGTCTAGATGGTAGAAACTAATGTCTTAAAAATAAGGTTAGTATTTGTTACGAACTGTTTTATGAACAGATTTTAAACAAAGTATGTTCATACATGAGAGTATGAGATTACATTACAGTTTACAAACTACACTTATCTTAGTGTTGTACTATTAAATAATTAATGATTTAATAACTTATATATGACATGAGTTATTATAATATTATAATAACTTAGTTAGTAAATTATAATAACTCATACAATTAATCACGTATTGAGTTTAATTAAAACATATACTAAGTCTTTATTATCAGCAGATTTTTATAAATACTGCAAAATATTACTGTGAATAACTTAAAAATAATTTCCCAAAAGTGCAGTTGTATTTCTGTAACTCCCTTTAAATTTAATCTTAGGCACAAAAATACGCTGTTCTATTTATTTAGGCACTTTCAGCGTTACTGAGACTACCTAATTTTATAACTATATTTCAAAATAATATGTTTTTTTATTTATAAAACAATTATTCTTTTGATCGAAATATTAATTTCTTAGTTTTCTTAAAACTAAAATCTCTAATTAACTGTAATCGCCTATATTATTAATACGCTCCGTACCAACTTTGTAAACGATAAGGCTTTTTTGTTTCAAGATTCTCCCCCACATATTATACACTAAAACGCCTGTCTAGGCGTGCAGATGTGAAAACTGGCTTTAGATGTTCAATTTAGTCCTTCGGGTTCTGCCCAACGGGATTTCCAAGTTCCCATGTTATAAATATGGAGGAGAGTTTTATTTGGTTTATTAAATTATTTGGTAAATAATTTGGTAAAAATTAGAAGAACGTAAGAACACAATTTATACTACTAGACAACTACCAAGCCTTAGCGATGTCGACTTTAACCATGCGAACGCACATGTTATAAATGTGGCCACATCGTTGACGAGGTTTGTGTTTTGTTAAGTTAGAATCTATTTTTATAATTTATCATACATCTTTTTATTAACATCAGAAGCTAAATGGAATATTTTATTTTATTTTTATTATAACTCCAGTTATACAGCGTATCCATCAGCCCTTAAATAGAATTATTGCTCTTTTACTATTTATATTTATTTTTGTATGTGCAAGCACAGTGTAAGAGGGGATTTATTTTGTAATAGTTTAATTCACAGTTTCAATTTTGTAAATTTTATGAGGAATAAAACATTTAAACTAGCCCTCAAAGTATTCAAGTATATGTTTTTGAAAATTTATATTCAATACAACAGTATTCATATGGTGAAGTATGTTTTTTTTAGTGACCTACGTTTTTATATACGTATTTCAATAATTAGTGACCAACGTATTTCAATCAAGTGAATAGATTGTGGTAAGAACTATTTTCTTAGGTCAGTGATGAAATCCTAATAAATAATTAATATAGGGAAGATGTTTTGGTGTTTTCTGATTCAATCAAATCTATTGGATGAAGCCTTATGTATATATTTTTGTAATTTATATCTTAAAAAGCCTGGTATTTCATACGAAGGTTGGTATCAGCGGCCCAACTAATGTTCGTAATGAATATATAGAGTTTAAAAACATTTTAATACATTACTTTGTTATTCTACTATTTCTGGTAGCCTATAAATTAGGTTGTTGTAAACCCATATAGAATATATATCAACGTATGTAGATATAACTTTGTGAATAACTTGACATATTTTCATATGGAAAAATCAACAGCAGTACTTGTGGCTTAACACTTTACATTCCTTAACATTTTAGGGTAAAAGTATGTTAAACTAAATAAATGTGAGGTTTGAAATTATGAGGGTACCAGGAATTGATTAATCATCTTTTTTAACAATCCACATTAAAATAATTTTTATAATAAAAGACATCCAGTAAATGTAATGACTTTTCATACATTTGTTTTAGATTGTTATGTGTTTAGATCTATAATGAGTTTATACCATTTAAAACGAAAAGCCTAACTTCCTAACTACACTTCCTGTTACAAACGTAGTTTATTTCAAAATAATGCTTAAATCAACACTCATATATTATATAATTCAACAATATATATTAATAATTATTCCTTTCAAACGGAAATAACTTATACATTAAGTAAGTAAATTAAAAGTTAGGAGTACTTTGATGTAAACAACATTTTATCTGTTAAATCGAAGTGGTAATACAATCTTAGAGGAAAACAACGGCGATAACGCTGCAGATTGAGTTTCTCAACAGACAGCTTGTTAGTCACTTATTTTCTGGAGTTTGAGGATATTGCTGTTGCTCAACTTTAAGGCTTAAATTAAGACTGAAAAGAATGATGGTCTTAACCAAAATTGAGTTTAATTGATGTTACCCAAATAATAATATACATAAACAAACATCTGTCTTACGTATATCTCCTATCACTTTGTTAAAATATGACTTGACTTTGTTTTAGTCATGTGTTTTCTTAATTATGTGTTTTTCTAGTTGTCATTATTTTTACTTAATTTGTTTTTGTTTTAGTTTATATAGCTGATCTAAGAATGAATAAAACCTACTTTGTATTTCTTGTTAATAATGTTTACATTTATCTGTGAATTTAATAATGGCGACGAATAAAATGGTAAGACAGAAAGGTTTTGACCAGTATATAAAGAAGAGAAGGTTACTAGAATTACGCTTGAACAAACTGAAGGATGATTTACCTAAAAATTAAAATTCTCAAGAGACATGTACGTACTACAGTGACAAACTTTCGAAAATATGGGCAGAACTCGAAGATACCCAATCAAATAATGAACTTAGCACGAATTCAAAAGAAAATGAACTAGAAGTCAGATGGCCCTTAGAAGGAATATATGAGGAATATATGAAGATATACGAATATTCCTTGAAGCAGAAAAGAAAAAGTACAATACATGCACTACGATGGCTGTTTCTTCCCTATCTCAACTTGCAAATAATATTCCTGTTCAATCATATACACAGGAGGAAAGTTTTCTAAACTTCACTCAGCTGTATGTTTAAAAACACTGAAGGTGACTTTTGCAAACTTATCACGAGTATGCATAAGAAAACCGGACGAAGAAGTAAAATAATCAGAAGAAACTGTCGAAGGAATAGACGATGGTGCTCATGAAATTTACGAACTTCATTCGAAATCGAATGACAAGTTTATGATTGAAGTGAAATTGTAAGGGGGACACTTGGCAATGGAATTCGATACCGGGGCAGCACCAAGTCAAGTATTATATCTTACGATACGTTCAAACTTTTAAATACATCAAAGAGGATTTTCACATCAAATGTTCAACTCCGGACATATACTGGCTAAATTATCCATCCAAAAGGAGTTGTGTTTTTTAATGTTCACTACAAATATCAAGGGTTTGTCGGAAAACTGTATACAGTAAACAAGAAACACTATCTTTGGAAGAGAATGGATAAGGGAGATTTAACTCGATTCAGCTGACATACGTACATTGACTACCTCAAGTGAAGAATACCCCCATTGCAGCAATACTGCGTACTCAGCGAATTTCCAATGGAGATGTAAATGGCTTAAATCTACATAAAGCCACTTACCATGTTTTATACAAATATATTCACAAATAAGCGATGTATACAATTTTAATTATTTTCCATAAGAATAACATAGGGACTGAGTACGAAGGTTTGCTGCATCAAGGAACACAAAAAATGGGTTTTTATGCTAATATCAATGTAACTCAACTAGGCGAAGTCATATACCAGTTTTAAATCATTTATGTTCATGACTAAGGGAGACATAGCATTTAAATATTGTACATAAGTATAACATTCGGCTGAGTACGCAGGTTTGCTGCTACGGGAGCCTTTGGCAAAATTTGTTTGAGCAAATATCAATAGACTACAACCAGATGAAGCCGTATAACAAATTTCGTCAGTATACGTTCATAAATAAGCGAGATGTAATATTTGTCTTTTCCTCCATAAGAATAACATTAGACAACGTACTGTGTTTAGCGCTTTCAATATCTCGGTAACTAATTGACGTAGAGGAATGATCAAAATACCAAATTTTGTGTTTCTTAAGCTGAATCCAATGGTAAAGAATTAAAATTTTATTTTTTAAAAATTATATGTAAAACATTAAAAAAAATTTTTTGGTAGAAAACCCCCCAAAATACCCCTTCGGATGGAGCGATCTGGCTGGTTTTTGAAATTAAAGTTATAAATTTTGCTTTACACGTTTATACCAAATTTCATCAAAATCGGATCATTTTTACGAGAGTTATCGTACTCACGGACAACATCCTATTGGAAATGGCTAACAACCGTAAAATCGTTCACACCTACAAATACTTAAGTCTAAAGTCACAAAAAATAAAAGAAGATGTCCATTTCAACAAAAGTTTTTTTTCAAAAGGTTTGATCCCTAAATATGTACAAATAATGTAAAATCAACTACAAGATCTGCACTGCGGACATTAGAAACACCTAAAAGAATTTGGATGAAAAAATAAAAAAAAATATTTATACTCTAAACTGAAATCAATTAATGATTCTATGAAAAATGTTTATGAAGAAATGATAAGTAAGTATCAAAATGAAAGTATAGTTGAAATATTACAATATAATTCAAACTGGATTAAGCCCATAATAATGAAAAAGAGAGAAACTCATGAAAAAAGGTAGATCAATTGTTTGAAGCCCAGAAGATTAATATTTTAAAATCATATGAACAAATTCAAACAGAGTTCATTCCAGCCTGAAAAAATTGGACTACAATAAACTTTACAAATAACGAAACCTCTTTACGAAACAAGGCAATAAAATACAATATAAATCTTGATGACAAGAAAAGAATAATTGAAGAAGATCTCATTGACTTTGAAGCTGCTATTAGAATGAAAGATTCAAACATTTAAGACCCTATCCGGTACAGTTTTGTTCATGAACTTAACAAATTGTAACCAACAACTAGTAAACCCAATGTTAAAAGAAAGACTGAAGAAGGTATGAAACTAGTGCATTCCATTTAAAACAAATTAATACAACACAGTTCAATTATAACAAAATCAGATAAAAGCAATTCAATAGTAATTATGAGTAATAAATATTTTGATTTAAAAGTAAAAGACTTCTTAAACGATGACAATTTCGAAACTATCAACTATGACCCAACGGAAGAATTTTCAAAATCAACCAATAACTTAATAATGAAATGCAATACAATGTCAAGAACAGAAAAGATGAACTGGAAATGGACAAGCCTAAACCACCAATACTTCGTGGCCAACAAAAACACATAAAGAAGGTATCCCTATTAAGCTAGTGGTAAACTTTCAAAATGCTCCTTGTTACAAATTATGTAAGTATTTACAAAATAAAATAAAAAACAATTTTACTTGGGCAAACATGTTTGATGTGAAAAACACATTTGATCTCATAAACAAAATCAAAGACACAGCGATACCACCAAACTCGTTATTGATATCTTTTGACATAAGCAGTATGTATACAAACATACCCATAAAAGAAACATAAAATATACTTAAAACAAACCTAATTGAAAATAAAACTTTAAAAAGGAATGAAATTGAAAATTTAGTTAAATTGACAAAAATATCATTAGAACAGAACTATTTTGAACACAATTCATCCTATTACATACAAAAAGATGGTCTGCCAATGGATTCCCCCCTTTTGGGATTATTAGCTGAAATTTACATAAATAATTTAGAAGTAAATAAAATTATCAATGAAAATATTCCTTTGAGAAACAAAATAAATTACTGGTTTCGATATGTTGACGACATTATTTGTTAGTTTCAAAGCAATTAAGAAGAGACAAAAGAACTCTTAACATATCTCAACTCACTGTCAAATCAAACCAAATTTACATTCGAAGTACAAATTAATGAAATAAACTTGTTATATATAACCATTTAATAGAAAATGGCAAACATAAATTTAAGATATACAGAAAACCGACGACCACTGATGTAATAATACCAGTTGACTCAAACCACCCATAGCAACACAAAATGGCCACCTTTCACTCCATGATTTGTTGATTGGTAAAAGTAACAATGGAAAGATAAGATTTTAAAAGAGAAAAAGATACAATCAAATATCTAGCTATAAAAAATGGGTATAACCCAATGATAATTGATAAAATTATACAAAAGAAAGCAAAAATCTGAAAAAGGAAGAAAATATAAGGAAAAATCAAGATTGGGAATATATTTGTTTACCACATAATACTGTAATAAACAAGGCATTTAGACAAGCATTTAAGAATTCAAAATTAAAATAGCCTACAAGACAAAAAACAATTCCTTGGAAATGATAAATAACAAAACTACAAGAACAACAAATCAAAAATCAAATGATTACAACAAATCAGGAATTTACCAAATAAATTGCAGTAATTGTGAAAGCTTTTACATAGGACAAAAAAAAAGAAGTTTTAATATAAGATTAAAAGAACATGTCCAAGCATATAAGTCAAGAATCTTTACAACAATGAAATCCAACCATGTAGACCACCTTTTAAAAGCAAATCACAACTACACCAAAATTTAAGAACATTCAAAAATACTTGAGTATGAAAATAATAAAGAAAAACTAAACGTAAAAGAAGATTTATGGATATATTTTAATAATAAAATGTGTACACAAAACTACTAAACACAACTCACTTGAACCATGAAAATGCAATATTTGCAAAGATAAAACAAATAAGAAGTTAAGAAATAAGAACCAACATATGTATAGAGATAAAAATCCAAAAGCGTATGCAAGTTACTGTACTACTGTATACAAAATTTGATACATATGTTAATTTTAATTTACATGTTTTGTTTTAGTTTTTAAGGTTATTGATATTTTGACTTGAAATGGCTTAATAGACCGAAACTAGTCCTCAAAATATAGATTATGAAACTACATAGGGGCACTTTGTTCTCATAATGTTAGTTAATTAATATATCTATATATATGTATATATATACAGTTTCGAACGAATGGTGTTTTTGGGGTCTGGGGACCTCAAAACGAAAATTTATCATGGTTCCGGGCCTAGGTCTTACCATGCTGACTACGGTATTAGCTTCTTCCCTATAGGGGAAATTTGCTATAAGGAAAATATTCCAGAACTAGATAAATTGCTGATTAGTTTCGAAGACCATTTAACTTTATTTTACAAGACTCAACCAATTTACATAAAGCCTAGACACATGCCATATGCATTAAAGGAAAGAGAAGAGAAAGAACTTGAACGACTGGAAGTTTTGGGTATAATCACCCGAGTCAAATCGTCAGATTGGGGCACACTAATAGTGCTGGTCATCAAACCAAGTGGTTCAGTTAGGATTTGCGCTGGTTAAAAAGTGACCCAGAATAAATTAATCAAAGAAGAACACTACCCCATTCCCAGAATTGATGATATATTGTCCAAGATGCACGGAGGAAAGATATGTTGTATTCTTGATATCAGTAACGCATACTTACACTTGGAGATGAACGAAGACAATGCTATTATGCAAACGATTAGTACTCATCGAGGATTATTTAAGACAGATTAAAGTTTGGAGTGAAAGTGGCACCATTGATATGGCAAAGATTCATGTACAAAACGTTAAACAATTTACAAGGTGTGAAATGTTTCTTCGACAACATTATTGTGCAGGGACTTGCCAACGAACAGCTTCTCGGCTGTTTGAACACCTAAGGTAAATGATTGAGACTAAAATGAGGGAAGCACAAGTTTTTCCAGTTCAACATTGAATACTTAGGTCAGGTTATCGATAGCAAATGACTACATAAGTAAGATAATAAGATACAGAGTATTTTTAAATGTATACGACCGGAAAATGTATCTGAACTTCGAACATTTCTTAGCTTAGCAAATTATTACAACAGATTTATAAAGAATTTGGCTACACTACTACATCCTTTGAATTAGCTTCTGCAAAAATATGCATGAGCATGTGATGCACACAGTTCATCCCGATGATGGACGCATCATCAAATGACATGTTGACCAGCTGATAAGATGTAAAGTACCGCATCCCAATAAATAGAGGAGGAGTTGTTAACATATGACTTGACTTTGTTTTTTGTTTTGAATCTGTTTTCTTAATCATGTGTTTTTCTAGTTGTCATTATTTTTACTAAAATAATGTTTACTTTGTTTTGGTTTATATAGCTGAACTAAGAATGAATAAAACCTACTTTCTATTTCTTGTTAATAATGATTACTTTTATTTGGGATTTTAATAAACTTAAACATTTGTTTTGTGTAATTTGTAATACAAAATTCGCATGATATTTTCTCTTAAGAATTTGGATACACATTTTTGTTATTTATTTTATACAGTTATGTGTTTTTTTATATCCGTATATTACGCATATTTTAGTGAATAAAGATTTAGTATTATTATTAATCTGAAAAAGTCAAATGACAAGCCAGTTTTTACTCTGGTAGACAATAACTATAAGAAATATAATCAACTTTTACATTGGAAAAGGCAGTGAAAATAGAGATTTCGTGATGTAATTGAAATAGTTTTACAACAATTAAAAATTTATTTGGGCTTATACGGTTGCTATACGGTTGTGGTTACGAAATGTTAAGTCACTTACTTACATATTATGTGATTACACTTTTAGTAAATTTTTAAAATCTTTACTTGCTAATCACTCAGGCCATTGACATATAAAATATAGTAAGTAAATTAAACAACAAGTTTATATCTTTACTGGGTATATAAACTGTATTCTAAAAACTAAAATATATGTTACTGTATTTGTTGCATTAGACTTGAACTTGTTTAAATATAAACTAGGAACAAAATTGTAGCTATGTTGTCTTCAGATATACAACTAAATTCACACTGATAAGCATATGTAGTTTCGGTATATTTAATAACTACTCTTGAAATATAAAATGTATTCAACCCTAGGCACCTAGTTTACATATAAACATATTTGTAATATATTTATGTACATTTTATATTTGTTTTTATCACCGTAGGAAGTATAAAGCAGGAAAGGGTTGGTGAAATTACCGGCACAAGTCGTTCACAAACATCGGGATCGTCACAAATCAAATTCAGCTGCTGAGGATTGCCAGGGAATATCAGACGAATCCAAAGTCAATTGCTTTGGGATATCGTTTTTGAGCAGTAGGAGAGAGCCTTCTTATACTTGTGTATTGGAGGAGTACATTTACTTTACAATAGATGGTCAACTAATGTTATCTCATAGTTCTAATAGTTGGTTATACTGTACAATATTATCTAAATTGATTTGTAACTACAACAACAATGCAGTATTGGACAATTTAGTTTAAATTTAAAAATACCAAACAAATAATAACATTTAGATTTTAAAGTTTTTTGTGTAATATATATTTTTTAGGCATCAACAGTATTTAGAAATCTGTAATATTTTAATATTTTTATTTTAAAAATTGCCATGTTTTACTATCAATCAAATCCATAAGATAGTTAAACATTGGGATGTGTTTAACACGTACATTAAAGAAATTTTAATTAGACATTTGACTAGATTAAAATCACGTACCAACGGAATAAATCTAAAACAATTTAGCGAAGACCATTAAATTCTAGTATATTATTTCACCCATTATAACGGCGCAAAATGATAGGTTGCCGATATAAATCGTCTTTAAAACGTTTAACAAACAGATAACTCCAGATATCCATCAGGATTTTAAAATTAATTTGTTCAAGATGTAGTTCGATATACTAAGAGTTCATTAAAAAATATATCATTAATGTTTATTTTGGTACAGCTTTTTGTGTTTTCATTGTAAACATTTAGCATTCCTTAACCATGATCTAAGTAACTAATTAAATATATATATTTACATATTAAATGACTACTCAATCTCATATAAGGCATTGTGTTTTATGTATAAATGTTTAAATAAAATTCATATCACATCATAAATATTATTTGATCTTATTTTCCTTTAGAGAAGTTGAAATAAAAAAGAAGCTTCTCGTTCAAATGAAGCATGTTACAAACCTGCCGAAAGGTTCAGACAGCTGTCATACCGTGTTTTGCTACGTTCTTTCTTGTTAACAAACTTCAGTATTACTGTAACTAATTTAACTTTGTAATTAATTTTATCTCACTATTATAAATATACAATTAAGTAATATTTACAAATACTCGTTTATTAGAGGCACCTTTTAATGTCAAATAAATTTTTTTTTGAAAAACTAAGGATTGTGAACAACTAAGAAAGTAATTTCGGTCAAAAGTTATGGATTATGGGAGTAAAATTCTTCAAACAAATTTTATTTTAGCATATTTTGGGTAAGAATGTTATATACGGTTTTTATGTTTGCTTTCAGGTTTAGTTTACAATTTTATGAACATCATCCGAACAAAACGTTGTTGATTTGCACTAAAAAAGGATTGGACAGCAAATTGGATTACCAAAATAATTTTCTTTCGAATAAATAATGATGATAAGAAATCTAAGAACGAAATTTAAACTATTTAAAATATTAAAGGCATAGAATAGTTTATTTCTTTGTTTTGTTAACTAATGTTCCGGAAATACTTTTTTTTCAAATAAAATTTTAAAATTAAACCATTAAACCGTTAATGTAATAATTGATTTAGGGTCAAGGCCTTTCGTTTACAAATTAAACATCGTCAGGTCCCAAATGTTATGTTTTAGATATTTTGAGATGGAAATAAACATACAATTAGTATAGTAAAATGCTAACAGCTGATTTTATATTTTGATAAAAAGAAGCTAGTAAAATATTTTTGATTCAAATATATATACTGTATATAATGTTCAATAATGTACTGTTGTTTATCTGTCCAATAATGTTGGTTCAAATTGCTTGTTTTTTTACGGATGGTTTATAACAATGGTTATAAAATAAACAACTGTCGATTTTTGGGAAAAAATATCTTAAAATATGTTATGTCGTATGTATGTCGTATTATGTATTTTAGAAGCTAAAGTGGCAGTTTGATTAAGCTTGTTCTGCAGAGTTCATTAAAACTATAAGTTTGATTGGAATTACTGGGATATTTGTATGTGATGTGCAAGAATTGCTCGTTACAAGACTTAGTAAACATTTTCCCTCTAAGACGGGCTTTTTCTGTATGAGCGAGCACGTTTTAAACCAATCCTTCATGACTGTTTAGCTCATAGTTGGTCTCGCCCTAAGGCATTCATATTAAGGCATTCAATTGTAATAGCAGAAAACGTGAAATTAACGACACTAAAATAGTTTATTTATTTGCAATTGATCCAATACTGTCTATTTATAATGCTTGTATGTATTATATTCTAGTTGTGGTTGTTTGCATTATATAGTCTACTATCTGCATAATACGGATTATTTGTATCTTTATGCATTATTTATATTGTGGCTTTGTTTCAGAATATCTATTATTTTTTTATTTGACACGTAACATCATATTATACTACCATCTTGTTGTAACCCTACTTGTTGTTATTGCATGCAGAACTAAACAGAAGTAATTTCCATTGTAATTAGTAGTTATGTTGTTTAAATAATAAAGTATATGAATAAACCGTATAAGTAGATTATTTTAATTGATATAATAAGCAAATAGCAATAATTATAATTAGTCAATCATTACAAACATGCACTGGACATCGTCAACAATATTGTCAAGTCATAAAATACAACACGGAAAATTTAATGTATGAACAAATTTATAAAACAAAATCAAACGACAATCAAACAACAAGCCTTCAATATTCCCCCGTTTATCGTGTTCTGTTTGTTGGCAAGGGTGGTCACATCACTACAGAGGAGTGTGAGGCTGAGAGACAGAGATAGAAGACTTTACAAACACAAATGTAATTACAAACGCAAAAATATGTTATCTAATACATTTAAGTTGGTTTTAATGAGTAGTTTGAGAATATTAATATAAAGTATGATCATAGTGTGACAATAAATTATAAACATCAGTCAAGTACGATGCTGTCGTACGGCGCCTCATAATTATATGAAAATGCATTATATTTCTTTACAGTAATCATACATTTACTTATATATTAACCTAAATTGTTGTAAACATGTTTGTTTTTAGCGAATTTCCCCTATAGGGAATTAGCGAATTTCCCCTATAGGGAAGAAGCTATTACCGTAGTCGGCATGGTAAGACCTAGGCCCGGGACCATGATGACTTTTCGTTTTAAGGTCCCCAGACCCCAAAAACACCATTCGTTCTAAACCGTATATATATATATATATATATATATATATATATATATATATATATATATATATGTGTGTGTGTGTGTGTGTGTGTGTGTGTGTGTGTCCGTGAGCACGATAACTCTCGTAAAAATGATCCGATTTTGATGAAATTTGGTTTAAACGTGTAAAGCAGCATTTATGACTTTCAGTTCGAAAACCAGCCATATCGCTCTATCCAAAGGGGTATTTGGGGGGGTTTTGTACCCCAAAAATGGGTTTTTTGAATTTTTCACATATAATTTGTGAAAAAGTCAAATATTTGTTTTTACCATTGGATTTAGCTTAAAAAAACACACAATTTGGTATTTTTATCATTCCTCTACGTCAAATGGTTACAAAGATATTGAAAGTGCTAAAAACAATACGTTGTCCAATGTTATTCTTATGGAGAATAATAAAATTGTATATCTCTCTTATTTATCAACTTTTCCTGATGAAACTTGGTATATTGCTTCATATCGTTGTGGTCTATTAATATTTGCACTAAAAAACATACTTTGGCCAATAGCTCCCGTAGCAGCAAACCTGCGTACTCAGCCCCATGTTATTCTTAAGGAGAATAAGCAACCTATTATCTCCCTTAATTATGAACATAAATTAATAAAACTTGGTATGTAGCTTTACCTACTTGAGTTATATTGATGTTTGTATAAAACCTCATTTTTTGTGTTCCTTGCTTCAGCAAGCCTGCATACTCAGCCGCCATGTTATTCTTATGAAGAATAATAAAAATGTCATAAATCGTTTATTTATGAATGTATATTGATGAAACTTGGTTTGTGGCTTTATGTGGTATTAAGATACATATATATATATATGCATTTGAAATTCGCTGAGTGCGCAGGTTTGCTGCTAGAGGGGTATTTTCTAAATTGTCTCTGCTCGTTGAAAAATTCGAATCCTAAAAGATCTTATACTAAACAATCTGGATTATAATACCCCCGTCACAGCAAACATGGATACTCAGAGAATTTCCAACGAATATATAACATAACACATTAAAACACTTAACAGGATTCATAAGAAATATATTCACAAACAAGCGATATTTAAAATATTAATTATTCTCTATAAGAATAACATTCGGGATGAGTACGCAGGTTTACTGCAACAAGGAACACAAAATATTGTTTTTTATGCATATATAAATTAAAATCATCTTAGTGAAATCACATACCAAGTTTCATCCATATACATTCATAAATAAGCGATGAATAACATTTTAATTATTTTCCATAAGAACAACATGGGGACCAAGTACCTAGGTTTGCTGCTACGGGAACCATAGGCGAAAAAATGTTGTTTTTGTGCAAATAACAATAGGCCAAAGCCAGATGAAGCCATATACCAAACTTCGTCAGTTTAAGTTCATAAATATTCGATATATAAAATTTGTCTTTTTCTTCATAAGATTAACATTAGACAACGTACTGTGTTTAGCACTTTCAATATCTCAGTAACCAATTGACGTAGAGCAATTATCAAAATACCAAATTGTTTTTTTTATGTTGAGTTTAACGTTAAACATTAAAATGTTATTCAAAGAAAAATTACATGTGGAAACCCCCAAAAACTATTTCTGGGTACAAAGCCCCCCTTCGGATGGTGCAATTCGTCTGGTTTTCGAACTAGTTCAAATAAATTGTACTTTACACATTTGTACCAAATTTCATTAAGATCGGAACTTTTTAAAATAGTTATCACGAGTGCTGACGAACACATTATATATATATATATATATATATATATATATATATAAATATATATATATATATATATATATATATATATATATATATAATATAAAGTATTCAAAAGAGAATAATATTTTTATATAATATATACAAACTTTAACTAACGGTGTTTTTGGCATCTGAGTACCTCAAAATGAAAAGTTATCGTGGTCTTGGGCTTAAGTCTTACCATGAGATCTAAGGTATTAGCTTCTTCCCTATAGGGGAAATTCACTAAAAACTAAATTGACAGTCTATAACTGGAATTAGTTATACTTGTCACTATATTCCTAACTATTCTCTACTATTTCGCTATATGTTACTCTACTATTTTAAATGACGATGGTTAAAACTTATGTTAGGGGTTTGAAATTTGAATTTTTTAAACATTTAATATATATTTTTGTATTGATCCTTAAGTTCGTTTAAACAAAAAAATATATATATTTATCCAACCTACGTTTAAATTTTAGGTAAATATGCTTATAACATTATAACTTGATACTACTAAATCACGTAATAATACGTGATTATACGTAAAAAACGTAAACACGTGCAGCGTACCGATTAAAATCTAATGTCGAATTTTAAATTAATATTAAATATATCCCATCAAGTATTTCCATCAATTTAGTAACAATTACTAAACGAAACAAACTGAATAAACAAATATTACTCAATTAGTATCTTAGCAGCGGAAATACAATTTTATAAATTAAAATCCTCCCTGCACAATCGTATAACACAAACACCGGCCATGTTCATCGCAGACCCCTCTTCCGCTACACCCACCCCATCAGTTTTGTTTATGTAACAGGCAAAGGCGACAAAGCTTCAAACACCAGTCCGTCAGCATCATAAACGTTTTATATACTCGTATACTGTGAGTATATTTCATAGAGTCTCGATCTCATACCCTTTGTTGTTATTTATTGCTCTCTTTATTAAATGTTTGTTAAATTGTGGTAGATTATATTTTAATTCTTAACACCGTTTTTTGTATGTTTTGTATGGCTTATCATGAATTTTTAATATATCAACCTACATTTTACATTTATTTCACAATATCTAACATGTTTTGGACTGTTTTGGAAAAGTATTACTATTTCCACCATTATCACGTAGCTTAGGCTAATATTTGGATTAAATAAAATAGTTCATGAGTTGCTCAAGCTGATTTTGCTTGAGTTTGTTATTTATTACTATGTTTTATACTAGCAGTTATAATCTTATCTTTTTATAAACGGGACTTAATTCCTTTAGGTGATGGGACATTAAAATAAATTAGGAATACGACCTAATAATTACAATAATTTAACTTAAAACAAATTATTCATCAACCATTTTTACCTATACGTGCTGGAAAAATATTTTCTTTACAGTCTTAAGGGTTATGTATTGAGTTTAGTTATTAATAATTTAGTCCTTGTTCTTATTCTGTTTTACTCTTACCTTCGGTATTGTATTATAAAGAACAAGTACGGCAAAATTAGTATGTTACCCACAATGTTTTATCCAGGTTTGAGATAAAATTATAGTATTAGATGGTAGTAGTAATAGGCTGGTGGAATAATAGTTATATTGTTATATTTAAGAAATGTAATACGTCAAGCTGATATTGATAGAAAATTGTTAGATTAACAATAGTTTGGTTATTGTTATAGTTATGTTAGAATTCTACAGTAATTTATAGTGTGTTACTTATAATAAATCCTATTAAATAGTTTAGTTACACACAAAATAATTGGAAAAAACTCTATTTTAATGTATTTTATCTTGACACCTTTTTCAGGCTTAATTCTTAACCCCGCATATCGTTAAACTCCACGTATCTTTAAAACAATGTATTCTTTGTGAAATTCCAAGGTGTCAATTAAGTCTCAGATAAATATTTCAACTGTGCTATCACCATTAAAGCAAGTAAATTGGCATTCCAGTTCTAAACTTAAAAAAGGATTTTTTGTATGTAGCAGATGTTCGTGAACATTTTACAAATTGAACGACATTTACCGAAAGTTTTAAAAATACTGAAATAAGCTTGGTACAGTACATACTTTTCTTATTCACAAAGTTACGAGGTTCACTGCCAAAAGCACGACACCGAAACGATTGTCAAATCGTAAGTAACAGTGTTTTAAAATGTAGATAAGTGCGTTTGTGTTCAAATTTTTATTGTTTTTTCAACTCGTTTTTACGATCAAAAAAATACGTTAACCATTGTGTTCTTCTAACTGAGCCCGTAACTTTAATGCAGCTACTTTAAAATGCATTAGTAATTATTTAGTAGTTTACGGTATTCTTTAGACGTCTTGTAAAATGTCCCCCATGAGGTGTTTTTAAGTTTGTGTCACCTTAAAATGTTTTAAATGTGAGTTTTAAATGTACATTTTTATTTTTTAGCTTGTTGTATATTTCCTTTGCTTGGAGATAATGTTCAACTCTTTCTCAGTGACCTAGTCCTGTTGTGGAAATTTCCCTTAAACTCAAAGTGTTGAATTTCCTATAGTTTTCAATGTTTATTAATCTCGTACAGTCACTACGATATTCAGTACGCGATTATCGCAATGAGAAAACAAGGTGGCTAGAATGAGAGATTTAGACAGCTTTAATGTATAGGGATGAATCACGTTTTATGTAACGCAAAAGACGTTAAATTATGTACAGTGTAGATATATCTTAAGATTAAAAATAATCTTTTATTAATTTTGTTTTACAATATTGACAAACTGACCAGATAGATAGACAGTTCGTCAAAAACTTATCTGCATATCAGAACTATATAGAATGTGTTGAATAACACGCCTAACTCAGTGGCCTAAATTTCCTGTGAAACTAATTTTTATCAGTTTTTTTTTAATTGGAAATACAACACCTTTAATGCCGTCCCATCTATGAAGACACATAGATACATATCAGTATGCATATGTGTAAGTAATAACTGCATGTCCTACTTTATAATATAATAATGAAAGTGTATAAATATTGGCAATAAAGTAGAATTGGAGTTTTAAAGCAAAATATTAGAGACTTAAATAAAGGACCTCCTGTATAATGTCAGCTCAGTTGGAACACACTGAGGCCTTACGTCACTGTAGGGGAGTGTGAGGCCCTTGTTTGATGAATAAACAAACACGACTGATGGACGAGTTTCGTGCTGGAGATGCGAGCTTGGAAATGAACGATATTGGATAGATGATCCATCACTATCCCCAAACAAAGACATTAGATTTTCTTGTGACTTCGTTGCAGATTCTCTCATTTATTTGATTCTCACTGGGCAACAAGTAAGTTTAAACGTTACATTATTACTTGTTCTAACATTATTTAAATCCTCTGACACGGGTCCAAAAACATTTCTGAACACAGCCACTAAGGGTATAAATTTTAAAAATGTTCCCTAAATGGTATAATACAATACATTTTTGAAATCTTCAACTTTATTACAACTATATAGAGGGTGTCTGTCAATTGTGTTTAGAAATTTTAAAATATTGTTATTTAGGTCAAAAGAAGTAAACAAGTCCTATAAACATAGGTTCTAAAGTGCTTCGTTTTTCGTCTATCTGTCTGTAAGTGTTTTTTTACATAATTGACCATATCTTATGATATGGAAATCGTAACTTAATGGAAGCGGGCACTTAAGGTATCAATTTCTAACTTGGTACATGTATAAAAACTTGTAAGACCTATTTTAGTATGGAATATCAATATCAATACTATTTCAAAATAGCGGCCATTTTTGTTTTTCAGAGCTAAATATCTTAAAAACCAAAATTTGTTATAAAAAAACGTAAGGTTCAACAAGGTAGTGTCATATTGTCCTAAACAAAATTAAACGAAGATTTTAACTGTACAATTTTAGATAACTGAGAAATTGTAATTTTTACAAGTTAAAAAATTATGTTTTAGTCCATAAATAGAAAAAAAGTTTTAACTTGTAAACATTTCAATTTCTCAGTTATTGAAAATCGTACAGTTAAAATCTTCATACTATTATTTTTAGAATAAAATAACACAACATTTTTTTCAATCTTACGTTTTTTCTGAAATAATGCAGCTTTTGAGATATTTAACTATGATAAATAAAAATGGTCACCATTTTTTAATGGTATAAGGTAGAAACTTGATATTCCATGTAAAAATAGGTGATTTTTTACTCATTTCGACCTAAATAACCATATTTTAAAATTTTCGAATGCACTTAAAAGACACCCTGTATATTTTACTTTATTTTTTATTTTTTATTTTGAAAATTGATAGATAATAACGAACAATCCCACTTGATGAAATTAACTTGTTCGAACAATTGTGTAGTTTGTAATTTATTTTCGCTAGTACAATGTAACAATATTATAAATTATTAATTAGAAAGGTTATGGATACATTTGTTTCAAATAAAAGTAAATAGAACTTTAAATAATACTGTTAAATAATCATCATAATTGAAATTATTTAGTTAATGAGTATTGTTACGTAAATTATTGGTACAAATCTGTTTATTAAATTTTAAGAATATATATATATATATGACACCAACCTCTTTTCAATCGGGAATATTTTGAAAGTTTACAACATGTAAAAAGTGTTCCATAACAATTTGGCTATCAACCAAATACAGTGGCAGACAACCATTAGCTCTACTACATGTACTCTGCAATGGTTAAAACAAGCGGGCCTGTCAATTGATTAGGCCCTAGAAACCTGTTATTACCTCGTACTCTAACAGCATCAGTTATCCAACCTTATTTTCTTTACGCATGTTTCCATATTATACCTAAAAATTTGCAAAAACAATATATAAACACTAATTAAACATATATATATATATGTTTAATTAGCATATATTGTACTATATACATATACATATACATATACATACATATATATATATATATATATATATATATATATATATATATATATATATATATATATATATTGTATCAACATTGCTATCAAAGACGGTCAATGTTATGAATGGAAGAACAACAATTCATTTATACAATTACATTTAACTTATTCGGGTGTTTACTACTAAACTATCTACAATCGTCATTATTTACACTCAACATTTAATCGTTATTATAATATGAGTGAATTCTAAGAAGCATTTAATCAAACACAATAAAAATAATGTTGGAAATAACAAACACATTGAAAATAATCAAGAATACATGGGACATTAATTAACTTGACAATTAACTAAAATTGACATTGTTTGTCGAGGGAAAATGTAATAATAACCTTAAACACTTAAACAAATAAATATTACCGTCGGTTTATAAAAGTGATAGATGAAATATGGGGGATGATTTGTGATACATGACACATTAAATTAAATGAGTACGTCTAATAGTTTTAAAACATTTTTCAATTGAAATAACAAAGTATAATAAAGGTACACAGTATTTCTTTCCCTTTCGATTGATATTATAAGTCAAATATATTTAACTTACAATCGCTGGGTGTATGTATTGGTTTATTCACACAAAAAGCGGTTTTGAATGCCGATCTGAGAGTGAATCGATACCAACACTACAAGATTAATGACTGCAGTTCCCGATTACATTCTCCAGGAGATGTTATCCTATTAATTCAACACCCACCTGTAAGTAGAACTTCAAATCAAGCTTCGCAGTGTTCAATCAAGTTAAGTAAACCGTAATCATGGAATGAATGGATATGGAGCTAATTTATTCAACCAAAAAGAATATTAAACTTAACAGCTAACTTGGTCCCCAGTTTAGAGAATACGTAGTTAACATATTGTGGCATTAAATAATATTATCTCTTTTTATAGTAAATGAAGAAAATATTGCTATTTAAAGAATTATTATTTTGGTCATTTGTCATTGTTAAACGAGAAAAAAGACCCACAGTGAAAAAGATTTCTTGAATAAAACTAAGCAAACAAACAATACAATTACAAACATACAAACATAAAATTACAATTACCAACAATGAATTTTAAACAAAAAAAATTGTTCCGTCAATATTTTTCGATTTAAGTTAGGGTATAAATAGGCCGTTGAGGTTATGTCTCTCTCTGTATATAGACCACACCAATAGGTAAATTTTAGTAAAGTTTGGTACTGAAGTTTGGCACGGTATCTCAAGATGTTCAGATTTTTTGATTTTGATTTTTAAATTGTATAAGGTAATCCGTCCCCATAAACCGTCAAAAGCATACAAATTATAAATTTCTAAAAAAAATTATCTTATGACTTGATTACAAATTTGGCCTTTAGAGTGCTTCAGGTCATTTATAAAATTATATCACCCGAATTTCTGTAAAAAATCAGGTTCAAAAATGAATAAGGCTTAAAATTGTCCAAAGTCAGTTTTTTGGAAATGTTGTATAACCATTAACTGTATATAATTTATTCCCTCTCATACCAGTAAACATGTGTTGCCACAAAAAAAATTTATGTGCATATTAATGAAAAAGACCATCGGAGGATATTCTATTTACCGTAATATATTTTGTATATTAATGAAATCTATATAAATAAAATTAGAGTTTTGTCTGTACATTGCTTGGAAATATGAAATGTTTTCATATTTTCACGTTTTACACCCTAGGGAAGCAAAAACAAGTCTTATCTCAATTTCTGTCTGCCTGTCTGTCTGTTTGCCTGTCTATTTGTCGGTAACGCTCAAAGACGGGTTTTTGTTGGCGTTTCACGGGAAAACGAGTGCACTGATTTTGATGAAACTTTGTTTTTTTTTATTCTATGCATGCATGAGAAGGTTTTTAGGCTACTTTACACTGACATACGTTTGTTGGAATAATAATGGTGGCCGCTCAAAAAAGTGATTTCGTGTGGTTTTGGCAGTATTTTTTCGCTTTTCTCAAGGAAACGGGTGCACTGATTTCGATGAAACCTTTTTTCATTGTTCTATATGCGCGTCAGAAGGTTATAAGCTAATTGAATTTTTTGAAATCACCTTAGCACTCTGCCCCACGGGGTTTTAAATATCCTGTGTTATTCTTAAGGACAAAGCATTTATTTATATTGAACCATATGATAACTTTAAAATATTTATTCTATAAGCAGATGTTCTTATTTAAAACGTTGATAGAAGATAGGTAATAGATAACATAAGTATACAGAGTGTATAAAACTTAAGAATATTTATTCCGTATACAGCTATTGCAGTTCTTATTTAAAGCGTTGAGTGGAGATTGGTAATCTTATATATTTATATATATAAATAAAATTACAGTTTTGCCTCTACAATGCTTGGAATTTTGTAATTTTTGCATCTTTTCCAGTTTTTCACCTTAGGGAAGCACAAACAAGCCTTATCTCAATTTCTGTCCGTCTATCTGTCAGTTGGTAACGCTCAAGGATGGGGTTTTGCTCGCTTTTCACGGGCAAACGGGAACACTGACATTGATGAAACTTTGTTTCTTTGTTCTATACATGCGTGAAAAAGTTTTAGGTCACTTTAAACTGGCATACGCCTTTTATAAAAAGAATGGTGGCCGCTTAAAACCGTGATTTCGTGCGATTTTGGTCACGTTTTGTTCGATTTTCACCGGGAAACGGGTACACTGATTTCGATTAAACTTTTTTTCTATGATCTTTATTTGCGTTAGAAGGTTTTAGATTAATTGGATTTTTATAAATCACCTTACGAATCTGCCCCATGGTGTTTTAAATATCCAATGTTATTCTCATGGACAAAGAATGTATTTATATTAAACCAGATGATGACTTAAGAATAGTTATTCTATAAACAGATGTTTTAGTTCTTATTTAAAACGTTGAGTGGAGATTGGTAATAAATGACACAAGTATACAGAGAGGATAACTATATAAAAAAATTAAAGTTTTGTCTGTACATTGCTTGAAATTATGACTTTTTGCATATTTCCACGTTTTACACCCTAGGGGAGCCAAAACACGTCTTATCGCAATTTCTGTCTGTCTGTCTGTCCAACGGTAACGCTCAAGAAAGTGTTTTGTTCCCTATTCTCGGGAAAACGGGTGCACTGATTTTGATGAATCTTAGTTTCTTTTGTTTTATTTCGTGAGAAGGTTTTAGAATACTTTAAACTGTCATACGTTTTTTGTAAAATAAATGGCTTCCGCTCAAAAACGTGTTTTCGCGCTGTTTTGATCGTGTTTGTTCGCTTTTCCCAGGAAAACGGGTGAACTGATTTAGATGAAAATTTTATATGTCCTATACTTACGTTAGAAGATTATAAGCTATTTTAACATCTTGAATTCACCTCAGTGCTACACTCCACGGGATTTTCAAGATACCATTTTATCGTTATGGACAAAGCATTTATTTATATTGAACCAGTTTATGACTGAAGAATATTTATTTCATAATCAGCTGTTGTAGTTCTCATTTAAAACGTTGAGTGAAAATTAGTAATAAATAACAGAAGTTTACAGAGTGGTCATAGTATCTAAATATATATTTTTCAGACACATTCACTCGCTCACATTGTGATTACTGTAACTAAAAAATGACAACGTCTAAGAAGGTGAATTGTTGCATAGTGGTTCTTATTCTAGATAACTCCTTATTCTAGCGGATGTACAATAAGGCTAGGTTTGAAACAAAATCGTGCCTTAATTTACTTTTATTGATGGCAATCTTATGAGGATTAGTTCAATTCTTTTATGTTGAATTCGGTAGGAAAATACAACATACCTAATACATCAGAATAAACACATGCCTATTCCCGTTAATAACGTGTTTTAGGGCTCCACCCCCGAACCTTCAGAATACTTATTTTAACAATCTTGCACCTGCTACTGGACCGACGGAGATGAAATTCGGTAGAAAAAAAGCAGATAAAAATACTTAAGGGATCTGCCCCACTGATCTTTAATATAACCATCACAAACTACTCACCCAATCGAGCTGAAATTTGGTACTATAAAGGACATCAGCAAACAAAAATGGCCCATAATGGGGAGTCATGGTGTTGTTCTCCTTAGAGATATCATACAGACACTTTGTGTGCTTGAGTCATGGGGGGACGAGATCTATGCCTCTCTAAATAGATATTTTATGTAGTCAACTACTGAGTGTCTCAACTTCACATTCAATTTTAAAATTATTTTTCGATAAGATTAAAGGGTTGAGGAGTTGTATTATGTCCTTTTAAAAGTTGGGAACAGGACATTGGAAAACAGGTGGTCTCATAAACATCCCTCCTTCACTCTGTTCAATCGATGAATACAACAAATTACTGAACGACAGTTTTTTTTCCCCTGAGGTTCATAAACAGATTAATTTCGAAAGTGCCTTGTGTCATCCTCACGTCTTTGAATGAAATATTGTAAAATTAATTAGGTTGTTATTCTTATCAAATTCATCTATTATTTAGACATAAAACCCGTACGAAGGACGAGTACACACCTAGTATAAAATATTAATTTAAACTGGGCTTAAAGGAAGAAAGTATGTGTCCGTTTCTTAATTCCGCTTATTTTATATTGTTTTCAAAATACACGCTTGCTTTATATGCTCATATTTCCATTCTCCAAAACAGTTGTAAAATATAATATAATACCTTTTACCTCTAGTAAAAATAATACAATACAATACAATACATTACTAAGTGTTGGCTTTAGAATACTACTTTCTTATCATTCGTTTATAGAACCATAACAAAGTGGTGTCAATATTATTGTATACCATGGTAGTTATCATATTGTGGTTCTTAATAACTAAGCTGCATCACTTTAAATTGTATTTTAATAGTTCCAGAAGCTACTGATCATGTCATGTTTAGTTTACAATAGTAAAACCAATATTGAACCAATGAAGAATAAACACGTGTACCTATTACCATTGTATGCTCAGGCTATAATTGTATAATGCCTAACACCAACACACATTACATACCCGATTAACAATGTCAGTTGCATTAGTAGTGTGGTATTGTGGTATCACCTTGGGGATTGCTTATGCGTAGATTGTTTTCTTTTTACTGTAAATTGGAGTAAAAAAACATAATTACTATTTGAACCAATTAACTTATTAATATGACTGTTCAAAACTATACATGTTTTAAGGTACATAATTTACGCAATTAGTGATTTGCATAAGCATAATTATAAATATAAATGAGATACTTTTTTAAGACATATGTAACGAAACAAACTGTTAATGAACAAAAACACTCAAAACACTTACTAATAAGTACGAATACAAATATTTTTCTAAATTCATGGAGGTCAATAAAATGTTGTAATACAGACTTATGACATTGACTACTATAATGCCACATGTAAGGGCCCGTTTAGAAGTAATATAAAACTTGTATAGGGAACTAAATCCCTATAAATTCCCTATCCCTATATCCCTATATCTATTGGTAACTAAATCCCTTTATTTTTGTGTTCTGTTTAGTTTTAATGTGGGTAGTATGTTTTTTAATACTATTATTAAACATGACTTTTAACTATACTAATATTTGCTAATTCATCATTTATCAAAATAAGTATAAATTTAGCAAGACTCAATTTTATTTTATTTTGATTTTAAATTATCGCAATATTTGGTGACACGTACACTACTCTTTTATTCGGGAACTGATTTACTCTATATACCCGATTTAACAAACATTAAATTTTAGTTCGTCAGGAAACTCACTGGATACATTTTATTAACAGTTAATCTTAACATTAACAAATTGGTTTTTATATATTGACTCAAGTCAATTTATTTCTAGGCGTTTGATATGGTGATTCAGTAAACTGTACATACATTTAGTACTATATCAATCAATGATAAATTTGACCCTAGATGAAAAGTTGCTCCTAGTTTTATGCTGAGTTATAGGCTGTTTTAAAACACGATTTGATTATAATTCATAAAACTGCAGTCTGATTTAACGATTATTTTTACCACTAAAACTGCTTTTGTAACTAATAATCGTTGCGTCATAGTATCATCTAAATTTAAAAATTGAATCAAGTTCAACCAAATAATGGTTGAAAAATTCAATAATAATAGGTTTAACCATTAATAACTACGTTAGGTGTTGTTATTAGTGTAGTTATGTGGATTTTCTTATGCGCAACGTTACTTTTAAATTACCTAAAATACTGAAATATCCCTCCAGACATGGTTATAATGTTGTTTTTTGTTTTTTTTTTACTATTGCATGATAATTGTATGAAACTGTCATATAATTGTATTTTTTTTCAAAGTAACGTAATTATTATATCAGGAAATCAAAACATTTTATGAATATATTATATTTGTACACATCTACATTTCAAAATAATGTTACCTCTTGTTATGCATTTTTATTCAAAATGTGTATAAAAAGTACGCCTATAGTGGACACTATTGTACTACGTATATTTCATTACATGTTTCTTAGTTGACTGTTATAATGGGCAGTAACATATTTGAGGACTTAACGTTTTTATTTTATAACTGAACAACAATGCGACTGAACTGGACAATCTCACTAATGTATTAAACTCCCGAAATGTTGTTATTATATTAAATACAGTACGTTGTTTAACATGTCGATGTAGTGTACAACCCGATGTACAATCTGCATTGCAACATGTGTTTATATCATACCCACGTGCTGAGGACTGGTGGCCGGCGCAGCTGAGGAATTTATCGCTTCGTGTTACACTACCCTAACATCCATAGCTAAACAGCAATAGCTTATGAATACACTTCCTAACACTGGAATCCACTGGGCTTTGTAACAGTTTTAAAATGATATAAATAAATAATGTTTTTAAGAATTTACAATATGTTTATTCATGAAATAATTATAAATAATATAACTCTACAATGATGATTGGCAGATAAAATCTACAGATTAAAATAATATCATAACAGCTGGTTAAAATTATTATTTAAAAAAATCCTATTATGGACTGCTAAACTAATTTCTTAGCATTTTAAATGCAACGTATGAGTATAGCTGATTAACAATACTACACTGAAAGAAATATTATAGTAATCCAAACAATATTGCATAGTAAATGCAATTCTGGTAGTTTTTACAAGATTTATATTAATTTACACAATAGTTATTGTATTGTCCTACCATGACGTCTGTCAAAAATACAATAATATTCTTGCTAAATTATTTGCAATGAGGCTGGTAATTGCATCAACATATTATTGTTGCTAATACATCATAACGATAGTAGTATAGTAAGTAGAAATGCTTAGCGAGAATATTCTGTTATATTATACCAGATTCTGTTTTTGATTACACAACAATGTCTTAAAGTGGAAATGAGTCGTCACCGGCCTGCCCTGAAGCGTGAATGCACCGAGACAAGCAATGTTATAGTTTATCGTGTGATCGGTATCGGAATGTGTTATACTGCAATATGTATGTGTTAAGTGTCTCACTGTCTCAGTAATGTTTTAATAAAATGAAGAATCAACCTAAGGATTAACTGAAGATGTGGCTGTAGCCACAAAACATGCAATGGCATAACCTCAAAAAGTATATTGAACAGGTATAGTATTATCCAGTAAAGTATTATCAAGTAAAATCCAGCAGTTTCAACATGAATTCAGAATCTTATTTAGGCTTTCAATAGCCTAGGTTGGATATTAACAAGGTAAAAGTAACAAAGAGACTGAGATTAAGTTACTAAGCCTTAAATAATCACAATAATCAAAAATATGATTAAAGCAAAGCGAACGGTGGTCTATTAACCCCATACTTCTGCAGCTTTCATGTAAGCAATTTTATGTAACTGATTTTGGTTAGTTTTCAGGTTATGTTCGTTAAATGTAGGGTTGTACGTAACCACTCCACTGTAGTAACCACAAAAACAACTTATTGTAGAAATAAAAAAGGTATTGCCATAGCTACTATACATTCTGAGAGGAGAGTCAACCGAACTTATAGCTGCAGCAATAACTTATTGTAAAAGTAAAAATAAGAGTTATTGTTATTAATACTATAAACTCTGGTAACGATTCTCATAATGTAAGTATTATTGACAATAATTATTGCTCTGACAGCAAGATGTATTGCTTGGGCTACAATTTCATTATTGTAATATTTGCAATAATTTATGTTGCACGCTACAATAAAATATTGACAATAACAGGATTGTAGCTGCTACCAAACACATTGCTGGGACCATATTTACAATAATTTATTGTTCCACATACCATATTCTGGTTCATATAACAATAATCTTTTTTCAGTGTACCACGATCACAAAACGTGTTTAAGGTTGTTTTTGTTACACCATTAGAATTTTTGTAGCATTATTTTTGGCGTAATTATAAGAAATTGTAGAAGTTTTTCGAAAAAGTTTTTGAAACACTTTTCCTTAAAAATAAAAAAAAACAACGTTATGGACATTATTACCGACAACGGTGTCATAAACATGTCCACATAGACCGACAAATGAATTAGGGCTTGAAACGCAGATCAAATAAATTATTTTTACAGTTAGTCATAGAGTAATTTAAAAGTGTAACAATGTAGTCCCTGTAATAATTTTTGCTTAACACCACAACTACTATAACTGTTATCTTTAAATAGCTAAACAAAAAATAAATAAATAAAAATAAGTTTTGAAATATTTACTGCAAAATACTAGGTTTTAAAGAATAATAGGATTATTACTAGTATTCCTAGACACGTTGATTGTTTCTACAAAGTTTTGCCATTTATTTTAGAAGAAAATTGAAGTTGTAAAACAATTTATTGAAATATTACCTTCATAAAGAGAGTAAAATGTCTTATAGTTAAAATTAACAACCAATAAAATATTAATTAAACTTACTAAGTATATTTTTAACAACACATTTCTATTTTTAAATTAAGTTACTGTAGAATGTTCATGTTAAAGAAATATTTTGTGGGGTAGTACAGGACAATGGTTAACAGAGTATTACACTGTCGTTCATATACTGTCCAAACAGCATTTGCAATGACGTTGGAGACTACTTGCTATCTGGGTCAAGATGCACTTACAACTACAGAGCTAGAGCCGTTATACCACTATCTTCTTGGATTTAGTAGATAAAGTATTCCTAGTTTTTAACCAATATAAATAAATTATACAACACAAAATAGTGTAACACCTTTTTAAGAGTATTAATGATCTATGATTACAAACACAAAAATAAAATAATGTAGCAATAATGTTGTAATAAATAATATATAAATAAATTACAAGCTATGTTAGGAGTATATATTTTTTATTTTACTGAGCAGATTATGTGGACTGTTTTATTCAGATTTTAATACAAATTGGACAAATGTATGTTTTTACACTTATTTTGAGTTTTATGTGCAAATTCACTTCCCTTACGTCAGCGTGCTGCGTGTTAACTCGTTTTGAATTGATATCAGCTTTATTAAAGACATGCTAAACATATCCTTACATATTATATACATATAGTCGGTTGAAACAAATGTAGGTATTTTTGGAAAATTGTGGGCATGAGACTTGTTTGTTGCTCGGTGATTAAAACCAAGTTTACTTTAAACTACTAAACTGGGGAACAGAAGAATCTTTAAGATTTGTTGTGCAATTATGAAGTATAATCTTGTAGTCAGTATATGAGGTTCTTTAAAATTTCTTTTGAAATGATTAAAAAACGTATACGCGATAATAATTTACATATTTTTGCGGATAATAAGATGAGGGAGAAATATTTTACCGCAGAGAACTAAAATTGAGATAGTATGTTCTGTTTAGTGTTTATACTAGCTAGCTAATATTAATTAGAATGTAATCCTCTTTATTTACTGTGATCAAAGTGAATACATGATTGTGGAAAGCGATACGAAATTGCCAAACATCAGCACGTCCTCGACATTTCAGTATTGAATTATAAAAATAAAAATACTCAAATAACTGCAACTAGTGAAACTGTGGAAATAACTTATCTTATGGATGATCCTATATGTAATATCATGTTAAGGTTGATGAATTTAAAAATCATTCCGCCAAACTTTAGGTAGTAAATACGTTGTCAAACGATGAGCCAATGGGCCCAATAAAACGGAAACTTCACCAAAGTAACAATAAAGCTAAACCTATTTCCACTTAGGTAAATGCAAAAAGTAATAAACTATGTAAAATTTTTGTTGTATTATTAACAAAGAAATTAATCTTCACCAAACCGTTATGATCGACGATGATAATATATATATATATATATATATATATATATATATATATATCGCCTCGTGTAAAGAACGTGTAGCCTACATGGTCGAACACAATTTTTCCCCTTTGTCCACCCTGCTCCAATGGCAACCAACATGGTAACCAATCAAATACACTCTTTCAAATCTCTCTCTAGTTACGTATTTGTCATCTGACTAAGATTAACCTTGAGAGGGGAGGAAATAATTGAGGGGGGAACCTTGATTGGTTACCTGTGGAAATGGTGGTCAGCATGTAGGCTACACTTTTTAACACCAGACGAGACCTACAGATACTAAATTAACCATGTTGCTTATGATCATAAAAACATTAGCAATTAATTTCCTCCTCACCTACTTTATGTTCATAAGTAGGAAAAGACCAGCCGTTTAAGATGTGATACAGATGTTACAGAAAATTTACCATTGTGTATTAACACCATAGTGTACATAAATATTAGAAGCAATGTTACTTAAAAACATAACTTAGCCAACTTTAATGACAGTGACACCAATAGTTAGGGTTCAGTAAACTTCTATTAATTGTATTCTAAAACATCATTGACCTTAGTGAATACCTACAGTCCTTCTAAGTGAAACACCTACAAAGACCAAGTTATAGTCCAATCCTGATAAGCCATACAATGCCCGAATAGTAAAGTTGTGCTCTATTGTTCTCTCTCGCCTACTTAGCTACGGTTGTTTCTAACTATTCACCCCAACAGAAACAGCATAAGTTTTACTGGCAAATTACTAAGTGCAAAAGTTTGGATACTATAAATTTTACTTCTGTATATTATTTTAATTGGGTTTATGAAGGTTTTTAAACTTGTATTTGGAATGTTTAGTGCTCGTAAACTTGAATATTTGGTTGTATACCGAGCATCACACCTCTTTTGTTTGAACTTTTTTTGTTTATTTTGGAATTCTATTTTATTCCTTTCTACAATAGTATAATAAATTAGATTTTTAACCGAATTTACTTTGTAAAGTGCCACTTTGGTAGCCAAATAGCTATACGCTACCAAACAACTTTGAAAGACTGGTTGACTGGATGTTACTGGTTTATTACAATCATAAATATAAGGGATATTTTGTTTACCACATAAAGATGAACTATACGATAAACAATACGATCAAGGATCTCTGAAGAATTGTTTTTATATCTGCGCTCTTATAAAAAATCCAATTCCAGATCACAAAACTACGGTAATTTTGTCCAACCCCTAGTTTTAAAGGAAAATATCCAAGTAATTCCTCAGAAAAAAAAATTCACCATCACTGAAATGTAATTTTAAGCAACATAAATTATTATTTGGAAATTTTGCGTCAAATGTGAAAGTACTTAAACGTATGCTTGATGAACTTATACATATTCTACTTTTAAACTCCAAACGCGGAAAACGTTTATTATAATTCACCACAGTATATAGTATTGAAAAGACTCGCTTCGCTCGCTGGGGGCTCCGCACTGAGACCCCTGTGGGGGGCTTCGCCCCCAGGTCGCTGTTTGTCCACAGGTTAATGTAAATTAGTTTACATTATATTTAAGACATAAATTCTACAACAATTTCAACGCTTTGATTATTTGTACAGGTTTAACCTCTTAAATCTGGTCATATGGCTGTTGCTGGATACTACTTGGATTGGAGACGTAGTGTATCTTAAAGTACAAGCCTCCATTTAAAACAAAATTAATACCCTACCCTGATTTATAAGGTATTCTTTATAAGGCGTCTATTGAACCTTATAAGGAGTAAAATTACCAATAACCACCTAAAAAGCTATGACTTTGGGTAACTACAAGCCTCTTGCAACAAATATAGCTTGATTATAAGGTATATTACCCTCTGTGCATCATACAAAAATATATCCGAAAAACACGAATCAATCTACAAAAGCTTAAAGACTCTGATTTTCTTTTGGTGTTTATGATTTTTAATCTAGGCGTGTGACTGTTGCTAAATACTAATTTTAATAAAGGAATATTGTGTGCCAAATATTAGCCCTCTAAGAACTATATTAGAGCGAAAAACTATTAAAAAACCACCAATAAATCTTGGAAAATTATTGAAATTTTAAAAACTAGTGATACCTAAGGGTGAAGACGGACAGATACGGCAAAAGGTCATAGGACCAAAGTTGTAGTTCGTCAAAAAATCCGTTGCCGTGGTGGTCTTCGTTTTTCTGTAGAACAATCCGTATGGGTGCTAGAGCTCAAATAAAAAACACTACATTTGGATATTTTTATTCGTAATTATTAATTTTTTGTAGACAGTTAAAACCAAATAATACCCCCGTAGCAGCAAACCTGCATACTCATCGAATTTATAATGGCGATATAAATGTCTTAATACTTCATAAAGCCAATTACCAAGTTTCATCAAAATATATTCACAAATAAGCGATATATAATTTTAATTATTCTCCATTAGAATAACATGGGGCTGAGTAGGCAGGTTTGCTGCTACGGGAGCCTTTGGCAAAAATTATTATTTTGAACAAATATCAAAATAACACAACCAGATGAAGCCGTATACCAAGTTTATTCAGTATACGTTCATAAATAGGCGAGATATCACATTTTTCTTTTCCTCCATAAGAATAACATTAGACAACGTACTGTGTTTAGCACTTTAAATATCTCGGGAACCAATTGACGTAGAGGAATGACCAAAATACCAAACTGTTGGGTTTTTAAGCTGAATAAAATGGTAAAACTAAAATTTGACAATTTCAAAAATTATATGTAAAAAATTCAAAAAACCCATTTTTGGGTTACAAAACCCCCCCAAAATACTCCGTATGGAGGGATCTGGCTAGTTTTCGAACTTAAAGTCATAAATGTTGCTTTACACGTTTATACCAAATTTCATCAAAATCGGATAATTTTTACGAGAGTTATCGTGCTCACGGACAGAAATATATATATATTGCTTGACTTGTATATTAGGGCTACTAATATTATTATTTTTAAAAACATTATTACCAAGTACTCTTTTTTTGAAACATTTTTATTTTTACTGACTAGTTTCAACCATAATGGCCATCTTCAGAGTCACATAACCTCAACAAATTTTCTTTTATACTAATTACAAACATCTGTTAAAAATAAATAATATATGATCACTAATTCTAAAATTGTGTATATAAATATAAAGGTAAAAATAAAATAAAATATTAATTTGTATATACTATGTAATGTTACTTTCTCTGAGTTCTAATTTCATAAATTTTTCATCTAGTCAACAACACCCTATCTTTGAAAAAATATAATAATTTAAAAAAAACGGTATAATCTAAATATATTTAAAAAAAATTATTTTCCTACAGGTTCTAGTAATAAAAACTGGCCATATGACTTCTGCTATTTACTGAGTGCGATTTAGACATACTGCGTGCTCAATACTCCATCAAGTATATTAACGAGATTCAAATTTAAATACCACCACAAAACCTCAAATATAAGCCGTAATTTGAAAAATCTAGTGTTACCTGAGTGTGAAACAGAAGAGATACGACAAAGATAGGAACAAAGTTGTAGATTTTGCAAAAACCGTGTCATGTCGTGGTGTCCGTTATTTTGTAGAAGCATCCGTTTGCCCGCTAGAGCTGAAAAACTAAAAATCTCAAATCAGCCTTTTTTAAGGAAATTTAAATATATTTTAGGGGGTTAAAATAAAAATTGTTAAATTTGTAAATTTAGCTGGATGTTTCAAGGTAAAAGCTACCTGTGTGACAAATTTCAGGGTTCTAGCTCATCTAGCACTGGTCCAGAATTCGTATACCTCAGTGAGTCAGTCAGTTACACATGCGGCTGTAAATATATTAAAAGATCAATCAACAATTTGTATCAATGAGTATTCTTAAAATGGTTAATGCACTTAGATTTAAATAGCTTTCTGTTTTGACTAGCTTATTTCTACTTTCCTGTCACTTAGTACAATAATATTTTTTCTCGTAATCTAAGATACGTCTTTACGTCTTTAATCAATTTTTTATACAGATTTATTGAATATAAAATATATCAGAGTACAATAAATATATATTAATTCCTAATTACCACATAACAAATGATCATGTGTTTTACTGTAGTCTGCTTAGATCATGCAAACCAATAAATTTATATTTTTTGCGACTTTCGGGCAATTTTGCCTTTTCAATCCTACTAACTTACCGGACAATGAAACAAGAACATCAAAGTTAAATACATGAATTAAGTGAATTAATAATGCAGCAATAATAATATCTGCAATAAATATCTTTACCAGAAAAATACAAATTATATATGAGTCAATTGTTATTTTTCTGTTAAAAACTTAAACACCTAATAAAAACAAGCGACACTACATACTAGTTTAAAAACAATCAGCAATAGAATTATATATACAAAGTATCTTATCGTTAGATAAATATTTCAGAATCAGCGACCAAATATACTTCTTAAAAGTCAGTTTTATAAACGACCATCATCTGTTATATGCTCGAAGTTATATGTGGTTCATTGGGTTGCACTTGTTTCAAGGTTTTTCGCAGAAGCGCTTTCGGCATCTCACCTTTCTTAACTGCTACTATGGCAAAACGCCGAAAGCGCTTCTGCGAAAAACCTCGAAACAAGTGCAGGCCGACGGACCACGAATCATTTAATCGTTTGACATCTGTGCATGGCCTCCTTCATCCTCGTTGGTTTCTAAGGCTGTTATTAAATAGATTTGGGTGTTCAGCAACAATATTTTCTCTGCGTTCTATGCATTGTATTAAAATGGAATGTAAACCATAATAACCGTGCTTATAAAGATCTGAAGTTATAATTATTCTAATCACTCAGGCATTTTTCAGCTGCAAAAGAAATAGTGACAGTTTATTTTATCTGTAAGCAATTTAATCAGATATGAAAGGGCTTGAACGTCTGATTCGAATTGCAAATTGATTAAATTCAATACAAATAATGGCGCATTATGTAATGAAATTACTGTTTATAGCAAACTGCACTTAGATACACCAGTGCAAACACTGTCATTCTTGACATATAAAAAAAGTTTAATAACTCTATCTATCACTCTATTTGTCTTTAAGTAAAATTAAAGAGTTTTCCTTACAAAGCTCATAATAATTAGCTTAAAAGGTGTTGGGTTTTTATATTTCCACAGGACATGAAAGCTAAGTTTTTGTTGCCCGGTTATTTATATTCCCAGGGTGTTAGTTACAACACAGAGAAGCCAGTGCAGTATTCAGGTCCTTATATTTTATATATATATATATATATATATATATATATATATATCATAAACTATAAACTGTTGCAAGTTCAATATAGGTCATTGTAAACAATGTACGTATATTAAAATGACTTGGAACAATCCTATTTTCATTACTATTAATTTCACATTTTATGTTTATTATTTCCTAAATACCTACTAGATCACTTTAATTTTTACCCAAGCTATGAAATTTAGTTTAATTAAAAACATTATTTAACTAGAAGCAAAACATAAAAAGGGTACAAATTGGATTTCATAATTACAAGGCCAAATTATTGTTATGATTCTAATTTCATGCTTGTCATAAGACTCAATTAGTATATCATCATACTAATAAATAGACTAAATGTGATTTAATCACTTTAATCAAAATTATGCATATAGACCACGTACTTTAGCGTATATTTTATACCATTACAAATTGTCTACGTCGAAAAGTGTATTTTAACAAGGTTATGAGTTATATGTGACCTAATGTTTAGAAAGATTGGCAATACTATTTAAGTAATTAGATATGCAGTATAAATGTGTTTACAAAGGTTTTATGAACGTCTACACTATATATTACAGTAAAATATTCATACATCATAGAATGTTTTGATTATTTGTCCAATGTATAATTATAACCACAATTCAATAATTGTTTTAATCTGATTTTATATTACACGGTGTAAAGCGTTGTTTCAAACTCTAGTTTTCCAAACTGGTAAACTCTAATTAATTACTTCCTACATTAGACAAATGATCCCCCAGGGATATGGGAAACTCATTCACAACAACACTTACATTCAATTAGGATTAAACTTCTTAACACTGTATAATCCTTACTCATACAGTTACAGCTCAGAATTTAGATAATCCTCAATAACCTGGTTAATTTGTCTTTTTAATAAATTTGAGGAAATAACTTATAAGATAAATGACTTGGGTAACCTAAAGTTTTACATCATATATAAAATATGTTATAGGATTGACCATAGTACTTAAATAGAAACATTATTGGTTACCTAATTTCAAGCCAATCAAAACCTTATAAAAATCAATTACAAGTATATTAGCTGATTTCCTTTTGATTTATAAATGAAACTACAGTTTATAAGTACTACTTTTAAACTATCTATTACAAAAAAATAACGATTCTTGAGCTATAACTTATAAGTATATCTTAAAAAATAGGAGGGAATTGTAAATTGACAAGGAAACCAAAGCAATAAAAGATCTGTTGGACGTCGGTTCAAGCTAAGTAAATGTGTTGGTTTCCTTTGACACCCAACCGGATATTGCCTAGCTTTGTCACTGAATAAATCGATTTTTCTATGACGTATCTTCATTGTTCTTCCTTTCTGATAGTAGAAAAGGGTTTGTGCAGAGATCTCAAAACTCAAACTAGCATTGCAGAGATCTTCCTTGTAATTGTAAAATTTACTGTTAGAACTATAGTTGTTATTCGAAGTAATAAAGCTATTGTTCGAAGTAACACCTTACAATTATTCTTCAGTCTGTTTTGTTTTTACTAAAGTCTTTGTATTTCCTAAGTATACAAATTTACAAGTTGTTTTGATATTTTTAAGATATTTTAGTGGAGAGCTATTACCGTTGCAGTCAAAAGGTATAGTATCCTAAAATGAGTCAAATCAGGGCATAGATGAAAAATTACCACTACAGATTTCTAAAGGTCTGTTAGTGTTTAACGCAAGCTGTAGAAGAGAAGAAAAATGCTCCTTGAATCCAATTATCATAACTGAATCTGTAATGCTTTCTGTTTACTGTGATGATTTATTCTGTTAGTGGATATTTATTTCTTATGTTTTTTACCCTTAGTATTAAACTCAATTCTTAGTTAATACCAAAAACACAGTAAATAGTCGTACCATCCAGTTCATTAAGGTTGCAAGTTGATAACTGTGAAATTGTCTTAATATGTTTTTGTTTATATGGAGAAATCTGTACTCTTTGGGCTAGTAGCTATGACTTAAATAAAATAAATGGTATAGAGGGTAAACAAATAAAATAAAATTACCTTTAAATTGATTTACATGATTTATGACATAATGTTTGTAGTTTTGCTTCCAGTTAGATATTAAAAGCAAAATATTGTATTATAACTATAAAGGTTGAAGGCACATATTGGCCACAGTATCATCAGGCTTATGTTCAAAATTTGAAACAGCAGACGTAATTCAGTGAATTTTGAATAACTTTGTTTACCACTGTCAATCAATTAACGTAAGATAAATAGGTACAGCTTTACGTGGTCTGTAGCTGATAATCTGGCAAACTATAACCATACTGCTTATCGTTAGAATGCAATCCAAAATTCTTGTTTCATATTATGACCATTTCAGAGACTGTATGGACGGGTACAGTTCTCAATTTACTAAAATAATAAATTGTAGTTGTTTCTCAAAAGCTATAAAACCGCCATTATCATTAAATAGGTAATAATACAAACTGACATTGTACAACACAAAACACGAATGGCACAAACAAACAAATACAGGGGGTCCCTTAGGTCCATTTGCAAACTTAAATTTCGTTGTTTCGGTAAAAATGTGAAACAAATTCCTATAGACACAGGTACTAAAATGCTTCGTTGTCTGTATAACTGTTAGTATTATTTGATTAATACATCAAATTCTAGCAACTACTTGAGGTATCGACTTGAAGCTTAGCACGAATGTGACACCTAAGTAAGTCTAATTATGTATTGAATATGAAGTATGTAGCTTTTACTGATTCAAAATGGTGGTCATTTAAATATTGTAAACATAATATTTTGGGTTTGACAATCGTTTAAAAATGTTCTGAGGCATTAAAAAAATGTAAAATTGTAATTCAAAAATGGCAGATAATGTTTTAAATCATTCAACAATAGCAGAGCAATTCGAATTTTTAGAGATACTAGTTTGACAATGGCGGTAATTTATGACAGTTTAAAGATAGTTTGCATGATTTTACTCATATAAATTGCAATCTCCAAACAATGTATAGAATCATATTTATAATCGATGAACAACTTTTTTTTAATTTACTATTTAAAATCCTTATAATATTATAATAGTTTATATTTTCAAGTATTAATACTTGATTTCAAGATTTTTTCCCCAACCGATTCAAGATGTTATGCTTTTAAATATAGCAACGAATCAACGACTCCTCGAACAGAATAATTGCTTCCTGAATCTTTTATGGTATTCACCGCAAGCTGGAGACGACAGGGGAGACGCTCCTTGAATGCGATTACCATAACTGAATCTGCAATGTGCACTGTTGTCTGTGGTGTTTGATTAAACCAGACTAATGTCCTTTATCTTGACGAAACCTCCCTTTAAACAAACACCGAAATACGAAAAAAATAAAAACTGATTATAAATGGTGATATCATTAAAAGATTAATTTGAGGAATTCAAAGATAAATGGTTCGAAACACAAAACATGGTAGTCTAAATGCGTCAAGTCATATTTTGGCATGAATTATCAAACTTTAAAAAAATCAGGCAAACTTTACGTATTAATATTGGGTCCCAGACAAGATGCTAAGCCATATAATGTTTTTGAAAAATCTTTGCTTATAATATTTACAGTACAGCCTGCTACCTATATAAATAGCCTGCTGTTTACAACATTGTAAATTAGCTATCTGTGAAATTCATAACAAATTGTTTCTCCTTAAGAATAGCATGGCAAATTTAAAGTTCATTGGGGCATGGCCCTAAGGTCCTGGGAAATGGCTAGTAGCTGTACAGATTCCTTGGGTCAACCTGAACGACCATGCAAAGTTTTATCACAATCGGTTGAGTTGGTATTGGAGCGCATGAATATCAAATATACCAATGACCTTTATTATATATTTAGATAGTTAAAAGAAAATCCTACAGTTATTTGTCATATTCAGCAAACAAACGTTTTCCTTGCCACAGTCACATAAAGAAACAATGAGGTACTTCACTTATATGATAATGTGTTATTATTTGTATTGCAAGTTTATTTAAATTCAAATTGCTCTTATTGGAACTAATCACAAAGACTATTGTGAACTGAAAGCAACCCAGTAAATCGGAAAGTCTGAACAACTTAGTCCCCGATCTAAAGCTGGTAAATGCACAATTAATTAGTTCCTTCGTTAGACAGATGAGCCGAGACCCGAGGGGAGAGATATACGGGACAAATTTGCAACTTCAATTAGATTCAATTAGTAACCAACTCTCACAACTAACCTCGTATAGTTTACTGGTATTTAAAATGGAATACGTGAAAAATAATTATCGTTATAACCCGTTCAATTATTCATATTCTTATTTTATTCAATTAATTAATTTTCTAAAATATTGGGTGAAACACTAAAAATATATATATTATTATTTACATTCGAGTTTTAAATACACACGTTAAATAATCTGAAATTAACTTTACTTGAACAATACATTAGTACCAATAATCAATATCCAGATCTTATGCTCTTATTTAGAATTTTAAACTCAAAAAATATTCTATCATCGTTTAATGTTTATAACATAATAATTAATTATCCTATACCTTTATAACACATGGTAACAAATACACTTATTAGTATTACTGTTTTGTTTTCTCAAAATCATAAAGTTTAAAATTAACATACTGAGAAATAATCTACTTCTACAAATGTAAACATTGTTAGCCAAAAAATGTGGAGTGAATATTTTATAATCTTTTAAGCCATATAAGAGTATTTGGAATTTCGTTAAATAAAGACGAGATAATTTCTGACAGTTTACACAGAGTGTATATAATTGTACTCATACAAATTTACACTGCGGAACATTGTATTGAGTTATCTTTAAATTTTTTAATCGATCTTTTTGGACTTACAATTTTAAATTTTAATAATGTCTGATGGATGTTCCATAAATTTCCCAATTCAAAATTAAAAACTTTAAAACGATAACATGTAATTCTCCTGTCTTAAATTTGGTTGTTTTTTATACAATAACAATTCAGTTAAAAAAACTGATTGATAAAACTAACGGTATAGAAATTTATAATCCGTTTTTTTTATATTTTAACGATAAAGACACATTAAGTAGACTTACTGTTACTAGGTTACCTATGTTACCTATGATAAAGGTTTACTTCATCTCGATAGTTAAACACGTTTACTAAACCAATATAAAGTGTATTAATTAAATTTTAATCATCACATTTCAAAATACAAATGTTTAACTCTTAACTAATATAGATTATATTACAACTACATTTGTGCAAACAGTACAAACAAACGTAAGTTGTTTTAAACAGTTTTTGAACGTAAAACTGATTTGATATTTAATGATTAATCTAAACTTAAACTGCTAAATATTTTAAGTTTAATGAAGTAAAGAACAATTTCTTTCCATGAATAAGAATAAATATCATTGCGCTGAAAAAAAAAAATAGTTCCATGAAAAATAATAAATATCATTATGACAAATTATGTCCACTTTATAATAAAAACAAGTTTATTAACACTTTTGTCATAAAACTCAAAACTATTTTGCTTGGTCTGTTTAAAAATATAAGTTGATGTATATTTGAAAGAATTAAGTAGCTAAGTACTTCTAAAAAAATTACACGTAGCAAATTTTTTGGTAAACAATTGTTTTGGCGAGTGACGAACACCTAAATAGTAAAGATTTTTGGAGCATTATTGAGATGACTACAAACTTTAGAGTGTATTTTGAGGTTTACTGTAGCAAGTGTGAAAACAGATATTAACAAAATTACAAACTAAAAAATAAACTCGAAATAGTTAATATGACAATAAATGTCACACATGTGTTTCATCAAGGTATTAATAAAAAAAAACACTTTGAAACTCTGGATAAAATTATTCGGACACAAATTAAGTAATGTGTTACTATAAAGGTCTTCCTATAAACATTTTTAATTTCTGAAAGAGTATGTAGAAGAACAACATGGTAGTTTTCTGACATATAGAATAAAAGAACTCAATGAAAATAGTGGTTTTATATTACCTTTCCTTCACCAGTTCTGTGATCATAGAACTGGTGACGGAAAGGTAATATAAAACTACTACTTTCATAAGTCTTACCAGTTCAGGGGCAATTATCAAATATGAATAAAAGAACTCAAATATTGAAAATTTGTATCTGACATTTTAACATTGTGATATTGCTGAGCCATTATTTTTCATCTTATTTTCTTAAACTAGTCATTGTTAGATACGCTAAAATATAATACAAAAGGGTTAATTTTATTCTTTAAACTTGCTTTAGCAGTTTTTAGGTTATTTTAATTGATACATTTTTATGTCTGCCACTGTGTAACGATAATCGATAAAGTTATGTTTTTATACAAATACCGTGGATACCTTTAAATGTATTAACTTAGTGTACTTATGAACAAAACCTAGACTATTACGTAACATGTGCTTTGAAAGTATTTTAAATCAATCATAAGCATTCTAATCATTTCCAAAGTATATTTTTAAGATTCTAAGAGGATTTTATATTGACAATTGTGATTACTTACAATTTAGCGAGGTAGCAGTCGCTAAACTTAGTAAAAATAAAACCCGTACTCGTATTAAAAACAAATATGAAAATGAAGGATGCACAAAACGAAGCGAAATATTACTAAGTAGCAGCACGTCTACGTTTGGTATTAATGAGTAAATGTTTATCCTAATTTGTTTAAACAAAACGTTAAGTCATGCAAAGTGTTGTTTTTGTATTCTTAGTGATTATAGCGTAATAAAACGATAATTAAATATTAAATTCATCCAAATAATTAGGAATTAAAGTATTTTATGTGTTGCATGAATCATAATATCTCTCTTTATTGAACGTTTTTGACCAAAATCATGTACAGACTATACAAAGGATTTTGGAACGAGGGAAAAACAATTTAATGATGGGTCATGTTCTTATGAGAAAAATGTAAATATTAATCTAAACAATGTTCTATTTTTGATTTAGGTTGATTGCTTTTGTAAATTAAATGTATTTGAAAGCTTTTTATAAAAACACTGTAATATATATTTTTGTATGTAATAGTTATAATTAATTCATTTTTAATATATTATTTTATATTGTTAAGTAAAATAAAAAAAACTTGTAATAAAACTCAAAGTAACTTTATACGTCAATATTCGTATCGAAACGTCCAAGCCTACACGTTTATAAATGGAAACCCTCGCCAAGTGTGTTTTGAAAAATAATACTAACGACTTTAAATAATAATATTCGATTTTACGTTAACCTTTTAATAGAAATATATTATTATTTTGGCTTTTTAATATTAATTCACATTATTTTATAGTTACAATATTTAAAAACAATTTTGTGTAACTAAGCAATAGTTAATAACTTACAATAGTGGCTCATATTACATTGTAGTTCAAACAGCTTTTAATGTCGTCGTTGCAGACTACTCGCTATCTGGGACAAGATGCACTTCTAACTACAGAGGTGGTGTCATTAAAATATCGTGACAAACTTTGACCCTCTCCCAGTACTGATGCATCAAACATAATTTTTATTTTTGTATTGGTGAATTTAAAGTAAGTATACCACCGCATACCGTGGGTTTTTACATTATTGTCGATCGTTAATATGCCATTAATGCTAATTACAAATTATAAATAAATCTGGTTGTAAAGTTCCAGCATAATGTAAAAAAATAGTAGACCATTATATTTGAAATCCATTTTAACGATTAAAACTTTGCTATTGTACAACCAACACAGTTATCATTAGGTCAATGAGAGATAAGTCGTCATACTTGCCGATCAGACCAGTTGATAACGGGTACAAGTCTTTGAATGAGATGCTCGTGTGTCACTCATTAAGCGTCTTCACCGGATTTTGTGTGGGTTCAGTGTGAATATCTTTAAGTTTTGAACAATGCACTTACTTAAATGCTGAGGACTTAATGCCCTGAACTACAATAAACATTGTATTACTATAAAGTTAATTATGCTGGATTGTGTGTGCGTATTTATTCATGAATTGTATGTGTAAGTATAAATTGTATGTTTGTTAATAAAATGAGTATATTAGCTTGCATATGAATAGTATCTATATACAATAGCTGCAGAGCATGATTATAGTGAAATATTGAGAATTTGACTTTTGAGGTATGAGTTTTATATTTTTAAAGTTCTATTACATTCGAAGGACTAACGGGAAACTCCTTCATCTTCCTGATGGTCCCAAACCACAGTAAATCTGAGTCTCTTCCATACTCTCAAAGTCCCTAATGTCCACATATTTAGGAAAAAGAACGTGGGAGTCTTGCTGTGATCGCAGATAATCGTAGGAATTACTTGCAAGTTTTTAAACGGCAATAGTGCCATCTGCGAAAGAAGTGTAATAGGGTAATCCACCTTAAAGGTCAAAGGTGTCACCACTGATAAAGGAAGGCCTGCAATGAGATCGGATCGCTTGATATGTATCCCAGCCATATTAGTAAAACTAACCAGGTAGGGTATAAGCTATAAGCTTTGCTGGTTCATTTAATTTTAGTTTTACACAAAATTAATCTGAAAACCTGATAATAGGCAATATATCCAAATTTTACTTAAGTTTGTTTTTTTGCTGATGGTTTTTACTGTTAAAATATCAGTTATATAAGTGATTATTATTATGTAACTGATGTTTAGGTTTGGAAGGCTATTATACTCGCAAGCTAAGTATAACGAGTTATAAGCAACAAGCCATAGGTTTGGATGTCCATTTATTTAGACATGAGTAATGTAGAGTTCCTTAATTGCGTAAAAAATATAATTGAACTGGGTGCATTAGACATATATGTAATACATATCTTAATCTGTGAAAAGAAAAAAATATGAATGTTACTTGTGAATATTTGGTACCAACCAATAAAATTTTACTGGCGGTAGCTTTACGATCATATAAACGAGTAAACTTATTAATAGTTTTCTAAGACCTTATTGACCTTAACAAACTACTTCCTTCGAAGTACAACACCTACAAAGACCAAGTTATAGTCCAATCCTGATAAGCCATACAATGCCCGAATAGCGAAGTTATGCGCTATTGTTCCGTCTCGCCTCCTTAGCTACGTTGTTTCGAACTATTCTCCTCCACGGAAATATCACGAAGTTTAATAGGGAAATTAGTAACTTGATAAATATAACAAATAATAAATACCTAATACACTCGAGGAAGAAGTTTAAGTAACATTTTTAAGTTTGCGTTAAATATTGTTACTGTTACGTATTTATACTTTTCAATACATATTTAGTCATGGTATTTTATAGCCTTCAATATTTGTTTGTCAGCCGGACAGTATTTATCTTATAAAAACGTGTATCAGTCACTGAAAGTAATAAGTTTTGTTAAATATCGTGTAAATAATAGGTCCGGCAAAAGTAATTGGTTTATGAATTTAGAAATATCATATCATTTTAGTCATTTAAAATAAGTCTAATAAATTTACTTATGTAACATATGTATTATGAATAGGCCCCTAATTGTAATGGATGATTTGATCGATTCGTTTATGATTATTATAAAATTGTACATATACAAGTTATGCCCAAGTATGGTGAACAAATGTAAAATATTTTAAAAACTGTTGCATTAAAAGACACACTGACTTGTGTGTGTTGTGTACTAACAGAAAGAAATTAGTTACAAAATGGGAATACATATTTATAATAACAAATATTGTACAATAGAAATAATAAAGTAAGCTTTTTTATAAAATATATATAGTTAATTATCAGAATAGTATATTAAAGTATATAAAATTAACTCGTTTAATTTAAATTCAAACAATACAATAAATGTATGCTCGAGGTGTCGGACATGATCAAATGATGATATAAATACACAGCTTTTAGTAGATTTTATATGCTTTTGGCTGCAGTTGCATAACTGTCTAGCAAAACAATGTAATTAATACATACAACCGTAATTATCATACTACCGTAATCGACGTATAGATAGTAAATATCGATACAGTAATTTCTATAGATTTTATCGATACACACATCTCCCGGCAAAACGAAAGCCAATCTGCTTTTGTTCATCGGCTAGTTTTCGCAGCTGAATTAGTTTCAAGTATAATGAAGTTGAAATTTATTACATTGATGCTAAACAAGAAAATCACGGTTAGGATCTTTATTATATCAAAATAAATTTTGTTTTAAGTGCTCTTGAAGGCATTTAGACTTATGACGTGTTTGTCGGTTGTCTTCCTTCAGAAGAAAATTCACTGAGTTTTCTCCAAGTATTTTCCTCTTTATTTCCTCTTGACATATCATGTAGTCTTAATCCGCCTATATAAAGAAGCAGGATGGATACAATACGTCTTACAACACTATAAAGTATATTTACACTTATTTCCTTACATACAATCAGAGAATCTAATTCTAACATTCTCTGATTGGGCCTGATGATGACCGGTGTAACAGGTTGAAATCGATCGCCTTGTACCATTATTTGTGTATATTTTACCGTCTTGTATGTAATTGTAAATATACTTTATAGTGTTTTAAGGCGTATTTTATTTATCCTGCTAAGTTATAACAACACGTATCATGCTAATAAAGAAATTATTTAAATAAAGAAGTGTTCATTTCATTTCATTTATTACATGTCTCACATTTGTTTTTTTAACAAGTTCCTTCTCTTGAAGCCATTTAAAGCAGGGTTTCATATTTGTCAAAATATGTTGGGCTAAATCAAGATATTAATTATATTAGAACTTCGTAATGCATTTTTCTTTTCTTTTATAAAAATTATGAAAAAATCAAACATAATTATAACAATTGCAATCATATGACTATACAAATATTGTACTTTGGATAAATTGAATAATTCATTTCCATAGATTCTAATATCTATATATCAATTACAACAGCTTGATATATTGATTAGATTTTTTTCTGGGCAGTTATGACTGCAGCCAATCTTTTAAACATACAACCATTGGATATTTTACACGTTTTAAGTAGTAATACTTATTGATTAAAAGTGCTCTAAACCGAGTTTGCTTAGAGCATTAAAAAAATTCAGTTTACAATAAGTTTTAAAATGTTAATTTGTTTGTACATTATATATAAATTTTATAATTCTTCATACGTTACCTTTTTATGTTTAATTTATGTTAAACAAAATATAAAGCAATAAATTAATTAATTTTGTTTTGTACGGTGAAAATTAAGCTCGGGATCGCCGTAGAAGTTCCTAACGTGACCCCCTGAACACGTTTTGGGGGGTCGTTCAAAATTATATATACTGGGTGGTCCATAATAACCGCTATCATTTTAAACATTTATTTCTCAGCTGTTACTTCACTTAGACAGTTGATTGTTGCAACAATTAAAAGCCCAGCTGATAGCATTTTAGGTTAGGTTAGGTTTTAGTTGAAATGGAGCAGTGGACTGTTCAACACCGGGCTTTCACTGTCGAAGCTTTTTTTTTAAATAACGAGTCCATGATTACTACGCAACGGTAATTTCGCAATAACTTCCACATTCATCGCAATGATGCAGTTACTCATGCAACAACCATTAAAAGGTGGGTGAACAATATTAGAAATAGTGCATCTGCTTTGAAAATCAAACAAACTGGTAGACCTAAATCAATTCGTACTCCAGAAAATGTTGAAAATGTGCGTGCATCTGTATTGCAAAGCCCAAAGCGATCAACCCGGAAACAATCTACCGCGTTAGGATTGTCTAAGACAAGTTTACAACGAATCTTGCCTCTTGATTTAAATTTTCATCCATATAAGCTGGCAGTCACTCAAAAACTTAATCCTGCAGATCCTGAAAGGCGAATGGTGTTTTGTGAAAGGTTATTGCACCTCATTGAGCAGGAAAACATTTTGCAACAGTTGATATTGTCTGATGAAGAAAAATTTGAGCTATGTGGTGCTGTAAATACGCAAAGTTGTCGCTACTGGTCCTTTGAGAATCCCCCGGAAATTCATGAACGGCCTCTTTATAGTGAAAAAGTTATTGTTTGGTGTGGCGTTTCACGTTTTGTAGTTATTGGGCCTTATTTTTTTGAAAATCAAAATGGCGAAAGAGTTAATGTAAACAAAGAAATGATTCAGAACTTTCTAGCTCCACACCTAAGATATTTAGGAATAGACCTGAATTCAGTATGGTTTCAAGAAGACGGGACCTCTGCACACACGGAAGGTGAATTAATGACTGTTTTGAGAAGGCTGTTTCCAGGGCATCTTATTTCACGTTTTGGCGATGTCCCTTGGCCTGCCCGGTCTCCAGACCTAACGCCTTGTGACTTCTGGTTGTGGGGCTACTTGAAGAGCAAGGTTTTCGCCACGAAACCCCAAACTATTGCAGATCTGAAGAACAGCATCCGTAATGAAATTGCCACATTACCAATGTCCATGATACGACGGGTGATAGCGAGTTTCCAAAAAAGATTGGAAACATGCTTGGATGTCGGTGGACATCATATGAGGGATGTTATATTCCATAAGTAAAAATGGTTTAGCTATGTAAATATTTCTTTGAGTTTTAATAAACTGTAATTGTTATTTTACACAGCGTTGTTTTATTTATTAATTCACAACCGCAAAACAAACATTGCATAGATTTCACACATTATTTATTTTTTATGCCACCTCCATTAGAACAGTTGAAAAGTTTGATCAACTTATAATTACAAAAAATGCTATTAATTAAGGAACCATTCAACGCAAAAATTATCTCTCTAACCCATGAATTAGCTGAGCTGTCACATAACAAAATGTTGGCGGTTATTATGGACCACCCGTTTTATATATATATATATATGTGTGTGTTTGCACTCTAGCGGTCGCATTTCTTGACCGATTTACTTAAAATTTGGTAGGGAGGTTCCTTTCTGTAATCAGTTGGACAAGTTCGTTGAGCAAACAATCGGAAAACTATAAATCCCTTTTTTCGGCGGATTAATCTTTCAAGTTTCGAGTCATTAGGTCCAAAAAGGGTCAGAAAAGCCCCGGATGTAAAATTAATGTATGTAAAAATATGGGAATTAGTGTGGCGAAAGTATTAAGCCCTCTAGTCATTCTAGCATAAATATTTACCGAGTTATTAAGGAAAATGTGTTTCGAACAAACACAGTACGTTGTCTTATGGGGGTTTTACACTAGAAAAGCCTGTTATTAATTTGTTAGAGTACTTTTATCATCCCCACCAACTCACACCTACTTTCAAGCCTGTCTGCATCTTCTCTTAGCATTATAATGCGCAAAATTGTATTCCCAGCTTTGCAGGTAAATGAAACCAGGAGCATCAGAACAACCAAAAAGTTTATATTTTCAGATTTCAATAAAAATTTGAATAAATGTATGTTTTTAAATTTATTTTGATTTTTAAAAGTTGTTATGTGGAAATTCACTTCCCTCACGTCGGCGTTCTGCGTGCGAACTCGTTTTATTTATAAAATAAAAAATTCTTGAAGTATTTAACTACACATTTTCTCGACCTCACTAGCGGGATGACCCTATAAGTCCACTAATACCAGCTACAGCCCGTCTATCCCATCCGGTATATCGGGTTACTGGCCCCATATAACCTGCTGTTTGGTTGTATATTACATATATAATGCTTATGATCCCAATTCTAGTTGGAATATGGCCTATTAAAACAGGGCATGCAACAATTATCATGGTTGTGATTCTTACTCAACATTTTAGCTTAATTTTTGTTAAATTAAATTTTACACAATGAGTTGTGTTTGGACAGCTTTCATGCAACTTTAGATTTTTTGCCTTATCAATAAAGCTTATTTGTTGTTTTATAACTTTTGTTAGGTATTTCTATTAAAATGAATGTCAGATACGAACAAATAAATGCAAAAAGGGGATACCAAACCGTTTACAAGCCGTATTAATGTCCAAACTTGACAGGCAAAATATTACGTAATTTAAATTAAACTGTTTACAATGCGTTCTGCAACCTATATCTAGGACAGGAGGAATAGGGGGTTTCCTTATTTAACAGAATACAGGAACAAAGGTATTTAGATGAATATTTGTAAAAGTAGTCTATTATGAGACTGTGTTTATTATACGTTCTCTCCCGTATTTTAAAAAGTGTAGAAGCAATAAGCAACTCTCCTTCTTATAAATGATAAATTATTAAGGTGTAAAATTATCATGAAAACATATTGTTTAGTATCGATTGGAGCATGAGGTTTACTAGGGAGGATGTATATGTCAGCTTTATGATACTCACAAACTTTCTCATAAACAGTTAAGCACCCAAAGATTAAATTCTGCTGAAAAATTACCAATCAATACATTAATAATCATTGAAATATATATATTAGTTACTAACATTATACATACAAGGTTTTAGTTAGTATTGTTTTATAAGTATTTTTAAAATAAGTGTAGAAGTAATAAACACGATGTTACAATAAATTTAACCTTACAACAGCAACAAAAAAGGTATATATATATATATATATATTAAAAATAACAAAGTGATTAGGGCTACTAATATGTTAGTTGTAAGCATAATTTTAAGGGTACTCTGTTTTTAAAACTATGCTTACAACTAATATATATATATATATATATATATATATATATATATATATATATATATATATATATATATATATATATATATTATTAACACAAATTGTTTAATATATGACCCCAAATATTAAGTCACTATCAAATTGAGTGTGACAGCGTGATAAAATTCTGTTTTATATGTTATTAATAGTTTTATTACGATTCCGACATGTGTATAATTCAGGTAGTATTCTAAAATCCCTTATCTCTAGAATCCCTTGCTCCAGCCTCTTTAAAATGTTCAGTGTTTACCTAATTTAGGTAAGGCTTGTATTTTGTGCCCTATTTTTATTAGCCGTAAAATTCAATTAGTTATGCGTATAGGTAAATTATTTTTGATCTAATCTATATGAATTTATATAACAAAAATAGGTGGTTTCTTATTACTGCAACCGACATCTTTAAGCCAATTACATAATAAATGTTTCAATTATAGTAGGGGCGGCTAAGATATAGCAAGCCAATCAGAAGCCAGCATTTTGGTCACGTGACTCGTGACGTCATTCCAAGATGGCGGCGCCCATGTTTCCCACCAGATTTCCTAACCTCACTTTCCCGCCACCACGTTCCCTCCAAATTCTTTTCGGTAGTGTTGCCAACTTAGCAGTGTTGCCAACCTACGGTTATTATATGCGGTATTATTATATGTATATATGCTCCAAGGTTAGACTATTATATGTATATCTGCTCTATGCTATTATATATGTTCTATGTATACTTTTAATTATTGCTACATTAAATGCTCTATGCTATTATACTATCATATTCTCTACTATTATATGTGATCTACGGCTAGCGGTTATTACTATACTCTATGGTCTAAGCTCTATGCTTTTATATGATACATAATTATACATATACTCTATAGCTACACCATTTATTATTTATATAATATATCATCTTATTCCTCCTTGCCTCCCTCTTCTTCTTCTTACTCTGTGCTGTACTCATCAAACACCATTAGTCAGCTAAAATATCCAGTTTAATCCTGCTAAAATACTGCTCTGTGATTGGTCGGAAAAAAGCTCGCATCCCATTGGCCGTGTTAGGCGTCCTGCGCTCTCATTGGTTCATTCATATACCACCACCACTGCCGGCTTGCCTCGTTCACTCTATTCTCGGCTTTCGTGTTGGTCAGAGGTCTCTGCGCTGCTCCGTTCTTTGCTATTGTGATAGTATTGTGCAATTGCAGTAGGTGGTAGCTATAATTTACCATTAGTATTTAACCCGTATTATATTTTATTTAGTGTACCGGGGCTAACCTCAATTTATTGCACAACATATCCCTACTTTTGCGTGTATAACATAACCTCACTTCATTAGTTTAATTTCAGTTTTTCATTTACTCAAGTCGAGGTTTTACATAACCTCACTTTTCCCCTAACCTCACTCTGCGCTGCTCCGTTCTTTGCTATTGTGGTATAGTGAGTTTGTGATAGTATTGTGCAATTGCAGTAAGTGCTAGCTATAATTTACCGTTAGTATTTAACCCGTATTATATTTTATTTAGTGTACCGGGGCTAACCTCAATTTATTGCACAACATATCCCTACTTTTGCGTGTATAACATAACCTCACTTCATTAGTTTAATTTCAGTTTTTCATTTACTCAAGTCGAGGTTTTACATAACCTCACTTTTTCCCTAACCTCACTCTGCGCTGCTCCGTTCTTTGCTATTGTGGTATAGTGAGTTTGTGATACTATTGTGCAATTGCAGTAAGTGCTAGCTATAATTTACCGTTAGTATTTAACCCGTATTATATTTTATTTAGTGTACCGGGGCTAACCTCAATTTATTGCATAACATATCCCTACTTTTGCGTGTATAACATATTCCACTTTTTTATTTTAATTTTCTAGCCCTAGTGTTGTATTTACTCAAGTCGAGGTTTTACATAACCTCACTTTTGAGGGTAAACATAACCCTACTTTTGCGTGTATAACATAACCTCACTTTATTGTTTTGATTTATTATTTAAATTTTATTTTGACTTAAGTAGTAATGGCTAGTGTTGTTGAGCCTGTCGAAGTCCTCAGTGACGAGCAGGCGTATGTAAAGAAATTCCGCTTGTACGGTACTAAAACAATTTTCAAATTTTCTAACCCCCCTCCCGATACTAGTGAGATAGATTGGCTCAGACAAGGTTTCGCCAAAATTGTGAATGAGATGAAAGGCCAAGCCCATGAAAACGATCAGCTCGGCTTTACATTTCAGAGTCTTAACCTAAAAGGTAGAGATCCGGGGTTTGTTGCTTTTCGGCCCGCTGGTGAAATTGAGGAAGACATCCTTTGGCAAATTTTTGGGGGAATAGTACAGTCAAATTCTGAATCCATCAAGTCCACGGACACTTTTAAAGTAGAATGTACCCGAGTTAATCTCCCTGTAGGTTCTGGAACTCGCAAAAGACCCGGTATCTTTAACAACTTTGAAGAGGAGTGTAAGGCGAGGAGGGGAATAGTAGTTATTAACAACAAAGATAACTTGTGTCTCCCTAGAGCTTTGGTGGTGGCTATCGCTCATGCTACAAAAGATCCTCAGTACAAAGCGATTCGTCAGGATGATAAAAAAAGGCAAACCGTTAGGGCTCAGGAACTTATTCGGCGGGCTAGGGTGGAGATGTCCGAGGATGGCGCTGGGATCCCTGAACTTGAAAAGTTTCAAGACTTGCTGAAAGATTTCAAAATTACCGTGTTCAACTACGATAGGAAAGGCCGGGATGTTTATTTTGAGGGACGTGTTGAAAATGCTAAATTTCAAATTAACTTGCTCTTTAATAACGGCCACTATAACGTAATCACTAGTCTGACTGCCGCTTTCGCCTGCGCTTATTTCTGCGAAGCGTGCCACGTCCCTTACGATCACAAAGCTAAACACAGATGTTTAAACATCTGTTCTCAGTGTCAGACCATCTCACCTCCCTGCAAAGAGGAGCATGGAGGAATAGTTTGTCCAAAATGTAACATGACTTTGAGAAACCAGCGGTGTTTCACTGCTCACCAAGTCGATAGATGTAAAGAAGTTAAAAAATGCCTTGATTGTGGAAAATTAATTTCGATTAGAGACAGATCCACACCCCACAAGTGCGGTGAAGTCTATTGCAAACCTTGCGGATCCTTCCAAGATCCAAATCATAAATGTTTCATGCAGCGGAACGAGGGTAAGCCTAAAACCAAGGACTACCTTTTCATTTTCTTTGATCTAGAGACTCGCCAAGACGAGTCTCTCCCCTCTGACCCCGAGCAAAAATTACATAAAGTAAACTTGTGCGTTTCTCAACAGTTTTGCTTTAATTGCATCGAGTCTAGATTTTGTATGACATGTATAAACCGTACGAGAGTCTTCAACTCTGACCCGGTTAAAGATTTCATGGATTATGTCATGGAAGTCAGGAAACAGTTCAAAAATGTCTGTGTGATCGCCCACAACGGCCAAGGCTTTGATTTTCAGTTTTTGTTAACGTATGTGTTGGAAGAAACTAAATTCACACCCGATCTGGTCATGAGGGGAACCAAAATTATTCTCATGGAAATGGACAACGTGAGATTTGTGGACTCACTCAACTATTTCCCCATGGCCCTCGCAGCGCTCCCTCAAGCCTTCGATCTGCCTCCCGAGAGAAAGAAGGGCTTCTTTCCCCACTTGTTTAACACTCTGGCAAACCAAGATTATGTAGGCCCCATGCCCGACAAAAAGTTCTATTGTCCGGGATCAATGTTTGAAAAGTCCCACAAGGCCTTTGAAAGCTGGTACGATAGAAGAGCGGCTGAAAACTACGTTTTTGACTTTAAAAAGGAAATCTTAGAGTACTGCATCTCTGATGTAGAGATCCTAGCTCAGGCCTGTCTTAAGTTCAGGCGTATTTTCCTGAAAGAATGTAATGTCGATCCTTTCCTAGAGGCTGTAACGATCGCTAGCGCTTGCAATTTGGCCTTCCGCCGCAACTTTTTGAAACCAAATACGATCGGCCTCATCCCAAAGAACGGCTACCGTTTAGTGGATAACCAGTCAGCTATAGCCATTCAGTGGCTCAGCTGGGAAGAAGAGAAGCGTGAAGTGAGGATTGAGCATGCGGGCCGGGGTAAAGAAGTAAAGATTAACGGGCTAAAAGTAGATGGGTTTGACGGGGAAAACATCTATGAGTTTCACGGGTGCTACTGGCACGGCTGCCCCAAATGCTTCCCTTACAATCGAGAGGCTCCTCTGAAGGAGGATCCCTCGGACTCACTTCACTTAAGATACGAGAGAACCAAGTCCAAAATGGCAAAATTTAACGATTATGATGTTGTGGAGATGTGGGAGTGTGAGTTTCGTAAAGTAAAGAAAGAACAAAAGCTCGCACACTTGGACTCTCTCCCCATATTGAACACCCTTCCTCTAGACCCTAGACAAGCTTTCTTTGGGGGCAGAACGGGCAACTCCAAGACTTACCACAAATGTGAAGATGGAGAAACAATCCAGTATGTGGACGTGTGCTCTCTCTATCCGTATGTGTGTAAGTACGGTAAGTATCCCCTTGGTCATCCTACGATTCACGTGGGTGACAGGGAGTGTAGACAGAGAGGGCTCGGTGTAGATGGTTTGATGAAATGTAAAGTCCTGCCACCTCGGGATCTCTACCACCCGGTACTCCCAGCCAAAATGAACAAGAAACTCATGTTTGCCTTGTGTAGGACTTGCGGAGAAACTCAAAATCAGGGGGAGTGCGATCATGAGAGTGAGTAAAGGGCGTTGGTAGGGACTTGGACTATGGACGAGGTGAGGAAGGCTGTAGAGAAAGGTTACGTTGTGTTGGACATGTACGAACTGTGGGAGTACGAGGTAGCCACTTATGAAAAAGGGGGGCTTTTCACAGATTTTATCAATAAATTCTTGAAAATGAAGCAAGAAGCCTCAGGCTATTCTAGCTGGTGTGAAACCAAGGAAGACAAAGACCGGTATGTGCGGGACTACTTCAATCATGAAGGAATCAAATTAGAGAAAGACAAAATTGTTAAGAATGGGGGCTTAAGACAATTGGCTAAATTAATGTTAAATTCATTTTGGGGAAAATTCGGGCAGAGGGAGAACCAAACCAAGGCCATGATTGTCAGAGATCCCAAAACACTCTTTGAAATGCTGACAAGCCCAGAAATCCAAGTCAATAGAATCCAGACTGTTAATGAGGAGGTTGTGGTAGTTAGCTGGGAGTACCTGGAGGAAGTCGGCGAGCCCCTGCGAAACGTAAATGTTGTGATCGCTGCCTACACTACAGCCCAAGCGAGACTTAAACTCTATGAACATCTGGAGGCCCTGGGAGGTCAGGTCCTCTACTACGACACCGAATCGGTTCTCTACATTTATAAGGGAGGTTTGTATAAGGTTCCTACGGGAGATTACCTCGGGGAAATGACAGATGAATTGGCTAGTGATTACGGGCCTGGATCTTTCATCGTTGAATTCGTTTCTGGGGGACCAAAAACTTACGCGTACCTTGTCTGGTCAACCAAAAAACAAAAACTACAAACTGTGTGCAAAATCAAGGGCCTCACCCTCAATATGAAGACTTCCGAAACGCTAAACTTTGAAACACTGAAACAAATGGTCCTTAGTGAAAGTGTAGAAAAACTAGAAATTAACGAATCTAGAATCAGGAGGACTAAAGAACGCGACATTGTAACTGTAAGCGAAACTAAAGTTTTCAAAATTACTGGACCAAAAAGGAAGTTTGAGGGAGAGTACGACACCCTGCCTTATGGCTACAAAATTCAAAGACTTGAGTAACCCCGACAGGTTGCGTCACTCTTCCCCCACTACTCCCTACTGCCACGCCTTTCTCTCTCTGCTCCCTGCCGCCATAGCGATCTGACGTGTCCCTGCTGTTTGCGTAACTATGAATCAACCAAAATCACTTTTTCAACTTTCTGCCCAAAAAATCTGGGATCGTACAGAGTGTCTCAATGAACTATTTCGTCTAAACATGTCCCCTGTCATTATTGAACAGTTCTTTGAATTTTATTAGCGTTATTACCGTAGAATAGTAGACATTAACAAGCTCCACTTTGACCGCGGGAATCTTTGCTATTGTCTTGACCATCCAAACTATTTCACTCTTGAAGAATACATAGATATGATCTATAGTAGAGATCTTACATCAATCTGTAGCTGGGAAAATTACGAATTCGATGATCTGGTACCTTTAAAAATACCAGACTACGTAAAAAAGAACATGTAAATACAGTTAAGTTTGTAAAATCCCCACTGTATGAATGTGTGTGCGAATGAAGGTCCCTGGTGCGGGTGACGAAAAGCCCCGTAAACCTTAAAAGGGGCTTAGTAGTTTGAGGCGCCGGGCTAATACCCCGGCTACTCCTTCGAACCGACCTCGGGTGAAAGAAGGGCTTAGTAGATTGATTGGCCCAGATCCGAGCAGGACTTGAGCCATTCCCTCGAACGGCCGGTGGGTGAAACAAAAAATATATAAAAATAAAAACCAAATAAAAAGTATAAAAGTAAAATACAAAAAAGTATAAAAGTAAAAATAAAAAATAAAAGGGGGTTTGGCAGCTAGTTTGTTTTTGGAAGGCCTCCACGGGCCATGGCAGTGGAGGAGCCATGGTTTGTCTTTAAAATCTCTATCCTTTGTTTACTCAAAGGGAGAGGACATTAGTCTGTACTGGGCATCAACCAGGTAATATGGATTGGCTCACGCACGGAATAATGTTTAACCTGGGTGCACATGCACGGATGGTCTCAAACCCCATCCAAGCAAACATTCGGTATAAAACTAGCGACATCTGAATAAAGTTATCATTAGTAAAATGGACGGTAAGACAGGTATAGCTGAGGAGCTGCACAGACCTGCCAGGAGAAACTATACTAGGCGTAAAGTTACCCTTAAGGGGCTAACGGACCTTTACCAGGCTGATCTCGTTGAAATGAAGCCCTTTGCGAGGATTAACAACGGCTACAAATATATTCTTACCATGATTAACTGTTTGTCAAAACTAGCTTTTGCCGTACCTCTAAAAGACAAGTCAGGGCCAGAAGTGGCGAAGGCACTCGCTCCTATCTTAGCTAAATATAAAATGAAAAATTTTCAAACAGATTAAGGTACCGACTTTTTCAATAAACATGTAAACGCTTTAATGAAAAAGTATAAAATCAATCACTATTTCACGTATTCAGAACTAAAAGCAAGTATAGTGGAAAGATTAAACAGAACTCTCAAGACAAAAATGTACAAGTTATTTACTGCCAGAGGTAGTTATGAGTGGATAAGTCTATTGCCAGAAATCATAAAATCTTACAACAACACAAAGCACAGGACTATAGGTATGAAACCCAAGAATGTTAAACAAAAACATGTCAAAGACATTCTAAATAAAATAAATAAAGTTAAAAAACCCAAACATAAAATCCTTAAACAAAAATTAAAATTAGGTGACAGTGTTAGAATAAGTAAAGTAAAAAGAGTGTTTAAAAAAGGCTATTTGCCAAATTGGACAAATGAGACTTTTACAGTATACGCGATTAAACCAACAAGACCAGTAACATACATATTACAAGACAACAGAGGGGAAATATTAAAAGGTGGGTTTTACGCAGAAGAAATTAGCAAGTCAAAAACCGGTGACATTTATTTAGTTGAAAGAGTTTTAAAAAGGAAAGGAGACAGACTCTTTGTACGCTGGAAGGGATATGATAGCAGCCATGACAGTTGGATTGACGCCAAGGACTTGGTGTGATAGCGGAATCCGCTCGGTATGTGCTTATCAAGACCACGTCCGGGAAGTATATATCAGTTGTAATCAGTAGTGACCAATCAGTCAGGATGCGGGTTGAGAAGCAGGAAGTCGAGCTTCCCGTCCAAAACTTTGATGAATATATCGGGTCGGGCATGGTTAAAAAGAACAAACACGGTATTTTATTACCTGATTCAATTCGCTGTATAATCAGTGGGCCAAGTTCCTCTGGGAAGACCAACGTTTTATTTAATTTATTGTTTGATCAGAATGGGTTAAGGTTTGAAAATATCTACGTTTTTTCAAAGTCCCTCTATCAGCCAAAGTACGAATTTTTAAAGAAGGTAATGCCTAAGGAGGTCGGTTATTTCGCGTATGATGATAATAGTCTAGTTGTACACCCAAACGAAGCTAAACCAAACTCTATAATGATCTTTGACGATATTTCCTGCGAAAAACATGACAATATACGCAGTTATTTCACTATGGGTAGACATAAAAATATAGATACATTTTATTTAGGGCAGACATACAGTGCTATACCAAAGCAGCTGGTGAGGGACAACTGTAACTTTGTTATTTTATTCAGACAAGACTATATGAATTTAAGGCATGTGTACAGTGATCATGTCACTACCGACATGTCCTTTGACAAATTTAGAGAGTTGTGCGCTCAAGCGTGGCGAGACAACTTTGGGTTCCTTGTGATTGACAAGACGCTGGACCCATATAAGGGAAGGTACAGAGTAGGCATGGACAGTTTCGTGACAGAGCTATAATGGTGCGCATTTACACGTACAATGATTTAAGAGGTTTTAACGCTAAACTGCAAAAAGTCAAATCAAACTTGTGCTCTTTCTATTACAAGGACAAGAAAAAATTTTGTGGAAACTACTGCAGTAAGAAACCCCCTCACGGATATGAATTCAGCAAAAGATGCTGGAGACATAAAAAACTAAAAAGATCCGCTGTGATACCACCAGTAGTTTTATTAATGATATCTGCGAGTGAGAGAACTTATAACCGTGATACATGGCTCAGTTTTATGAACAAATGCGAAGAAAAAAACGTGCCATTGGAACTAGTGATTTATCATGAAGACATGTACAACTGTACCGTGCGAGACCCTCAAAACATGATATCTAGATTCAGACCGTTCCCTGAGTTTTTTGGTAAAGTATTGCCTTTACGTAACCTTCACGGTAGCGTTACTTTTACACAGGTCTGTAATGAAATGCTCCAATACGGATGTAAGATCCCATTTGCTTCACGGTGTATACTTCTGACAGAACGCAGTATCCCTATAAGATCACCAATGACAGTATATAACAAAGCTTCAAGCCTAAAATGCCATATCGATATTAGTTATAATATTGGGTACGCAAAAGTGCCTGACAGTATCCCAAGGGGTAATAGAAATAAACCTTATAACGGTGGTAATAATCTATGCCAGGGGTTATACACTACAGAGTTTTTAAGAGCAGCCTTACCCACACTCCCGTTACAGTGTGAGAGATTCGGCCTAAGTCTAAACAATGGCGTGTACACTATCACAAACAGAGTGCTATTTGATCAATGGAAAGCGTTTACAGGAGCTAACCCTGATGAATTCTGGCTTTTAAATTCTTATTTATTGCAACACCTCAACGAGCCTAGGCCTATGGCGTTACTCAGACGATTCATGCAAAACACAATTGAAAGTGATAAATACACCGTGGCAGAAATACCTGAATGGAGAGACGGGTGGAAACGTACTTTTGTATTCAGGAGTTTTGCCGGTCGTTATATGATCCCCAGGTTCAATGCTAGAGAACAGAGGTACTACAGAGGTATGGACTTTAGCGCTGGTATTTCACTTTTGGATATTATCGAGTACATACGGAGGCATAAGAAGCGTGCCCTGTTTTTTAGACAAGTCGAAATGCCTTAAATGTAGATGCGCTAATTGAAATCTATCATTTATGACTATGAAGCGAAGCAGTAAACAGCAACTGACAAACCGACTCATAGAGCTACGTAATGCTATTAAGAGAAAGTATACAATGTTTAAGGAAGGATCCGAGGAAAGTGATATTATGCTTGAGAAACAGTATAAACCAATTATCCAAGAACTTAGAAAAACAACCACAGTTAGCCCTGACATAAAAACAGAACCCGAAACCTTTAAAGAAGAACCAATGGACTACAATACGACAGATGATGATGATGAAGGAGAAGCTGAATTTATTCCGCAGAGAGTATCAACACCTGAAACCAGTGGGTTAAAACAAATTGTATCGACCCCTTCGGGACTGGAAACAGCGTCCCAATATATGGAAAGTCAGTTTAGTAACTCCATGACGGTGAGGTATATGACACTTCTTTTAAAAGATGCTAGCGGTAAGGTCCGAGTTATTGATCATGACTACGGCCCTAGATACGAAGGCAGTACTTTAATGATGGGAGATAAGGTGTTAGACTTTGACAACGATGGAACTATTCTAATAAACAACACAAGATATAGTCCTACTGAAGGTTTGTATGAGCTCATATTTAAGAGAACCCCTGACAAGGATATATACGATGAAGACGATCTTAAGACCTATAAGAGTATTATTATCGCTACCAACGCTCACAAGAGAGGCTACAAATTCCACAATCAAATTAGAAGGGACAACAATCTAAAGTACAGAAGAATTTAAAAGACCTATTCCCGGTTAAAGCGGGCAAAGGTTTAGCGTGGAAGAATGCAAGATCCCGTGATATTATACACTGGGAAAATGCCAACGAATTGGTGGACAGATTACGACACATTGCTATGTCAACAGAGACTGGAAACAGAGTCCATGGTAATGAAATACTGAGTATCGTGGAGGAGCTTAGGGAGGCTGGTTACATAAAAGGAGCTGGTAACAGTAGGTTTAAAGCATTATTAAAATGACGATTGACAAGTTTGGACGTAGTCTAAAGTCCCGAGATGAGGCTGTCAAAGGTCCCAAGGGTGATGGCTTTAACTTGACGCCGGACGGTGACTATGATATGCAGAATAAACGGTTATGTAAATTGGCTACACCGGTACAACCACTAGACGCTGCTACAAAGAATTATGTTGACCATAAATCTATACCTTCTGACGTTAAGAGGTTCAATATGCAAAACAAAAGACTATGGAGTGTAGCTAACCCTGTAGATTCCTTGGACGCAGTTAACTTGGGCACACTAAAAAAACTGAGTATGACTATCTCCAACGATAATTATGACGCTAACAATAAACGAATAAATAATTTAGCTTTACCAACAGACCCCAGTGATGCAGTGACAAAGGCTTATGTGGAAAACACTTGTGAATCAAAGCTTGTACCTTTAACCACTAACCTAGACCAATTGCAATCGGAATTAACGAGTATTAAGACCCGACTGGTGAAGTGTAAAGGTCTAATAAGTAGTCATAAAGATTTTCACGAGAAACGGTTGAGAAAATTCGGTACCATGGTCTTTAATTATATTAACAAAAAACAAACTGGGAGGTCTGCCATTCTACCCACGCCGGGTGAAAACGATTACTTAGACTGGGAAGTTTTGTTTGCTGACGGGTTGGAAGGTGGTGAAAAGCCTGAAGAAGAAGACGTCACACCTCTTCCGCCTAATACTTATGATCTCTTTATGACTGAAGAGGGACTGAGTGGAGCTTCTTTTGAAACAAATGAAAGAGAATTTTCGTCTTGAGCCAACGGGGATATTTGATGATACTGTTCCTTTCCCCAATCTCCTCAGCTAACTCTGAGCCAGTTTAGGTATAAAAGGGGCAGGTTTACTTCATTACTGACATTAATGTGTTGGAGTGCAACGACATTACAACGGATGATACTAGCGCTTGCAATAAATGGCTAACACAAGAAGGAAAACTCTTAGACGTAAGATAGCGGTCGTGCGAGGCGGAGGTATTGTTTCATCTGTTCTTAATAAGGCTATAGACTTACTACCTATCGAATTACATCTCCCCGGTTATCAGTACTGCGGACCTGGTACGAAGTTAAAAGAGAGATTGGCTAGAGGTGACAAAGGAATAAACGGGCTAGACGCGGCCTGTAAGGTCCACGACATAGCATACTCTCGTTACAAAGATTCAGAAAGGCGAAGGCAAGCGGACAAGGAGTTGGCGGAACGCGCTTGGCAAAGATTCAAGTCCAGTAACGCTAGTGTTGGTGAGAAAGCCGCTGCTTGGGCAGTCACAACAGCCATGAAAGCAAAATCAAAATTGGGGGGAGGCCGTAAGAAGAAACGTCCGCCTCCAAAAGGTAAAGGATTGTATCTTAGACCCTATAGAAAGGAAGGTTCGGGTACAAAACCGGGCGCAGGCACAAGAAAGAAAAGGGGCATATGTAAGAAGAAAAAAAAAAAAAAGCATTTCGATACCGATAAAGCCGCTTACAAATTACGATTTGATTAAATATGCAAAGTTGTTAAAAATTCCAAACTTTAGAGGGGTTTACATGAGAGACGGACTACCAAAACGCCCGAGAAAGTACGAATCTGCTATAGTAAACTTGGACAGTACAACCGGTCCAGGCACGCACTGGGTATGTTACAGGAAGATTGATAAAAAGGTCTATTACTATGACAGTTTTGGAAACCTAAGACCACCACCGGAAATTTCTAAGTACTTGGGTGAATGTGAGATGTACTATAACTACGAGAGACAACAGAATTTCGACTCAGTTGTTTGTGGACATTTGTGTTTAAGGTTTCTCTGTAGTAATGTTCTGTCTAACAGGGGTAACTAGTGTTCTATCCCACGAGCTAGCGTTTCCTATTGATGTTAGTGAGGGTACATGGGAACTTGGTTTAATTGAACTGACCACTTATAACTCTATACCGAACATTGAAAAAGACATAAATGATACGTTTTACTACGGTGATGATAAAAGTATTACAATCCCTGAAGGCTCTTACGAAATTGAGGACATTGAAAAATATATGCAATCGTAACTGCCAAAAGAAGTACAATTTACTTTGAAACCTAATACTAACACTTTGAAAGCTACGATATGTTGTTCTGAGAAAATTGACTTTACTAAAAAACATTCATTGGGAACACTCTTGGGCTACAAAAAACAAATATACGGGGCCAAAAATGAGCATGTATCGGAACTGCCAGTGGATATAATAAAAGTTAACTCTATACGGGTGGAATGTAATGTCACACGTGGGTCATACTTGAACGGGGTTGAGGGCCATGTCATACACGAGTTCTACCCAGCTGAACCACCAGGCTATAAAATAATAGAACTGCCGAGGAATGTCATTTATTTACCGGTGATCAGTCAAAGGATCAACAACTTGACGGTGTCTCTAAAAGACCAAAACGGTAATCTTGTTAACTTTCGCGGAGAAAGGATCTCGGTTAGACTACATCTCAGGCGCAGTAATGGGGCTACTATTTAGGCATATACCAGGAGGGCAACAAGTCAGTAGTGTTCAGAAAGCCAAGGTGTTAACTTGTAAAAATATAACGTTTCTTCGCTCTCTCGGTTTTAAGGTAATACAGAATGGCGCTATTGACGATAGACAGCCACGCTGAGTATGATGACTTAATAACAGGGATGGAGTTTCACACACATCAACCATACGTGTCCACTACTTATAACAATAATGATGAAATAAGAATACCATTATTACAGCAGGATATAATAACTGCCCCTTTTGAAAGCTTTATCGTGATTCACGGCAAGACCAACGCTACAAAAGCAGACGGGACTCCTCAGGATGTTTCCTTTATTAATAATGCTATGTCTTTCTTGTTTGAAGAAATCCGCTACGAGATTTGTGGCAAGGAAATTGACAGAACGAAAAATGTCGGTATTAGTGCTACTTTAAAAAATATTCTTTCAATTCGGGACGAAGAGAAAAATGCTCTAAAGGTCGCTTGCTGGCTTGGCCCTGGTAGTACTGAAAAAGTGACAGATTTTGTATATTCGATCCCTCTAAAACTCTTGCTAGGTTTCGCTGAAGACTACAGGCGGGTGTTGGTAAATGTTAAACAGGAACTGATACTATTACGTTCGGGTACGGATAGTAACGCTGTAAAAATAGCTGCTGGGACTTTAACATTAACAATTGACAAAATCTACTGGCGAGTACCTCACGTTACAGTAAACGACACTGAAAAACTAAAATTATATAACTTTATTGAAAAAGACCCCGCAATACATGTTCCCTTCCGTCAGTGGGAAATGATTGAATACCCGAACCTCCCTAGTACAGACACATTATCTTGGGCACTTAAAACATCTAACCAAACAGAAAAACCCCGGTACGTTGTTCTGGCCTTCCAGACAGGCAGAAAGAATGACTTAACAAAGGACATGTCACGGTTCGACACCTGTGACCTCCTCGATGTTAAACTGTATTTAAACTCAAGTTTCTATCCGTACGATAACCTTCGTGGGAACACCACCTTGTTTTATGATATGTATAAGAACTTTCAAAACTCGTATTACGGTAGAATCGGCTCACCAATATTAAACTTTGATGATTTTAAAACAAAGTGTCCTCTGTATGTAATTGACTGTTCAAAGCAGGACGATACTATTAAGACCGGTCCCGTAGATGTAAGGCTTGAGATTCAAACTAAAACAGCAATCCCAGCTAATACTTGGGCATACTGTCTCATAATTCACGACTGTCACTACACATACACACCGATCACTGGAGATGTCAGGAAAATATCGAGTTAGATTCTCCAGCCCGGTAGTAACAAAAATATACAGTTTGCCCGCTGAAGATAGAAGATCAGATTGGGAACAGTTAGCAAGGGATAGGGCCAGGTTTTTGAGACGTATCAAATTAACAGAAGAGCAAATCTCCAATGTAATTGGAGCCCGGAGGGTCAAACACTTAGAATCCTTATCAGGTGGGACCCATTTTGTGTCCCAAATACTTCCAGTGTAGTGTTATCAAAGGGGTAAAAGATACATCTAATTTTCAAAGTGTTATCACTTTAGTCTCTTGCTAGCACTCAGCAAGTAAACATGGGCGAGTGGGTTATTATTCAGTTTTATAACGCCGATAATGTTTTAATAGGTACAGCAAAATTGGATTGTTACAAGATATACTGTGAGAAGGAAATATCTGATATTCCTGAGGGTACCACCACCGTAGTTGTTAAACTCAGAGACGACGGAGACTTAAGCAGTGATGATGATGAGGAGGGTATAGATGTTGTGGGTTAAGAGATTTTGTTAGTCTGAGGTTAACAGTCAGAGAGTAAACATGGGTTACTACGGTTGGATTAAAATTGAATATTACTACAAAAAAGTATTGATGAAAACGGATTACGTAGACAGTTACAAGTTTGCTAGTGTTGAAAAGGAGTTTAAATTAATACCGGGGATCGATAGCATTATAGTAAAATGGCGTACAGATTTTGACAACAGTGGATGTGAAGAATCCTCTTCAGATTCTGAGGAGGAGGGGGAGGGGAACGGAGATAAAGGGGATAGGTTATATGAGGTTGGGTGTTTATCAACGGAGCATCAGTAGCAGAGATGACATCAGCCGAGACGGAGGTAAGTACGGGAGCTATACCCAACCCTAAGGGTACAGAGCCTATAAATTTAATGACCGGAGTTTTTCTAAAGTCAGTTCACTTCTTGGACCCTGAGCTCACCAAGTGCGTAGTATCGGGTATTTTTAAAAACAGGGACAACAGCCTCGGAGTATTAATTAAGGGAAGGAAAGGAGTTGTATTTTGGTCTTACGATTCTTACTGTCAGCTGGTTGACAGGTTCAATGAAATTACTTTAGCTTTCGAAGGCAAGCATCAATGTTTTGTGAATACCGATACGGGGGCAGAAATTAAAGTTAACAGTATCTTTGGTCAACAGTACGCTTGTATCTCTGATGGTGAACACACGCTCGGTCTCAATCGAAACGAGTGGAATCAGCTTGTAATTAATATTCCTTTAATTGGCCGCTCTCTATTGGAATTGTTTTACTTGGAGGATATTATTAAAGTTTTTATTGGTCAAGTTTTATCGGGCGCTGAAACTCGTACTGATCAACTACCATCTCAAGTAGCTGACCGTCTTTTTAGCGAAGTCTCACTATGGAAGCTGTAGTTGAGTTCCACGGATTCAAAGACAATAATAATAAATTTATTGTAAAGGAGTTTGTTATAGTCGGAAAGTCTTACAGAACTCAGCTAGTATTCCGACCTCCTTACTGTTTTAATTTGTTGAATAGCAAGATGAAAAGAACAGCCCGCTGGCTGACTCGTCACTTTCACCACATAAAGTGGGATGAAGGTGAGGTACATTACAGCGAAGAGCATTTACGCTCACTGTGTAAGCCCTTCGAGGCCATACACACAAAAGGCCTGGAGAAGGCTCAATTCCTTCGGGCATTTCATTCTAATGTTAAAGAAATAAATGAAAGTTTGTATATAGATAATGATGATTTTACAGTAGCTTGCATTATACATAAAAATAAAAATGAAAACTGCGCCTTGAGGTCCGCACAGTACTACGCTCGAGAAATATTTTCGAGTGGGGCCTAATAAAAAATAAGGTCCGGCAGTCGCTCACCCAAGGCAGGGCTAAACCCTTTGTAAGTCCAGGGGTGTGGGGAGGTTGGCCTAAAAAACCGTGAAACCGTTTGTTGTAATCCTCCGACTGTCAGGGAAATGCGAATTGAAAGGCGCAACAAAAAAAAAGTATAAAAATTAAAATTCTCTGTCTATTTTCTTGGCTAAAATGAACGGATACAGTCTTAGTAAATAGCCTACTGGGATAAACAGAGAACAAAAAACATCTATCGGAGGCAGCATTTTTGTAATGGAGTGGCTGCCACGAATCACTGCGTTGGTTGGGGCAGTGATTAAAAACAGTGAGAATAGACCTACTGGGGATACTCACTTTAATAAAAAACGCGCCGAGACCCTACCCCTGGGTGGTGTGGAAACATGGGTCATAATCAGCTTACAATAGAAAAATTTATATTTAACTTCAAAAGAAATCCCCTTAGCCATAAAGAATACAGCCATACAGTACATGTATAATTATATATCATATAAAAGCATAGAGCTTAGACCATAGAGTATAGTAATAACCGCTAGCCGTAGATCATATATAATAGTAGAGAATATGATAGTATAATAGCATAGAGCATTTAATGTAGCAATAATTAAAAGTATACATAGAACATATATAATAGCATAGAGCAGATATACATATAATAGTCTAACCTTGGAGCATATATACATATAATAATACCGCATATAATAACCGTAGGTTGGCAACACTGCTAAGTTGGCAACACTACCGAAAAGAATTTGGAGGGAACGTGGTGGCGGGAAAGTGAGGTTAGGAAATCTGGTGGGAAACATGGGCGCCGCCATCTTGGAATGACGTCACGAGTCACGTGACCAAAATGCTGGCTTCTGATTGGCTTGCTATATCTTAGCCGCCCCTACTAGTTATTTATATGAACTTCTAAATACTTATTATTACAACATCCTGGAACACAATACGGTTCAAAGCATTGTTTAAAACTCTAATTCAGTAAATTAAAGGCCTATAAGCTTAAATTAATTACTTCCTAGATTGGTGAAATTATCAATTAGATACATGGGAAACTTATTAACAACTTCAATTCGATTCAGTTAGTATAAGCTCTACAACACTTTATAAGCCATATCACGTAGTGTCAACGCCTTCCTTACACACCTGCAATTGTTTACACGCAATGTTAAAGTACTTTTTGAATTAACTCATCAAATCATCTTAAGGTAAATTACTGAAGTAAATTAGGGGTTTGCCTATTATATGAATAGTTTCGTAATACCAAGAACTCGTTTATACCAATCACGATTTGACTACAACGCCGTATCAGGGTTATGCTTGTTGACGTTTAATTTTAAGCAATCACTTCATACAAAATTACCTTGTAAATATTGATTTTGAATATGAAATAAGGATACAATTCATTTGAAGATTTTGCAAAGTAAGAAGGAATAGAAAATCAACAAGGAAACCAGAGCAATAAGGATCTGTCGAACGTCGGCGTCGGTTCAAGCCAAGTAAATGTGTTGGTTTCCTTTGACATCCAACCGGATATTACATGACTTTGTCATTGAATAATTTTTTTCTTCTATGATTCACTGCCTTTTGTCTACGTTTCCGTATTAGCGGCGAAGTCAGTACACTAATAGGGTTTGTTGGGATAGCATTCTTTTCTCCTTTAATCTTTAAACGAGTTCGAACTCAGCGCGTTGACGTGAGTGAAGTGAATTTTTACATTAAAAACTCAAAAAATTAAAATTTTGTTGAAACATATATTTATTCCAGTTTGTATGAAAATCTGCAATCATTTAATTTGTTTCTGTTCTAATGCTCCTGGTTCTATTTATCTACAATATTGGGAAAGATTTTGCGCATTATAAGGTTAGGAGAAGGTTCAGGCAGGATTAAAAGTTGGTGTGGGGATACTGGGGATCATAAAACGACATCAGTATATGTATAATAGGTTTTTCTAATGTAAAATTACTATAAGACAACGAACTGTGTTTAGTCAATATATATTTACTTTAATAACTTGGTATATATTAGCGCTAGAATGATGAGAGAGGGATTAAAAGTTTCGCCTCACTAATCTCCACGTTTTTACATGCATTAATTTTACGAATGGCGCTTCTCCGACTTTTTGGGTAAAAAACTCAAAATTATAAATATTAAAATCCTCAAAAAATGGGCTTAGAGTTTTCGAGTTTTAGAGTACCTTTAGAGAATATTTGTAAAGGTAAATTCTTAGAATTTTGTCTGTTATTAAATGCTGGGATATATTATTTGTATAAACAATTCTCAAAAATCCTTGTTAAATATTATTACCTTTAGAATAAGGAACCATAGTTCAATGCCACGTTTTATTTAAACATTTTGTGAAATTTTAGTGTATAGTATTTGATATTATTGCAAAACAAAACAAAATAAAAACAACAACAATATCAGATGGGTTGTAACTTTAAATCCATATTGTTAGATTTAAAAGTCAGAAATGGGTTTCTTGTTTGTATCTCACCATGCATAAGAGACTAATTTTACTTACTATTGACGTAAATTTACAAATACAAAATGTATTAACGATAGGTACCAAGCAATAGGAATTTAATGGATAAAATAAAAATAAATATGATTCTTCAATATTATTTTATTTCAGTAAATTTATAGACCTCACACTTACTGTCGTACAATGGTTGAACACCATAGTAAGTATATTATGTTACAATTGTTTAAAACAAATATTGTACAGTTTACTTAATTGCACTTTAATATGATTTGATGTTTTGTCTTATCACTTTTGATTTAAAATACTAAATCAAATATTGTTCTTAACGTTTGTATTGAAGTTCTTTAATGTTTTACAAATTAAATGATTTGAATTATCCACACATTTCCCATATAAGATATAAGATTCAAATCATATCTATAAACTAAGACTGTTAATTGTTATATATGAGTTATTGTTACAGTTGTTTTACTTCCTGATTTAATAATACTTAGTGACTGTAAACGGTATTTGAGATATCCAAGAAGAGCGTCTTAGTGACACATGATTAAAAACAGTTGTTTAGGCAGCAAAGTAAGGAAATACAATTGTTTAGTTTATTACAGTTAAAACCATAAAATCGAAAAAAATAAAGCAGAACCTAAGAAGAATACCACAGTTAAGTAAAGACAATGACTTTTATCAATCTCTAAAGGTGTTTACCGCAAGCTGTAGAAGACAAGGGAATTGCTTCTTGAATTCAATTATCATAACTGAATCTGAGTTCTGTTTACTGTTATGTATGATTCAGCTGGTGAAAATTCCTTTCTATGGCATTTAAATGCATGTATATTTAAGCTTGAAACTTACCCCATTTGTCATTTGCTTACTAATGATCCGTGATGTATATTCAAGGATGAAATTAATATAAATATACATACCAATAAAGAACTCATTACTTATGTAGGGTAATAAAATACAATCTATCGTCCGTGTAACAGAAATTAGTACAAATAAATATGCAATAATCAATTACAAGAATATCAACAGTTATTAGGATTTGTTTGAGAACAATACATTTGTAATTGTAGCTCAGAATACATTTTGTACCCTCTGTCCGGCAAAATGTAAAACTATTTCATTGAATATAAAATTAATTCAATCGTTATATTAGTTTAATATTTGTATAGAAAGGAAAATATAAATACATTTAAAATCCTTTTCTCATAAAGCTATACATGTGTGGGAAATACTTTTAAATATTCAGTATTTTATGTTTAAACTGTTTAATATTTCAATATCTATAATTCCAATGCTTATAAATATTCACAGAGAATTGTTAATAACAATACTTTATTGTGATTGAGAACTTTAAACAAACACCGAAATACGAAAAAAATACAAACTAATTATAAATGGTGATATCATTAAAAGATTAATTTGAGGAATTCAAAGATAAATGGTTCGAAACACAAAACATCGTAGTCTAAATGCGTCAAGTCATATTTTGGTATGAATTATCAAACTTAAAAAAAAAATCAGGCAAACTTTACGTATTAATATTGGGTCCCAGACAAGATGCTAAGCCATATAATGTTTTTGAAAAATCTTAGCTTATAATATTTACAGTACAGCTCGCTACCTATATAAATAGCCTGCTGTTTACAACATTTTAAGTTAGTTACCTGTGAAATTCATAACAAATTGTTCCTCGTTAAGAATAGCATGGCAAATTTAAAGTTCATTGGGGCATGGCCCTAAGGTCCTAGGAAATGGCTAGTAGCTGTACAGATTCCTTGGGTCAACCTGAACGACCATGCAAAGTTTTATCGCAATCGGTTGAGTTGGTATTGGAGCGCATGAATATCAAATATACCAACGACCTTTATTATAAATTTACATATTTAAAAGAAAATCCTACAGTTATTTTTCATTTTCAGCAAACAAACGATTTCCTTGCCACAGTCACATAAAGAAACAATGAGGTACTTCACTTATATGATAATTTAATATTATTTGTATTGCAAGTTTATTTGAATTCAAATTGCCCTTATTGGAACTAATCACAAAGACTATTTTGAACTGAAAGCAACCCAGTAAATTGGAAAGTCTGAACCACTTAGTCCCCGATCTAAAGCTGGTAAATGCACAATTAATTAGTTCCTTCGTTAGACAGATGAGCCGAGACCCGAGGGGAGAGATATACGGGACAAATTTGCAACTTCAATTAGATTCAATTAGTAACCAACTCTCAGAACTACCCTCGTATAGTTTACTGGTATTTAAAATGGAATACGTGAAAAATAATTATCGTTATAACCCGTTCAATTATTCATATTCTTATTTTATTCAATTAATTAATTTACTAAAATATTCGGTGAAACACTAAAAATATATATTATTATTTGCATTTGAGTTTTAAATACACACGTTACATAATCTGAAATTAACATTACTTGAACAATACATTAGTACCAATAATCAATGTCCAGATCTTATGTTCTTATTTAGAATTTTAAACTCAACAAATATTCTATCATCGTTTAATGTTTATAACATAATAATTAATTGTCCTATACCTTTATAACACATGGTAACAAATACACTTATTAGTATTATTGTTTTGTTTTCTCAAAATCAAAAATCAAAATCAAGTTTAAATTTAACATACTGAGAAATAATCTACTTCTACAAATGTAAACATTGTTAGCCAAAAAATGTTGAGTGAATATTTTATAATCTTTTAAGCCATAAAAGAGTATTTGGAATTTCGTTAAATAAAGACGAGATAATTTCTGACAGTTTAAACAGAGTGTATATAAATGAACTCATACAAATTTACACTGCGGAACAGTGTATTGAGTTATCTTTACATTTTTTAATCGATCTTTTTGGACTTACAATTTTAAATTTTAATAATGTTCTGATGGAAGTTTCATAAATTTCCCAATTCAAAATTAAAAACTTTAAAACGAAAACAAGTAATTCTCCTGTCTTAAATTTGGTTGTTTTTTATACAATAACAATTCAGTTAAAAAAACTGATTGATAAAACTAACGGTATAGAAATTTATAATCCGTTTTTTATATTTTAACTATAAAGACACATTAAGTAGACTTACTGTTACTAGGTTACCTATGATACCTATGATAAAGGATTACTTCATCTCGATAGTTAAACACGTTTACTAAACCAATATAAAGTGTATTAATTAAATTTTAATCATCACATTTCAAAATACAAATGTTTAACTCTTAACTTATATAGATTATATTACAACTACATTTGTGCAAACAGTACAAACGAACTAAGTTGTTTTAAACAGTTTTTGAACGTAAAACTGTTTTGATATTTAATGATTAATCTAAACTTAAACTGCTAAATTTTTTAAGTTTAATGAAGTAAAGAACAATTTCTCTCCATGAATAAGAATAAATATCATTGCGCTGAAAAAATAGTTCCATGAAAAATAATAAATATCATTATGACAAATTATGTCCACTTTATAATAAAAACAAGTTTATTAACACTTTTGTCATAAAACTCAAAACTATTTTGCTTGATCTGTTTAAAAATATAAGTTGATGTATATTTGAAAGAATTAAGTAGCTACGTACTTCTAAAAAAAAATTACACCTAGCAAATTTGTTGGTAGACAATTGTTTTGGCGAGTGACGAACACCTAAATAGTAAAGATTTTTGGAGCATTATTGAGATGACTACAAACTTTAGAGTGTATTTTGAGGTTTACTGTAGCAAGTGTGAAAACAGATACTAACAAAATTACAAACTAAAAAATAAACTCGAAATAGTTAACATGACAATAGATGTCACACATGTGTTTCATCAAGGTATTAATAAAAAAAAAACACTTTAAAACTCTAGATAAAATTATTCGGACACAAATTAAGTAATGTGTTTCTATAAAGGTCTTCCTATAAACATGTTTAATTCCTGAAAGAGTATGTAGAAGAACAACATGGTAGTTTTCTGACATATAGAATAAAAGAACTCAATGAAAATAGTGGTTTTATATTACCTTTCCGTCACCAGTTCTGTGATCATAGAACTGGTGACGGAAAGGTAATATAAAACTACTACTTTCATAAGTCTTACCAGTTCAGGGGCAATTATCAAATATGAATAAAAGAACTCAAATATTGAAAATTTGTATCTGACATTTTAACATTGTGATATTGCTGAGCCATTATTTTTCATCTTCTTTTCTTAAACTAGTCATTGTTAGATACTCTAAAATATAATACAAAAGGGTTAACTTTATTCTTTAAACTTGCTTTAGCAGTTTTTAGGTTATTTTAATTGATACATTTTTATGGCTGTCACTGTGTAACGATAATCGATAAAGTTATGTTTTTATACAAATACCGTGGATACCTTTAAATTTATTAACTTAGTGTACTTATGAACAAAACCTAGACCATTACGTAACATGTGCTTTGAAAGTATTTTAAATCAATCATAAGCATTCTAATCATTTCCAAAGTATATTTTTAAGGTTCTAAGAGGATTTTATATTGACAATTGTGATTACTTACAATTTAGCGAGGTAGCAGTCGCTAAACTTAGTAAAAATAAAACCCGTACTCGTATTAAAAACAAATATGAAATTGAAGGATGCACAAAACGAAGCATCCTTCGTTACTAATAACTTTTAATTAAGTGAATTATTATTTGCAATGAATATCTTTACCAGAAAAGTACCAATTATATATGAGTCAATTGTTATTTTTCTGTTAAAAACTTAAACACCTAATAAAAACAAGCTACACTACATACTAGATTAAAAACAATCAGCAATATAATTATTTATACAAAGTATCTTATCGTTCAGAATCAGCAAACAAATATAAACTTCTTAAAAGTCAGTTTTATAAACGATCATCATCTGTTATATGCTCGAAGTTATATGTGGTTCATTGGGTTGCACTTGTTTCAAGGTTTTTCGCAGAAGCGCTTTCGGCGTCTCACCATTCTTAACTGCTACTATGGCAAAACGCCGAAAGCGCTTCTGCGAAAAACCTCGAAACAAGTGCAGGCCGACTGACCACGAATCATTTAATCATTTGACATCAGTGCATGGATTCCTTCATCTTTGTTGGTTCTAAAGCTGTTATTAAAGAGATTTGGGTGTTCAGCGACAATATTTTCTCTGCGTTCTATGCATTGTCTTAAAATGAAATATAAACCACAATAACCGTGCTTATAAAGATCTGAAGTTATAATAATTCTAATTACTCAGGCATTTTTCAGCTGCAAAAGAAATAGTGACCGTTTATTTTATTGGTAAGCAATTTAATCAGATAAGAAAGGGCTTGAACGTCTGATTCGAATTGCAAATTGATTAAATTCAATTCAATAATGGCGCATTATGGTAATGAAATTACTGTTTATAGCAAACTACACTTCACCTGTTCACCTGTGCAAACTCTGTCATTCTTGACATATACAAAAAGTTTAATAACTCTATCTATATCTTTAAGAAATGTTAAAGAGTTTTCCTTACAAAGCTCATAACAATTAGTTTAAAAGGTGTAGGGTTTTTATGTTTCCACAGTACATGAAAGCTAAGTTTTGTTGCCCGGTTATATATATTTTGAGGGTGTTAGTTACAACACAGAGAAGCCAGTGCAGTACACAGGTCCTTATATTTTTAATATATATATATACCATAAACTATAAACTATTGCAAATTCAATATGGGTCATTGTGAACAATCTACATTTATTAAAATTATTTGGAACAATCCTCGTTTCATTATTTTTAATTTCACATTTTATGTTTATTATTTCCTAAATACCTACTAGGTCACTTTAATTTTTAGCCAAGTTATGAAATTTAGTTTAATTAAAAACATTATTTAAGTACAAGTAAAACATAAAAAGGGCACAAATTGGATATTATAATTACAAGGCCCAATTATTTTTATGATTCTAATTTCATGCTCGTCTTAAGACTCAATTAGTATATCATCATACTAATAAATAAACTAAATGAGATTTTATCACTACAATCAAAATTATGCATTTAGACCACACACTTTAACGTATATTTTATACTGTTATAAATTATCTACTTTGAAGACTGTATTTTAACACGATTTTGAGTTATGTGACCTAATGTTTAGAAAGATTGGCAATATTATTAAAGTAATTAGATATGCAGTATACATGTCTTTACAAAGGTTTTATGGGCGTCCGCACTATTTTTCACAGTAAAATATTTATACATCATAGAATTTTTGATTATTTGTCCAATGTATAATTATAACCACAATTTAATAATTGTTTTAATCTGATTTTATATTACACGGTGTAAAGCGTTGTTTCAAACTCTAGTTTTACCAAACTGGTAAACTCTAATTAATTACATCATACATTAGACAAATGATCTCCCAGGGATATGGGAAACTCATTCACAACTACACTTACATTCAATTAGGAATAAACTTCATAACACTGTATAATCCATATACTCATACAGTTACCTCTCAGAATTTTGATACTCCCCAATAACCTGGTTAATTTGACGCTTTAATAAATATGAGGAAATAAATTATAAGATGAATGATTTAGGTAATCTACAGTTTTACATCATATATGAAATATTTTATGGGATTGACCATAGTACTTTAATAGAAACATTATTGGTTACTTAATTTCAAGCCAATCAAAACCGTGTAAAAATCAATTACAAGTATATTAGCTGATTTCATTTTTATTTATAAATGAAATTACAGTTCATAAGTACTAATTTTAAAACTCTTTGTTATAAAAAAAATAATAACGATTCTTGATCAAAAACATATTTGTATTTCTTACACAATAGGAGGGAATCGTAAATTGACAAGGCAACCAAAGCAATAAAAGAGTTGTTGGACGTCGGTTCAATCCTAGTAAATGTGTTGGTTTCCTTTGACATCCAACCGGATATTAGCTAGCTTTGTCACTGAATAAATCGATTGTTCTATGACGTATCTTCTTTGTTCTTCCTTTCTGATAGTGGAAAAGGGTTGGTGAAGAGATCTCAAAACTGAAACTAGCATTGCAGAGATCTTTCTTGGAATTGTAAAATGTACTGTTAGAACTATAGTTGTTATTCGAATTAATGCAGCTATTGTACGAAGTAACACCTTACAATTATTCTCCAGTCTTTTTGTATTTACTAAAGTCTTTGTATTTGCTAAGTATACCAAATTTACAAGTTGTTTTGATATTTTTAAGATTTTTTACTGGAGAGCTATTACCGTTGCAGTCAAAAGGTAGGCCTATAGTATTCTAAAATCAGTCAAATCAGGACATTATGAAAAATTAACACTACAGTTTTCTATACGGCTGTAAGTGTTTAACGCAAGTAGTGGAAGAGAAGAAAAATGCTCCTTGAATCCAATTATCATAACTGAATCTGTAATGCTTTCTGTTTACTGTGATGCTTTATTCTGTTAGTGGAGATTTCTTTCTTATGTTTTTTACCCTTAGTATTCCACTCAATTCTTAGTTAATACCTAAAACACAGTAAATAGTCGTACCATCCAGTTCATTAAGGTTGCAAGTTGATAACTGTGAAATTGTCTTTATATGTTTTTGTTTATATGGAGAAATCTGTACTCTTTGGGCTAGTAGCTATGACGTAAATAAAATAAATGGTATAGAGGAAATACAAATTAAATAAAATTTACCGTTAAATTTATTTACATTATTTATGACATTTTTTTTGGATTTGCGTCCAGTTAGATATTGACAGCAAAATATTGTATTATAACTATAAAGGTTGAAGGCACATGTAGGCCACAGTATCGCCAGGCTGATGTACATAATGTGATACAGCAGACGTAATTCAGTGACTTTTGAACAACTTTTTTTACCACTGTCAATCAACTAACATAAAATAAATAGGTACAGCTTTACGTGGTCTGTAGCTGATAATGTGGCAAATTATAACTATACTGCTTACCGTTAGAATGCTATCCAAAATTCTAGCCTCATATTATTACCAATTCAGAGACAATAAGGACGGGTACAGTTCTCAACTAAAGCAATAAATTGTAGTTGTTTCACAAAAGCGATAAAGACATCATTTTTATTAAGTAGGTAATAATACAAACTGACATTGAACAACACAAAACACGAACGGCACAAACAAACAAATACAGGGGGTCCCTTAGATCCTTTTATAAACTCAAAATATCGATGTTTCGGTAACATTACGTAAACAAGTTCCTATACGTACTAGAATGCTTTGTTATCCGTATAACTATTAGTATTATTTGATTAACACATCATTTATTTCTTGATTTATTTGGACTTTACCTATCGCTTCTAGTGTTTAAAACTACACTACGTTTCGGGAGGTAAGGAAACTCCTCCCGTTATCAAGTGAACCCTACTTACATCTAAATATCAAGTTCTTACACCTAATTAACCTACATTTTTTTATTTTCTTAATTTTTTCTTTTACATTTTAATTACACTAACACAAAAATAGCAAATACATATACAAAAAATAAAATACAATACTTACTCCTATTTACTTTAGACGCGGAGCATAGTAAAGTTTCACAAGAGTTACAAAACAATGCTTATCCTCAAAAAATAATTAACAGATGCTACAAAGAAATGGGGACGAAACCAAACACTATTCCAAATGTTGATAAACCAACAGCTTTCTTAAGCATCCCATATGTCCCAAAACTGTCGGAAAAAACAAGGCGAGTTGCTAGAAAATATAAGATCATAACAGCTTTTAAATCGTCAAACACTTTGAGACAGCAACTAACTAAAGTAAAACCGAAAAATGAAGAACAAGCCTCAGAAAACTGTATCAACAGTATCAAATGTGAATGTGAGGGTGAATATATAGGAGAAACTAATAGGCCGCTAAAAGTTCGTATAAATGAACGTAAAAGAAACACAAAAAATGGCGAAACAGTAAAATCTAAATTGGCGAAACACGCCTGAGAAAATGATCATAAATTTAGTTGGGAAGAGGACAAAATTATACATCATGAGTCTCACTATTATAAAAGAAAGTTTGTTGAATGGGCATTAATTAAATTACATGAAAATCCGATACGTCAAAGTAGTATTGATGTCAGGCCACTATGGGTTCCCTTAATTAAAAATCATTTCAGTCGAAAATCACCCCACAAACACACGCCAGTTTCTTGTGTTTCAGTTGCTCCCGCATCTAGATTCCATCCAATGTGGCTACGACACATGCGTCCGTGATCGCCCTTGGAGGAAACACGGCCACCTGATTGCATGACTAGTTCCCAACGCTTACCTTGGAGGCATGCGGTAATCTCTGTGAGAATATCGTACGAGTGTCCGTGTAGCATTCTAGGAGGAATCGTGAAGTTTTTGGTTTCCGTGTCATGTTCCCGTCGACAAAGACGGGTGGGTAGCCACAGCTGTGTCGTCACGTGCCCCTGGCGGTAGGTGGGGGTAACGGCTCTCTCCCCTCCACTGCCGCTAGTCAAGTGCGCTATCTGATGCTGAACGGACGTGAGAGTGAGGTTGCCCGTGTTTGCCGTCAGCTTGGAGGCAACGATGCAGCAGGTAATGTATAGTCAGTTTCCCATTTGTTAGTGTATGTAAATGTTGTGTTAGTGCATTGTATTTTGTTTTATATGTATTGTATATGTATATGTATTTGCTATTTTTGTGTTAGTGTAATTAAAATGTAAAAGAAAAAATTAAGAAAATCAAAAAAAATGTAGGTTAATTAGGTGTAAGAACTTGATATTTAGATGTAAGTAGGGTTCACTTGATAACGGGAGGAGTTTCCTTACCTCCCGAAACGCAGTGTAGTTTTAAACACTAGATAGATAAAGTCCAAATAAATCAAGAAATAAATACAAATCCATTGCTATTATGAATTTCAAAAATACAATTAACACATCATATCCTAGCAACTACTTCAGGAATTGACTTAAACCTTAGCTCGAATGTGACACATAATAGTCTAATTATGTAATGAATATGAAGTTTGTAGCTTTTAATGTTTCAAAATGGTGGACATTTAAACATTGTAAATATAATATTTTGAGAACGACAATCAGTTGAAAAATGTACTGAGGTATTAAACAAATGTAAAATTGTAATCCAAATATGGCAGATAAATTGTTTACATCTTTCAAACCATAGCAGAGCAATTCGAATTTTTAGAGATAACAACTAGTTTGACAATGGCGGTAATTTATGACAGTTTAAAAATAGTTTGCATGATTTTACTCATATAAATTGCAATCTCCAAACAATGTATGGAATCATCTTTATAATCGTTGAACAACTTTTTTAAATTTACTAGTTAACATTTTTATAATATTAAAATAGTTTAGATGTTTCAAGTATTAATACTTGATTTGAAGCTTTCTTCTCCAACCGATTTACAGATTTTATACTTTTAAATATAACAAAGAATCAACAACTCCTTGAACAGAACGATTGCTTCCCGAATCTTTGATGGTATTCACCGCAAGCTGGAGACGACAGGGGAGACGCTCCTTGAATGTGATTACCATAACTGAATCTGCAATGTGCACTGTTGTCTGTGGTGTTTGATTAAACCAGACTAATTGTCGATATTATTACGAGATTTTCAGTTAAATTCAATCCAAAATACTGAAAAGTTTTTGAAAGTTTAATTTGCAAAATGTACTAAATATAGCATTAAACAACTAGGATTAAAGTTGAAACTGAGCTTTCCAATATATGATTTGTTAAATTGAACAAGAAATTTGTTAATCATGCATATACGATTTAGATTAACAATCCAGCGGGCAAGTTTATAATAAATGATTTATTTGATAAAAAAATACAACAGTTTTAGGATTACTTCAGCGTTAAGTTTTGTAGAATTGATTGTGTAATATTTGCAAATTGTGATTCGAACTTGTTTATATAAACTTTTAAAACAACACCTGCTTAAATTCTTATATGCTAGTATAAAGTTAATTTTACTCCATAAATGTTTTTAGACAATCATAACATAGTAATTATAATTGTTTAACAGTGTTATACTCTTACTCGTATTTTTTTTAATTAGGATATGCTAATTTATCATACAGAAACTATCACGCAAATTGTATGTTGCAGATCGAAACTAAATAATACCGTCTAAGAAGGAAAATAAGTACGATTAAAAAACATTGGAGATTATAAAGGTTTTTTCCGAAGTTAATGTTACAGTCGTTCAAAAGAGATCTAGTGGTTCTACATAAATTGACGTACGTGGTCCTGTTGTCATAGAATCACAATCGGATGTGTTAACTGTTTGAGTGTAAACAATGTAAATGTGTTTATGTATTCAATTACTTATATTGAAAGGGTAAGTTAAAATAATTTAATGTTTATTGATTTCATAATACATAACGTGCCCATTGAATAGCTAATAAATTGAAATAAATACTAAAACATTCTTAATATTTGTATGATCTGTAATTTTGGGTTGAATTGGGTATTTTACGAAGGTTAGTGGTAAAATATTAAAACATACACTTTGAAGGAATGGGTTTTTACAATTATTGAAGTAATAACCTATTTTACTTATATTAAAAATAATACAGTATATAATCTGTTCCTGCTTTATAAGTAGGAGCTCAGTTGAAAATACACTATAAACAATTAAACTTATTTCGTGTATATAAAAAGATAATTTTAAAGAGTGTTTTCAATGTACTCATACAAAGTAAATACTTAGGATTTATCCTAGTGTTTAAGTACCATCTAGTATTTAAATTTGTGTCTCTTATAATTTATTATCAACTATAAATCGTTATTTAATTTCTTCTGAACTATTCGTCTGCCCCTCAAAGATATTTTGTTCTAACCATTATATGTAACAAAACTATTTACAATTATTTACAACAATATAACAGTTTTGGTATGAGATAAGACTTTATGTAAATTCGACAAAGGACAATAGGCGAACTTAAGCCATCCGAGCAGCTGAAATAGCTTTAAACATAATAGGTTAAGTAAAATATTCACTTTTAAGGATACTTAACGTTTCACTTAGCAGAAAAATACCAACCACAATATGCCAATTGGTTTAAAAATTTGAAATTGATTAATAAACTGCATGTTATTGTATTTTTAATTTACGTATAGGGGTCTGACAAAGTTCACAGTTTGAAGTCAGGAGTTTCCGAATTAGTTCATTTGAGCCTTAACTAATTGATCATTTAAAATATGTAGTTTTATTTGTGTGCTACTTCATTGGCGGGTGTGAATATGTCTAATGAGTCGGCCCACTACGTTCTAGACACTCCTTATTTGTTGTCCCAGGACACCAAACAAAATGTGTTAAGGACAACCTTAAAACCAGTGTAGAGGATGACATTGGGTTCAGTAAATTAAGTTATTCTCAAGTCCATTATGACAAGCTTCCCTTTCACTTTTGGTCCCTCTATTTGCAGCGGCTGGGGACAGAACGTACAACCATAACGTTTGGTCCCCGACCTGAGAATGTGGTCCCTGGCCCTGGTTGTACATCGATAACCAGTCAGTTTAGTTGGCCAGTTAGAGGGCAGAGCGGGTCCGCCTGTTTGAGGATAATGGCAGCTGTCGCAGAAATACGGAAGTTGGCCCTCTGAAAGGTAAATTTGGCTGTCTGTCCCATCCCACCCTTCCTTTCCTGCTATATCCTCTCCTTTCGGTAACTTGTGCAGAATTCCCACTTGTGGAAGACGTGCCTAGCAGCTATGCTGGGGTTTCCTAATACAGCAATAACAATAATAACCTTATTTGGTTTTAAAATTAACATGTTGATTACAAAACTTTTTGCGCTAAGTTACATTTTATGTACAACTGTATTTACTGTGATACAAAAAAATAATAGTTTGTTTTTTATTTTATCTAATGCCATATCGATACTCTTTACCTTTTGTAAATAAGAAAGTAAAATAGCAGACTAGAATAAAAGGTAGTTTCATTTATAAATTTGTAAATGGAATAAATAATTAAATTGACCTACTGACCTTAATATTAATCTCAGAATGTCATATCCTCTAGTGGTTTTGGTGAGTAGAATGGCTTACAACAACCAAGCTAAGTAGGACACGGAGAACAATAGAACCAAACTTAGGTATTAGAGGCGTTGTACTTCCAAACAAAATTTAAACTTACGAAAGGTTTACTATAGTCTGTCATATAATAATCATATAATAATAAACTTAAATGCTATTACACCATGTTATATACAGACCATTGAGTAATAATTACACAGTGTAGTGCTTCTCTATTTTTTTTGTTTCTATATGACAATTTTAGGCTAGTTACATAAGGTCATTTAGGCTATTTTTAGCTCATATGAGTTCTTCATTACATATTTTTACATAAAAATTACTTGGAAGAGGCCACATATTAAAGTGTTTTTAAAAGATATTTAGCCGGTTAACATCAATGCTTGTATACATGTATTTTTACACATTTATGTTTCCTAATTATTTTTAAACTAAATGAGGAAAGGTAAAATTTCAAAACCATTATATAATATTAAGTAGGTGTACGCTCATTCCTCGCGTATAAGGATAATCGAAACACATGATCAAACTTAAATCGAGTCTCATAAAAAATTCATTATCTGATTGAGATCTGATCAGAATATATTCCGGTATCATTTAACTGCCACCAGAATCCGGGTTTTACGTCTAAATAGCTATAGTCATAGTCACTTCTCCCCGAAAAACCAATTATCGCGGTAGCTCAGTAGGTATCGCACTGGCTCTCAGAGCGAAAGATCCCAGGTTTGGATCCCACCATAGACCTAAGATATTATCAGTAGAAAAATATTCATACATTTATAACTTTATTTTTATCAAAGGAAATGTTGTATAAATCCGTACATTTATTTATTTTTAAATAAATTGTAGGTTTCAGGCATGGCTTGTTGTTAGGATTGGCATGGGTGCGTTATCGTAGTACAAACAGAATATTTTGGGCTAGGCAGTGACTTCAGCAGTGTGATTAATTTAACTTTTAAGATAACAGCGAGTTTCCTAAATGAACTAATGTTACAATTTATATAGGCCTGGTCAAAATATCCTTAAGGATTAACAATAAGTCGTCAGGTCTAGTTATTTAGATGACAAAATGAGATTTCAATATATTTTTTCACAAGCCTAGGCTATCATGAAATTAAATGCCATAAAACATGGGTTAGTCCAAGACCTTACATGAAACTTCTAAAATGGTAAGTAGCCTAATTGTATAGGCCTACATTTCATAGCCATAGGCCCAAGTTCATGATGATAACAGCTCACTGTATTTCAAACCTAGGATATATCAAATAATTTCAGATAACCTGTAAAAAATGCTTAGTTTGGTTAGAATAGATTAAACCTTTTGTTTTGGTTCGCTACAACATTTCCGGTAATGTATTTAAAGTATTTTACAACAGTTGTATTACCATTTTAATGTCGGCTTACTCTCACTGTAATCCAACCCCAGGCTATGTCAAATAATTCAAGATAACCTTCCGAAAAAAGCTGTTTGGTCAGAATAGTCTATAGCTTTTATTGTGGTTAGCTACAAAATAACTGGTAATGTATTTTAGGTAAACAGTTTTAGGTAGACAATTTGTATTATTAATTTAGTGAAAATATAACCTAGCAAATAATTGTACTACGAAATAAATTTAAGGTTGGTTGCTTACTGTGACTAACTTGATCAGAGCTTTCTAGACAAATTGAGGCTTTGTACTTTTTACACATGTCAATAACAATATTACCAAATGACTAAGACAATGTAATAAAACAAACTATTTTATAAGTTGAGTTAATATCTCAGTATCTATATTCAACTATTTTGAAAAGTTATTTTGAGTTTTTCTCACTGCCAAACACGTCGTCTGCCACTGTTACTCGTCGACCCCGACGACTGACGATATTTACACAGAGTAGGCATACTAAGGGAATATTAACTGTATGGATATTTTTTTAATAACATACACTTAATTATATAAAATAAGAAAAATCCTAACAACTTAAAAATATTCTTCGATTTATCTCTCTTGTGTGTGTGTTTTTTGTGTAAAAAAACTTTTATTTTCCAGTATAACAAAGTATACTCTAGTAAACTAACTATTGTTACTCAATTGTTGCAACATAGACGTCGGCTAAATTTTAACAATTCAAGTACCACTAAAATGGCTTCCAATGTTATTCTTATGTATAAAAAAATTAATTTGGTTTTAAGATAATTTTATTAATACTGAACGAAATTATCTGAATAACGAACTCGACCGAGATTTTTTACTGTTACGTTTATCTGGAAAATTTGAGGTTTAATTGTGGAGGCGTTCTCAAGTTATTTTTGGTCACACACACACCAGTTGAGTTGAAGCAAAAATCAGTCTAATGTTTACGCCAGTCTAAGCAGTAAAGTTATGTATAAGGATAAATTTCACTTCGTTCGATTATCAAAATAATGGGTAATAATCTAAACGGACCTTTCATGGATTCCTTTCAAACGTATATTTTTTACATTAAATTACTGGAGTATGGTTTTTATGTAAGTGGTAAAATACATACAATTTGACGCTAGTGTCTTCTAACTGCAATGTTCAGTAGTTATTACAAAGCAGACACAACGACTCAATAATGCTTACTTAGGTCAATATAAAGCCTTAAAGAGGCATTTGCATGTGAAAACCTGATCATTTGTATATTCTAACTTATGTGAACACCATATTTCAGTTATTTTCTGTGAAAATAATTCGTTTTAATTGAATTTATGAAAAGTACGTTTAATGTAATATGCATTCTTCAAAATAATGAACAGGTAATATCGTAAGCTTTTACTGTTCCCTGTTACTCTGTTCCTTAAATTCTTGATGTGTTCCTCTCTAGCCCCCTCCCCCGTCGACCGGTGTCAATGCACTTCCTGCTTCTATCAAACACTATTTATGTTAAAATACAAACACACGAGTTAAAATACAATTTTTAAATCCAAGATCTGCCTTTAAGTAAGGATATAGCTTTACTAAATCTATTATTTTTGGCAAATTATTACATGAGGTGAAGATGACAATACTCTTCTTAAGTTTAAAAGTTTTGTAATGCTTAAAATAATGTAATGTAATTAAAATACTTTTTGTTCATGTATGTATTTTGTTCAAAGTAACTGTCACTGTAGAGCATTTTTAAACTTTAAATCAGGTGATTTTTTTATTTTTTAAGACAACATACTTACTTTATCCTATGGTAAATTGTAACACTATATATTCAAAATAAATATTATTTTATCATCATTATACATTTTTGCTTCAGCTTTGTATTTCTGTTAGATTTTTCTAATAGTAAATTCAATTTAACTGCAGCAGATTGCATGACCAATAATTGTTTCTTTTGCCGACTCGTCACAAACCATTATAGGGATAAGTTTGATAAATCAGTAAATTCAATAAATTACGGTGGTTATTTAGTCAACCTCAATACAACCTCAAAAAATAATAAATAATTTTTTTTTAATAAAACCTATAGTTATAAATTAATGTACTAATGTAGCATTTTGCATGAATTTGTAGTTTGATTACAAACTTAGTCTAAAAGATTCTTAAGAAATGTAAGCAATAATTTTCTTATCTGTTATGACAGGCACTATTATTAATAATTCCTAACATGAATTATTTATGAATGTTCGAATTCAATTTGATTAACTCACCACAGGAACTTATAACTATCTCACACCAACGCAGTAAATTTGAAAGTCTGAACCACTTAGTCCCCGATCCAAAGCTGTTAAATGCACAATTAATTAGTTCCTTCGTTCGACAGATAAGCCGAGCCCCGAGGGGAGAGATATACGGGACGAATTCGCAACTTCAATTAGATTCAATTAGTAACCAAGCCCAGAACTACTCGCGCGTACTTTTCTGTTTTTTTTTTGTTTTTGTTTAGTTTTTTACATTAAAAGCTCATAATGTATTTAGGAGTAACACCTCTTACTTTCTAAAATAAAATAAAAATAAAAAATGGTTTTATATGAAAATTGTTTAGTTTGATTTTTATAAAAAGACCCCGTGGTTATTGTTTAATACGTCGGTTTTGGGTGGATGAATTAATAGTATTGTTTATACTTATACAAAACAATGTAAACACTCAGTAAAACCCCCCCAAAAAATTAGTAAAAAATAAATACAAACGATTCTTATAAAATTGTGTTGGTTTGCAGCACAGTAAACGATTTTAACCTTTCCATCCTAGAATTCTGAAGTAATTGTACGTCTTCAGCCAACTTTATTTGGCAGCAGACGTCACAACCATGCTTGCTGAACCAGGAAATAGGTTCAGGTTTGAAGTGAAATTGTAGTAAATAATTTTAATTATACGGGTCATAGCGTTTTAGTTGTCATTAAAAATAATATATCTTTTAATATAATATTTGTGACATGTAAAAAGGAAATAATTTATACAATATAAAAGAAGTTTTGTTAATAATATCTGACAATAGCAAATAAGAATTTTTGGTGCTCCTTGGTTTTGCAGGTCTGGGCAAATTAGCGATTTTGTTGTCCAGGGATGTCGGAATAATTTGGAGGCAATGATTGGAACTGTTGCTTGGCCTGAGGGAACAGGAGCCGAGTCACGTGACGGCTGGCGTTCTCGGCTTCGAGAACTTTCGGTCCAAAGCTTATAAATTCACGCTCGCTGGGCGACTGCGGTATATAACGTACATTGCTGGTGTCAGAAGTTTGTCGCTAGTCTACCCTATGAGAAATGAATTTCTTCAGATTGGAAGCTACAAAAAGTTGTTTTTAAATATAGAGTCTATTACAATCATTGCTCCATTTCACTTATTTTTTAAGGGGATCAGTCTGTAAAACAATTATTTCTTTTTCAGGGTTCGAAGCGTTTCTATTATTGGGTTGAAGATAGACTAAGACCAGACTGATAAAGTACAGAAAGAAGATTTATATTATTAAAGTTCAGTAAAAAAAACCGAACAGTTTTCTTTTGTTTTGAAATATTGAAGTAATAAGCAAAACAAATTTTTAATTTTATTTTAGAATTCTGAATTATTTTTTTTACAACAAAGATTATTAATTTGTTTGTTTAAATAAATGCAAGAAGAAAATATTGTATATATTTGTATTTTCAAAGACCACTTTTTAACTTCAAGAAATATTATATAGCCTGCTATTCAGCGCTGTAGGGTGTCCCGGAACTCTCTGGAACATTTCATCAAAATTGTTCCTTAGTTAGAGAAAACATATTTCACAATATAAATATGGGTCTCCAGTGACTAGCTTTCCGCCTGTTGGTCTGTATGTGTTTTTTACCTATACGTTTTATCTTAGGAATATCTGAAGATATCGACTTCAAACTTGGTACATGTATTAAATATAAGAAGACCCATTTTGATATGAAATATCAAGTTTTTACCAATTTATGAAAAAAAACTTTATGTATTAAAAAGTTGTGGAATTTTGTCCTAAAAGTAATGATATGATGATATTAACAATAGAATAATAAACAACTAAGTTTTTGTGATTTTTATAAGGTAAAACATTATGTTTCAGTCCAGAAATTACAAAAAATCATGTTTTAACTTATAGAAATCACAACTTCAGTTATTTATTATCCTATAGTTAATATCTTCAAATCGATACTTTTAGAACAAAATGCAAAAAATTGTTTGATTCATAAAGGTTTCTCATAAAGTTGACGGTTTTTAAGATATTTAGCTCTGAAAACACAAATGGCCGCCATTTTGAAATGGTTCAAGGTACAAACTTGAGATTTCATTCTTGGTTGACTATTAGGCATTCTCAACTTCCTTAAAACTATATTAAGTAAAACAAGTTTTAAATTTGTTTTACTTAATATAGTTTTTAAAGAAGATGAGAATGCCTAGTAGTCAACAAAGAATACAATCACCATCTTCAACAACATCAGAAGGATTTAGAAGAAAAATTGATATTTCATACCAAAATGGGTCTTCATATGTATAATATATAGCATGTTTGCTAACGTTTTTTTGGTTAAGATGAAATCAAATTTTAACTATGAGTAGTTTTTGATTGTTATAAAATAATTATCGAAAAAAGACTTAAAATGTAATGTGTTTGAACAATTGTTTTTGTATTTCAGTTTCAGTTGCATATTTTTAGGAGAGCACAACAAAAGTCTATAATGAAAATCGGTGCAAACCCATAAAATCTGTTTCACTTCCATTAGAAGTATATGTTTTTTTATCCATTGTCCCCTTGTGAGCAGTATAGATACATTTTAATCCACCATTTGTAATATAAGCACAAACTTAAATGCACATCCTCGTTAATATTATATTAATTTGAGAAAATTATGAGTTTTAAAACGCTAAAGAAATATTGCCTTGGTACTATTCAAGATTATGATTACATATGTTACAAAGAAACTATTATTTAACAAAACTCAATGTTTGAGATAATATATGAAATACTAATGAAATATCTGTATTATAGTAAACTTATTGACTATAGATATTTTATTGTGGGATAAATCATATGAAGTATAAATCCCTAGCATCTAAATGATGCTAGGGATTAAGTGCCTTCTAAAGAACTTTAGAGAACCTTAAGACTCATACCTACCTGCTAATCTATTCATGAAAAACAAATTTCCCCTGATACGCATACTATATTTATTAGGTTATACAAAATTATATGTTAATATATTGACATATAATGAATCCCCAAAGATTCCAACTAAAACCACAAATTTCATCGCTACGAACTCTATACTTGGAAAGATTGCGTCGAAAAAAATATTGTGGAAGAATTTCCGCTTAAATTTAATTAACTTACATTTAATTTAAGATGTACAAGACTTTCACAATAGATGATGTACAAGGGAAATCATATATTCCTGTGGGAAGCATATGTTCCAATACAGCCACAGTTACCATTTAACTAAGGTTTTTTTTTGATATTATAAATTTTAATTACTTTTAAGAATTTAAAAAATATATACTAAACAATTTTTAAAAATTAATTTAAAAAATATATATATAGCATATGTTACAGTCAGAATATTCCAAAATCTCTGTGCTAAAATGTGTACCTGTATATAATGAACATGTGGTAAAATGTTTAAGGCTTTAGCTTGAATATTTTCTGAGAAAAGGTAATTTTGTACGAAAATATTAAATTTGCGGAAAAACGAGGTTAAACGCACCTGGTATTGTCTTTAGTACTTACCACAGGAGGCTCCGCCTTGTTGTCTTCTGCCTCATAGTGGTCTTCCAGCTTCCTTTTTGCCAGCTGCTTACTGCCTGTATTTCAGAGGCATCTTGGTCACGTTTAGCAATATGCGTACGGTCCAATTCCCAGATGATTTTAGAGAAATTCATCCCAGCATTTATTCCCAGCTTTCTTAGTACATCACATTTGGCAATATTACCTTCATTAAAGTTTGCCACTGCATCATACACTCCTAAATCTAATGTATTGAGGGCTACAAAATTAATTTTTAGAAGGCGACTCCAGATGACGTTGTTTACCGACTCGTTCAGATTTTGAGTTTTCCCGTGTAAACATTTACTCGGTAGTCCACAGGCACTAAGATCTCTGAGAATTTGTTTTACTTCTAGCATTACATGTTCTGGTAAATTAAAATGCTTAGTGTGATCATAGTGAGTGCCTGATGAATGGGACTTCTTATACTTGCACCATGATTCATGACACAGACCGTGATGTGGATTTTGGTTGCTACTCGCTAAGTGAAATTATTCTGCCCAAACGTCCTTCCTCATTGCCTCTAAATTTGTAGGATTCTGTCTGATAGCAAGGCCATAGTACTTTTCTCTTTTCAAAGTGTCCCCAGCAGTAAGTTTGAAATCAGGTCCTTCCTTCTTTTTGTTTTTCTTGGCACATTTTTCTGATTCCGTTTGCTTTTATTTCTTCCTTGTTGCCTTCTCCGCTTGTTTTAATTTTTTAAATCTAATAATCTTATCCCCATTCTCTTTTGTTAATGGCCAATACATTCAAGTTTGTTAATCTCAATATATTAACCATAAATATCGGAGTCAGCAACCTGTTGAATGGCTGTGGAGTCCCTGTCGCCTAAATAGTGTTCGTATCGCACGCCACGTTCTATTGATCGTTCATAAATTTCATTCACACCGCTAATTTCCATTCCACCCCTAAAACCAATATAATTTTCACATCATTTCACTTTATGTTCATTCTTATATTTTTTCTTACACCTACAGTACTTGGACCTAATAGCAACATCTATAACTTTCCCTGTATCAAAGCGAGTTGATGTATCCACGCCATTGAGTGATAAGTGGTCACGTTTCTTCCATGTTCCATCGAAAGCCACGCTTAAGTCTATGTTACCATCATTCTTCTCAATAGATTCATTTAGAGCATTGTTTATTGATTGCTTAGCAGCATCTGATACAGCACACATCGAAATATCATTATATTGAGAGAATTTTGAGGTTGGCGTCGGAAGATTCAGAATTCCAGCCAGGGTTTTACCACTGGAAGGCCCTTTTCCGATGGTTCTTAGCTCATACACATACCTAATGTTAATTTCAAACAAATAAGTTTCATTGTTTAGTTCAGTCCCTCCCACAGGTACATGAGGAGAGGACAATAATTTATTTATTTCCTCACAGTTAGGACAAGTGACATAAATTTTATATGCTAGGCCGAACTTCCGTTCAAAAATAATCGCCAAGTTCCTACCACAATTTGGACATTGAACAATACTATTGAATATCTCTTGAAATACATCGCTGTCAATTTTTAGGTTGAAATTCTTTGAATCAAATTCTGAATATTTGTTTAAATTAACTTGATATTTAAAGCCCCTTTGCTCTCTCCAAGTTTAGTTTAAATTTAAGTTTTAGGCCTACGCCTAGTCTCTGAATGGTTTTGTGAGCCAATTTTTGGTTTCCTCACCAATTTACGCTTTTTAAATACTTTACGAACTGAATACCTAGGCATTATGTTACAATATGCCTAGAAAAGTACCAAATATGGGCAGTGAAGAGTCGTTCTTCAGGAGAGTTCCCAAGGAGGGTCCTTACCCGAGCCTAGAGGCCGTTTCCGAGGCATATGTTATCTCCTGGGTTGCATTGACGTGCAGGTATTGCCCTGAACTGTCCCAAAGGCGTGGCTCGATGGTCCAACACCACAGAAACTTGCACGACGACAGAGAGCTCACCTTTAAATGTGCTCGAAGTAAGAGGTTGTTTAGGGGACCTCACGCTGCGGCATGTGACCAATCAAAGTGCGCTGGTGCTGTTCAGAAGATCCTCCCGTTTGCTTGCCTTCACTGCCAGGCTTCCTTCGGGATGAGGTCGGGTTTTGGGCAACATGCCAGGCATTGACACCCGGCTATCATTATCACCGAACGGCTCCAGGAAGATGGGTAGCTTAGACCAAGAGTAACGAGGGGTAGGAATCCTGGTCTGTAGAAGAGGAGTTGATTCTGCTGGAGAATAGTCATCTGATCAGTGAGTCGAGATAAGCTCCGAGGATTTCTGAATTGATACCGGGAAAAACGGCTAAGCAGATTCGAGACAAGGTGGCCCTGTTCCATCTCGAGCGAAGAGTTGATGCAGCTGCCGCCCGTCATGTTTCAGCCCATCCTGAACCAGAGTTTTATTTTCTCCGGATGCAGACATCCCAGCTCCGTGCCCAAGCGATGAAGCCCCTGCAGATGAAGGATTGTATGATCCTCAGGTGACACCACATGTTGGTATTCCGGATCGACAGTGCAGAGGTGGGTCGGAAACCCTAAGATTTGACCCTCAGCTTCACGTGCTTTGGAAGTATGGAGGCTACCCTCACCTGCTGGCAGGGATTTTTAATCTGGTCCTTTGCACGGGCCATTTTCCCGGCCCTTGGAGAAGAAATCCACATCAATGATACCCAAGGATGGCATGGACCTCACGGAACCAGGGGGTTTGGAGGCCAATCACTGTTGGTAACATTCTTGCCAGGATATTCAGCTTCGTTGTGGAAAGTAAAATCAGGAGCATGTTAGAGCTTGACGTCTGGCAGAAGGGGTTTGTGGAGGACAATGCCTCCTATGCCAACGAAAGTTAGCTTCATGAGCTTATACGTTTGGGCAAAGGGTCCAGCATTGCTGCAGTGGTACTAGACATCAGTAAGGCCATTATCGGAACCCCGCAACGCGCCATCCTTCGGGCCCTCAGAAGGGTTGGATTCCCACCAGATGTATGAAACCCTTTTAAGAACATGTACTCTGACTCATCGACCTGCTCCAAGAACTGCGGTGGGTTCACCATAAGACTAAGAAAAGAAGTCAAGCAAGGAGATCCATTGTCACTGCTTCTTTTTAACATGGTTCTCGACCCACTTATTTGTGAGCTGGATTGGTTCGGGTGGGGGATACCAGTCAATGGTGTGTACATACCAAACCAAGCGCTTTCCGATGACCTTATCCTGGTGAGTGACAACAAGGAGCGTCTCCAAGTTCTTCTTGATCAAGTTTTCCTCTTTCTTACTGATTTTGGCATGGGCCTTTTTAAAAGTAAGTGCGTCGCCTTTGGTATCTCCAAGTGCGGAGAAGTTTTATTCTGAAATAGGTCTCCGTCAGGCCCAGGGATTTTTCTGAAGAATGTGCCTCCGACTGAGTATTTGAGGTACCTGGGTGACCAATTAACTGTCAACGATCACCTGTGTAATTAGGTGACACAAAGAAGGTTCTTGAGGCAGCAGAGAGGTATAGCAGGCTGCGTTTTAAACCAAGGCAGAAACTTGACCTGTTGTGCAGATATGTTATCCCCGGCTACGTTCACCAACTGATCAGTGACCTGCCAAGTGATAATAAGCTACACGAACTAGACAAACAGCTCAGGATGATCGTCAAGCGGCTTTACCACCTGCCAATGCAAACGACGAAGCAGCTTCTACACTGTTCCAAGAAGGATCTCGGTCTGAGCTGTCCCGTGTTAGTCAACCTGGTTAAAGCTGTCAATCTGAAGACCTTTACGGCTTTGCTCCGATCAGACAACCGACTGGCTGAGGCCAGGCCTTGTTCAGGGGGGACAAGGAAGGAGTGGCTGGGAGAATCGCTGGAAATATAGGACTCAACTGGCCTTGCTAAGCACTTAACGTTAACCGTTGGAAGAAACAAATTTATAGAAAAAGGCACGGTGTTTGGATGGACCAGCCACCGTAGAGGAAGGGTTTAGATAATTCAGGGGGGACGAAATTGGCAATCGTTGGCTCTTCTCTTGGGACTTGGCATCTGCCGAAGAAATGTACCTCTCAGGATGAGGTCCAATGCATTCCCGGTTAGGGAGTATTTGGCGAGGTACGCGCAGACCGAAACGACTTGCAGGAGATGCCATTCACCCCCTGAGACTTTGGGCCATGTTATGGGTTCTTTTCCTGCTGAAAAAGGCGCCCGAATTAGGCGGCATGATGATATTGTCAATTTATTTGAAAGGCTTGCCATACAGAGTGGACTCACCTGTGCCAAGGAACAGCTGTATGAGATGGACGAGGAGGGAGAGGAGGGACTACTTGATGGGTGAGATGAGGCTCTTCTCCGAACAAACCTGGTCACTGAGTGGCGCCCTCATCGTCGATATCTCCGTTAGATTCCAGCAAACCAACTATTTTGATGAAGCTTCGAGAGAAAAGAAGAACTAGTACAAAAAGGTTTTTGATGCAGTGAAGCGGACATGGAAGTTCCGAGGGCTGAGGTGCTGCCGGTCATCTCGTGGACGCTTCCCCAAAGAGACCCGAAGAAATCTTGAAACTTTAAGAATGGGCGACACAAACTAACTTCTCACCCTCATGAAGGGAGTTCTCCGGAGCTCAACCTCCATTGGGAGGTCCCACTTTGACCAGTGAGACAGATGATATTGTTGAATGCATGCACCCTGTCCTGGTGTAGTCCATCAGATCATCAGAATTAGATATCCACGAGTTTGATCTTTTTCCCTCTGACACAATTTGACGTCAACCTGGGCCCCTTGAATAATCATCAGCATGACTTTTGCTATTGAGTGCACCAGAGGGCTTTGATGCAGGACAGGATCGCCGTTGTCAAGTCCAAAGGAACCGCGCAGCATGACCTGTGCTGGTTCTGACTGAAGCACCACTGCGTCGAGTTCACTTCAAGCTTGGAGCATGACCTCCAGCTTGTTGTCCACGTCAAGGACCAATCAACCTAAATGGAAACATTTAAATTTCAAGTTTTTTTTGGAGTCAAGAACGCTTCATAAAAATAGGAGGGAACACACCCCTCCAGTTGTGTGAAAAAATCACTGGTACCGTGGGTGTCAGGGAGCCATCAGTGTCCTGACAGATTGGTTTATTTTTCGCGGGGGCAGTGGTTATTCCTCTTTGAGGCGCTTGCATTAGGGTAAGGCAGAGGAATCTGCTGCAATCAAGACTGTGCAGCCGCGTCGTCACAACATAGAAAAATTTTCCAAACCAGCTTGCTGGGGAATCATCACCAATCCACACTCACCCAGTACGGGGCATAGTGGGCTATCCCTTGCTAAAATAGTTTTTAATCTAAAAAAATTAAAGGTTAAGATTAATTCATAAAAACACATTAAGGTGAAACACGCCTTGCAGTAGTCATTGCTACTCCACTAAAGTCAAACAGACTTGCCATAGAATTTGGTGATGGAACTTGGTAATCAAACAAATCTGTAATTTCCCTACAAAACATTTATGAGAAATATCGGTTGGTAAAACAACTGTTATCTTGTGAGTATTATTTTTCATAAAAAAACTGACAAAAAACCTAATACTTACTATTATGAAAACGAACTTAAACCTTCTGTTTATAAATGATTTAAATTGGTTAGTATAGTATAACAGCTTAAAATCCCCGTGATTGCTTAGGTTTTGTCGTTAAAACTATGAAAACTGTAACAAATATCTGGAAGCATATGTTATTACATGTATGTTACTGTATAAGTGTGTATCAACTGTGTGAATTTGAGCTGCATGTTACTACGCTTTGTATAGATACAGTGAAGTGCTATTTTCCTTTGGAGCTTAAAGTATATCACCAAATTAATTTCTGAAAAAAGTCAAACTACACCAAGGCATGAAAAACAGTTATTTGATTCAACAGATGTCTTTATAATTCAAATTTTAAACAGATGGTTTCACAGGATCGAAATTAAATAAAGCCCCTGAAGGAGTCAAGATGAATATTCAGCACTCGACAGCCTGGAGAGCGCTTGTTTAAAACAGCTGATTCAACGTGGTCGAGATAAATTGTGTTTAATTAGGAAATTATAATATACTTATTATGACCAAGGAATATTTAGTTATGAAATATTATTCATAACAGTCAAAAAAGGTTACTGAAAGTTCGCTGTAGGCAGAAAATAATAATTAAAAATACATATGCAATGTAATGTTTTGTGTTTGATATTTACCTTAAGAACCTAAAGGGCGTTCGTAGCTTATACCTAATAACATTTTTATTTATTACTCATATACAAACAAATAAACCTTGCCTGTCAACTTTATTTATTTAACAACGAGTTTTATCCAAAACATAAAACATTAAAGCCATAATTCTGTACCAGTATTGAATTAAATTACTTCTTTTACTAGTATACTAGAAACCTCAAATGCGATCCAAGCCGTGTTCGTGAAAAAAAATATACAACTAGCACGCAATACATTAATAATAAATTTGAGAAAATACAATACACATGCCTTGAACAATAACAAATTGATTTTAAAATAAGTAATTAGTTTGTATCATTATTTAACTATTCATAAGTAACCATAGTTCATACATTTATGTTTCAAAACATAGAGCCATTGTTACTACCTATGTTTGTTAAATGTATGTGTTTCGGGTGTTAATGTAGTAAACATAATTCATATGCTAAGAATTTACAAGAAGTTTGGAGTGATAACATTACTATTGTAAAATAGATATTAATTTTTAGTTGCATTGTATTAAAATAATTACATGTTATGGTTTACATGTAATAGTAATTAATTGGGTTATTTTATATTATGTATTAGCTTTTTTACTATGCCTACAGTGAGTAAGTTTTTTAATGGTTTAAATGCAATTGCGTACATCTAAATTAAATAGTTTGTAATTAGGGTAGATATATTTTACTTGGATGATTAAAATATAAGTACCGTCATTTATATGGCATTTATTAAAAAGTCAGTATTGATACTGTAGTAAAAACATAGAGTCTTCTCATAATCTTCTTGAAAACGTTATATTTTTATATCTGAGGCTAAGCGGGCTTTACCTTTGAGAGCTTACCTTTACGCGTAAGTGGTTTGACAGATGGCATTTTAAACATGTTTGTTGTTAGAAATTGTGTTCGCATATAAAGGTAACCTTTATAAATTAATATTAAATATACAACCTCAAGGTAAGAAGTATTTATAGTAAAACTCTAGTTTGGATTGCAGTGCAGTTTTACAAATTAAAAACAAGTGTTGAACTCAAAGGGCACTCAACTATAACAAATATTGAATATGGAAACTTATGTATTAAGGTTTGATGTTGCTCGGTCACTTATCATTCGAATTATTTGTCACTCTTCATTATGGTCTAATATCTTGCACTTGTTATCATATTAATTTATTTTTTATCAATGATGTGTTTTTATGGTACGCCATATTAAAACACCAAATACCCCCTTAATACTTCATAAAAACAAATATTTGAGCCATTACTTTGAAGATTATCTACATCGCTATATGCCAAAAATAGACAACTATTCAAAGGCATAAAAAATAAATTTAATGGGCGATTCTAAATCTTTATTTTTCAACGTACTGGTGTCTTCTTACATAGACAAGTCAACTAAATCAAAATAGGTTTTAGTGCTAGAGTTGCACATGGACACTATAGTGATATTTTAGCAGTATGACAGTTTAAAAATACCCCCGTCGCAGCAAACCTGCATACTCAGCGAATTTACAATGAATATATAACATGACACATTAAGACACTATTATAAGTTATAACTTAAACAGGATTCATAAGAAATATGTTCACAAACAAGCGATATTTAAAGTATTAATTATTCTCTATAAGAATAACATTGGGGATGAGTACACAGGTTTGCTGCAACAAAGAACACAAAATATGTTTTTATGCAAATATCAATAGAACTCAGCTAAGTGAAGTCACATACCAAGTTTCTTCCATATACATTCATAAATAAGCGATATATATAATTTTAATTATTTTCCATAAGAATAACATGGGGACCGAGTACCTAGGTTTGCTGCTACGGGAACCATAGGCGAACAAATTTGTTTTGTGCAAACAACGATAAACCACAACCAGATGAAGCCATATACCAAATTTCGTCAGTTTATGTTTATAAATAAGCAAGATATAAAATTGTTCTTTTTCTCCATAAGAATAACATTAGACAACGTACTGTGTTTAGCACTTTCAATATCTCAGTAACCAATTAACCTAGAGCAATGATCAAAATACCAAATTGTTTGTTTTTATAAGCAAAATTCAATGGTATAAATTAAAATTTGATTTAAATGACAAATACATGTGAAAACCCAAAAAAAATTTGTGGGGTAAAAAACCCCCCAAAACCCCCCCCTTAGGATGGTGCGATTTGTCTGGTTTTCGAACTCGTTCAAATAAATGGTACTTCACATATTTGTACCAAATTTAATTAAGATTGGACCTTTTTTACGAGAGTTATCGTGCTCACGGACACATATATATATATACACATATATAAAAATTTGAACGAATGGTGTTTTTGGCATCTGGGGACCTCAAAACGAAAATTTAAAGTAAATTTTGAATTATCACGTATGTCTTTTGATTATCATTTTACTAGATTTATTTTTTAAAGAGATACGTTCCAATAAATTAAATTAGATTTATATAATTGTTCTCAATACTATTTTAGTTGATTGCATGCACATGCATTAGTCTCTTTTACTTATTTTAACTCAACTGTCCGCCGAGGGCCAATAGGCCTGTGTGGTGATTTAAAGACAGCAAGGTATCATTAACGTAAATAGTAAAATTGTAAAGCAAGTGGTGACTACTCGAGAGAAAGTATCCCTGCTGGCAGCCGGCATCGAACCTACGCTTGACCACAACATTAAAGACCATCTAACTCCATCTCTAACTTCAGTGACATCAAAGTAACACCTTTAGTTTTATGAAGATTATTAGTATATGTGTGTTTTTAACAAACAGGTTATGAATTTATTTTAATTTACGTAATGCCAGACCATTTCGAAGTAATATGTGGGTGGATACCCACTTACTGTATCAACTAAAGTTCTACGTATACTGATCAAACTTGTGGGTTTGTTGGAGTAGAAAGGTTAATTTTGTTCAGTGATTTTTCCTCTACCACTTGCAAGCGGCTGTAAGAATAACTCTGCTTGTCACACTAGAATATTAACTGACACAACTTATTTCATTAAAGTCTGTTTAGGAGTTCATTCGTAGAAAATCTAGTTGATTGAATGAAGTTTAAAAGTTTGCTAGGATATTACTTATCCATTTTATAAAAGAAATGTTGAGATTTTGAGTAACACATAATACAAAACTAAACTTTAGTAAATTGTAAAATTCATAAAAATAAATACTGTTACTTAACTAAAGGTTCATGAGTGTTCTATAAACATATTCTTATAATATAATCGTATACATTGCTTACACCTTACGATATTGAATAGTTGTTTATATTCAACCAAATCGAGTTACTTTCCAACATTTTTACTTCCTAGAGGCTCCAGTGCCTGTTTTTTTAGGGGGAAAGATTTGTCCACAGCCATTAAAATCGAACCAATTGTGCACATATTCCATTTCCGTACCAAGAAGCGATTTGCTATTGCTATTAACCTTAAAATTTAGCAAATTGACAAAAGTCCGTTGTAAATAGAAAGCAATGGGTAAATTACCCTCGGTTGCTGACAACGGATTAGATTTTTTGTTAAGTGGCTACAAATGAATGTTTGTATAGTCAGTTGATTTACTCAGGCCAGTGAGGTGGAAACCTAAGTTGTTTTAAAATTACGAATAAGGTCCTGTGTGATAAAATATTCCTGGTAATTTCGTATTCCATCTTCACTCAATAGATTCAGAAATTATGTGTGGTTCCAGGAAATATGTGGAAGTAAAATTAGAATAATTTTAAATGGTATTTACGGGAAATACTCAAAAGATGTTTTTAATTTAATAGCGATTAAACTTTTGGTGAAATAACACTTACACATCTTAAATAACCGTAAACGGCCTCATTCTTCGCCGTTTAAAAAACGGTTTTATATTGTTTTAAAGGGCTACTTAATACTAAATAATGTCTTAAATACTAAATAATGATCTTAATATATAAAATGAATCCGTATTTCCCTTTGTCATTCCATATCTTGAGAATGAGTGCACCAAATTGAAGAATTTTTTTTGTTGTGTTCGTTAATGTCAGGACAAGGTTCCTATAAAAGAAAATTTTTAATCCGATATCAGAGCTCTGTCCTACTTGCCTTCAAATTTACATTGATTTGATCAAAGTTCAGTTAGTTACACCAAACAGCTATTTACAAGGATTATAGCTTAACATACTTGAAAGGCATAAACACATGTTTATTATGGAAATAAAAAAAACTACTTAAATTACAACTCGAACTATTATATCGATAGGCGAGTGAGCGAAGCGAACAAGCTCATCTTGAAAATGAAGGAGTATTTGACATAAAACAAATTAAATAACATTGTAACAGGACAACGTCTCTCGGGCCAGCAAGTATCGTTATAAAAATGCCTAGTCATTCTATTTAAAAACTCGGCATGAAATATGTTGTAATTGATTTGCTGCTCAGGAAGTAAATCCTTCCAATTCGTAAATTGAAATCAATCTGTATTAAATGGAGATCTCTATTATAAATATAGCTCTGTGTACATGACTTAAAATTGGATGCTTAAGAACTCCGCGTCGATGTTTAACAGGGAGTATTCCCAGGACATAACAAATGCAATGTGTTTTAAAGAACTACATGTAGTTTGTATTGCTCCTAATCTGAACCAAACGTAATGAATTACCTGAAAAATAATTACAACTTATTTTTATGATACATATCAAATTACTTACCTTATTAATTTATTTTTGTATTTAAAAGCTTTAAAATGAGCAAGAAGTGGGAGGAATGAGGGAGGTGGCGAGCATGTTCACTGCGTGTTTATCACTGGCAAGGGAAACTGTGGAAATTCATCTCGTTGACAAAACCTCCCCTTCTCATTCTAACGAGGCCGCAAACATATTCAGGTAAACCACCGTAAATCTCCCTTGTTTGTGGGTAAACTCTGTAAAGTATTCACATTCTTAATAAAATAAGTTAAAATATGTAAGACAAGTGTTTGTGTTTCAGTATTACGTGTGGCCTTATAAGTAATACATTACAAAATTTAGTGTTAATTGTAAGGGGGTTTATCTGTGCAGTGCAAATAATTACCGATGTAAATTTCAAATATGTTCAAACTAGCTGATACCGGTAGCACTAAACCAGTTTAATACGTGATATTATAACATAAAATAGCAAAGATAGGACAATCTGTAAAGTTATTTGCTTATTCGCAAAAGGTAATAAAATTCGAGCTGACTGGTCCACCAATTATATAATCGCTTAGCCTGAGAAAGACTCTAGGATTGAATACTGAGCAAACACAGATAAAGGATATACACTGTTTAATTACAAACTTTAAAATCTGAATACATGCTTATAATATAAAGGATGCACAGAAATAGCTAAATAAAGTTCATATAGATTACATACAATAGACAAAATATATCGTCCCTCCAGCACGTAATTAACTAATAAAGAGGACCCTCATAAAACAAATCTTCAAGTCTAAAATCTAATCTTATTTACTACGTTCCCACAAAATCTACTCTACTATATGACACAAAACACACACAAAAGGGCAACCCTTCTACTAGGGAATATCCTATAACAAGGACTTGGGTCCGCACTCTTTCCCAAAATAGAGTTCTTACACAAATGTTAATTATTTAAACATTCCCAAATCAAAATTAAATACAACACTTATTTATTGAAAATTCCTTAATTATATTTACATAGGGCCCTAAACCTATTATTCTTGGATTACTTCACGTTTTTAACGCTTATTTTCACTTACTGTCTATTAAGACTCTTTACTTAACGTTTTTCTTCATTTCAGGCAAACCTTAATTGATTACCACAATAAATTTGATTATGTTTTATTACTCAAAAAGGAGCTTGTACCGTTATTTTAGCTTTTATTAACTTTGATGAAATTTTCGGGAAATGGAGCCTAACTTTCTGTGCACAAGTCTGACGATGATCCACATACCGTAAGTCCCAAAGTGGTCCTGTCCCAAGAGGTTTTCTGTCCTGGCTGTGGTGTTGCTCTCTGGGGTTGTCCAGGGGCCGCTGTCTGCCGGGCTCGCTGTTGGGGGTGGCCCTCGCCTCTTCGCACGGGTCCGCGGTGATGCCGGGGCCCTCGCTCGACCGAAATTCGGGGTCGCTCGTCCCGCAGGGGTGGCTCCGCTAGAACGTCTCGGGAGGTCTGTGTCGGTGGTCTTCCGTCAACTTCCCGTCCTGGACTCTCTCGGCTGGGATGGTGACTAGTGATGAGGAATCTGTGCTCGTCTGAAGTGTGAATCTCGGTGACAGTCGTTGTGGAACTCTAACGGCGGCTTAATACTCGTCCCCCAGATGTCCCTGCTCCTTTCCTAACTCTCCCAAGAATGACTTCCTTCCCTCGTCTTCCTTCCTCCCTCCTTTTCAGTTCCCTCTCTCTGTTCATGTTTTTCCCCCAGTTTATGTCCATCCCATCATCTATTAACCAATCGGGGTGCCTCTACTATTTGATTGGCTGATCAATTGTCAGCGGAAATACGCCATTTTTGAATGCTGATACTGCCAGTTGGTAAGTTCTTTGATTTCTAGGCATGCAACTATCCCACGAAGTGTTTATCCTTCTATTCGATACGTTGTGTTATTGTCTCCCATTGTATATTTGAAACTTTTGCTAGTGCAAGCTCCGTTCTCAGGCTCCATTGTGTTTCCCACGTGCGTTCAGCCACGTGCGGTTCTGTATAAATTACTAGTCCCGCAAATCAATTTTTAATTATATACATATTTTTTTATATAAGGTTTACAAATCGTACCTGTTATAAAATAGCTGTTTTAATTTTTAGTACCTAGAATAAGGGATATGGATAAGTGACTAATTTAGAACGAATAAAAATCTCTGTTGGGATTATAATTCTAATTATAACAACAAACACCCGACTAGCTACAAAATAAGATCCATCCGCAATTCTTTTGCATTATAATTTATGATAATTCTTTCACACGGTTTATTTGTTTTGTTTAAATACTCGAAAATCTACAGTGACAGTGGATTAGTAACAACTTGAACTGTCTCATGAGCCCGACAAAACAATATTGTAGTAGCACCAACGTTAAATCCAATTAGTTTAATTGCAACCTACAGTCCACTCGGCAACCTTCAGTATTTGACATTTTTACTCTTTCCACAACGAGACAGCTATAGTCAAGTACCCGTAGTTTCTTATTGGCTGTAAGCTGATAAATAATTACCGATTAGCTAATAGTTTGCTTTGAGTAAGTATGTAATTTAAATTATTGTATGTATTGCAGAGGATTGGAACGAGGATTTCTTATGTTAGTAAACTTTAACAGAAGTTTAAGAAACTTTTAACTTTTTTCTCATGAAAGCCATATTACAATCGTTTGAAAATAAGATATTTTAACTGAAAACGAGTTCGCACGGAGCACGCTGACGTGAGGGAAGTGAATTTCCATATAAACACTTTTAAAACTCAAAATCAATGTAAAACATACATGTATTCCAATTTTTATTGAAGTCTGAAAAGATTGATTTTTTTTCTGCTCTGATGTTCCTGGTTTCATTTACCTGCAAAGGTGGGAATACAATTTTGCGCATTATAATGTTAGGAGAAGGTCCAGTCAGGCTTGAAAGTAGGCGTGAGGTTGCTGGGGATGATAAAAGTACCCTAACAAAGGAATAACAGGCTTTTCTAATGTAAACCCCCCATAAGACAACTTACTGTGTTTGGTCGAAACACATTTTCTTTAATAACTCGGTAATTATTTATGCTAGAATGACGAGAGAGGGCTTAAAACTTTCGGCCTCACTAATTCCCATCTTATTATATGCATTAATCTTACATAGTCTTCTGACCCTTTTTGGGCCCAAAAACTCGAAATTTGAAAGATTAATCCCCGAAAAAGAGGTTTGGAGTTTTCCGATTGTTTTGCCCAACGAACTTGTCCAACTGATTACAGAAAGAAACGTCCCTACCAAATTTGAAGTTAATCGGACAAAAATGGGACCGCTAGAGTGCAAACACACACACACACACACACACACACACACACACACACACATATATATATATATATAAAATTTTGAACGACCCCCCAAAACTTGTTCAGGGGGTCACGTTAGGAACTTCTATGGTGGTCCCGGGCTTAAGTTTCACCGTGCGGGTCATGCTAATAGTTCACTTTCCAACTGAATGTACTAGTGATATAATTTATAAACCTGTAAAAAACTCTTAAGAAACAAGATTTTCAGACAATTTTTGACCCAAATCGAACGGTGTGTCGTAATTTTGAACAGTTGACAGCGAAGACAACTGAGATTTATTGCTCAAAAGAATTAAAAAGGGCAAGAAAGGTCTACTTTTGAGCACTAAATTTGAGATTATTCTTTTATAATAATTTAGAGGTGTATCGTTCTTGTTTGTACTTATTTGGTAAAAGGCGCTGACGGGGGGTTTCTTCGAAATAACAAAAATGACAAATAATACAAATTAATAATTTTATAAAGTATTATTATTTAACTAAATCATTAATCTTACGTTCTGTTTTTACATGGTAAATTAAAGAGTAGCTGGGAGGAATAATAGGTTTATGTGTGTATATTCTTCATCAGAAACATAATATGACATTTTAAAAATTTATGAAGGAAATTGTATTGTAATTTTTACGAAATTACATTTTAGATTAAAAATAAAACACAACGAAATACCACTGCTACCAATACTACTGCTAACTTTAATACTAAAACTCAATGAAATACCAGCTACTGCTAACTTTAATACTAAAACACAATGAAATACCAGCTACTGCTAACTTTAATACTAAAACACAATGAAATACCAGCTACTGCTAACTTTAATACTAAAACACAATGAAATACCAGCTACTGCTAACTTTAATACTAAAACACAATGAAATACCAGCTACTGCTAACTTTAATACTTTTTCTAAGAACGTGATTTGTTTTTCTATACAATCTCTCATATTTATAAAAATATAACAATATAAAACCCAAATAATAACTACCAAGTACCATGGTATGCTGATAATTTGGAGACAATGACAAAGAATAGGAAATAGCAAGGTTTAGTCTCCAAATTCAATAAAACCCCTTCAGAAGCCAAGATGAATATTCAGGAAGGGAGGAATGCGCAGGCTGTAGAACACTCAGTTATAAAAGCTGATTTAACGTTGCGTGCAGAAATTCTCTTCACCGTCGCGCGTCGATGTTAATGTAATACAATGTAACATTTATGTTAGCATGTATATTATCTATCATCAGTTTAAGCATGTGAATGAGTACTCATGAAAGCAAATTTGACCTGGTGCATATGTGCTAAGCTTTCTCAAATATCAAGATAATATCGCTTGTGCATTAAGAACATTTATAGAATTAAAAAAAGAAAGTAAAATTAGGTTAATTTATACTCGGACGTCCCTGGTAACCTAGGAAGCAGAGGTATTATACTCAGCCCCCAGATGTATAATATATTTTCTTATTATTTTGTAAACATATAAAAACAATTTATATAAATGTGATAAAGTTTACGTAATGAAGGAAAAATTATTAACACGTTTAAAACTTGAATTTGGAGAGAAAAATTCAGTTGTTCTATGCTAGGGATAGTGCAAAATTTTGTTGTCTTAAAGATATTAAATTATATATAAGTAAAAACACAACTAAAATGTATGTGTCAAGTAATTATAATTTTTTCCATTAGTAAAATAATGGTTAGAACTCGTCAGCCATTTTACACTCTGACTTTTGCGGTAGGCCGGAACGTTTAAATAGTAGTCAAACTAACATCTATGCTCTGAATACTTCTAAGGGTTAAGTAGTTGATGAAACAATACTCATGAACCTATATTTTTGATTAAGAAGGCTAAAACTGGTTGTTTTAACTATAAAGTCTTAGACTTATTCAAACGTTACTTTACCACAACATTTTAGTAAATTGATAAATCGATGATAGTGAGGAATTAAAATGTTTCATTTAATCTAATTCACACTAATTTGAAAATAACCCCTGTCGCAGCAAACCTGCATACACAGCGAATTTCCAATACATTTATGTTTTTCACACTATTAAATAAAGCCACTGACCAAGTTTCACAAAAATATATTCATAAATAAGTGATTTATAACATTTTATTTTGTCTCCATAAGAATAACATTAGGGCTGAGTACGCACGTTTGCTGAAACGAGGAAGATAATAAATGAGTTTTTAGGCAATTATCAATATAACTGAACCAGGTGAAGCTCCATACCAAGTTTTATTATTTTATTTTCATAATTAAGAGATGTATAAAACTTTACTTATTCTCCATAAGAATAACATTAGGGCTGAGTATGCAGGTTTTCTGATACGGGGCCAATCAAAAAAAAATGTTGCTCAAATATCATTATATCAGTACAACGTGAAGCCACATATCAAGTTTTGTCAATATACATACACAAATACCCAAGATATCAAATTTTATTTATTCCCCATAAGGATAAAATTTGACAACGTACTGTGTTTAGCACTTTGAATATCTCTGCAACGGTTGGGCGTAGAATCACAATTTACACACCATAACGATTTGTTTGTTGAACTGAAGTGTTTGGTAAAAGCAAATGTGAAGTTTAATGTAAAATTAACTGAGAAAAAGCCAAAAACCTTTTTCCCTTAAGATTAACATGGGAGATTTTTTGAGCAGGTTTTTTTGTGTTTTTTTGCAACAACTTAACCTTGGTTAATAATGTTAAATACTATATTATTTGTTTTTTAGCTCTATAACATGGTCAAGACCAAAATTAAGTGTTTAAAAAATTTTTGTGTGAAAAAGGCAAAAAGAAAATGATTTTTGGGAAATTTAAAACCCAGGGGAAGGGTCCCATGGTCCAATTTTTCTGGTTTTCGAAATTAAAGTCACTAATGTCAATTTACACATTTGAGCCAAATTTAATCGAAATCGGACGTGTTAGCGAATTTCCCCTATATTAGCGAATTTCTCCTATAGGGAAGAAGCTAATATGAAAAAGCTTATATTTTACTAGTGGCTTGAATGGGCCATAGCCCCTAACCTTTCTCCAATACTCTTCATCAACTGGTTTTGTTACGCTTTTCAAAAACAAAGTAGATATGTAATCACGTGTTTTAATGTAAACAAAGAAGACGTTTTTAAATCACCATGCTTTTTTATGGGGGATGTTTTTCGTTATTTCTCGTTTGATAATAACTTTATAGACTTACTGCTATTTTCCCCGAGTCAGGCTTGCATCTTACCTTAGTCGGCATGATAAGACCGTAAGCCCGAGACCATGATAAATTTTCGTTATGAGGTCGCACACCCCAAAAACACCATTCGTTGGAAACTGTATATATATTATTACAAATACCCTTTTTAGAACCATTTATATATATATATATATATATATATATATATATATATATATATATATATATATATATATATATATATATATATATATATGTGTGTGTGTGTGTGTGTGTGTGTGTATGTGTGTGTGTGTATGAGCACAATAACTCTCGTAAAAAATATCCGATTTTTATGAACTTTGGTATAAACGTGTAAAGCAACATTTATGACTGACAAGTTTGAAAACCAGCCGGATCGCTCCATCAATGGGTATTTTGGGGGGGTTTTGTATCACAAAAATGTTTTTTTTTATTTTTTACATATAATTTTGGAAATAGTCAAATTTTAGTTTTTACCATTGGATTAAGCTTAAGAAAACACACAATTTGGTATTTTGATCATTCCTCTACGTTAATTGGTTACCAAGATTGTTGTTCTTATGGACGAAAAGAAAAATGTTATATCTTGCTTATTTATGAACTTATACTGACAAAACTTGGTATACGGCTTCATCTGGTTGTGGTCCATTGATATTTGATCAAAAAAAATCTTTTCCAAATTCTCCCGTAGCAGCAAACCTGCGTACTCAGCCCCATGTTATTCTTATGGATAATAAATAATTGCTATGTCTCCCTCAATTATGAACATAAATGAATAAAAGCTGGTTTATGACTTCACATGGTTTAGTTGTATTTTTATTAGCATAAAAACCCATTTTTTTTGTTCCTTGATGCAGCAAACCTGCGTACTCAACCCTAATGTTATTCTTATTGATAAAATTAAAATGGTATATATCGCTTATTTGTGAATATATTTTTATGAATCATGGTAAGCGGCTTTTTGTAGTATTAAGAAATTTATATCTCGAATCAGGGAATCACTTATTATGCAGGTTTTCTGCTACGGGGGTATTTTACTCATGTTGAAGCATTCACGGATATATATATATATATTTACATATATATATCAATTTGAACAAATAGTGTTTTTGGCATCTGGGGACCTAAAAAAAGTTATCATGGTCTCTTAAGGCTTAAGTCTTACCATGAGACCTACGGTAATAACTTCTTCTTTATAGGGTAAATCCACTAAAAGAGAAAACTTATTTAATTTACACTAAATAAATAAATAAAATAGTAATGCAAATAAAAAAATCAACATTCGCATGGAAATAAAACGCATGTCGACAAATTTCGTAATCCTTTATATTTCAAACGGGTTTGTTTTTGGCTGTTTGATTTAATTAATGTTTCATAAACAATACTTTAAATACAAATATTCATAAAAATGTTTGCTAATTGCTTTAGACTATGCAAAAATCATTGCACTATTAATCTCAGTAATATCTTTAATTAAGTTTGTGAGAAAAGGCAGGCAGGCAAGATTTAAAAATACTCTTGATTAACCTACTTTTGGATATATATAAATGCACTCTTCTTGCATTGTAATACCTCTAAACAACCTTTAAACAACTATTATGATACTCTTAATTTAAAATCACAAATGTTAATCGGTATCATAATATTCTTGATTTATGATATTTTAAAAACTAATATATAAAAAGACTCACTAACAAGTATGAGTCGGAGGGAGTGAGACGGCGAACATGTTCACTGCATGTCTCACTGACAAGGGAAACTGTAGCAATTCATCTTAACCACATAACCTTCTCTCCAACGTTACAGGACCATACATCTTAATTCAGTTTCCACCTTCCAAACGCGTATTTATTTTAATTTATTCCCGAGTTGAACATAATGGGAGTACTTATTCCGTATTTTCAAATAAGTAGAATATTAGTAGTAAGGGTTTTAGTATTCAGACCAGATTCAGCTATGATACAGGGTCAACACAGATTTCTTTGGGAAGGTTAAATTTGGAGGACTGATTTTAAATAGGAAAGTAAAGCATTTTGATACCGATTTTACTGTAGAGCCCCGTCGTATTGGTCATCGAGTCTCTAATTTTAATCTAGAGTAAATTCAAACTATTTGACCAGAATAACATAAACACATACATATTCTAAATGGTTTAGAAGGTTAACAACTGTTGTATCCAAGGGTGAAAACAGCGTGTATTATGCAACGGTTTCAAAGTCGAATCACAAACAAAACAGTTCCAACAGTATGGTTTCCAAACACAATTAGGTAACTACGAAAACTTAGTACTTCCAATATTTTATTTTAAACATAGAAATACAAAAATCTAGATGGACCTAGTTAAATTGTTATTTTTCAATTAAAAACCCCCATAAACAAATGTATAACTGGAATATGAACCTGTACTTTTTACCACGCTTTTTAAATAAGACTTTAAACTATTTTAGAATCATCAAAAGAAACCAGTTACCCAACGATTATTAATTAATTTAAAAATATTTATATTCCATATAAAAACATTCTAGCAGTGATTGTGTTTACGGACGGCTCAATAAAAACAATGAATTGTTTCCGCTGACTTATTGTAACGACCCTTTGGTGGACTACATTGCGGCTGGTGGTTTGCAGATTATATTAGATTCAATTAACTATTCGTAACTGACATCGATTACAACGGATCTTTTCTACATTTTTTAGTCACAGTAAAATATATGATTTTTTGTATTTCAGGTCAAAAATAAAACCAGAAATTATGGACAGTTGCAGAGTGATAAGAAACGAAAACTAAAAACTCTTCCACAAAAGATATTGCCGATAGTACATATAATTTTAATAACACATTTTCACCGGATGCATATTTTGACAGTATTTGATTTTAGATTCCTGATAATGTATTGTGAATTTCTTCTAGTTAAGATATATACTACTTCCGCTTTTGCTATTAGGTGACCCTTACAAATACTCAAACAACAAAGCAATAGCCACTCCCAGGAAGGGTACTACTCATTCACTGGTAGGCTTGAATAATGCATTTATAGTACAAAAACAACAATCAAGAAATGTTGAAACGTGAATAGAATCTCCTAAAAATGTTCGATGTAATGTTAAGTTTCCTCAGAAATTACTTTTCTTTTGTTCAGTAACTAAATTTTTGTTGCAGTTAATTAATGTTGGTTGCTCTTGAATTTCTTTATAGTTTTGGACAAATCTGCCTGAAGACCTATAGCAAAAACAAACTAGACTGCAAATAATTTGGGTAAAACTGAGTTGCCACGCATGCATCGTAGACAAAAACGTTAAATGGACTTCAAATGAGACTTTTGCATGTTCTTATCTCATAATTTTAATAACGTAGTTTCTTAGAACACTCATATCAAATGTTATACATTAAATGATGAATGTGTTGGTATTATCTATTTTGCATATGAGATTGTTTACGCGAATCTCAGATTCTTTTAGGACACATTATTTTAAGATTTGTCATTAAACCGTTAAAATATACGTGTTAAATACCGTTTAAATCCTTTTTATGTCTGCAAATTGGTAATTTTTTTCTAAAAGGTATCCCAAAAACTATTGTTCATACAATATTTAATTATTTAAATTTACAAACCTGTAAAAATAAACTCTTAAGAAACCATTATATTAGGCCATTTTTTACCCAAATCTAACGGTGTATCGTATTTAAAGATTGAACTATTGATAGCGAAGACAACTCTAATGTAGAGCTCAAAAAAAGGGAAAAGGGCAAGAAAGGCCTACTTTTGAGCGCTAAATTTGAGATTATTTTTTTTATCCATAATTTTATTATTGAATATGAAAAATCGTTCGATTGAACCTGATATTGTCAACTTATTTGGATTCTAACAATCGTATTATATTTATTTTAGTTTTCGATGTATTTATGATTGAAAACTTTAAATTGCCGCAGTTTGTAAACGAAATGTTTTACATTCTGATACAAAATTTTATATTTCATTTTAAGGGGATATTCAAAATCCTTAAATAAATAGCATACTAAGTTGCACTACTGTATCTTTAATTGTTTCTGGGAAAATAAGTATTTTATTAATATTACATAACAACACACATTCAGAAAACAAATTGAGACAGGACGCTTGTTGCATTGATTTATTTATTTATTTATGTTAAATGATCTGTAAGAAGCTATCAGAAGTGTAGCATCTTACACATAAATTCCAAAAAGTGAAAAATTACGACAAAATATAATTGGTATGTGTAAATCATACTAATGTATATTGCATTTCCTGAGATTTGTGTCAGTGCATTCATAGACCTACATCCACTAAATAAAAGATTAAAACCACTTGAAAACAAACGGATTTGTCTTAAATTAATAAAATAAAAAATACATTTTCATATGGACACCTAACACTACTCTGATTGGTGGGGTTAAGCTAATTCCTTAATACCATTCAATTATTGTTAAAAATATTGCCACAATACTAAAATACTTGTTTGTTAAGCATTAAAAACTGGTTTAAATTTAAGTTTGAAAACCATCTCATCTTGTAAAATCCACTGCCAAAAAAGTTAGAGTCCCAGTAATTCCCTTTAAAAACTTCTTTTGTGCCCTTAAAACGTAAAGTTTGGTTTTAGTAACATATATTAAGGTATTCCATTAGATAACTGGTTAGGTAATTCTAATAAAACTCTTGTATTTAAAAACGTAATTCTTAATTATATATTTTTTTATTTGCAAATAATAACGTCAGGTTTCTATTATTTAAAATGTTAAAAGTTAACCTAAATGATAAATTACTACTTTGTATAATTTTTTAATACAAATTCAATTCTAATAAATTATTAAGATAATTTAGATTTATTCGTTTATAACCCTATCAAATTGCCTAGTTTATCAAAACTATGACTCACGGAAGTCATGACGTAAACAGTTTAATATTAGGTATGGGTGATATGATGTCCATAAATGAAATATTATTTTAATTTTTATTACATTCTCTTCGTAAGAACTAGATGCATCCTAAGTATCTAATTAAATTATGGTTTGACTTCTTTCAACAGTAAAATAACAATTAGATCTGATTTATTATTTTGTATTTTACTACCTTTGTTCGGACGCACATTGTAAGGAATATTTGTATTAACCTTCATGAAAGGAAATACCTTAGCTAACGCTAAATGTTATTCTATCAATTGTGAATCATAAAACCAATTTATATTCCTATTTGCCGTAATTTTTCTCGTGAATAAGGTAAATTCGCATTTTACTACAAAATAAAAAGCTGTTTTCACAGCAAAACAAAATATAAAAAATCTTCAATGCAACTGTTTAGCCAATGAAACCAATAGATTTATAGGCCTAGTATTTATATAACAAAGATATTACAGGAACGGTCTTGCACGGTCCAAATCTAGTAAAACGCATCGTCACCTGAGATGAATATTCATTGGAATGCAGTCTGGGGACTACTTGATTACAAACAGCTGTTACAGACGAGTTGGCAGTTGGCAGACGCTGTGGTAAATGTATGCTGCTGCAGAACCTGGACAAATCATACATCATTTTTAACATCCATGTAAGTTTTTATTTTGGATTTTATCCATCTAATCTAACTCTAATGTGATAACTTTGAAAACCTAAGTAAAAAAAACATATAAAAAATCTGTAACCGTACTTATAATAGTTTTTAACTAGGTTATAGATAATTAGTTGACTACCTAAGAAAATAATGAAATCTGCCACCGATTTAAACTGAAACTACATTTGTAATACTTCTTTCAGTACTTCATGCTCCACTACAGACTCCAGTCATGACAATTAAATAAAACACGTTAAATTGATTAGAAATTATTTAAATTATTTAAAAATTTCCTACTACATACCTAAAACTATATTTATTAACAAACTACTGTTCATTATTATTTACCATTCAAAATATGCTTTTTGCAAATTGTGAACGCTTTTGGTTTGATTAAATCAGCAATATATTTTTACATCAACAATTTTGAGGGAATTTTGTTCATTTTTGTGGTAATGATATAATATGTGGTCACATTGAATTGTCAAATTGAAGTTTGTCTCAAGAATTTGTTATTCGTGACAAAAGTGACTTATTGTACATGTTCTATACCAAAGAAACGTTTTCTTTTTTTTTGTATTGATGTTCTACAAACAAATGTACTGCAAGGAATTTTAAATTTCATTTATTAATTTTCAATCATCGAATTTGTCATTATAAAAATCGTCATTAAAGGTAGTTGTTTTAGCCTAAGTTTTGTTTTAATTTGTTACCATATCTTTAGTATTATTATTACTCATTAATTAAATAAACATAATTTAAAACTTGCCTTGCTCCCTTTGTTATAACTATGGTAAATTTGAATTCGGCTGTAATAGAGCTGTGTGGATTACCACAGCAAAATGACGTTAAATATAATACTATCTCTCTGTCCAAAAAAAAAAATTATGGCCTTTTTTGATTAGGAACTTGTCAATGATGATACTTTTAGTATTTATGTCAATCATGTCAACGTATTTTGGTAAAACTAATTATTTAAATGTATTTATAGTTTTTTTCCTTATAACTTACTTCTAGGAAATTATTGTATTTTCTATTTAGTTAAAATGCATCGAATACATTGATGGATCAATAACTTCAGTTTTGTTCACAAAAGTTTAGATTTAAAACAATTATGAATTGCAATTTATTCATAATATGTATGGACTTAGTACTTGTATGGATTCAGTTTATCGTGCAGCAAATGTATGTATACATACACAGTTTATTTTTATTTACTGTAACTTAATGGCATTCAAAGTCCGTAAGCTAATTTAAATCTTTGGCGAAAAATTTTCTATTTTATCAGTGCTTTAGCATATTATTGTTGGTGATAACCTAAGCATTTTGGAAAATTACGTTTAATCATCTCCTAACTGTTATTACTTTTAATTTGCCTTATGCTATTTGAAAATGTTTCTATAATAAACAACCGGCACTTCATTAATTATCACATAACTAAGATTAGAATAAGTATTAATACTGATACTGTAATCTAATCAGTATGAACTTTTAAACACCATGGAGCACCCAGTAGCGAGTGAAAGATATGAGTCTTGTGAGAGGCAGCGAGCATGTTCACCACAAGTTTGTCACTGACAACGGAAACTGCAGCAATTCATCTCAACGAAAGCCTCTTCTAGAGCCGCAAAATGACTTTAGGTAATGTTTTCAGACTCATACAAGCAGTCATGCATTTCATTAAATGAGTATTTAGTATAAAACTATTTAGTTGGATCTCATCACACAAAATATATATTTGACCACACGCCTATATAAAATCCTCACTACAATTGTTATATATTTTATGGTTACTCTAATGGCGGAGTGAGAAACTAAGCGAGCCAGATAAGCAGGATAAGATAAGATTAAGATTGTTCACCAATTGTAAACCAGGGATTTCAATTAGCTCCAGGTGGACAATTATTTACTGATGACAGTAATAGTGACAATGTTTATGGTGGAACAGAAGCGATCTGTAGGTTTTTAAAATTAACATTTTTTACAGCATGGAGCAGTATGAATGCTTTGGGGTTCTTCACGAAGTGTCACGTAAACAGATGTTGTAACAAACCTACTTCTAGAATATTACAGTGGGATTTAAGTTATTCATCTTTATTTTGTTGTATAAATCAACACAAAGTTCACTAGATTTATTTTCAATAATTATTAAGAGATATTGTTCGATGTACGACTAGCCTTTTTGAGATTTTCGTCCAGATTAATCGATTCAGATTAGTAAAAATGCTAACAAAGGAATGCTTTGGTTGTAAACAATGTTATGGCTGTACTTTTTGGTAAAGGTTAGTATAAAAAGATTGTTTGGTTTTCTAAATTCTAAGTATAAAAATTGTAGACAAATACAATGCAAACTGTTATAACAGTCCGTTACGTTAGCAATTTACAATAAAACCTAAAAGGAGATTAAATCCTGTATTTTTTAAAACAAGCCACATCAACATCATAAACGTGGTATTAGAATTCCAAAAGTAATAGCGCTAGATTATACTAAAGCCTAAACTCATATAGGGAATACTCGTATGGAGATTATCTGATATTACATTGCAATAAAAGGGGCTTAGTAAGAAAGTGCTAACAATTTCGTTTACCAATATATTCTACAGTACATATTGTGGGTATTACTCAGTTATTATATTTAAAAATTACCTTACTTACCGAAAAGTAAAACTAATTAATAATGTTAATTTGAAAAGCTTAATTAATTACCTTTATCAATATTAAATAATTTTACGATTCGTAATTAATAAATAACATGTACGTTAAAATGTTTCTAAACACTTTGAAATTTTGTAGATGCTTGCTATGATCCATATAATTCATGTCAAACTAACAATCAGTAAAAGTAACGTATACGATAAAAATCGCTATAGTATAAAGAATTTGTAGGCACATACATTTCCTTATAATTTTATACAGTTTAAAGAAGGTAACACATGTTAATTATGAAACCCATTGTTGGTGGTGATGAGCTGTAATTGACGAGTTTGTTGTCGTTGTTTTAGTCATTAAACTTATGTACTGTATAATATAAAAATAAGCATTGTGATAAACATTGCAAAACACGCTCATGCATCATGGATAACAACTTATCTTTGCTATAAATGTGCAGGGTACTTATAAAAGCGTTTTATATAGACCTAACACACAATAAGAAACTGCCTAAAGGTAAACCATGATTGTGTGCTCTTACTCGCACTGCAAAACTAAATTATCCATGTCATTGAGGTTTCGAGCGATGAAAGCGTGTACATGAGTCCTTGTTAAAGAGAAAAACAACTGAATTATCACATTGATTTTTCCTTGTACAATTTAACTAATGTAATTTTAATCAATGAGTTGAGTTTCATAGTAAAATGGAATGGTATGTGTTTAGTAAATTATAATTACAGGTCATAACTGTGATTTTAATAAAGTTAACAACTTTATTATCAAAGCGGTAGATTTAACTAATTCGAGCAATATCAAATAAAAAAATATAGAAAATCTACGAGGCTTATTGACATCCAAGCTTTAAATTGTTTATTGGAAATATATTTTTGTATCCTCTAAACGATTCTTGATACTTCCAAAAAACAATGTAACCGGGATACACGGAACTCTGTGGCTAAATTAAATAAACACTCCAGGATCCAAAATGAATATTCATCGTTCTGGGTCTATAGAGCACTTAGACACAACAGGTGTTGGACCTGGAAATAAGGAAGGCCTTCAATAAATACCTATCACATTTTTGGTTCTACGCCCATATTGCCATTATTTGTTAAACTGTAATACTTTATTATTATAATTTACATGAGTTATGTATCACCGCTTCAATTTATATAAATCTATATACATAAATAGCCAAACTTGTTTTGTACGTAATAATTGAATTCCTAAAATACATGGTCTGTCGTTGGGGTTTTATCAACTATGTATGGGGCCTATAACCACTCTATCGAGATTATGTAGTAATAGCAAAAGTTGACAAACCACCGTATAATAGAGGAAATGCAAATTGGAAACAAATTATTTGATTAATACAATCATACTGTCCATTTTTTTATAATATAGAACTTTTGAGTTATTTTAACGTTTCAAGCTCTAGAGCAGTCAAGATTGGTGTTTAAATTTTCTGTCCGACCGTTGAGCCAATGGCCGATTTTCGTCCGCTTCTGCTGATTTTATCTAATATGATATATTAGGTCAAATCTTGCTCAAATTGTTTGTGGAGCTGTGTAAAAACGTTTAGGCTATTTAAAATTATTCTTTGTATTTAAGACTAAGGTATATAAGATGCTAATCTTATAGAAATTTATTTAGTTTATGTTCACCATTGTAACGGTAAGTATAACGTAGTGTACCAAACGATTTACCAGCTATTTTCATACATATTCATTAAGTAGCTTATTATGGTAATCAAGTAAATTTTGTTATTGTTATATAACATTGGAGCGCCTACCTAAAATAATCGTTATGTACAAATAATTTCAAATACTCCATACACTTTAAAACTCAATTTCATCCATATATTAAAACATTCGTTTCTCGTATACATTGGCAAAATAAAATATGGCATATAGGTGAATCATGGAATGGCAGACGAATATCTGTTATTTTACGTTAAGAGTCATCACGCTTATTCAAAAGGTTGTTGTTACTAGCAACGGAAACGACAGATATACTTCTAAAAGCAAAACCTCTAAAATAGACCATTCAAAGTGATCAAAAATGCTTCTTGTTTCACGGCCATGAACTCTAAAGCTGTAAAGAATCTCCTTCCCATTTTGTTGTTATTTTGATATATCGAAACAAACAAAGATTTTTTTACTAAATAAGTTATTAGAGCGTTGCATGACAAAATATATAGTAGGTTTATTACATGATTTGTTTTTACTGTGAATATAAAGTTACAATAAAAATAAACCATATTTCTAGTAGTATCCACGATAAATTTAAAGCAATCTATTCCCGACTTTTATATCATCAAGTTGCAATAAGCGTGCAAACTTTAACGTACTAGGGCATTTAAAAACATTTGTTTTCCAATCATTGACTACTGTATATTTTAGGAACTGAAGTAAAAGGAATACAGTAGCCAAATTCAATAAGCCCTCCCAGAACCGACATGCATATTCATCGTGCTGGGTCTATAGAGCACTCAGACACAACAGATGCTTGCAAAAAAATAACCACCGTCTCAGAATTTTGCTACAAGCTCATAAATTTAGTTAATTTTATGTAGCATTTTATTTAGAGCTCGCTAATTTGCCGTGTAGTTGACACATTCGAAAACTGTTGAATGTATTTTATAAGCACAAGCTAAATAGGTTTAGTTGTATTTAATTATGTGTCTAATAATAATTACTGAATACAGGGTTATGCAAAATTTACTCCTGATGTGTTAAACATGGTAGCATACATGTTGATCAGATTTTGGTTTTTATTCTAATCCCTTTATAATATAAAGTATTCAGTTTATTCTTGTTCTATACACATTTCTACACACATTTGGTGGCTAAAGTAAAAAGTACAAAAAAAGTAGTTGTATAAAAATAACAATAAATAAGAAACTAATTCCGCGAACCTCAAGGACTACGACGAGGGACTAAATAAATAATTTATTTCTCATAAACAGATGCTAGCAAATAAATAACTGCCGCCTCCAATAAACTTTAGAAGCCGGTTAGATTAGTTTTTTTTTGTGTAGAATTTAAGTTTAAGCTAGCGATTTTGTTTATATACAATTAGGCCAATAGACTATTGACGCAGTAGTTCAGAGGTAGAGCGCTGGCCTTACAAGTATACTTTGGGTCAAGCGTAGGTTCGATCCCGACGGACTATTGTGATACTTTTTACGAGCTAAAAACTACTTACTACTTAAGACGATGTTAGGTTAGTGGTGTTATGTGAACAATAAAATAGGAAACTTAAAATGTTTGTCTCCGAAATTAAGATAACTGATTATTAAGGTTCCAATAAAGGTAAGTTGTTATGCTCCTTGCGTCTTCGCCTTGCACCTAAGCACACGGGAGACGCGTGGTAATACATGCGATAGTGAATGCCCCACAAGTAGTTACCGAATGCACAAGTAGGCGCATGTGCTCCCCGAGACCAACGGGAGCATCTTGCAACACTCGTGCCTTACTAGTAGATGACAAAGGATCTCTACGATTATAGCCTTAAAAATATGGTGCATATTTTATTTACTAATTTTAGTTTAGTGACTTAAATAATACAAATTTATTTTGTAACTTTGGTATAACAATTGAGTTATTGAGTTATAGTTTCCTCTTCCTTGAGAGGTTTAGTTATTCTGTTGACATCAGTTACACATTATCTTTCGGACTAGTTAATACTGCATCTATATTTGTTCATAAATTAATTCATTTTCATAGTTCATTTATTATGGAGTGGGGCACTGATAAAGCAACAGACTTTATCAGAAAAAACCTATCGGTCTAAAAAATACTGTACACGATATTTAAATAAAGCGTCGTTATGGTGAGTAAACAACATCGAATATAACAATTAGTCACTCTAGCGGAATTATCAAACTGCATTTGGTGGATGGATAGTGGATAGTGGAAACATAGGGGCAAAGCATATGGGACAAGCCGCAAGACGCACGATGCAAGAGGCAAGAGACATGCAACTTTGCATGCAATATTGCAGAGAGTCAGAGGCATAATGGAAACGAACCTATAAGTAGCTACGCGGGTAGCCCCAAGTTGGCGCAAGTGCTCACGAGACCGACGGGTATTAACCGTTGTTATAGCGGGCTACTAACATCGATTACGGATGCAATAGTAAAATATTCTGTGCTGTTCGGGTTGGATTATCAAATTATACTGAACAAAATCAAAATGCCAAGGTTGTACTTCCATCGTGAGCAAATGAACAAAAATAAATATAAAATGCGATGTCACTCTGACGGTATACTTAAAATGACTGCAAATGACACATGGGATAGTGGAAACAATGAGGCAAAGCGCATGGAGTAAGTCTTAATATGCACTTGCAAGAGGGAAAAAACAAACAACGTTTAATGCAATATTATGGCATAGAGAAAACGAGACTTGATAGGAAGATATTAAATATTAATAATAAAGGTTATTTTATTCAATGTCATAAATAGTCCTAACAAATTTAAATTCTTTTATTAGCATCAAGAAAATTTTCAAAATTCGATTACAAACGTTAAACTAAATATTTTACATATTGTAGTAGGACATATTTTACATTACTACTATACAATAGTCAAATAAAAAAAAACCTCCAAATCAAAACATACTTTCATACACCGACCAGCCAAAGATTCTACAACAGAGTAAAATATGCGTATACAAAATATTCTACAAATATTGGAATGATAACGAATCAGTCATGTTTAAATCTACAGATTAATAGTGTTTGTGTTTTATCCCGTAATAAATATCGATTCCTTTTATTTTCAATATCTTTTCTTAAAATATAACATTAATGAGTTGTAAGCAACGGATGCGCATAGATTTTAATTTACAATCAATAATATTTAAAAAAGCCCCTTGATGAATTAACTAAATTTATAACTACAAAATTAATTTGCCAAATTCCATTTTTAAACAAATGAATTGTTATACAGTTTTTTCATTTTATGGAAATACTATTATTAACCATTATAATTAATTAAAGATGGCGACTAATATTTAAGATTTTGAAAGCCAAGGGATAGTCAATTATAAAAATAAATTATACCATATTAATCCAAATGTTTAACACTAAAAAACATCACAAATAATTTAACGTCAGCACACGTTAAAGAAAAAAATGCATTTATCACTTGTAATTTACAAAAGGTGTAAATAGAAATATAGTGTTCATTAATTTCAATTTTAATTTTTTTAAGCTGATCAGGATTTTAGCTAGTACCTTTTAAAATATATTAATTCGTGTTAATGACAAAATATATGGGACCAATAATGTTGCATGGAAAAGATTATGAGGAAAAGTGTACTTTCATTCGGTCTTAATTTATAGCTTGCCCACATAAAACTGCGTCGTATATTAATAAAACTTGATAAACGGCAAACAGATTACCTACCAAGAATTCTTATTATTAAGTTAAATCCATTTTTAATTTAAAATATCTCTTCATTCTTCTGAAAGAACCTAAAAATACAGTAAAATAAAAATATAACATAGTAAGTACAATAGTATATTTATGTATTGTTTTTCAGATGAAAGGCATGATCGAATAATGAAACAACATATTTTTGTATTAAAGGTATGAAAGAGGAACTTGTAATAAAATCTCTAACTTGAAGTGTATTAAAGTTAGTTAATCTCTGCATTTCAGGAGTGCCGTCTGTGCAGCTGCAAGTGCAATTTGACCCAAATTACTTGCAGTTCAAATCGTTATTGCAATAGCTCTTCAAACAGCTTTGCCCAGTGTTCTTGGGTTTTAGGAGCAACTAAACACTAATTGTTATCTTCAACAACAATTAAGTTATTGAACAAACCGAAACCTATTCAAATCAATTTGATCTTTAGTTTTGATGGTCCCATTAAAGCTATAAATTCCATAAAGTTTAACTTGTTTATCTTAACTTTTAAAACAATTTCAATATATCTAATGATATTTACTTTGAAACTAAATAAAACTAATACAATTCTTACCGCATTTATGCTAATATTTTTATGTTAAAAGTTGTTTAAATACCAAATAAAAAATGTATCAACAACAGAGATACTTAACTGTATCTCTTTACTTAATTGTTTCTGTTGAAATAGTCAACAGACTATTATTGGACGTCTATATTGGACGTTATCAAAAATGTAGCGGCGAACGTATCAGTTCTGTTAAATAACACGAAAAGACGTAAATTAATATATCTATGTGGCTTTGACAAAGAACTTACTACTAAAGATTACTTAAATAAGTTGTGTGGCAGTGAAAGTAAGCTAATTGAAATATTTAAAATGCAAATGTACATATAATATAGTTGTTTACAAAATATATACTACCCTGTAAAAAAGAAGTTGTGGATGCCTTTTAATAACAAAATCTTTTTTAAAATTAATAAATGATATTCTGATTGGTATTGTTGTCTTCAAGATTCAAGTTGTCTTCAAGATTTCTAAGTCTCGTAAAAATCTGCGTCGTGACGTGTGTCGTGAGAATCCCTGTCAGTATCCCTGTGTTTTATTAGAATGGAAACGTATCTTAACAAGAATTGGTAGGTTGGTGAAACAAATATATTGTGTCCATGTTCACAGTATGAAATATAGTATTTATTGTTATTATTGGAGTTTTAATTTGATTTATTTGTCCAATAGCTTGACGGAACAAAACGGTATTAATGACTAAACTATGATGTAAGCAATATACAGAATTTTCAGAGCTTAGGCTCATTCAATTAAAAGCAAGACTTAGAGAGCGTTTATAAATTGAATATTCATGTAATCTTTCAATAAATTTTCTTCTTAAGAACTTTATGCAGCCTGCCTGTTTAATTAAATGTTGATTTAGCTCCCCTGGTTCAGTAGAATACAAATGAGATTTGTTTTCATTGCTGATGTATTAGATTTAATTTTTATTGTTTTTAAATCATAAAAAAGGTTTGTTGTATGTAATGCAAAGTTCTAATAAAGATTTAGTTGTCAATATTAGTGGCTATTTAAACAATTACGAATTGTTAACACCATAAATTTATTCGTTTTTTCAGATTCAATATAAATATATGTTAAGGCTACTATTGTGTTTGTCCACAATATTAAATACTCTTGTCAAATGGGTAATAACTTAAGAGTTAAATTTATTCGAAATGCAACTAGATTATTTGTCATTGAATCATACCTGAATCAAATGTTTACAGTATCACTTAGTATTTTCTGCGTTTTCGAATCAAACATGGTACTAAAATACAATTCAAAAATTTTATAGATAAGAGATTTATTTTAAACTATAAAATTTATTTTGACAGTGAGTGGCTTCAACAAACGGAATATATTATAATTTACCATCCAATTCCATTGCAGAATTTACTTGGCCTGAATCATTTATACAATTAATTTTAGTTACTTTTCAAAGATACTTCTCAACAGAGTTTAAGATAAGTATACCAAACTAATATCACAATATTCTTCTGGAAAATGTTATATGAAATGGATATCACTGATATTTTAGTTTACGGTGGGAAAGGTGCAATCAGTTACATTATTTAAAACCCACGAGGTCTACTATGTGGCTAACTCATTAACAACTTCAGTTAGGTTCAACTAGTACATGAATGGCTTACATTCTCACTCACGTAGTGGTTAAATATTATATATATATATATATATATATATATATATATATATATATATATGTATGTATAAAATATAATGCTTTCTTAACCCACATACTTTCTTGTAGGTCCATTTCAAGTTCTTTGAAAACTATTTGTGATCGCTTTACTAACGGAAAATATACTGACGTAAGTTGATTGTTAACAATATCAAGTATAAATTAAATTGGGGGGTGAAATTACAAAGAGAAAGCTAGCAACAGTAGCTTAAATATGTGTGACAGAACCAATCACTAATATTGTAAAAGTATATTCATCGCTCTACATCGGTTATTTTTACAATTGTTTCAACTTATCTCTTTCACCAAGTTATCCCAGTTTAATTCCAAAGCTTTATGATATTTAGAACCCCTCTCCTAGCTACATGCGCTCACATACTACATGTGCATACTACACAAAGAGACCACATGCTACATACTACTCAAAGAGAAACACATAATGGTCTTATAGAATTTTCTACTAACGTCCGTAATTTTACCACAACAGATGAATCCTTACAAATGAAAAACTACATGACAAATCCTCAAAAATTAATGGAGTTATTAGACAAGTTAAATTATAGCCTTAAGTCCAACTGGGCTGAAAATGTAATATCATCGTCCCTATGTAAGGCTGATCTAAAGGACCATTCTATTTAGTTAGAAAACCAGTGATCAATAATGAGCATATACTTTCGTCCTCAACCCGACACTTCAACACGCAGGAAATATTATACAAAACTGGTATTGACTACAAATAACACTAAGTTATATCGTTGTATGATCTGTAGGGAAAAACACGAAAGTGCTCGATGTAAGATTTTCAGGAAAGCTGACTTCACGGGAAGATGGAGAATGGTCGCAGAGAAGAAACTGTGTTTTTTCTGATTTTTTCAGCATCCGATACAATTTGGTAAAATCAAAAAAGCGTGTGGTATCAATAATTGTAAGTTATTTCATAGTCGTTTGCTACATATTGAAAAACCATGGAAGCCCTCTGATGCAAAGAAAACATTTACATTCATGTAGACAAAACTAAGGAAATTAACAGTAATCACACTGAAGAAAATGTCCCTAAAAAGGTCCTGCTTAGAGTATGTCCTGTCACTCTCTATGGACCACAATGTCAGATTGATACATATGCCCTTTTGGATGATGATTAAAACATATCCTTAATCAACTCTGTAACAGCTGAGAAGTTAGGTGTCGAGAGTAACATGGAACCCCTTACTGCTTGTTGGTCAAACTCAACCTATCATTTCGACTCATCGTTACGCAAAGTTAGTTTAAAAATAAAGGGGGTCAATGAAGATGAAGTATTTACCCTAGATAATGTCCGTACCCAGTCACCATTAGACTTACCAATCCAAAATGTCGACACTGTGAACCTCCAAAAAAAAATGGTCTCATTTGATTTTAATTAGCCAACCGCTTCCCACAGCGCATTCCAAGCCCACCATCTTGATAGGTCAATATAATATAAATCTTATTCTAACAGGACAAGTGATTGAAGGACCTAAAAATTCTCCTGTTCTCCCAAGGAGTTATCTGGGTTGGTCCATGCATGGAAGGTTTGCTAAATTCAATGATCGAGTTCATGAGAACTTATCTTCCACAGCCGTTGAGTATGAAAAACTACACAACATGGTGAAAGAATCGTTTCAAACTGATAACTATGGGGAAACACCTTTCAGTGAACCTGACGTCAGTTCAACAGAATAAAAATGTTCAATTAATATTCTAGATTAAACTACAACAAAATTTAGAGATCACTATGAAACTGGATTATTATGGAAGTCAGCTGATTTTAAGTACCAGCCAAGTTACGATAATTCCTTGAAAAGACTCATGACATTTGCAAATAAAATGGAAAAAGACACACATTTTTTACAAAAGTATACTGAGAAAATTGAAGATTATATTCAAAAGAGTGTACAAAAACTAACGAAAGAAGGGGAAAACATTTCCACTGACCTACGTTATATCTACCTCATTTTGGTGTTACAAACCCAAACAAAACTGGAAAGTTATGACTTGTGTTTTATGCAGCAGCTAATTCAAATGGTGTATCATTAAATTTTGAATTAGTGGACCCGACTACTTAAATTCACTACCGTCTGTTCTTCTCAAGTTTCGACTAGGAAAATATGCAATCGTCGGTGATATTAAAGGAATATTCCACCAAGTATGGATCAGAGATGAAGACATCAATGCACAACGATTTTTATGGCCAAGTGAAAAAAACCAATAACCAGATATTTACTTGAAAGCTATGACATTTGGTTCTACCTGTTCTCCAAGCTCCTCACTCTACGTGGTAAATCACAATGCAAAGCAGTTTTAGTCTACTTACCCTGAAGAAAGCAAGTCCATCTTGAAAAAAGAGTACATTGATGACCTCTTAGACTCCATAAACTCTGAAGAAGAAGTCTGTCGTCGAATTCAAGAAACTACAGATATTCACAAGACTGGTGGATTTCAAATATGTAATTGGTTATTGAACTCCAAAGAAGTCTTACAAGACGTACTTGAAAGCCTTAAAGCCAACTCTGCAAAGCAATTAAATCCTGACACATATTTACCTACTGAACGAGTACTTGGCATTTGGTGGAATTCGGAATCTGACAGTTTTGATTTTCACCGCAGCACTGAGAAGATTCATTTCTCTGAGGTTTTTTATCCCACAATATGGGAGATCCTGAAAGCAGCTATGTCCATTTTCAACCCTTTAGGCTTAGAATGCCCAACGACGATAAAGGGAAGGATGATTTTTCAAGATGTTTGGCAAATCAATACAACTTGGGATGAAGTACACCCTCTTGGCATGACCTCTGCGAAAAATGGGAGGGTTGGCTGTAAGAAGTAAAAAACCTCCAAACTTTCGAAATCCCATGGTGTTACTCCGACACACCAAAACTCGAGAAAATAAGTCTACATACTTTGTTGGTGCAAGCCAGAAGGCCTTTGCCATGCTCATATATCTTGTCCATCAGATAGACGACTCCTATAAGACAATGTTAGTTGCAGCACGTGCAAAGGTCACCCCTCTTAAATTAACGACCATCCCTCGTCTAAGCTACACGCAACCATTTTAGGATGCAGACTAGCTAACAAAATTCAAAACGACATTGGTATTCATATATTTCAACGAACGTTTTGGTCTGATTCAGTTACCGTCCTACACTGGATTAAATCAGAACAAAAGACCTACAAATAATTTTTGTCAAATAGAATAGGAGAGGTCAAAAACTCTCTAAACCTGAAGAATGGAAATGTGTCCCTTCCAAACAAAATGCAGCAGATATAGCTAGCTACAAGGTGTAATAAAAAATTTAATCCAGCTTTACATCACAAGTGGATTTATGGTCCTAGTTTCCTGACCTGCGGAGTTGACAACAGGCCAAAACAACCATCCACTTTGGAATCGAACGACGACCTGGTAATTAAGAAACAGTTCATTGGTGTTCATGAAGACATGCAGTCTTCACAAGTGATTGATGTTAAGTTCTCCTCTTGGGAAAAACTAACAATAGCGTGGGTTCTGAATTACGTAGAAACCTTACGACAACGAAACAAATCAAACAAAGAAAGACTAAAATTAAGACCAGTTGTTGAGTATGATGTAGTACCTGAACTTCATACCGAAGAGATAAAGGCAGCCGGAAGAGTTTTTCTAAAAGCAGCTCAAGATAAAGCTATAAAGAAGAAAAATATATGCTGGGTCATAAAAGGTCTTTGTTAAAGTCAAGTCGTCATCCCCATTTCTTGAAGACTCAAAAGGACTTATTCGAATATCAGCAAGAAAAATCAATGCCACTGACTTCGGGCCTGATCAAAAACTGACCATTTTGTTAGAAGGAAAAAGTCATGTTTCGAAACTGATTATTAAAATGTATAACGAAGACTGTTTCCATTAAGGTGTCCTAATTGAAGTAGGAAAAAGATTCTGGATTATCAACCTATGATTCGCAGTGAGAAAGGATGTCCTTCCGATATGTTTCGGACAACGGAACTAACTTTGTAGCAATGGAACAGGAGCTCCGGAACGCAATGAATACAATTGACCATGTTCATATCCAACGAACAGTCGGAAGAGATAGGATCAAATGGAACTTTATCCCACTCCAAGCCCTACACATGGGAGGTTCTGGGAGCGTCTCATTCGATTGGTGAAAACTGCTTTGAGGTCCGTAATACAATCACAGTATCCTCGTGATGAAGAGTTACAAACTCTTCTAGTCATAATTGAATTCATTATAAATTCCCGACCTCTTACTTACGTGTCTATAGATCCTCGAGATTTTTAACCATTAACACCAAACCATTTCCTCAGAGAAGTATTTGAAATGCCTATTGTTGAAGACAAACTCTGCAAGAAACAACTTGCACGTGTGAAATCTCTCCTCAATAACTTTTGGAATCGATGGGTGCAAGAATATCTCCCCTGCCTGACCAAGCGGGGTAAATGGCAGGCAAAACCTGAACAACCGAAAATTGGGGACCTGGTCATCATCTTTGTGGATGAAAATAATCCGGGAAACACTTGGCCTCTCGGGCGGATATCAGCAACATAACCGAGCGAAGTCGGACAAGTCCGAATCGTTGATTTCACTACCTCATATGGAACATTAAAAAGACCTATGACCAAAGTAGCCATTTTATCTGGAAGGGGAGAAGATGTTACTGATATTTAAACTGTGTCATATGTTGAATTTCCTTTTGGTTGTTAACAATATGACTTTAAAATATGTGATGTGTAATTAATGTTTGTTTACATTGTGATATAAATAAATGCCAACTATTATAATTATACTGTGTGTCTGAAAGTTATTTTAGTTAACAATTTTCCTCACCTTTATTACATTATTAAAATATGTTAATGCGAAAATTCACTTTCCTCACGTCAGCGTGCTGCATGAGAACTCGTTTAAAAGAAAGTACCATTAGTTTAATTTAAATCTCTATATATTTTACTTTTATATTGCGAGATGGAAAAATAAAAACGAATGCTTAGTCAGAACAATTTTTTCGACAACATGTTATACATTATATGAGACATAGTTCCCTGAGCTCATTGACTACAGACATAGGAGGGCTTAGCCCAAAATCTTTACGGGTAGGAGGGATCTTACCTTAAACAATATGAAAGGAATTTATTGTTTATATATTTAAATTGTGTTCTAAATAATATATTACAGATTAGAACTCATAATGATTTATATACCTCCAAGTTCAAAGCAAAATTCTTTTAAAGGATATCAAAGAATTACAAAATGTTACAAACCAGACGTCGAAAGGTCGATCGTGACTGATATGCTTTCTATTTAGTTTGGGGTTGCGGCATTATGACCTTCTAGTCAAGACATTAAATTTGTGTAGCTTATATTGTTATTTAAGATTGTTTTCTTACTCCTTGCGAACCATCAAATAATCTAAAGAAATCTCCAAACTATATTTATTAAGCTTTCTATGGCTTTTATTGAATTAAAGTGAAATGTCCCCAGATTGAAAATAAACAAGAACTGCTAAACAAATTTAAAAAGTTATTTTATAAAAAACTCAGATAGTAAGGATGTACTAAGTAGTGGTCGTTAGAAATTGGTTTCTATCGACTGTTGTCAAATTAGTTAGTAAATAAATAATTAGAGTCTAAATTCATAAAATATAATTGGAAACAGCTACGGTACAGGGAACGACTCTAAAAACAACTGTTGAATACTATTTTTGTATTCTAATACTTGTAAAATGAATATACTATTAATTCAATCAAAGCCTTTTGATTTTAATAAGGCCGCTAGACAGTTTATAACCATTTAACTATGTGTATAGGTTAACACGTGATATACAACGGAGCAATACAAATTATGTATAACTATAGTAAAATTAAAAATATTAATAACATTAAACGATAAATAAGCAAAATGTATACAAGTAAATACGGCAAACATTGATCTGCAGGTCACATCACATGTTCCTTAAGATTTATAAAAAAATAGATTGTAAAAAACCTTCATGTACTGCTAAATCCCACTCCCAAGAGTAGAAGGGATGATGAGATTTCGTTCCCGTCAAAATCTAAGTTTATGAAGTAAGCAAGAGCATGGTCTCTGAGCCCCAGGGAAATAAGTCTCGTACAATATACTTGTTGACACGTTCATTCAGCCCAACCCTTAGCTATTGTCCTTTGATTTGCAATATGATCTCAATATAAATCTGCGCGGTTTCAAAGTTTTATCAAGGTTATATTCAAAGTTATTTAGTTTTATCTTTATAAATTAGGATATTTTTAGATTAATTTTCTTACAAATGAAAACACGTTATTAAAAAATGTTTGCATATAAATAATAATTAAAGTAGTACAATCATGCATCATTGATTATTGTCAGTACGCATATTGAAATATACCTAAGAAGATACAATTAATATATTAGTTTAACACAAAATACGTATCAATAACACACGGAAGGGTGTAAACTTCAAGGTTTTAACTTAAACACCCAATTGGTGGTTTGACTACGGGCGGAATATAACAGTTTAAGTATTATATCATTCCAACAAGATGACAAATTATGTGAGGTTGGGTACAGTTAAAAAGCAAAATATAGGACAATATTGGAACCAACCAGAGAAACAAATTTACGAAAAATGCAAACTATAAAATGTTTTAACGCATTCTCTTATTCGAGAACTCTATCATTTATTCAATTCTTCTTGTAAGGTATTAAGATTGTATGGTGTTATAATTTTTAAGTTAAACGTATAAGTTTAATTGTATATGATTTATATGTTTAAACGAATTTCCCCTATAGGGAAGAAGCTATTACCGAAGGTGGCATGGTAAGAGTTAAGCCAGAGACCATGTCAACTTTTGTTTTGAGGTCCCCAGATCCCAAAAACACTATTCGTTCAAATTTATATATATATATATATATATATATATATCCGTTAACAATATAAGTTTTGAAAAAAAACTTCCGCTTTTAATAAAATTTGGTTGAAATTTGTAAAGAAACGTTCATGACTTTAAGTCCGAAATCCAGATAAATCGGTCCATTGGAAGGGGGTCGTATAGGGGTTAAACCATTTCCGAAAATATTTCTTTTGCATTTTCTACCTCAAATTTTTAAAACACTTAATTTTGTTTTTAACCATTTAATAGGGCTTATGCAAACAAATAATATAGTATTTTGAATCAATAACCTAGGTTAAGTGTTTGAGGAGAAAATAAAAAAAACGCGTTCTTGAAATTTCCTATGTTAATATTACGGGAAAAAGGTTATTAGCTTTTCCTCAGTTCATTTTTAATGTAATTTAACATTTGGTTTTACCAATCAGTTTAGCTCTACAAAACGATCATTTTGGTGCTTAAATTGTCATTCTACATCCAACCGTTGAAGAGATATTCAAAGTGCTAAACACAGTACGTTGTCTAATTTTATCCCTATGGAGAATAATCACAATTTTATATCTCGATTATGTATGAATGCATATTTATGAAACTTAGCTTGTAGCTTCACCTAGTGCCTCACAAGTGCCTGCATGAACAAATAATTGTTTGATGATTTTACCCGTAGCAGCAAAGCTGCATACTCAGCCCTAATGTTAGGTATTAATGTTAAGTATCTTATGGAGAAAAAGTATAGTTTTATATCTCCCTTAATTATGAGTATAAATTAATAAAACTTGGTATCTAGCTTTGACTAGTTAATTTATATTGACAATTGCATACAAATCAATTCTTACCTTTCTTGTTGCATCAAACCTGCCTACTCAGCATTGAATGTTATTCTTATGGAAAATAAAAAAAAAACTTTATGTATCACTTATTAATTCATGTATTTTTATGAAAATTGGTGAGTGGCTTTATGGGGTAGTGAGAAACATATACCGGGTGTCCCGTAAAGGTCCCCCCTCTTAATTTTTGAACAACTGTAAATATTCAAACAGTATTTATTTGTAAATGTTACTAGCATAAGTCAACGTATTTTTTAAAGAGATTAAGGGGTTCAACCCTCACCCCTAATTAGGGTTTGCAAAGGTAGTTTTTATTTTTCAAATAGCGACCCCTATCAAGCTGCATATCATTTTAAAGATGGTAAAAAATAAAATTAATGCCGCAAAATAGACCTCCATAGGTTTATTTAATCTAATGTTATGGCTAGCGAAATATGTATTTATTACTATTCCCATTGTTATTTTTACTACTTAAATTCCCCTCATTACAAGAAATCAGATACATAATGGGAAAATCCAAACATCTCTTGATCACAACTTTGAAAAAATACCATTTAAAGTGCGACAAATTCATTTGAAAACCTTCTTTATTTTTACCATGGCCTTCATTCCGTTCTTGGAAAAAATAAATTAAGTTTTCAAGTGACTTTCTTGCATTTTAAATGGTATTTTTCAAAGTTCTGATCAAGAGAAAGTTGGATTGTCCCACTATATATCTTATTTCCGATGAGAGGGGAATTTAAGCAGTATAAATTACAAAATTAGTACGTTTTTCGTTGGCCATAACATTAGATTAAATTAACATAGAGAGGTATAGTTTGCGGCATTAATTTTATTTTTGTCCGCTCTTTAAAATGATATGCAACTTGATAGGAGTTACTGTTTGAAAAATAAAAACTACCCCCAGCAACCCTTCTTTTAGGGGTGAAGTTTGAAGCCCTTAAAAATTTAACAAAATACTTTGACTTATGCTAGTTACATTTACCAAGGATTGTTTGAAAATTTACAGTCGTTCAAAAATTAAGAGGGTATGGAACCTTAATGGGACACCCGGTATATGTATTGGAAATTCCCTGAGTTAGCAGGTTTGCTGCAACGGAGGGGTTTAACTAGATTACTTTTTTATTCTTCATTATGACAGATTTAATGTTGTTAATACAGCTAATGGCGGCAATAGACTGATATCTTTCCAAATGTTGATTAAGTTATAGTTGACTTAATTTATCCTAGATGTAATCGTAAATTATATGTTAAGTCATTAAACTAAGGTGACAATTCCTTATATAATAATTCTTTATTAACGATATTATTAATAATTTGCACTTTTTTTATGCTCAGCACTTTGTATAACATGTGTTCAGATGTAAAGAATATTTTAAAATTTTTAATTTGTATACACCATATTGTTTGCCTTAGTTGTAAAATATTTGATCAGCTACCAATATTTAATATTTTATACCGTGTTAATAGTTACTAAATCTATAAGTAAACAAAGATATTATGCATTTTTTTTAGAATTGGAAACCAATAATATTATGAAAGTGATTTATGGACAAGTGAATTTATTTACAAGGTTTTTAATAAGTACATTAATTTTATATGTTATTTTTATGACTTTTTATATTCAACCTGTACAGTGATTTATCACCTATTATGTCATACAAATATGTGTTTGGGAATTGGTTGTATTCAAAATTAGTTACAGCTATATTCATTGATATCTCCGTTAAAATAATATTTATGTATTTAAAATACAAGGGTTATTATAAGATTTTATACATCTGTACATCTATACATCTGTTTTCTGTTTTTATACATATGTAGTTGTATCATAGTAATCCAGCGTTTCATAGAATTATTTGTTGAGCCAAGACGTGTCATCCACTAAAACCAGAAAGGTAAATTCGCCAAGGCAGAGTGAACTCAGTAGTCAAATATAGAGAGTAGAACAGGGTATACAGGTGGAACATGGTCGTAGGAGAAATCCATTGTATATGGCAAAAGTTTTAAATAATTTAGCGGATTAAGTAGCCGTCTAAGTACTCGAACTATAAATTCCCAAAATTGAAAACTCATGATAAAGGCTTGAATTTTAAAAACAACTTTTTTTTTATCAGTAATGGGAAATTTTAAAAATAATTAATATAAATAACTCAAAGAAAAAGAATGCAATTACATTTAATACATGACAATTCAAAATAAACTCCTAGGAGACATAATTGAGTCCTAGGACATCTGTAAGGCTGTTCTTTCCAGCTTAGAGTAGGCAGTAGGAAACAGAATAGCTTGTCTCTTGCCGTTATCCCCAGATGGTGGTATGGGATGTATTTATGGATACCAGGACGCCTAGGAAGGAGAAAAGGGTATACCACCGGATAGAGGGCTAATAGATCAGCCATCGCAGTAGTCACAGGAGTTTGACAACTAAAAGGTAATTAGCTTTCTACCCCAACTCACCTTTTCTAACCCTTTCCAAAACTTGTTGGGAAACTGCAAGATAAAATCTACATAGCAGACATGTCTAGTAGCTCTGATGAGCGTATAGTTTAACCTTTATCTATACATTGGAGGTTGTTCGTTCCTAGGAATTGAATTCTAACTTAGCATGATTAATTATTATTGTTCATTGAATGTATTTGTTTATACTGATAGTTAGTTAGCTATTCTCAATGCATCATTAAACACCAGTTACAATGTTCAACTGTGAAGAACAGATAGTCATTTGATTTCTTATACCCACTCTAAGAAACTATGTTACTCAAGATATTTGATTTAACTAGATATTTTACAAAGTAAATGCTCTTACTAAGTACATTTAAAGCCTTGTAAACAGATGGAGGGTTTCTCTAAAGTTAAAGACTGTCGGTGTCGCAGTAAGTTCACTTAAACATGTCGACACCTGTCGCAAATGATTTAAAACATCCTTTCAAGTTTTAGTCTACGACCCGGGTAAATTTTAGGGTTTATAAATTGCCATCGCAATAACATTATTTAAATAAACTTGACTTGTTATTATAAAGGCGCTATATGTGGACTTACATTGTTCTATAAAACATTTTATAAATATAATTGCAGAGACAATATACGAATATACTACGGTCAGTATTATTTGATCTTTTTACATTTTTAACACACTTTTATTAAATTATATCATACATAAAAATAAAATAAAATGGGACTTAACTACTTTATCAAAGTATGAACTTTAAATGTAGGAATATATTGGCATTTTGTTTTAATTTTATATTTGATATATATATATATATATATTTAATAATATTAATAATAAAAGATTTCGTAGTTGTAATTATTTGAATGTAATTAAGGAGTAATTTTGAATGCATGTAAGTAGTGTGGGTTTGCGGGTTTTGCGCCGGAAGTGACGTCATCCGGTCACGTGACCGGACGCGCTGAGTCATGAAAGACGTCATCTGGGGCTGAGCCAGTGACGTAGGCGGTTTTGTGACGAAATGAGTTAAAGTTCAAAGTTCAAGGTCACGGGGAGGTAATTTTAAAAAAGTACTACCTCGCACGCGTAAAATCCGATTGTGATTCGATAGTTTTAATTCGATAAAATATCGAATGAAAATTATCGAATGAAGCAATCGAATGATACGAGTGCGAGGTAGTACTAATACAAATATTACTTTATTTTATTTACAATAATTCATATTACAAATATTACTTTATTTACAATAATTCATGTTTACAATAGTTCCCCGTTGTTGGTTGTCATCGATGTTGTTGATCCGGACGAGTTGCGGCCATCACTTCGCTTTCTGAAGAAAGACGGTAGATACTTCGATCCCTGCGCAGAGTCCATGTTGTGTTTTTGACACCTATCTGTTCTGTTAGGTGTTTGCATTTCATTGCTGTCAGGAGGAAATAATACGTGACGGCAATGAAATAGAAACATCTATCAGACCTTGAGTGAAATGATATTGTTATTTTGTGAAGAGCGTCTCGGAGAGCTCGATGTTCACCGGTCGAGAGCCGGAGGTGTACTGACTATTCGCTAGCTAGCGTTCTGGTATCAAACAAAATGGTGGGGGTAAAAGTGTAGTAGAACGAAGCAGATGGTTGGTGGGAGGTGGCAGGCGGCAGGTGGCAAGTGTGCGGCATATGGTAGTCCCCCCACTACACCAGTCTCCCCACCAAGTTTTACATCGCACAATAACTAGTTTACATGTGTTAGTTAGGGTTTAGCTCTTAGACTGTCAAGACCTTAGCTCCGTAACTAAAAACTTCAATAATGTTTGCGCTTCAACGCTGTATAAGTATAACAGCTACTATGATCTAAACCGGTGCATTTATTCATATGGTTCTTTTTGCATCATCATTATCATCGGAAGAATCTGAATAAGTTTTTGTTGTCTTCAAATAGTTTACTTTAAATACAAAGCGGGGAATAGATCAGTTTGTGGTTATAGTGAGAATCACTTACTGCTCTATTCCCCGTTTTGGTAATATCATTGTATGACCTTGACCCATTTACATGATTAAAAAAGTGGGGTAACTTATACATTTAATGGTGGGGGAACGTCTATTTAAAGACGATGCAACAGTGTATATTTATCATATAGACATGATGAACCCACCAGGAAACTTTGTTTGCTACAGCTTTCCCCTCATCGATATCGATGATGTGATAAAACTTACATCAATAACAAAACGGTTCGAACTCGAAAGGCGACTCATAAAAGTCGACGTAATTCCACAAGATCTTCGTTCGGCAATGTTGACTATTGAATATGTTAAAGATGAATCTACAACTGAAGATCCCTATTGTTTTATGAAATTTTTAGTTGATCAAGATGCAATGTGTACAATCCAACTTCACATCCGAGTTTAAAATTTATCAAATGTTTCTGTTGGAGAAAATTGTCTTAGTTAAATACAGAGCGGGGAATAGATCAGTTTATTAGTTTAATATAAAATCATTTACTGCTCTATTCCCCGTTTTGGTAAATTTGTTCAATGACCTTGACCTAAATACAGAAATTTGTAGCCTCCAGCTACAATAGTAAATATAAAATGCAAAAAAAAAAAAAAAAAAAAAAAAAAAATAGTAAACTTAACGTAATACGTACCCCCATTACTTTTGCTAGGGTATAAATAGAGGGGTATTTGCAGTGTTGTTCATTATTGCCTTGACCCTTGTGGAGATCGCACCTACATTATGCATCGCTGCGATATTTGCAAGTCTTCATTTAAGGATGAATTTATTTTAATGATACATAAAGAACTGAAACATAACAAAAACCAAAATGAAGAATATGAAGAAGAAGAATTTAAAGAAATAGATCAAATGTTAGCTCAACACCAAAATTCCAGACCTAGTGTTATTCAATATGCACCATCAACATCGACTTCTACCTCTGCTATGTCTACACTTCACCGTCCTTCAACATCATCATCATCATCTGCATCGACTTCTACGCCTGTTCTGTCTACACTTCATCATCCTTCAACATCATCAGCTGCATCGACTTCTACGCATGCTCTGTCTACACTTCACCGTCCTTCAGCATCAACAGCAGTAAATGTAGAACTACATGCCCGAGCACTTCCGGGTAATGTAGTAACCCACTTCAAAATTGACAATGCAAAATTACAACTCGAAGAGTTTTTAAATAACGCTAAAGGATTGGTAAGCAACACTTTGCAAAATGAATTAAAAAGATTAAATTTTATTAAATTTGGACTATTAATGGATGCTTTATTTACAAACATTCAAAATGAAACTTCACCGAGAGGGTTTTTAACAAAAAACCGAACTATTATGTTTTCGTCAGATATTGATTCAATCGTATCTGAATGTTTTGAAGAGCTAATGACTAAAATACAAGAACATGAAGGAAGAGGCTCTGGATGGAATTTGTTAAGCATCACAGGGCTAGACTTAAGAGTACACAAACACGGCTATGGAATTCGAGGAAGTAGCTACATTCATCTACCAACAAAGATTAGAAATACCTTATCCTGCGTCAACGTACAAAATCAAGATACGGAGTGTTTTAAATATGCTATGTTGGCCAAATATGAAACAATTCATCCGGAAAGACCAAGTCACTATTATGAAGAAGTACAACATAGATATAATTTCCAAGGGATGACTTACCCTGTTGCTATAACAGACGTTTCAAAATTTGAAAAACAAAATCCTTCAGCTTCTGTCAACCTCTTCGGATTGGATTCGACAAACAATTTGTACCCCTTGCGTATAACACCAAATGAGCGCAGAGATCATACCGATTTGTTATTAATTACTAAAGGTGATATTTCACACTTTGTGTATATCAAAAAATTTGAAAGTCTTGTTTCTAATCAATTATCTAAGCATAAAAGAAAGATGACAATTTGCAAAAGATGTTTTTTTCACGTGAACAAAGAACTAAGAAGGGGAGGGTCTGATTGGTTAGTAGAACACCAGCGGTTATGTAATGGAAACTATGAAGTAAGAATTAAATTGCCGCATCCTAGCAGAGCGCAGATAAAATTTGACAAAGTAATACAACAATACCGTGTACCTGTTGTTGTTTACGCTGATTTCGAGTCTTCTTTACATCCGCTTGAACAACAAGAAGAGGACGTTACAAGAAGAAGCAAATACCAACTTCATTCACCAAACAGTTATTGCATACTAATTAAATCCACGTTGACTGAAGACCATCTTCAAAAATATGGACTATCATCTTCTCCAAAGATTTATCGCGGTGAAGAAGCAGCCAAATACTTTGTCGATGATTTGTATGACATAGCTGCAAAGGTAGAAGAACTGTATGGAACAAAGGTACCCATGTCACCTATGGAAGAAGAAGAACTTCAACATTATGATTCAACAACAACGTGTTATTTGTGTAATAACACCTTTACACTGGATAACGTTAAAGTTCGTGACCACGATCATCTTACGGGAGCGTACAGAGGTGCAGCCTGTAACGCTTGCAACTTGAACTACAAACTACCATATTTTATCCCCGTAGTTCTGCACAATCTGAGTGGTTATGATTCGCACTTCATAATCCCCGAACTAGGAAGAGATAATGGAGCAATAGACGTTTTGGCTACTACAATGGAAAAATTTATAAGCTTTTCAAAAAAGGTGGGTAAAATTAAATTAAGGTTTGTTGATTCATTTAGACTTATGCCTTCAAGCCTCATGAAATTATCTGAAAATCTAAGAAGAACAGATTTGATAGAAACAAGCAAAATTTTACCCAATAGTAAAATGGATTTGGTTCTTCGAAAAGGAGTCTTCCCCTATGATTACATCGATGGACTGCATAGATTTGATGAAACATCACTACCTTCACCAGAACACTTCAAAAACAAACTTAATGATTCGGAAATATCACTTGAGGACTATCAACACGCACGTCGAGTATGGAACGAGTTAGATATGAAGACCTTAGGAGATTACTCGGACTTTTATGTCAAACTAGATGTAACTCTTCTTTGTGATGTAATGGAAGAATTCCGAAACACCTGTTTTGCTGCATACGGTTTGGACCCTCTACATTCGTATACTTCACCAGGATTAGCTTGGCAAGCCATGTTAAAAGAAACAAAATGCAAACTCCAACTTTTAACAGACATTGACATGGTTTTAATGGTTGAAGCTGGAGTAAGAGGCGGATTGACCCAAAGTGTTACCAGACATGTCAAAGCCAACAACAAATACCTACCCGATTACGATGAAACCAAACCGTCAACCTATTTAGGATATTTCGATGCAAATAACCTGTACGGATGGGCAATGTCAAACCCACTTCCTTTTGATAACTTTAAATGGATTAATCCCGACTCTATTGGCGATATTTTACAAATTCCGAAACATGGTGACACTGGATATATTTTGGATTGCGATTTTGAATACCCAGAAAATTTACATGATCTTCATTATGACCTTCCACTTCTTGCTAAAACAGAAATTTCACCAATTGGAAAACACCCCAAATTAATGATGACATTAAATAATAAACAACGCTACGTGGCTCACTTTTGGGTGGTTCAACAAGCTATCGAATTAGGACTACGTCTAACAAAAATTAATAGAGTTTTGGAATTTTCTCAATCATGCTGGTTGAAACCCTACATTGATTCAAATACCATCAGAAGAGCAGACTTTCAATTTATTAATACATTAATATCATTAATACATCAGACTTTCAAAAAGATTTCTTTAAATTAATGAATAATGCGATATTTGCAAAAACATTGGAAAACAAAAGAAGACACAAAAATGTTAAACTTGTTACCGACGCAAAAAAATTACAGAAACTAGTACAGCAGCCAAATTTTGGAACATCTATAATTATTAATGAAAAACTTGTAGCAGTGTCCATGAAGAAGACGAGTGTGAAGATGGATCGTCCTTTGTATATAGGCATGTCAATCTTGGACATCTCAAAAACACACATGTACGATTTTCACTACAACAAAATGGTGGCGTTCTACGGAAGAGAAAATATATCTATTACATATATGGACACTGACGCTTTCATATATCGCATAGTAACATTGGACATGTATAAAGATTTGCGTACATTTATTTACAAGAACGACTTTGATTTCTCCGATTATCCAAAAGATCATCCAAACTACGACAATGACAGACACAAAAAAGTACTAGGCAAATTCAAGGATGAGGCTAATGGTGTTCTGCTTGAAGAGATTGTTGCATTGATGTCTAAACTATATTCTTTGAAACTCTATAATGAAAAAGAAGAAGAAGAAAAGAAGAATAGCTATATTAAGAAAGCTAAAGGTGTAAAGAGTTTATATTTAAAGAAGAAAGTGCATTTTGAACACTACAAGCAATGCTTATTTGAGGATAACATCATTACAGCTAAATTCAACACCATCAGAAGTTTTAACCATCGGCTGTACAGCGTGACTGAAGTTAAAAAGGCGCTATCCTGTAATGACGACAAAAGACAAACACTTCCAGACAAAATCAACACATTACCATTCGGCCACTACTCCCTCAACCCTATTGACGAGTAACCTTTTCATCGTCCTAGATCCTTTATCCTTTTCCTTTCCGTAAAAAAAGGGGAAACACAGCAATGTTAAGCTGTGTTTCCCCTTTTTTTACACAAGTTTTAAATGACCTTGAACTATATGTATATATATATATATATATATATATAAGCAGATTTATACCAAAGAATATTTAATACCATATCAGCTGCCTTCGTGAAACCATCATGTCAGACCTGAAGGAGAAGATTATTAATGAACTACACAAACCTGCAAGAATAAAGTTTCCAAGAAGAAATACTGTTATAAAAGGGATAAATGATCTATATCAAGCGGATCTAATTGAAATGCGACCGCATAGCAGAATAAACAAAGGATTTAAATATATACTCACAATTATTAATTGTTTTACAAAAGTTGCAGACGCTTTGCCTCTAAAGGACAAGACTGGTAAAAGCGTAACAGAAGCCATGGAAATAGCCATAAAAAGAGATAAAAACAAAATTAAACATTTACAAACTGATGATGGAACAGAATACTTTAATACAAACTTTGCACAGTTAATGAATAAATATAAAATAAATCATTATTCTACAAATTCAGAGAAAAAAGCAGCTATTGTAGAAAGATTCAATAGAACCTTGAAAGGAGCACTGTATAAACAATTTTCAAAAAGAGGTTCTTACGTATGGTATGATGTTTTACCACAATTAATAAATGATTATAACAACAGGTTTCATAGAACTATTGGTATGAAACCTAACAAAGTAAATAAAAGAAATGCAAAAGATGTATTGAAACGCATAAAGAAAAATACAAAGCCTAAAGTAGAAAAAATGCAGCCAAGAAAATTTAATGTAAGTGATAAAGTACGGATTAGTAAATATAAGGGAGTGTTTACCAAGAAATACCTTCCCAATTGGACAAATGAAGTTTTTACAGTGTATAAAGTGCAACCGACTGTACCTGAAACGTATATCCTAAAAGATAACAAAGGAGATTTGTTGCAAGGTGCATTTTATGGACATGAAATGTTAAAGTCAACAGTAGGTGATGTATATCTTGTTGAAAAAGTGTTACAAAGAAAAAAGGACGCAGTTAAAGTGCGGTGGTTAGGGTTTAACAAAACTGAGGATTCATGGATACCTATAAAGGACTTGGTTTAATGCAAGCAACTCATTTCATCGTTAACCTTTGAGCAGGATGGAGATTATTCACCATAAAGATAGATTCAATATTAATAACATACATGATTTAACTGTGGATAACGTTAAAATCAACAATGGTAAACACGGTAGTTTACTTCCAAACACTGTTCGATGTATAGTAAGTGGCCCCTCAAACTGCGGAAAGACCAATGTTGTCTTTAATTTGATCACTAATCCGCAGGGATTAAGGTTTAATAACCTATATATTTTTTCAAAGTCTCTACATCAACCAAAGTATCAATTGCTGGATAAAATCCTATCTGATGTGTCTGATGTTAATTTTTACAAATTTAACGCTAGTGATAGCATTATGCAACCAAACGAAGCGAAACCGTATTCTGTATTTATATTTGACGATGTATCTTGTGAAAATCAGGATACTATTAGAAACTACTTTGCCATGGGAAGACATAATAACATCGACAGCATATATATAGGACAAACTTATAGCAAAATCCCAAAACAACTTATCAGAGATAATGCAAATATTCTAATTGTATTCAAACAAGATGATACTAACCTAAAACATATATATAACGACCATGTGAATGCGGATATGCCATTTGAAAAGTTTAAAGAGCTTTGCGGAAAAGCATGGGCGGAAAATTATGGATTTTTGGTTATTATGAAAGATCAAGCTATAAAAGATGGTCGTTATAGAATAGGTTTTGATAAATTCGTTTTAATACACTGATTAGCGGTATTACTGTACAAGTCGTCAAGGTGTGAAGATGGTTAACCAGGAAAAGCTATTAAAGGAAATAAAATGACTTAGTGATTCTATTAGACAAAAAAACCGAGCTTTAAAATCAGGTATAAATGAAAGAGAGCAATTTTTAGAAACAACATTCAAACCTGTTACTGAACCTTTAAAGCGATTAGCACAAAATATGGAAAAACCTTCAATTCGCTTCGAAGGAGACAAAATGCTACCAATTTCCAAATATGAAGAAGAATTTCAGAATGATGAAAGTTCTGACCAGTTACAAACATCTGAAGAAAGCGACGAGTATGAAGAAAGCGGAGATATAGGAGATTTAAGGGAAAAGAACATTGCAGGAGATACAAGTACAGAAGATACAAGTGCGGAAGATACAAGAGCAGAAGAAGAGGATATCAACCCATCCAACTTAAGCAAATTAGGCACAGATATTATGTTTAAAGGAACACTTGGAAGAAAATATACATTAAAAATGTTACATGGCACACATGCTAATCGAAATTATCATACATATGGAGCTAGAATAGAGGATAAAGGATTAATGATTGGAGATAGAAAGTTAGATATAAACGAAAATGATGATATAGTTATTGGTGATAAGAAATATAAAGGTACAACAGGTTTGTTTGAACTCATCTTTAAAAATAATCCTGGTAAATATACTAAAAAGGATTTACAATTGTTTAAAAATATACTAGAGTATACAAATGCACATAGAAAAAAATATTCCAAAGACCTATCTATTCATAGAAACAGGTCAATAAAATACACAAACATTATATCTAGTCTTTTCCCCTCGAAATCAAATAAAGCTCCAATTAAAAGAAGAGCTTTATCTTCTGCTGAATTAAATGTTTTGCATAAAAAAAGAAAAACAACTGATCCTACTACATCTGGAAGGGGATTATTACAAAATTTGTATAAAACCAATATAATATATTACAACGATATAAATAAGTTAGTTGATCGAATGAGGTTATTACATGAAGCTATGGAAGCCGGGCACACTGGTTTAGAAAACGAATGGGTAGCTTTGGTTGATGAACTGCGAAAACGAGAAATAATTGTTCAGTAGACGTATATATATATAGTAAGAACCTAAACGATAGCGATTCAGTTACATCATGAGTGTGGGCAAGTTTGGACGGTATTCCGAGTTTGGAGTAAAATCTGGATATAGTGAAAAAAGAGCTGGGTTTCCGTTAACACCTGATGGTAATTATAATTTTGAAGGAAAAGTAATTCAAAATGTTGGTGATCCGCTTTTGTCTTCTGATGCGGTTACGGTACAATATATGGATAAAAGAACCCCGATTGTACACGAAGACCATTGGGGATTTTCCGGTAAAAGGTTAAGCAATATAAAACATCCCATTTATGATGGTGAAGCAGTAAATTTAGCGACTTTAAAATTGTTAACGATTTACAAAAAGAATGAAACTGATACAAGCTATGATGTAAAAAAATTAAAATTGTCAAATGTAGGTGATTGTGAGCAGGATGGAGACGCTGTAAATAAGAAAATATTTGATATAAAACACAAGAAATGGACTACAGAATATGAAAAACATATGGAAAGGTTTGGTGCAGCTTTATTTAATTATATCCATTGGGCTTCAGGAAGAGCTGTAGCTTCAGATGTTGACAGCCACAATTATTTAGACTGGAAAAAGATACACAATCCAGAAAAACCTAATCAATTAGATAAACCGTCTGAGCCTTCTAAAGTCAAGACATTAGGAAAGGGGGATAAAGTGAATGTGATTAATGAACCAACAGAAAACGATGAAGATTATATAAGAGAAAAAAGAATTTAAATACCCATGATAAGGGATAAAGCATCAGTCATATTCGAGAGATAATACAGAGAGGATGATGGAATCCAATATTACTGCGTGGAGTTTAATATCTCAAGAGCCGAGATTTCCCCAAGGAGTGCTGACAGATGGTTTTGTTCAACGGTTTGATAGATATATGGATTGGGAACAACTTTCCATACACTACCTCTTCACAATGACTATGTTAAGAATTTATTTTCACAGAGTTAACTGGATTCATATTTTACAAAGACAACAGTTTTCAGAAGACTTCCTTGTAGAGATGACATCAAATTTTAATAACTGTTGGGAAGTAATAAGTAAATATCAAAATCTCTCTGAAAATTACATTGACAATTTTAAAGATAAACTAGACTGGAATGTGTTATTTAATTACCAACGATTAAGTGACAAGTTTCTAAGGGAACATGACAACTATTTAGATTTTATTCATTTTACCGAAAACAACGATACCATCACCAGCGGAGAAACATTTAAAACATCTTCAATTACACCTTATTTCTATTTTTACTACTTTTATTTATTATGTCTACATTTAATTAATTAATCCATTTCTATATAATAAATGGATTTTAAACAGTATATATATATAATACAAGAAGCCAAGACTAATATTACATTCATTGTAAAACATTTATAGAGTGCACCTACTGATTGTAAGTTTGGCTATAAATAGTCATGCCGAGGGCTAAACGCATCAGTCAAAATCGAGAGAGATTACAGAGAGGAAGGGGAATAGCATCAACAGCATTTTCTCTATTAAGTAAACCGGTTGGAGCTATAGTTAACAAGGCGATTGATTTATTACCTGTGGAATTACATTTACCAGGAGGATATCAATATTGTGGTCCTGGAACCAAATTAGAGAAACGGCTTGCTAGAGGAGATCCTGGAATAAATAAGCTTGATCAGGCCTGTAAACAGCACGATATAGCGTATTCCAAATTTGGTGATACAAAAAATAGATCAATAGCGGATAGAGCACTTTCTGAGAAAGCTTGGCAAAGAGTAAAATCTAGTGACGCGAGTATTGGTGAAAAAGCAGCGTCTTTAGCAGTAACAGCAGCAATGAAAGCAAAAACTACGTTTGGAGGAGGAAAGAGAAGAAGGCGTGGGAAAAGACCCGCTAAGAAACAAGGAGGTAATATCAGAAGAAAACGTCGATCTACTAGTGGTAAAGGTAAAAAGAAACCAACAATATGGTCAATGATAAAAAAGGGAGGAGGACTATACCTAAGACCGTATCGTGTGTATTAAATAAGAAAGAGCAATTAATAATTAAAAACAAAGAATTGACCAATGAAGAACTGATTACATATGCTTCTTGTTTGAAAATCCCATTTTTTAGAGGAGTATTTATGAAAGATGAATTACCGGTTAAAATGTGGAAAAATGAGACTGGTATTGTAAATTTGGATAATAGTGACGGATTAGGCACTCATTGGGTGTGTTACAAGAAACTTGATAAAACCATTTATTATTTCGACAGTTTTGGAGACCTTCCACCACCGAAAGAACTTCAACGATACTTTCGTGCGGCAGAAAATGTTTTTTACAATCATACAAGAAAACAACCTGATGATACATCCATTTGCGGTCATTTATGTTTAGACTTTTTAGCTAAAAGTGTTAGTCAACTTTAAGATGTCCTCGTATACAGTGTCATTAACCGGTAACTCATGTACTTTGCGCAGTATTCTGTTTCCAGCGCTACGTTTGCAAAAAGGAAGACTATGGGAAGCCGCATTATTGGATTTAACAACATATAACTCTATTCCAAACGTTAGTGAAGGAATTAATAACAAAATACATTATTACAAGACAAAAGATGATAAAGTAAAGTATTCAGCTTTGGAATAATTCAGTTTACCAACAGGAGCTTATGAAATTGATAATATAAATGAAGTTATACAAAAACATATGGGAAAAGAAAATATAACGATAAAAGGCAATAACAATACAATGAAAGCCGAAATTACTTCTAAGTATTATATTGATTTTGGCCAAGAACGTTCAATTGGTAGTTTATTGGGGTTTTCTAAGGAAACAAAGGTATTAGAACCTAATACAACTCATTCTGGGAATAGAACTGTGACGATCATCAAAGTAAACAGCATAGACATTACATGTAACATTATACAAGGATCCTACAGAGATGGAGAAAATCGGCATATATTACACACATTCTACCCATCAGTCGCACCGGGTTTCAAGATAGTAGAAAAGCCTCAAAACCTTGTGTACCTACCGTTAAACACCAGTTTCATTTCAGACATCGTGCTGAACATAGTGGATCAAGACGGAAACCTTATTGACTTTCGAGGAGAAGCTATTACTGTAAGAATACATATAAAATCATCCGCTTAGATAATGGGGTTATCATTTAAAAAGAGAGAGCCAACCAGCAAAGAGGTCAGTAGCTCATCAGCTGTAGAAGGATTAACAAGTGACAACATTCGTTTTCTAGAAGAAATTGGATTAAAGGTCATTAACAATGGATATACTGGATATAGCGCAGGGCCCAACATTCGACGAGACCTTATGGGAAAAGGAATATCACACGCACAACCCTTACGCTTCGTCCAAATTAAACAATAACGATGAAATTAGGATTCCTATACAACAACAAGACATTTATACTCTTCCATGCGAAAGTTATTTATATATTGAAGGAAAAGTAACAAAAGCTGACGGTACTGTTTGAACCACTGTTCCGTTCATAAATAATCCTATGGCATTTTTGTTTGACGAGATTAGATATGAAATTTCAGGAGTTACAGTCGATTCAACAAAAAAGGTTGGAATTTCCAGTACATTAAAAGGATTAGCGTCTTTAACACCAAATGAGAAGAATCTGTTAGCTGTTGCAGGATGGGTTGCACCAGACAAAAGTATAATTACTCCTGACGCTTCGGGAAACTTTGATTTTTACGTACCTTTAAGATTACTTTTAGGATTTGCTGAAGATTACAGAAGAATAATAATAAATGTAAAACAAGAACTAGTTTTATTAAGGTCATCAAACGATCATGATATTATTAAAGCATCTGCTGGAACAACTGAAGCCAATTTAGACTGGAAACTAACATTAGACAAGATTGTTTGGAGAGTACCACATGTGCGACTAAATGATGAACACAGGATTACATTATTAAGAAAGTTAAAATCAGATCGAGACATTGTAATGCCATTCAGAAGCTGGGAGTTTCATGAATACCCCGTTTTACCTTCAACACAACGGCATACATGGACTGTAAAAACTTCTACTCATTTGGAAAAAGCGAGATATGTAATCTTTGGATTACAAACAAAGAAAAAAAGTATATTAACTGAAAATGCTGGTGAATTTGACCATTGTAAATTAACAAACTGTAAAGTGTTCCTGAATTCACAATTCTTTCCCTACGACAACTTTAATATCTCTTTTGATAAAAAAAGGTACAGTGTTTTATACGATATGTACGCTAGGTTCCAAAATTCATATTACGGCAAAACAAACACACCTCTACTATCTCCCGTACAGTTTGAATCGAAAGCTCCGATTGTTGTAATTGATTGCTCCAAACAAAACGAATCTGTAAAATCGTCTAGTGTTGATATAAAGATAGAAATGGAATTTCAAGAAAACGTACCTGCAAATACATCTGCGTATTGTTTAATTTTGCACGATAAAATTGTTACATACACACCGTTGACTGGTATCGTAAAGACGGTATTGTAAAACGTTGTACCACCACCGGCACCGCCACTGTCGCTAACCTATAAATAGCGGAGCAACAATGCAGGTCTTCAGTTGATCGTCTATCGTCGCATGGGCAACATCTTCTACAAAATGAGTTCTCCATCTGTTGTACAAGGTGATGCAGAAATAGCACCGTTATTGGAACGTGATAATACCAGCGAAGCAGAAATTATCAAGGAAATAACTGCATTTTTAAAGTTTGGTAAAAGAGATAGAGAGGAGGAAAGTAATGCAGACCCATCAAAGGTAGTACCAAAAAGGAAGAAGAAAGTTGAAGAAAATATTCCTCCTCACATTTTAACTGAAGTGTTTTTGCGAATCTTTTACCCCATCTCAGCATGCATCAGTAAAAGTGTATCAGTTGGATTGATAAAGTCATTGGATTATTCCCCTACAGTAATTCTACACCATGGAACAAAAAAGGTTTTATTTTCGCAAAATGCTTGGGAGTCATTTTTGAAACATGTACATTTAATAGAATGTTATTTAACTAACAGTTTGTGTGGAAGAAAAACACATATTCGACTTTTGGATTGTGACAATGAAATCGATATTGTTAAACATCGCGGACAACTACAAGTGCGAATTAGAGACTTGACTCAACATGAAAATAAGATTCTACTGTCACGTGAAGAATTCTACGTTTTAAACTACGCAACAGAACCTATTACAAGGTACATGAGACAGTTGGTATTTGCAAGCGCTATTATTAAAGAATATTTGGTCGATACTTTGGAAAAACAACCTGATAGCACCATCGTGTACGGACCTGTGGATACATCTATTTTTAATAGAATACCTCATGAAGTTTGCATGTGGAGAAAGTTAAAGGATTTTGAACCACTTGTAGAAATCGCTACAGAAGCTACAGAAGAAACAACAGAGGAAGAAGAAACGGAGAAAAAAGAAGATGAAGAAAACGAAACACGAGAAGATGAAGTTAAAATAGACTAAAGTTTAACTTAGTAAAGAAGAACACACGTGGGGTAGGCCTATTGGGGACGGTGCCCACGTTAAATATACACCAACGCGCCTGCAACTGTACGGCCTGGTATTTAACCTACCGTGGTGTGGAAAACAGTTTAGTTGATCGTTAGGTGTCATGATGAGCGGAGGGGATGAAGAAGTGAGTGTAAAGCCTTGTGTAATAGAATTTCAAGCATTTCGAAATAATGATGATAGGTTTATTATCAAGGAATTAGTAATTTTAGACTTGCTTACATTTGTAGTTTACCCATTCACGTTTGAAGCTCCTTTTTCTTTTAACAACCTTAACGCCAAAGCAAAAAGTACAAACAAATGGATAACAAACTACTTTCATCACATACATTGGTATGAAGGATTTATAAGCTACAGTAATCTGCACAGTATTATGTTTAACTTTTGCAAACAATATTCACATATATACACAAGAGGATTAGAAAAAAGGAACTGGATACAAAAGTACACGCACGGTGATGTTTTCGATATAACTATTGGTAAGGACTTTAACATTAATCTCGGTAATATTTGTGTTGCTGCAAAAGATCCTAAACACGGACAATCAAACTGCGCATTGCACAACGCATATCGTTTGGCTGCTTACTTGGAACAAACGCAGAAATGTGGTGGGGGTAGCAAAGAACAGGAATGTGGTGGGGGTAGCGGGGCCTATAAGTACGAGGATCCAAAACCGCTCCGGCACGAGTAAACAAGGGAGACTGTTATCCGTTTTACGCAAAACTCCTTGCACGATCTTTTGATAAAATGGAAAAGATTAATGCCGGAGGGCGATTCCCATTCCACCAAAATACAATGCATATCATTTCTATGCAACGGTCTCAGCTCTATTTTTACTTTTAATTTAATGCCTCGAAACTCATAAGTAAGGATGGACAAAAAGGCTTCTGAAATAGCAAGCTCGGAATGAACAAGCCAAGTGTTTACACCTACAGCTTCCATAGCGATATGATGATTTTTACCACGCTGTTGCAGTATATATTAAATTTCCCCTTCCATAAATTTTGTGCTAAAACGTGGTTGTGTACATTGAATGTTTCTTGAATATTTTCTAAGTCCTAATCTAGGTCAAGGACACGTTGAAGATAAAAGCATTAAGTGTTAAGCAAACTACAAAACATTAAATGTTAAGGAAACACATTCCATCTACAATGTTATTATAAAGCATCAAAATATGGTCAGTTTACAACAGTCGTGCACTCTGAAACCGCAAGGACGTTCATCACTGTGTAGGCTTCAGAATACTACGAACCGAAGTACAATAATCCCCTGACCAAGATCCCCTTAAATATATTTAACTACACATGCAAATGCGCATGGTCTCTCAATTGCGCGTTGGGCCCACACACACTCAAGAGACCTACGCTGCAGCAGGCACTGCAACCCAGTGGGACGTTCATCCTAAAGGGCGGCAGGCTACTGCGCGGAGACGCTCGAAATCTCGGCTTATATAGGCGAAAAATGGGAAATAGGGATATTTAGGGGAAAACGGGATAAGGGATAACCCTACTTCGTTGCGGGATTTTGTCGGGAATTTGTCCCTTTCTGCTAAAAAGTTTATCCCTCGACCTTGACCTTGAACTTGACCCAAAGGGGGGGGGCTTGAACTTGGCCGGGGGGGGGGCTTGAACTTGGCCCGGGGGGGGGCTTGAACTTGGCCGGGGGGGGGGCTTGAACTTGGCCGGGGGGGGGCTTGAACTTGGCCGGGGGGGGGGGCTTGAACTTGGCGGGGGGGGGGGGCCGGATGTAAACCGGTTCTAATTAGTACCCAGCTTTGCTATCTATATATTGATAGGGCAAGGTTATCCTTTGCGACCTGCTTTACTTTGTCTGGCACCTCATTCCAGCTTTGGTTCTCAGCCAGTATACACGTGCTCTATTCATTTTCCCTTCCATCCAACAACACCATGTCTTCTCCTCTGACTCCCGAAAAACTTCAACGTTTGAAGGAGTCCTTGAAGAAGTCGACGGAAAGAAGAAGCGGATTTAAGAAACCTTCAGCTTTTAAGTCTGCTCTTAGACGTGATTTTCGGTGTCACCCATTATATTTTCACCAGCGACCCTCAACTCAGCCTCAGCCTTCTACGTCCACAGCTCGACCTTCAACTCCACCACTAACTGTAGATGAGGTGATGGAGCGGACAAGAGTGATGGGGATCAATGATTTGGTGACGCCGATCGACACCTCCAAGGCCGAGTTCCGGAATCTGAAGCGGATGACGGAGTACAAGTTTGTGGCTAGGAACGGGGACCACGTGTTCCTCTTCCAACACACCGACCACTACGTCGAGGTGCGTCTGCCGCAGACTTGTCCACCACCACCCCCTCTGATAAACGACACCCAGGAGTTGTACTTCATGAGACAAGATGGGAGGGTAAAGTGGGTTTTAAAAAATAAAGTTTAAATTAAGCAGCGATCCCTAGACCAACCATTCCTAGCCAAACCATCCCTCAGCACGCAAACGGTCCTTTTTAGGACCACCCTAAGCATTTCAAGTTAGGGACTTGGCCTGTACATAGGCAGGAGACTGTTAGTCTTATGTTTGTGTGCAGCCCACTTTGTGAAAATTTCTAAGTCCCAAGGTCCTTGAACATGACCCAAAAAAAGGGGGGGGGTACAAAGTTTGTGCAAAGTATGTCATGTGGGTACTCAAATTAAACGGATTGATCAGACGAACAAGTTGGTGCAAACAGAATTCAGATCCGACACAGGGTATAGCAGCAACAGCGAAAAAACAACTATTTTCAAGGACAAACCTAAATAACTTCTTTATTTACGGTTTAAAGTATATTAGGTGGGTACTCAAATTACGCGGATTGATCAGACGAACAAGTTAGTGCAAACAGAATTCAGATCTGACAATGGGTATAGCAGCAACAGTGAAAAAACACCTATTTTCAAGGACAAACCTAAATAACTTCTTTGTTTTTAGTTCAAAGTATAACATGTGGGTACTTCAATTACGCGGCTTGCCAAGACAAACAAGAAGGTGCAATCTAAATTTAAATCTAACCAACAGTATAGCATCTGTAGCGTAAAACGATGGTTTGAAGGACAAGGTAACGTTGTGGTGAGGGTTAGGTGCCTATCATACACGATAACGCTCCATCATTATTCTTCCAGCTTTTGACGGATAAACATCTACCTAGAGGATCTGAAAAATGTCGCAGTTTTACAGGAACATGAGGAAGGTGACCTTCAGTAGTCCCCTTGACACTACTTTCTACTTCCCTGACAATGAAGACAGAAGGTCTACACTTTTAGTGGACAATGAGCGGTTTCGTCGAAGTATAATCGAGGTTGAAACACTTTTAGCTAGTTGTTTGCTTCGCAAAAAGAACCATATGAATACATGCACCGGTTTAGATCATAGTAGCTGTTATACTTATACAGCGTTGAAGCGCAAACATTATTGAAGTTTTTAGTTACGGAGCTAAGGTCTTGACAGTCTAAGAGCTAAACCCTAACTAACACATGTAAACTAGTTATTGTGCGATGTAAAACTTGGTGGGGAGACTGGTGTAGTGGGGGGACTGGTGTAGTGGGGGGACTACCATATGCCGCACACTTGCCACCTGCCGCCTGCCACCTCCCACCAACCATCTGCTTCGTTCTACTACACTTTTACCCCCACCATTTTGTTTGATACCAGAACGCTAGCTAGCGAATAGTCAGTACACCTCCGGCTCTCGACCGGTGAACATCGAGCTCTCCGAGACGCTCTTCACAAAATAACAATATCATTTCACTCAAGGTCTGATAGATGTTTCTATTTCATTGCCGTCACGTATTATTTCCTCCTGACAGCAATGAAATGCAAACACCTAACAGAACAGATAGGTGTCAAAAACACAACATGGACTCTGCGCAGGGATCGAAGTATCTACCGTCTTTCTTCAGAAAGCGAAGTGATGGCCGCAACTCGTCCGGATCAACAACATCGATGACAACCAACAACGGGGAACTATTGTAAACATGAATTATTGTAAATAAAGTAATATTTGTAATATGAATTATTGTAAATAAAATAAAGTAATATTTGTATTAGTACTACCTCGCACTCGTATCATTCGATTGCTTCATTCGATAATTTTCATTCGATATTTTATCGAATTAAAACTATCGAATCACAATCGGATTTTACGCGTGCGAGGTAGTACTTTTTTAAAATTACCTCCCCGTGACCTTGAACTTTGAACTTTAACTCATTTCGTCACAAAACCGCCTACGTCACTGGCTCAGCCCCAGATGACGTCTTTCATGACTCAGCGCATCCGGTCACGTGACCGGATGACGTCACTTCCGGCGCAAAACCCGCAAACCCACACTACTCATGTAATATTCATCGTACAATGACAATTGTGCAAATACATTACATCAAATGTTTATTTTAAATATTATTAATTATTGTTAATACGTTTTCTCAATTTATTAAAAACAATATAAAAAATGAAACTGATAAACTCTTTCGCGTATTCCTTAAAAGTAAACAGAAGAGAGGGTAAAAGTGCACCCTGGTAACAAATACTAAGCTAATTATGTAACACAATGTCTTACATTGTATGTTTTATTTGTGCAGAGTCTCGGTTTACGGATGTATTATGTTGGATGTACTGTTTTTTAGTAGATAGATCAACCCATTTATAAATCTTTAGTATGAATACCGAAAGTAAACATGTATTTTCACGAGGGAACACCCTATATAAAGAGAAGCAGTGCACGATGGTGGTCAGATCCCCAAATCCCTCGTGTAAAATGAGGCGAAGCTGCGGCTTCTTGTCGGGGGGTATTTTCTGAGAATTTACTCCCTACTCTCTATGTTTGTTGGTGTATATCAAGAGCCACATCAGGTTTTACTTTCCATCGTTTTCAAAAAGTCCTAATTTTTTTTATTTTGCATGTTTGAGTTAAGATTTTAAAATTCAAGGTTTCTCAAATGATATACTTTAATGTTTCATCTAAATCAATAAAATATGTTTATAAACCACCAGTTATAACAAAGAACTTAAATCTTGTGTTGAATAGTTATTAATTATAATAATTTATTTGGTGTAATTCTGTAGATATAGAAATGTTCATTACAAATTAGTTGCATAATATTTGTAATTTTATAATAAAATATATTTTAATATTGACAAAGTTGGATCCTTTATGGCTGCACAGATTATGTAAAAAAAAAATATTAATATATAGCTATATCTATAATAGTTCAAGTGTGTCAAACAGTACTTAAATGAAGTACAATATATGGTTATTAAATCATAATAATCATGATTATTATTACACATACAAAGTGAGTTCTGATGCCTTCTATTGTTTAAGGTAATACTGGGATGATATTGAAGTTGAATGCTGTAGTTAAATGTAAAGTTATATTTATCAATACTTAAACGTTAACTAAACGATAAAAGTCTTTATCTAGCGTGGAAACATAACCTTATAAAGAATAAATTACATTATATATTTACCGTTCATTGTATTGTAAAAAAGAACACTTCCTAATCTACATTATTACAATAATTTATTTATTTTTGTTCTGAGATTTTATGTGTTTTAAACTAGTAATTTTCTTACACTTTTGGTGGAAAATATATATTAATTTATGTGGTAATCTGGATATTTTCATTTTATTATATTATTGTTATTTGTTAACATTACTATTTAGTTTATATAAATATAAAAACAGTTATGATTATGCTAGGATGTTGTTCCTGCAACTCAATTTGAATTATAAGGATTTTTGTGAAGCAAATATATGAAATTATTTGTGTAAGAATAAAAACGAATTCCGAACAAAAAGTTTCAGGTCAAAGAGTTCTTGAGTATTTGAGTTGATTTATATGTTTTTGTAAGCGAAAAGCACCTGTGTAGCCATTTATCTTCTAAAACATTGCCTTAACCCAACGTGTTTCTAAGAATTATATTTACCACTTTAAATAAGTAAGTCGAATAAATTTGAATACATGAATTGTAATGTATAATATAAGGAGTTAGATGAATAGAGGACAAATGGGTTATTTTATACAAATAATATACGAAATAGTTCCTAACTTTTACAATATTTAATCCTTACTCTAAATTAAATTTGTTCCTTGATGTGTTAAAAATTGTAAGTAATCCGTTATGAATAACACTGTAAAATAACTGCCCTTATCTTACAACTAGATATAAAAGCTGCTAAAGAAGCGAGTGTGCGTTGTTGTTCAGGCCAACTAATCTGACACTAAGGTATTTTAGGAAAACCTTATTCGGTACATGAATACGGAATTAAAACGGTACTAATAACAGGATAATCTTCGTTAAAACCTATATTATGTTAATAAAACAAATATATTAGTTGTGTTCCAACAGCTTCTTTTAGATCAAAAAGGCAGTGGGAAACAACTAGGAAAAATATTATTATCTTTGGACTTTAATTTTTAAAGATAGTTAGATAAAAACGCCTAAAGCGATACGTATTGCAAGTGGTTTAGAAAAGTCTTAAGACTTTTCAAAATAATCCTATTTTAGGAATTTATACTTAACTTTGAGTAGTATGGTTTGTTGTTAAAAGTCATTTAGCAAAGCATAGTTAGCTTATTATTCTGTTTTAAACCAAAAGATTATAAGTTTGCCATTTTAGGGCTGATCCGATTTAACTAAGATTATATAGTTTGTTAATTCTGCACTGGTCAATTACCAGTTATGACCGAATGCGTAATATTGAACACCATAAAAGTCATAACCCGATAACATGCAAAATAAACTAGCGAAAGGATAATTTGCTATGGAAAGGTTAGTTTTCCAAAATTACATTATATCGCTCTAGACTTTATCATGAAAAGGCTGGAAGAGAAATACAATCAACTTATTACACAAACAAGAATTAGGGTCTACAGTAAATCTTTACGCTGTTGCAGAATTAAAAAAGTAAAATCAATTGGGGGCTTGTTAGTTCTTTTTAAATGTTAGTAAAAGATAGTTACTTTTACACAAGTTCTTGGGGAATCTCAATTGACATTATAAAAACAATAATACAAATTATAACGCGTGTTGTAATTATCATTGGAAATGTTATATGGTTTGTAAACCTGAAAGAGTCGTCACCATACATTACCCAGACATATTTCACCATAGCAATTATATTTGAACGGGTAGAGTTATCTCTTGGCCCACTGATGAATTGATCCATCCTCTTTTCCACCTGTAGACAAAGTAATTCTTTTACGGATAATATTTTACAAGTTTAAAGATTTACTAACAAACCTTTTTTCCAACTAATATTATTTACAAAATCAATGTTACCTATGTTACTAGGATATAACAGCTAGGGTGCATTAAGTAACATAAGCTATAAATACTTAAATACAATCGTATGACATACTAGGTTTTATGATAGGCTAATATAACTGACATATTTAAGTCAATTACTATGCTTTTTTGAAGTCTAAACCTAAAGAGATAGTAACTGGGTAATTTATTATAACTTGTGTCATACGTTGTAACAAACATAGAAAACTACCGTAACATTTTCTATACTGGTTTTAACTTGCTTGGGTTATAATAATTAGTAATACCACCATCGGAAATGTTTTACTTCTTATTACACAAAAGTGAAACAAATTTAGTTCTTAAACAACTTTATCTGGTTTTGATAAAGACACTCTCTCTTCGCAGGGGCTTCTAGCACACTGGTCACGTGTGCAGACGCTGACAATATAATTGCCTTTGTAATCCCCTTCCCATCCCCTATCAAATATTTACTGATGAGGATCTGCGTGGAATACGGAAAAAGCAGTTCAAATGATCGAAATGGTTAACTTTCTAAAAGGCTAATTAAGGTCTCTGTTTCATTGTTTTTAAAAGCTGTACTAATTTGTTGCTCTGTTGTTTTTAACAAGATTTTTGCCTATTGGTCTTATAATTGACTTCTTAAAATCAAACTTATATATTTTTTAAGAGTTTGGTAGCCTCTTTTTACCTTGCTTTGCCCGTCCACTTAGACTATAGATCTGTGTGTGTAACGCATGCAACAAGCAGCAAGGGGTGAGCCGTTACAGTACGAGTTGTACAGTACTGATAAAATTTACATTCCAAGACTGGGATTCGAACCCACGACAGGACTGCTGCCATAGTTCCAGAGTCCGTCACCTTGACCACTACACCAAAGACTCACTCCAAATATATATATATATCACCATATAAATATTTATTTTCAAATGTGTACAGAGCTAGAGCCCTAACCAATGGTCCGAATTTTATGAAATTTGGTAAATAGGTACTAATTCACGATATCTCCAGGCATTTTTTTCATTTTTAAGGGTAGCTATCCCCCAAATCCGCCAAAAAAAACATGAAAAATCTAAATTTCTACAAAACTGCTCTAACGATTTTAATTAAACTTTAGTCGTTTGTAGAGCATGAGTTTTCTAACAAAATGACATCACCCGAATTTCTGATAAAATTCAGGTTTATAAATTACAGGAATTAAAACATCGAAAATTCGTTTTTTTGGATTTTGGAAAAACATAAATATAAAAAATATTACTATTCACCATTAAAAAGAGCTCAAAAAAATAAATAATTTAGTATTTTGAATTCCTATTTTACGATTTCTGGTTGCGAATAAAATTTAAATTTTCATTTTGCGGTAAATGCGGTACGTTTTCCAATGTTATTCTTATGGGAAACACAAAAACTACTATTTCTCTCTTATTTACTGATCAATTTTGTTCAAACTTGATATGCTTGTCAAGTTAGCATTGACCAAGAGAGGAAATTCGAAATATATAGCCCCTTAATAACCCTAGGGGGGAAATAGGGGGCATTTACCCTCTTAAAACCACGTGTGTAGCAATGAATTCTGTAGTGTCCAAAACAGGGATTTGGGTAGATGTTTTTGAAAATAACTTGTTTACAAGATTTTCTGTATATTCGACCGTGCTTTTTATTCTATATTTAGTAAATAACAAGTAATTTATTCATTAAAGTTGGGCTAAAAGGGAGAAAACATGTGGCAGTTTCCTGATACCGTTTATTTATTTTCTCCCCCTTATACATAGTATAAGGAGAAAGTATTGTTTTCGTCAAAATATTCGAATTTGAGTTGATAGTGGAAATATTCGTTTTGGTGATCCCTTAATGCAAAAAAGGGATTTTTACGTGATGTTTGTGTGTGTGTATCTGTCTGTCTGTCTGTCCGTCTGTGTGTCTGTGTGCAGAGCTAGAGAAGACACCAGTGGATTGATTTTGATAAAATTGGGTATATATGTACTAATCCGCGATATCTCCATGTATTTATTTATTTTTATTTTATTTATTTTTAAGGGTAATTATCCCCAAAAACCGCTAAAAATCATTAAAAATCCAAATTGCTCAAAAACGGTTATAACGATTTAAATTAAACTTTATGGGTTTGTAGAGCTTTACGTTTCCAACAAAATGACACCACCCGCATTCCTGGAAAAATTCGGGTTCATAAATCACAATACTTAAAACATCCAAAATTAAATTGTTTGATTTTTCATAAAAAATGCTAAAAATATTACGATTTGCCATTAAAAAGAGCTAAAAAAAACTAAACAATTTAGTATCTTGAATTATTATTCTACGATTATTGGTCGTGGAGAAAATTAAACTTTCATTTAGCGGTAAACACAGTACGTTGTCCCATGTTAGTTTTATGGAGAGTACAAAAATTACAATTTCTCTCTTATTTAATCATCAGTTTAATTGAAATTTGATATGCAGGTAAAGTTTGCACAGATTAACAGAGGATATTCCAAATATGGATCCCCCTAACCCTGGGGGTGAATAGGCGGCATTTCCCTTCTTAAAACCACGTGTGTAGCAATGGATTCTGTAATGCCTCCTAAACAGGGATTTGGATGGATATTTTTGAAAACAACTTGTTTACAACATTTTCTGTACCTCCAACCGTGCTTTGTATTATATATTTAAAAAATAAAAAGTAATTTATTCATTAAAGTAGGGCTAAAAGGGAGAAAGTAAGTGTCAGTTTTCTAATACCGTTTATTTACATAGGTATTTATCCATGTAAAAGCACTTTGACCAATGTCAATTTTTTTTAAATATAACCACACGTAATATTCTGGTTTAAAGGTTTGTCACCAAACATTTTACCTCGGACCTGTGTTATATTTCCGAAATGTATTATAAACTAATATAATTCATATAAACTAAACTGGCCAAACATTTGTTTCAGGAGTTTATACAACATTTCTTATTCCCAACAAATAGATCCATTTTTTATATAACAAAAACATTCAGAATAATATTGTGATTTTTTACAATAAACTGAAATGTTTGAGCGTTTTAAGATAAATATATAATATCAAAATAATTTTTGTTTTTGTTGATTTTTGTTCGGGGATTTTATACCCCTAAAACTATTATTGGATATACATATTTGGTATCAATCGAAAGCTCTTAGTGTGTAGATGTACCGTTTGAGGTTTTGAAAAATATTCAACTTCAGGGTTCCGCCTCATTGGCTCTTAAAGATCCAATGTTAATCTTATGGAGTTATATATTTTATTTAGTCAAACAGCCGATTTTAATGTAAAAAATTCAAAACATCGTCTGACCCTGTGAGATGCGTGTGCCTGCGAGATGCCCGTGCGGAGAGCGGGACACCTGCTAGTAATTATTATTTTTTTTATTACAGTATTTATTTTAATTATTTGTTACATTATACTCTGGTAGAACAAATAAATTGTGACAGTCCCTTTCAACATAAAATCTATTTTCAAATAAGACTTGAATCATGAATCTCTTTTGGTTATAAATATTGACATGGGCACAAATAAAACTCAGCTGCAAGAGATGGGCAAGGGATATTCCCTTTCGGAGTCAAATTACTATATAAATCCGCTTTGCTTGAGCACAAGCAATGTCCTCTTACACTTCCCTTTAGATATTTCATGTTTATCCTTAAACCTATAAAATATATATTTTTCGTAAATGTGATATGCATTAAGGTTGAGTAGTTTTTACTTGCAAGAATACTCAGATATGTTTTGTTAAAGTAATAATATTGTTTATTAATAAACATTAAAAAATTAAACATTTTAATATTTGGATTTTAGTAATTGCTGATATATGACAGTTACAAATACAATTCAAAATATGTTACTTTAACAAATAATATAACAAAATCTGAAGGGCACATTTAAAGAAAATGCTTTTATGGGAAAAAAACTTCTTTTTGTCATGAGGCTTAGAAATAATTTTGTTTTTCAAAGTAAAAATATGTAAACAATTTAATATAATTTGTAATTTAAGTTATATTACTTTTAGATCATTGATGGATCATTGATGGTAGATGGTTGGAATTTTGCATAAAGGTTACCATTGTTAATTTGATATTTGGGTAAAATAAAGTAAAAATATATTCATTTGTTTGGAAAGGCAGCCGTTAAAAGCTTAGAGTTAAAATTATATAAAAAATTCATATTTTATAAAAATATCATGTTATAAAATTTGATTTGTTTTATAAATAAATAAATTGGATGAACAATAACGGAGCATCACCATCGCTATGATAAAATGTCAGAATAAATCTGGACTGTTTGTTTGATTACTGATATAAGATGTGTCATAATTTGTAACGGCCCTGCTCTGTTATTTTTATCAGATGTCCATAAATAAGACATTGTTGGATTTGCAAAAAAAAAAAACACAAAAAAGATAACCTTTGTATTTGTTCAGGAAATAAGCCCTTTTATGTTATTTCAATTTAAGGATTTTTACTACTACTTATTTTTATTTTCAGCGGTACAGGAGTATTAACATATAAATAAATAATACACAGAGACAGATGTCTGAAAAACAAAGCTATTTAACGCTTACTTTTTAGTTACGGTTTTTTATTTGTTTATGAATATAAATATCCTTTTTTTAAAGGATTTTCCGCACTCACATTTAAAATAAGGCTACCATAGTATTACCGTGACTAAAATAAATAAACTAAAGCAATATATATTAATGGTAATTTCATTGCGCAAAGGACTGTGATGACTTTTAAATTTGTAAACCTAGTTTTTGTCTTATTAAGTGATATTTTTAATCCCAATACATTACAGTACCACAAAAGGTAATTCCAGAAAGAGAGAAGTAATATTCCCCGACTTTAGAAACATCTGGACGGAGACATCGCCTGGTGCTGATTGAAAGATTCGTCCATCCGTTCTCAGGTATAAAATACCCGCACAAAAATGTTCCCAGCAAGACCCATTTATATGTATTCTAATTCTATCAAAATATGATATTTTACTCCTCCTTTCGTAGAGGATCCTACATATATTATATTACATTTCGTTGTTCCATAGTCCAAATAACCAAATAAAATTAGTTTCCAAATAACTGTAATATAGGTTCAAAAATGTAAACTTCAAGATAACGGAAATTCTTAAGAAGATAGTTAGAAACTGATTCTAATTCTCATTTTTATTAAAAACAATATTTAGATAACATAATTTGTTTGGATAGTGTGAAAAGAAAACAGTGGGAACATAACTATTGCCTTATATGACTCTAGATTTTAATAAATAGCATTGCCTTCCAAAAATGTATGACCCATAATTATGCTCGGTTAAGGTACAATTATGTAACGTTATGATTAAAATAGGTGAAACTAACCGTATTCCCCTAGGGAATACGCATTTCCCTAGGGAAGCGTTGTGTTGCCGTTACTCACTTTTAAACTTCATCTTGAATACAAAATACCTCCGATTCTTGGATACGAAGTAAAAGTAACACAACTTATAACTTTGTATTATATTAATTGTAAATTGGTAAATATAAGATAACTAGCTGACCCGTTGAGCTTCGCCCGCGTGAACTATGATTGTTGTATGTGCTTCAATCTGTGGTTAGCACGTGGAACTAATACGAATCAAGATCAGCTTTTTAAATTTTCATCAGATCAAACCAAATTGAATGTCCATAGAAATATGTGGTAACTGTGGGACTCAGTGAGGCGGAACACGGGGAGAATTTCGGAATACAGTTTCTTAGCGAGCACCTAGTGCCACAGAGGAACCTACATGTCAAATTTCAACTCTGTAGGCCTTATAGTTATGGAGATTTCGTAATAGGTCAGTCAGTCAGATGTATTTGTATTTTATATATTAAGAAACACTGCATCGATAGGATATTTTTAGTCCGTGTCTCAAAAATCATACTCACAAATACTCAGAGAAGCTACGATATTTTTGGTTTAGGTAATATCAGATTGAACCACTTACCTGTCAAATCCACCACAACCTAACCTAAACAAAACCAATATTACAGTTGCCTTATTTCAACTGTACACTCTTTAATGCAATTAAAAGAATGGTACGAGTTTTATATACCAGTTTTAAAGAGTGTTAGGTATAATACAACAAGATGTTTATTCAACCTTAGCAACCCATCTAGTAATACAAAACAACTGTAATCGGTAAAAGTAAAATAAACCAAAGTGAGTATCTACAGTTAAGGTGTGTTTACATTTGTGTTACCTTTCGAGTTATTATGTTATAAACAGTATAAGTTTTTGTACTTATCAATAATTAAAATCTGTTTAAATTATGTTCCAGGTAGATATCAAAATTTATTATCATTACAAGACAAGTGATATATATATATATTAGGCAGTATAAAGTGGATGTATTTTGTTTTTTACAAACAACATACATTATAAATATTTTCATATTCAAATAGAAATTTATGTTTCGGAAATTGTAGTACGTAGTTGAATGCTATGGTCAATAGTGTCTTTTCATTAACTGAAATAACTGAATCATAGCAATTGTTTTACCAAGTTTTAAAACAAATATGTTTCATAATATGCGTTTTACTTTATATGTCTTGCATTTTTTTACAAAATATTAATGCAATAAATGAGAATTGGATTTTTACATACAAAATATTTTGTTTACTAAAAAGGAGTATTTTTTCATGTCAGTGATATGATGAACATACCAGATATTTCTTGAAAAGATAAAAAAAATATTATGTAAATGTTTTTTAAATATTTGGATCCTATTAATAAAATATATTTAAATACCCCCGTCGCAGCAAACCTGCATACTCAGCGAATTTCTAATGAATTATAACATAACACATTATGCCACTTAACAGGGATTGATAAGGAATATATTCACAAACAAGCGATATTAAAAATATTAATTATTCTCCATAAGAATAACATTGGGGATGAGTACGCAGGTTTGCTGCAACAAGGAACACAAAATAATGGGTTTTTATGGAAATATCAATAGAACTCAGTTAAGTGAAGTCACATACCAAGTTTCATCTATATACATTTACAAATAAGCGATATATAACATTTTAATTATTTTCCATAAGAATAACATGGGGACCGAGTACCTAGGTTTGCTGCTACGGGACCCATAGGCGAAAAATTGTTTTTTTGTGCAAACAACAATAAACCACAACCAGATGAAGCCATATACCAAATTTCGTCAGTTTATGTTCATAAATAAGCGAGATATACAATTTGTTCTTTCCTCCATAAGAATAACATTAGACAACGTACTGGGTTTAGCACTTTCAATATCTCAGTAACCAATTGACGTAGAGCAATGATAAAGATACCACATTGTTTTTTTTATGCAGAATTCAATGGTGAAAATTAAAATTTGATTTTAATAAAAATTACATGTGGAAACCTTAAAAAACCCATTTTTGGGGTACAAAACCCCCCAAAACCCCCCTTCGGATGGTGTGATTTGTCTGGTTTTCGAACTCGTTCAAATAAATGGTACTTTACACGTTTGTACCAAATTTCATTAAGATCGGACCTCTTTTACGAGGGTTATCGTGCTTACGGACACACACACACACACACACACACATATATATATATATACATACATACAAATTTGAATGAATGTTGTTTTTGGCATCTGGGGACCTCAAAATGAAAAGTTAATCATGGTCTCGGGCTTAAGTCTTACCATGAGACCTACGGTAATAGCTTCTTCCCTATAGGGGAAATTCGCTAAAAATTGCAAAACTTTATCCAGTCCGTTAGACCATTCGGACTAAATATGTCCGTTAGACCATTCGGACTAATTCGTTAGACTGGGCCGATTTTCATGATTCTGTTGTTAACCGATAGGTATGTCATGTCTACATATGCTATAATCCATTCAAACTAACGTATCATCAATGGGCTTCGCCCCAGTGACTCATAACGTTCCCATGTCAGTCTTATAGAAGAAATTTGTTTACATCATATGATTACTTAAAACATATGTTCGTTAAGTCAGAGAGTTCATTTGGTTTGCCTGAGAATAATTCAGCGAAAAAAAACATCTTTATCTTTCTTCTTTCTTCATGTGTTTATATATTTCACAATTTACTTATAATCCAGTTATGTTTATAGGAATATGATAAATTGAGGAAATAGCTGCTTTCCTTAGGGGCGTTTATACATTCAAGAATATACTTGAAATCCAGTTATTATTTCACGATGATAGATTCAGAAATATCTGTTCCATGAGTGAAATAGGCGATATATATGTGTTTGGTTGGGGAAGATTTATTTTTGAGGTTTTCGTCATTTTAGAGCTCATTCAAAAACCTTTGACTTATTAAAACTTTACGTTTAGAGCTATCAAAAACTCAAGCATGGTCATCAAATTCCTAATCGTTGCGTAACGAGCCTCTGTTTCGTAATCGGCAAACTCTCCCCGAAAACTTCAAGAAATCTTCCTATGGGTTATTAAAAAATATGACATAAACCTAGGGATGTTTTAGAAAAACCTTTCGCATATGTTTGTTTGTTCTTTATTTTAATTTGCATTATATACCTTAGGAATCAGTCGAGATAGTGGTTTTAAACTCTACACCAGAATTGTGTATTTTATGTTTAAATCTAAGTTTGGTTCAAACTTTAGTTTTCCAGTTTTTAGTGTTCTCAAATAGTGGTTTTAGCACTATTTTATAATTTTTACTCCCGAAGTTAGTATAGTAGACCCAAACCTTAGACTATTTTACCATGACGTCACGAAATGAGTGCCAAAGCCAAAGAGAACGAAGTGACTTTATTGGTTACATCACAAACAAAGGACTATTTTTCTTTGTGGTTGTACAACATTTGAGGCAAAATTTGAGGTTTTTATATTTGGTTGGTAAAACGTTTTGTTTTAGATGATATAAGTTACACCCGGAGTGATTAGTTTTTTCTTTAGTTATTCTTTATCAAGTTTGTCAGCTTTGCTAAGCGCTGTACTAAAAAAAATAAAGAACCCTGCTTTACCATTACCTGTCATGAAGGGAAAACAATAATTAATTATTTAAAGGTTTAATCTTTTATCATGTAATGGGATGAGCTTACAAACGACATTATGAGGGAATTTTGGTTTCTCCTTAGATAAGGGCACAATATTGATGTGCAAATATATGCATAATGAGCCAGCCCCGGGAAAGAAGACCTAATATTATTAATGTTACCTACGATTTTTAAATATAAAAAAATACAATATGTTTCCCTTAATAACTATTTCAAGCAGATAAACTGGTTATAAAACAAACCAGCTGTTAGACTATATGTAAACCCCTTTGCAATTGCACTCTAGCGGAGAAAATATTAGGTTTAACGACTTCAAGGTTAAAGAGAACGTTATTTTTATTTATAGACACTGGTTAATCGTTTAAGGCAAAAATTATCAACATAACACACGACGGTCATGAAACTTTTTAAGAATTGCTGCTAAACGAAACGTTACCTTTTTATAATGCAAACAAACATTGTATAAAACTGAAGTTATTCCCTTTAATTTTGAAACGATGTTTGATTTAAAAACTGTTTCCATAACATTAATTTGGTTTTGTATGTTGCCTTATGGAGTTTATGTAATTTAAAATTATATAGTTATGTTTTTATTATTTTGGAATTTTTTGCTATTTTTGAACTGTTAAATTGATGTGGACTAGAAAAATTTCCGTAAATACAATCCATGGGAAGAGATGTATTAACTGCAATAACTATTAACTGTATTTTAACTTGATTGGACAATACTTATCAATTACCTTACTTTCAAATGTTAACATTGTAGATGCTGTAGAGAAGCGCGGATTTTCTAGTTTAATAATAAGAAAAATTTATCTCGAGTGTCAAACCTACTAGTCAAGTTAGGGTTTTCAGCTGATAAAATACAGCTGATGAATTGGATAGAGAGAGATATTTTTTACGTTTTTTTCTAGAAATCACCATGTATTTAATTACATCAAAATCTGATTAATTGTACAAGATCCTTTTTACGATGGCGTTGTGCTATGAAAAAATATTTAAAGGAAATCTAGAGAGGTTGAAAGTAGTTTTGAGTAAAAAACTTCACATAAAAGGACGCTGTGAATTTGAGATTTTACTAAGACCAATAAATTAATTAAATTATACGTTTATTAAACTCATATCTTAAAAAGTGTTAAAAATTTCTGAAAATATTTTAATATATTTATGTACTGGCTGGTATTAAAATACCTTTGGTATAAGTTACCTAAAGTAAACTAAAAACAAACGGCGATAACGCTGCAGATCGAGTTTCTCAACAAGCACATTGCAAGTCACTTATTTCCCTAGAGTTTGAGGATATTGCTCTTGTTCAACTCTTAAACTTACATTTTGAAAACTGATCATAATTCCTGCTGCATGTTAAATATAAAAACTGTTATTTTGATAAATCAGTTAAAAGTATAACGATTATCTGTTATTTTATTAGTTATTCCTTATTTATAAATGTCATCAACCAATGTAACAACCATTACAGAGATGAATCTCAAAATATATCTTGGTACAGCATCATATAATACCTACTAGGCCAGAACGTAATAGACAAATTAAACTACAGCAAACAGAAAATGATATATACGCCAATATTTATATACATACAATCATTAAAACAGCCTTTTTTAGAAATTTATATATTTTTCATTTTTAAGTAAGCATAATATGAAGCTTGAGACGACCATGTAGTCACACGTGCCCTTTAAAGTCACCATTTCATCCAAAACCTTAACTACAATGCTACAACTCACTGACCGCAGCAGAACCGTGCACCACTCTTTTGAAGGAACTGATAGAGATCATGATAAAGACAACTAGCCACCAATATGGTTTCTAGAGCGCTGCATACTTTGAATGAGATTGACTAAGACAGTCGGCGTCCATGTGTCTAACCTCGTTGATTCCACACCCTTGTTCCTAAAGGAACTCTAATATTCATATAATCAAGAAAGGAGGGACAGTCAATACAGCCATCCAAGATCTTTTAGAGCAGCATCAAGTCACTCAAAGTGTACCTGACAGACAAATGCAACAGTCCAAATTCTGCTTGGCTCTCGTCAATTGGCGTATATCTGTTGCTTAAATCCCTATTCGACTAAAGGACTCTTAATACATTTTATTTCGTCACAGAGGATCTTATCTATCTATCCTATCTGGAAAGGGACTATATGACCAAGGAAAACTCCAAGTTCAGTCTCACCGACACCCCTTATACAAAACAGTAAACACTTTCTAGCTGATACCGCAAATTATTTTAATAGGATTTTCTGAAATGCCATAGGTTTAAGTTTCTTAGTTCGTTACTTAGTAAACTAATTATTTTTGAATCAGATTAAAATCAATGTCATGTATGTGTAAAATCGTGGGATAAATATTAATTTTTTATGACTATTGTCTATATGATGCATACAATCTACAGGAATGGGTATATTAATATTGTAATAAAACAAAATTCACACCTGTAATATTTGCGCACGTACGGTATTATAAAATGTAAGGTGTATAAATGAACAACTCCATCAGTCAACTCCAAGATCATATCTGGTGACATGTTCCAGACGTTCCATTCGTTGAAGATTAATTCTGTTATTTTCAGGGACGTTTTGTTTTCCTGAATTTGGCGTAAAAGGAAATTTTACTAAAAACTCGATTAAACCAAGAAAAACATTTTAAAAGACGTACAGTGTAAACTATTAAGAAAAACAAAACAAAACAAGTATTTACCAAAGTTGTTTTGATTTGTCTGTTTTACTTTTTTAAGGTACTGTATGCTTTTTTTAAGAAATACAGTATTCATGTAATGAATAACATTTAATTTTTTTTTTTTGAACATGGAATTAATAAAACAATAAAGCTTGTTGTCTTTCACGAAATACAAAAACCTCATATTGCGTAAAAGTAATTTTACCTTTAAGTTAAGGTTTGACAACCTTTAATTTGTTCAAAATGTATACATGCAAGTCAGAAAGAAGTTCCATTTAAACTGCGATTTATACTTGAAATGTATAAGTTTGATCTATTTTTTAATTTATAAACCACTATATGTCAATACCATTGGATAGCATAATAATCCAGGATAAACAGGATATGATTTAACCGGTACAAGCAGTTTGCTAAATATCGTTATCAAATCCAGCTGCAGAGGATTGCCAAGGGATATCAGACGAATCGAAAGTCAATTGCGTCGGGATTTATTTTTGAGAACCTAGAAGGCACAATTTATCCGTGTTTCTGTTTTGAAATAAAAATATATAACTTAGATGAATACTCAACGTTTAATTATTTAATGTAATCTTAACTATTAGACATTTTTGTCGTCGCAGTGTAATCTCATAGAACAATCTTTTTCCCATTTTACTAAATGAAATATTTTCTATAAATTTACGTTGTAAAATCAATAATACCCACATAATGTAACACTTATTAACGGTTAATATATTTGTTTCATCGTAGAAGTAAAACAACATGCAATAAGCATGCAATTATACAACACGCACACAATTACAATAACACGCACCAATACAATAACACACGTCATTACAAGGTAATAAGTGTAAAAGTCCCACGATGGTATAACACTTGTAAAATCTTACTATTACTGGACTAGCAACTAAAAAAGGTACGAGCCACTGGAAGTGGAGACTTTGCCAGCCGAAGGAAGCCAAACTTCTCAGATGAACGAACTATCCACAATAGATGCTTTATTATGAGAAAACTGTGTGTGTCTTAAATTACCAGTGAAATGTAGTATTTCCAAATAAAAGCAGAAGCAACCTACTTATATTCTACAAAATAACACTCCATTTACGAAACAATTATAGTAAACTAACCTAACCTAACTCCGCGTATGGCGGCTCTTTTCATTGTAACGCATTAAAACAGTGGGTTTGTGTAAAATATAAAAAATGGTACCTCAAAAAGTAAACACAAAAGGAAGAAATGAACCTGTGACCGCATAATCGTGAATCCAGGGTCATATCCATTGGACTGTCCTAGCGCATCAAACTAAGTAAAATTTGCAATTCATCAAGCAGTAGACGGTAATGTGGTTTTAAAATTTGCCGCAGGTAACGCTTGGTATGATTTTAAAGTTTTTCAGCTGCAGCTCTCACGTAGGAAATGTCTCCACTTCCAGTGGCTCGAGCCTTTTTTTAGTTGCTAGTCTATTACTGGTAGCCGATGTGTTTGAAGTTTCTTAATTAGTTGAGTCAGTTGTTACTTAGGAAACGCTATCTTAAAACAGTCTACTTTTACAAAATTGTGTAAATAAAATATTGCTACAAACTAGATCGCACCATATTAACCTTATATGTAAAAGTCAATTTTGTCTTACTATCATAATTTAAGTTATATCTCACTTACCTTTTTAAAGCTATTAGCATGTGTGTAGCAATTAAATGGTAATCTTGATGTCGATCAAACAATTAGTAAGGTATCACGAAAGTACCGTTACAAGGTGTTTAATGCAATATGCTATTTATGATACTTGTAACAATATTTTGTGAGCTGGTAAGAACTCTTTAAGAGAATAAACTTATTATACACAATTTTCTGAAAATGTAAAAATTATTAACAATATTATTTTATTTTATTTATTTATTTCAACGGACAAACCATTTTATATAGTGATGTACAATAATTGTCTAAATGTTTAAATGCAAAGAAAACATTGGATTAAAACTAGTTGTTTGTGTTAAAAATGAATTACAAACACACAGCAAACGAAATGAGTTACGAGCAAACATGAAACAATCTCTAAAGTAGAAGAAAACTAAACATTAACGTTTAATATAGTCGATGATAATTAACAATATTAAAGAAAAATAAGAACGCAAAAATTACAAAAGACTAAAAAAAAACTATAAAGCAAAAAATAATCAATCAAGCAGTAAAAAAAATATAATACAACAATTTAAAAACTCTGTGACTAGTAGCAAGAAGAGGAAGTTTAATTTAAAGACAGAAAAAGTGCAAATATAACTGAAGTTTGAATTAATACAAGAATTATAGAGGAAAAATATCTTCAAGAAGAAAACAGGGAAATATATCGAGTTGGTTATTAGACGCCTTTGTTCGTAAATATTGGTATTAGCAAGAATAAAACTAAACTGTAAGGGATGGCCAAGAGACATTTTGCTTCGGAGTAAAATATCCATATAAATCCGCTTTGCTTGAGCACAATACGCGTCCAATTGTACTTTACCTATGTTAGTAAGTTCTTCTTTACTTTATATAGTCAATATTTTTCAACTAATGTCCCTTTTTGTAGCAGACGTAAACTAATGGAAACTTATTTGTGGATGGAAATAACAAATATGTCACGACAGTAGAAATGTATCGACATGATTAGATTGTGAGATCTATTAGGTCATGATCAAACCTTGAATGTCAGACTAAATGTATTTTTTCGATTTAAAGGTCGCCGTTTGAAACTAAAAGAGACCCGACACATGCACATTATAACAACAGACCTTTAATACGCAATTGAATATTCTGGTCGGTGCATTACCGAAGTTAGTCGTGTTGCTCGCTCGTCCACTCACTATCCACTTATTAGAAAGATGGATCATGCTGTCTTTCCTCGTGAGGGGGTGAGGTCAATCAATCTAAATACTGAAATAATCGGTCTATCAATCAATCTAAATACTGAGGTGGCTGACGATGACGTGGGTATATGTCAGCTTTTTGCGGATTACTTCCCTAAGTCAGCTGTTCCTATTCCTAAGTTCGCCTTTCTTTGGAACTTCACAGCTCCACCCCGCGTTGTCTCCCCCACTAAGGTAGTTACAGAGAATACTTGAAGCACTTGATCCATACAAGGGAGTAGGGCCTGATGACATCCCACCTCTCGTCTTGAAATACTGTGCTACTATTCTGGCTCCCCATCTTTCCATTTTTTTTCTCTAACTTGCTCACCATTGGTACCTTTCCTTCACTCCTGAAGCGAGGATTTGTTATTCCTATTTATAAGTCTGGCGACCGAACCAATGTCAGGAATTATAAACTGACATCCAACCTACGATTGCTTAGGCTTATGAGAGTTTCGTCCTTGATCACCATATTTTCACCTTCGTAGGTGGATCTCTCCTGAACAGCATGACTTTTTACGCTCCCGCTCAACTGTAGCATCGTCAGGTTCCTAATGTTCCCATCTTCAATTTGTTAATTGCACAACATTAAATATGCGTTTGATTCCTTGAGTGGTTCTTTTGTTGGTAAACATTTTGGATCTTTATCAATGGCCCATTCAGCTCTGTTCCCCAATAATGTAGGCTAACTTTCATATTTAGCTTAAAATAATTTAGTTATAAGAGCTGGGGTGGTGCACGGTAGCCAGTAGCCATCATGGACTTGAGGTGGAAACACCCGTTCGCCACAATTGTGGTGGGGCCCTCGGGTAGCGGCAAGTCGCACTTTGTGGCTCAGTCCGTCAAACACGCTGACCGCATGTGCGATACGCAGTTCGCCCGTATCACCTGGCACTACGGTAGCGGCGGTGGCTGAGCAGGTGATACTGTCGTGCGCTACATGACCGGCCTGCCCAACCTCAGTGACTGCGATGATAGCGAACCCGCGCTGGTTATCGTTGACGATATGATGCGTGAGGCTGACTCTCTCGTGGCGGACCTGTTCACCAGGGCTCCCATCTTAAAAAAATTGGCAGGTTCTGTAACATGCAAGCCTGTTTCATCAGGGTTAGGCGACATCTCGCTAAACGCTCATTACATCGTACGTTTCACGAATCCCAGGGACCGGGCTCAGATCAAACACTTGGTCCGTCAGGTATGTCCAGAAAACCCTAAATTCGTGGAGGAAGCCTGTGCGAAAGCAGGCACTGTGATTGGTGGAAATATCCCGCTCTCCACGTGGTCAAAACTAGATGTTCTTCTCTCTGATTGGTCGGATTAAAGAAACACTTCTGGACATGTAAAGAGTTTGGGAATATAAATGCAGGTACCTATTCGAATTATACCACCGCGCCAGTTCGTCTAGTGCTGTTGCATCGTAAACTCAAAAATGACTAGTGCAGTCGAAGTGAACGAATCGGTCCTTACGATGTTGAAGGAGTTGGAAGCGATGAAAGGCTACAGCACCATGTAATTTCCTCCACAAAATTCAGAACCACCAGCACCATCACCACTATCACAATCAGTCGTCACCCCTACGCCCTTATCGAAGCCGTCGACCTGGAAGTGTTCACACTGCGAGGGGTTATTTACGAGAAGAAGTGGACTTCGTCGCCATCAACGTTACCACCGCCTCGATATTATAAAGAAGCAAAGAAACAATCATTCCTCGCAACCGACATCATCACCCACACAAATCTCAGCAGGTAGAGGTCCGCAGAAAGTCAGAACCAAATGTGCTGATAGCAGTTCCATAAACGACAACAACACTGAAAATGCCTATGGCAATGCTCTGGAGATACCTGGTGACTTCACAGCACAATTACCCACCAAAATATCCACAGGGAGAGGTTCTCTGAACGTCAGCTTATCGTTTGTTAATGACAGTTGCATAAACTACAAGAGTGGAACTGTCCATGACAATCTTTCGGAGCTACCTGGAGACCTCCGGCTTGTGGTAAAAGATTCGAACAAGTCATCACCAAAAGTTGGGCCGATGCCGGTTGTCAATATGTAGTACAGAATCCCACCAATTGGGCTAATATGTTCTTGAACAATTATAGGAGTCGGCATACACATAGTTCCAACTTTTATTTGAACGAAAATAAATACTACGAAATATACATCATGATTATAAACATCGTAACGCGATAGGAAAACTTGTGGGTGGACCGATATTTCGGAGTCCCCAGAGTCACTGGTTTGACACTGACAGTGATGCCGATAGCAGTGAGGTGTAAAACCGATAGTAATAAAGTTAATACACAACGAAAATCGGCGTGGAAACGCTGAACAGTTGCACCAGTGAGTCGCTTTGGTGTTGTCGCTAACGATTGCATCTCACCTGAGGCTGGATGCACAGGTGTGAAACATAATAAAATTGCATTAGAAACATTGAAGAAGGAACTAATTGATCTTTAAGTCGCAACGTAACTTTTCTAGTTTTAAGATGCAGCTCTTGACATGCCATTTAGTGACTACATGCAGCTCCACTCAACCCGATTACGCTGTGGATCGCGAATTGTATCATGTCACACACTGAGAGAGGGGAACACTGGGTGTTGTTCTACAGCGACTCTAGAGATCGTATTGAATACATTTACAGACAGTTACAGCAGATCTATCCAAAGTTCCTGAGGCGTAAATCGCCTACGTCTACTACAGGTATCGGTTGCAAGGCTTCAAATCGTCCGCTCCTTCGATCAACTATGCTCTGATCCGCAGGCTGTTCGACTCAAACTTCCCATCCTGTTGAAATGGACCATGTACTATTCTTGTATTTTGTAAAATTGTAAATTCGTAACATATTCTTGTATTTTGTAAAATTGTAAATTTGTAACATATTCTTCATTAACTAAACTATGCATGTGTATTATGTTTCAATAAACATGACATGTCCTAATAACCTTTGTTATTTCATTTGTCATTTCTTACTTCTATATTTAATAAAAACAAGTATTAAGGAAATATATTTCTAATTTTTTTTTAGTAACTTTGTGTTTTTAAAACTTCACTATTTATAAAAAATTGATTATAGTAAGAAATAAATTTATATTATTACAATTGTATGTATTACATTTTTTGAAAAATTCATTAATTTTTTTAAATTTAATAGAATAATAGGTGGTAATTAACAACACAATAATGTAAACTAAAATAATATAATTGCATACAAATAGGATTTACAAATAAATTAAAATAAATCCAAAGTCATCGGTTTAAACAGGAAATTCATCATAAATCTCCTCCTCTTCATTCGGCACCCCAGGACGATCCTCTCCTTCAGGCAGCGCCGGGATGTCCTTATGCCCCCACGGCAAGGTGTTGATGCCGTCAGCGATGTGATGCGTCAGTGATATGTATCGCTTGTCATCTGCAGGGCTCAAGGACAGCTTACTCACTTGAACCGTGTAAACGCGGTGCAGGTGAGCCTGGAAACGGGTGTTGATGGTGTGCTTCAACACCCCACCAAACAGGCAGTCTCTATTGTCTTTGCTGGTGAGGATGTTCTTAACATCAACCCTAGTGACTCCCTTGGCCTTCTTAGTGGTCTTGAAGGGGTCTTCCTCATCGTCATCTGCTTTGTCCATGAAGTAGAGTTTGGAGTGGAGACCGAGGTATTCAAGAAGTGATTGGCCGTTGGATTCATCCTTGAATTTGCCAATGACCTTGCCGTTGGCGGATTTGTAGCAGGGGTGATCCGAAAATAACATAGTGAACTAACCTAACCTAACTCCGCAGAGCGCTGTATGGCGGCTCTTTTCTTTGTAACATATTACAAAAATGTGTTTGCGTAGAAAAAAATGGTACCTAAAAGTAAACCAGAAAAGGTAGAATTGAACCTGAGACCGCGTGATCGTGAATCCAGTGCCTTTACTTCCAATGGCTCTAGCCTTTTTTTAGCTGCTAGTCTATTACTGGTCGCCAATGTTTTAAGTTTGTTAATTAGTTGAGTCGGTTGTTACTTAGCAAACGTCATCTTAAAACAGTCTACTTTTACAAAATTACGTAAAGAAAATGTTACTACATACCAGATTGCACCATATTAATCTTATTTAAAAAGTCAATTTTGTCTCAGCATCATAATTTAAGTAATATCTATATACTCTTTTAAAGCTATTAGTAAATATTTAGTGATTCAATCGTAAAATTGATATCGATAAAACAACTAGAATCACATTACGAAAATACTGTTACAAGTTTTTTAAAGCAATATGCTTTTTATGGTATTTGTAAACATACTTTGTGAGCTGTTAAGAACTCTTTCAGAGATTAACAATTTTGCGAAAAATTACCTATCAACGTAAAAACTAACAAAAATCGTATTTTATTTTATTGATTTATTTCAACGGACAAACCATTTTACATAGTGGTGGTATACAGTAATTAATTAAATACTCACATTTAAAGAAAACATTGGATGCAAACTTAGAGATTCTTGTTTGATTCTACATGTATTACAAACATACAGCGAACGAAATGAGTTACGAGCAAACATGAAATAGTCCCTAAAGTGGAAGAAAACTGAACATTACCATAATCAAACTTTGAATGCCTGACTATTTTTTTTTCGATTGAAAGGTCACGGTTTAGCACTAAAAGAAACCAGGCACATACGCATTACTACAACAGACCTTTACTACATTATTGAATTCTCTGGTCGGCGCATTACCGAAGTTAGTCGTGTTTCTCGCTCATCCACTCACTATATCCTTACTTTAGAAGGATGAATCATGCTGCTAAACAAATTTTAGAACCATTGTTTATTTTTGATTGCATTTTGATTTGATTTGACTATAAAGCTTAATAAATTATCAAGTTTTAACTTAAAATTTAAATTATAAGTGTAAATGTGTCAAGATGATATTTTTATACCAACAGTATTTTATGCCAACAGATTTGCCATTTTTAATGAATTAATCTTCAATAAAAATAGTTTTACGTTTGTCATTAATGTTAAGTCTGTTCTAAATTAATTAATAAAAACAAATTTTTTATATGCCAACAAATTTTAAAGTAAATTTATCACCACTATAATTTTACTCAAGATACGCATAAATATAGAATAGGCTTTACAAGTTTGGAATTTAATAAAAAAAAATTGCCTCTTTTCTCCAAAATGTAAAGTTATAAAGTTAACCTAATACCTGATTACTCCTGAATGATTGAACATTTTCCAGCAGTGGCGCATCTTTTGTGGGAGGAACGCCTTTGCAATGTTCACTTGTCTCTGACAGAAACGACTGAGTCATTTATCTTTCTAACAAAAACTTCACCTGTGCTCTTGAAAAGGTCTTTGGAACTGGAGGGATATAAATAATGTTTCCTTCTGTTTACCTAATTTTTATGATATGTTGATTATATAGAGAATTTCAACATTTATGGACTTATATGACTTATATGTAATATGACTTACATTTATATGAAATATGACTTTATACAAGGTGTTGGGATAAAATGTTCCAATACTTTAGGTTTCTTTAAGTTTCATAAAAATACACGAATAAATATGTGATAAATAGAATTTTATTTATCCTCTATAAGAATAAATCGAAAAGCTGAGTACGCAGGATTGATGCAAAAAGGAAGATAAGAAATGTGTTTTTATGGAATTATCAATATAACTTAACTGGTCAAAGCTAGAAACTATTATTAATTTATGTTTACAATGATTGTACATACAGAAATGAGCCAAAAAGTACCTATGAACGTAGGTCATAAAATTTATATTTTTCGTATATCTTTCTGTATGTGTTTTTTCATAATTTAACATATCCTTTTAACCACTTGAAACTTGGTACACGCATGACCAATAGGACCAAATTTGGTATGGAGTATCAAGTTTCTAATTTGTACCAACTCAAAATGGCAGCCAATTTTGTTTTTTAAGCTAAATATATTCAAACCGTAATATTTAGGAAAACACTGCTAAAGTCTAAGAGTTGTGTAATTTTGACCAAAAAATAATGATATGTATATTTTAACTATAGGACAATAATTAACTAATTAGAAGTAGAAACTTGGTACTTCATACCAAATTAGTCCTATCAGTCATAATACATGTACGAAGTTTAAAGTTGATTCCTTAGATGGTTATAAGTTAGATTAAATTATGTAAAAAAACATATAAAATTAGATAGAAGGGAAATCGTATGTTTTAGGACATCTGTCCATCGAAACTATATGCTTATTTTATGTGTACAATAAAATCCTAAATTGTTGGAACATTTTTCCAATACAACCTTTGTATATGCTATACTCACACTGTTTATTTACTATACAATTATTAATATTCATAATTTAAAACATTTCTTATACAAGTATTCGTTTTTTAGGTGTCTGTTTCGGAGTTAAATTTGAAATGGATAAAGGTGAAAAATCCAGTTGAATTCTAAATAATTTGTCAACTGTGCTAAACACATTTCCCTTGATAACAGCAACTTAGCTACAGCATTTGTTGGCTCTTGGGAGTGCTTTGCAGATAGTTGATTGAGCATTGATGATATGACGTCTGGTAGTTCAATTGTAATAGTTTAACAATTAAATATCCACCCTCGTACTAATCGGGTTGATAAACAATTGTCTGATTTGTTTTGAAACCGAAAAAAATATGATGTGCATTGCATTTATGTAAGTTTTGAATAAATAATACATATTCAGAAGTCTTAAATAATTCCACGGTGCCATCAAATATCTGTAACACGTGTAGTGTAATATGAACACGTGTTCTGTTGCACCACATGTCAAGTAGCTTTCCATACTGACCAATCAGCCCTTACTGTTGTAGTCCTATACTGTATGCCTTGTATGTATAATAAACTATTTAATTTGCATTTAGATGATTTTTAATTATACAAATTTAATATTATTTAATATATAAGTAAAATATGTATTAAAATGGATTTTTATTATTTAAAATTTACAACCTCTCAATTGGTATGTTACGTATAATAGTTAAAATAAATTGATAGACTATACTTAAATGACATTGAATTCTGTTTATTAGTTTGTAATGATAAGTGTTTTTAAAAAAGTCCCTGGAGACTACTAAATGAGATTCAAAAAACTACGTATTGTAATAAATATAATAAATAAAACTAAATATAATGTAGGCAATTTTTTTGTAATGATATTATAGTCATATTAACCTGACGATTCATGTAACATTGTAAGTTGTATTATTTCATATCGTGTTGTACATCAATTCAGATACGATGGCCAAGTGCATGACTAAACTGTAGTGTATTTATTGCATGACATGTTATAGAGTCAGTCTACTCTTTTCCTTGGCCGGCCACACGTGGGGAATAAATGTGTACGCAATTTAAATTGTAACTTTTTTGTGTGTCACGTACATGTTTATGTTTAGTGTTGAAAACGTTTTACACCTCAAGATGATGATAGTATTTTAGCTTCTGTGATAAAGATATTGAAATGGGACAGTACTGCTCCCGAAACTAGTAATCTTATAAACTAGTGCTCTCTTTGTCTTGACGACAAGGTATGTAACCTTATTTTTTAAGTAAAGCATAATTTGTTACCTAATGTTATGAGATTCAATCAAAACCATCGAACTCCATGCAACTTTACTAAGAGAATGTAGATATTTAGTGTATTTTATAGCATTTTTATTAGTTGGAATCAGTACTTGTATGTATAATAAACTATTCAATTTGTATTTAAATGATTATTTAATAACACAATTTCAATATTATTTCATATAAACTTCATATGTTTAGTAAGTGTACAAGCCTGCATGCTCAGCGAATTTCCTATTCATATACATGCTTCTCTCTATCCCATAAAGCCACTCACCAAGTTTCATCAAAATACACGAATAAATAAGTGAAATATAGCATTTAATTTATTCTCCATAAGAATAAATCAAAAAGCTGAGTACGCAGGATTGATGCAACAAGGAAGATAATAAATGTGTTTTTATGGAATTATCAATATAACTTAACTGGTCAAAGCTAGAAACTATTATTAATTTATGTTTACAATTAATGGAGAGATAAAAATATACTTTTTATCCATAAAAGTTCGGGCTGAGTATGCAGGTTATTATTTTAAAAATATCATTGTATCAGTACTAGGTGAAGCCACATGCTAACTTTCATCAATATACATTCGTAAATAATCGAGATATAAAATTGTATTTATTCTCCCTCAGGATAAATTTAGGCAACGTACTGAGTTTAGCGCTTTGAATATCTCTGCAACGGTTGGACGTAGAATAACAATTTAATAAATAAAATGATTGTTTTGTAGAGGTGAACTGATTGGTAAAAGCATATGTTAAGTTTACATTAACTGAGGAAAAGTTAAAAACCTTTTTGCCGTAAGATTAACATGGGAAATTTCAAGAACGCGTTTCTTGGATTTTTCTCCGGAACCACTTAACCTAAGGTTAATGATTCAGAAAAATATATTATTTCTTTGTTTGGGCCCTATTAAATGTTTAAAACCAAAATTAAGTGTTTTAAAATTTGAGGGGGAAAATGCAAAAATTTGATTTTGGAAAATTGTAAACCCCCATAAAACCCCCATCCCATGGTCCGATTTTTCTGGATTTCGAACTTAAGGTCATGAATGTTTCCTTACACATTTTTACCAAAATTAATCGAAATCGGTTTTTTTGTCTAAATTTATCGCGTGAACAGGCATATATATCAATTTGAACGAAAAGTGTTTTTGGCATCTGGGGCCCTCAAAACATGGTCTCTGGCTTAATTATTACCACCTACGGTAATAGCTTCTTACCTTTAGGAAAAATTTGCTAAAAAAAATAAATCATATTCAATTAACCTTTTTATAAGTTATAACACCCTAATATCTTAATACCTTACTAGAAGAAGTGAATAAATGAGTTTTCGAATTAGAGAATACGTTAAAACATTTTAATATAGGCATTGTTCGTAAAATTTTTCTCTGCTTGGTTCCAATATTGACCTATATTTCGCTTTTAAACGGTACCCATCCTCAAATAATTTGTCATCTTGTTAGAATGATATAATCCTTAAACTGTTACACTACGCCCGAAGTCAAACCACCAATTGTGTGTTTAAAGTAAAACCTTGAAGTTCACACCCTTCCGTGTGTTATTGAAATGTATTTTGTGTTAAACTGAGATATTAATTGTACCTTCTTAGATCGATTTCAAAAAGCGTAATGTGAATAATATAATATGAATATTATGTGAATAATATGATGCATGATTGTACTACTTTAATTATTATTTAAATACGAACATTTGTTGACAACAGTTTTTCATTTGAAAGGAAGTTAATCAAAAAAAATTCTAATTTATAAAGATAAAACTAAATAACTTTTAATTTAACCTAGCTATAAATTTAAAACTGCGCAGATTTGCATTGAGATCGAATAGCAAAATAAAGGACAATAGCTAACGGTTGGGCTGAATGAACGTGTCAACAAGTATATCGTACGAGACTTATTTCCCTGGGGCTCAGAGACCATGCTCTTGCTTACTTCATAAACTTAGATTTTGACGGGAACTAAATCTCATCATCCCTTCTACTCTTGGGAGTGGGATTTAGCTTTACTTAAAGATTTTTTATTATCTACTGTTTTTATAAATCTTAAGTAACACGTGATGTGACCAGCAGATCAATGTTTGCCGTATTGACTTATATCTTTTTCACTTGATCAAAATTTATTATTATTATTATTAAATTTTATATTACTATACCTACACATAATTTTTATTGCTTTGTTACATCGCATGTTAACCTCTACACATAGTTAAATGGTTATAAACTATCTATCGACTTCAATACAGTTAAAAAGCTTTAATTAAAATAATATGAAAATAAATTTACATGTATTACAATACAAAAATAGTATACAACAGTTGTTTTAAAGTCGTACCATGTACCGTAGCCGTTTACAATTATATTTTATGAATTGGGACACTAATTGTTTTATTACAAACTATTTTGACAACAGTCAATATAACATATTTCTAATGCTACTCCTTAATGCATCCTTACTATCTGCGTTTATTATAAATCAACTTCTTAAATTAGGTTTTTAAATTAGGTAAACAAATTCTTATCTTAGCAGTTTAGGTTTTTTTCAATTTTCGGACATTTCATCTGAATTCAATACTAGAAATAGTAAACTTAAAAAAAATAAAGTAGTTTGAACATTTCTTTCGATTATGTGATAGTTCGCAAGCTCGATTATGTGATATCCCTCGCAAGCTCAGGGAACTATGTCTCATATAATGTAGCTATCGAAAAAATAGTTCTGATTAAGCATTAGTTTCTCCTTTTTCCACCTCGTAATATAAAAGTAAAAATATATAGAGATTTCAATTAAATTAATGGTACTTATTTTGTAAATAAGACAGTACAATAAACAGTAAACCCCCAAAAGCATATCATACCCATACACACAAGGGGCTAGACATGGTATTGTATTTACAAGCACAACCATACCTAATGTTACCAATACGATATTTAAATTTGTATTTCTTAACTAAAATTTTATTTTAGCTCAACGGTGTCAAATTATTAATTTTATTAGTTCATTATTCATTATTATGTACTTATGATGTACTCTTATAAAAACTATACGGAAACTCATCGTGATTATTAAAGCATCATTGATTTATTTCATTTTTAAATGAGTAGTATTGGTGATTAAATCAATATCTTTGTCGCATTGTTAATGTTAGTTATTCATAGTTTATATTTTAGAGGAGGGGAGATATCTACTTTCATGTTAGTTTCCTCAATAATATAGAGAAGATTATTTTTTCCAAATGTAAAGATCCATAATGCTTTGATTTCAAAAGTGGGGTCCAAAATACCATGTCGTGGCATTATCATTTAATACAAAACCCATGTGCTGTTGATAGTTAAGCTAAGAGCATTGTGTTTTCATACATTTAAGCGTATTCAAACAATAAATATGATCAACATATCATAGCGTAACACATAAGAATTTATTGCAATAAACACTAGAATATTACTGTTTGGTTTTGTTTTTGTTTTTACCTGTTTTATCTGTAGTAATCCCATAATGTGTTTAAGCTTCAAAACTGTCTTAACCGTTAAAAGTTATTTATTTACTAAGGATCGTACGTGGCGTGACGGTGGTACAATAAAATGGAGATTTTTTGAATTATAAGAGTAGACTGGTCCGTAACCTCAACCATTCTAGAAACCAGGAACAAGTGGAACGCCAAAGTCATCAACATTGGCCTGGTTCAGTAATATTTGATCAACCCATACAATTTACCCTGGGAACACATGATTTGAAACTTAGCTGATAGCAAATTCAATATTATAATGACTAACACGGACAAGAATATAATTAATCTCAACTCAAATTAAGATTGCGATCATAAATCTTCCAACCTGTCTTATTACTAAATTCTCACAATTCTATCGCCTCGCAATGTGCAACTTATCTCATAAATGGTACTAACCTCTCTCTTTTGAGACAACATAGTGAATTCCACAGTAGTTTGCAGCCAAATTATCAAACTGTCACTCAGCTAAGCGTCAATAAATGTTTTATTACTAATGTTTTTGATCAACTATACATCACATGTGACAAAACACAACAATTGCAAGAACTACCAAACATAACTTTAGGAACAATATAGATTGAACTACCTTTTAATTGAAAAATCCAGTCTCATCATGAATTAATTCGGTAATTCCATGTGATTCTCGAGATTTTTTAAATCAAAATGTTTACCACCTTATTCAGAAAACTTGGACCAATTTAGATATATTAAAGATTGATCCACTTGATAACCGACCGAGAACAGAATTTTATTATTTAACACCTCATTTTACTAGATTGGAATATAACCACGCCCACATTTATAGTCACAAATTTAAAAAAATCTACACTATTTGAAGTAGGAAGTTCCTGGAATGACATATTAGATGATAGAAGGATCATGCTATACTTCTTTTGGCCTGGAATTTCATTATAACTATACTGATATTGACTCTCCTAATCCACTTTTACATTGTGAAAATTAGAATTAAGATGTTATGTCCACCTGCCCTTCCGCCTAGGACATACACGTCACATGTAGGGAGCCCCATGCAGGATTTTGTTTTATAATATAACAGATATATTTGTTATGATAGTATTGGTAATTTATATAGTAAGACTATTGGAAATACAACACTAAATTATTTATATTGCCAAGCCCCGCAGAGAGAAGACGTGAACGTGGGTTTTCCGGGAAAGTGGCGAGCACGCTGGAAGGGACGACATAGGAACCACAGACCCGCGATAGAAGACGTGACGCGCTGGGACGTATTAGATGGGGAAGAAGAGATAAAATATATCGTCACTTATTCAAGATTTGCGAAACCCCGTATATATTTTCAAACTTAAATGTTTATAACTTTTAAAATTTCAAATTGAGTTAAGACCTGAAACGAAGTTCGAGGATTAAGCCAGGGGATGTAACATCAATTCTAGAAGCGAGGAACAAGTAGAACACTAAGACATCAGCACTGGCCTAATCCAGAAATCTTTGATCTAGGTCGGTGCTGACTGATTCTAGAAGTTACGGTAACCCATTAACTGAGCCACAGAGGGGGAAAGAACCTTGGTTGAAGGAAGAGAGGAGGAAGAGATTCAATTGGAGCGCTACCAGGAGCTGGTTCGCTAGGTACAAAATAATATGTAAGGCCTTGCATACATATTTTGTAGGTACACCACTATTCCCTCAACCACACTTTCAGTAAGATCTCGTAATTCTAAATTGATATATCCTTAATTGTATTTTAAATCTTTTCTTAAATTAATATTAGTTTCTAAAATGTTTGAATTCATTTATTCTTGTTTCCAAATTTAGTTGTGGTTGTGTTGTGTTGCTGGTTGGTTGTTATTAAATGTAAATGGTAAATTACTGAATTAATAACATGTTTAGAGTTCTACCATTTTTAGTGAATTTCCTTTGGAAAGTGAACTATTAGCATGACCCACACGGTGAAACGTAAGCCCGGGACCACCATAGAAGTTCCTAACGTGACCCCCTGAACACGTTTTGGGGGGTCGTTCAAAATTGTATATATATATGTGTTTGCACTCTAGCGGTCACATTTTTTGTCCGATTTACTTCAAATTTGGTAGGGACGTTCCTTTCTGTAATTAGTTGGACAAGTGTGTTGGACAAAACAATCGGAAAACTCTAAACGCCTTTTTTGGGGGATTAATCTTTCAAATTTCGAGTTTATGAGCCCAAAAAGGGTCATAAAAGCCCCAGATGTAAAATCAATTCATGTAAAAAGATGGGAATTAGAGAGGCGAAAGTTTTAAGCCCTCTCTCATCATTATAGCTTAAATATTTACCGAGTTATTAAATAGAATGTGTATCGACTAAACACAGTACGATGTCTTATGGGGGTTTTGCACTAGACAAGCCTGTTATTCCTTTGTTAGAGTACTTTTATCATCCCCAGGAACCTCAATCCTACTTTCAAGCATGTCTGGACCTTCTCCTAACCTTATAATGCGCAAAATTGTATTTCCAGCTTTGCAATTAAATGAAACTAGGAGTATCATAACTGCCAAAAAATCAATGTTTTCAGATTTCAATAAAATTTGGACAAATGTATGTTTTTATACTGATTTTGAGTTTTAAAAGTTTTTATGTGGAAATTCACTTCCTACACGTCAGTGTGCTGCGTGTGAACTCGTTTTAATACGCCTCACCTTACAGGTCCTAGATCAACCTTGGACAAATGTGTACTAAACAAATGTTGTAGAATATATTACAAAATGTTGTCGAATATTCTTAAAAATAGCAAGCATAAACCTTAAAGAGTCACCTATAAAAACTAATTAGTGTTAAGCAAGTACAGTTAGAGTATAATCAAAATTGTTATGTTAAGTTATTCAAACAGTACTACCCAATATGCTAAGTATTAAATATTTTAAATACAGAAACAAATTGTTTGAATGCATTATCACTGTTAATAAAACCTTTGATAGGGTTAAGATCTGAGGATTAAACATTTCAAATACAGAAACAAATCATTTGAATACGTTATCACTGTTGATAAAATCTTTAATAGGGTTAAAATTATCAGAAAATTCAAAAAGGTAATGCTATACAATTAAATAATAATAATAGATCGAGCAACTAGTAACATGAACCCCACATACTTTTATTTGGTGTTTTATTGAATGGTATTACGCATGTAACATTGCTTACATGCCCAAGATAAAGTTTGCACGTGAATATCAACAACACAACAGCTCAGAGAAATTAAAGATGTTCTGCATCTCTTCTGCAATTTTATAAGCGATTAAAAATTCTATTTACGATAAATTCCCAACGAGCAAATCTTACTATTTTAAAACCATATCAAAAGATCAGTTAACTTAATGCGAAAACTCAAATTACAAAATATTATTCTTGATGATAACGAAATTATTATTATTTTATTTATTTTCTACCACATTCGTCTTCACATAAACAATGTTTATATTTTAAATACAAAGATTAGCTCACCAAAAAACAAACTAATAAGAGTGATTAGCCGTATTCTGAAGATGTTGAAGATATTAAACAAAATATCTAGTTTACCTTTAATTTAATACATATTTCTTAAAGTAATGAGGCATGTTTTAACTTATTTAATGCCATTAAAAATAACCAAAGTTTTAAATTACTTTCCAACACATTTCAACAGGCGAACCCTTGAAGGAAAGATAAGACGGACCTTAACATCACGTATCTCTTTGATGTGGTTGATAGCCTTTCTAACAGATTATCCGCACTTGTTCATTTCGTATTAATGAGACTCTCACAGGTGATAAAAAACATGTTTACGACTTGTTTGAAACCTATCTCCCATCTTCACTTGGTTAATAGCACAACATTAAATATTCTTTTGATTCCTTGAGTGGTTATCTTGTTGGTAAACCTTTGCATGTTTATCAATGCTCTATTCAGCTCTGTTCACTAATAATGTAGGCAAACTTTCATATTTAGCTTAAAATCATTTAGTTATAAGTGCTGTGGCCGTGCACGGTGGCCAGTAGCCATCACGGACTTGAGGTGGAAACACCCGTTCGCCACCATTGTGGTGGGGCTCTCGGGCAGCGACAAGTCGCACTTTCTGTCTCAGTTTATCAAGCACACTGACCGCATGTGCGATTCACGGTTTGCCCGTATCACCTGGCACTACGGTAGTGGCGGTGGTGGAGTAGGTGACACTGTCGTGACCGGCCTGCCTGACCTTGGTGACTACGATGGTGGCGAACCCGTTCTGGTTGTCGTTTACGATATGATGCGTGAGGCTGACTCTCGCGTGGCGGACCTGTTCATTAAGGGCTCCGACATCATATGGGCAGGTTCTTCAACACACAAAACCTATTTCATCAGGGTCAGGTGACATCTTGCTAAACGCTCATTACTTTGTATGTTCCAAGAATCCCAGGACCGGGCTTAGATCAAACACTTGTCCGGAAAAGCCTAAATTCGTGGTGGAAGCCTTTGCGAATGCAGGTACTGTGATCAAAATTAGACGTTCTGCTCTCTGATTGGTCGGATTAAAGAACACTTCTGGATATGTACAGAGTTTGTGCAGGTACCTATTCACATTATACTACCACGCCCGTTCGTCTAGTGCTTTTGCAGAGTAACCTCAAAGATGACTAGTGCAGTCGAAGTGAACGAATCAGTCCTTACGATGTTGAAGGAGTTGGAAGCGATGGAAGCGATGGAAGGATACAGGACCATGTACTTTCCTCCAAAAAATTCAGAACGACCATCACCAAAATCACTGTAAAAATCAGTCGCCACCAATTCGCCCTCATTGGAGCCGTCAGCCTGGAAGTGTTCACACTGCGAGGGGTCATTCACGACGCGAACTGGACTTTGAAATTATTAAAGATACCACCATCTCGATATTATAAAGAAGCGAAGAAACAACCATTCCTCGCAACCGACATCATCACCCACACAAATCTCAGCAGGTAGAGGTCCGCAGAAAGTCAGAACCAAATGTGCTGATAGCAGTTGCATTAACGACAACAACATTGAAAATGCCAATGGCAATGCTCTGGAGATACCTGGTGACTTCACAGCACCATCACCCACCAAAATCTCCACAGGGAAAGGTTCTCTGAACGTCAGATTATCGTTTGTTGATGATAGTTGCATAAACTATTAGAGTGGAACTGTCCATGACAATCTTTCGGAGCTACCTGGAGACCTCCGGCTTATGGTAAAAGATTCGAACAAGTCATCACCGAAAGTTGGGCCGATGCCGGTTGTCAATATGCAGTACAGAATCCCACCAATCGGGCTAATATGTTCTTGAACAATTATAGGAGTCGGCATACACATAGTTCCAACTTTCATTTGAACGAAAATAAATACTACGAAATATACATCATGATTATGAACATCGTAACGCTATTGGAAAACTTGTGGGTGGAGTCCCCAGAGTCACTGGTTTTGACACTGACAGTGATGCCGATAGCAGTGAGGTGTAAAACCGATAGTAATAAAGGTAATGAACAACGAAAATCGGCATGGAAACACCGAACAGTGGCACCAGTGAGTCGCTTTGGTGTTGTCGCTAACGATTGCATCTCACCTGAAGCTGATGCACAGGTGTGAAACATAAGAAAATTGCATTAGAAACATTGAAGAAGGAACTAATTGATCTTTAAGTCGCAACGTAACTTTTCTAGTTTTAAGATGCAGCTCTTGACATGCCATTTAGTGACTACATGCAGCTCCGCTCAACCCGATTACGCTGTGGATCGCGAATTGTATCATGTCACACACTGAGAGAGGGGAACACTGGGTGTTGTTCTACAGCGACTCTAGAGATCGTATTGAATACATTTACAGACAGTTACAGCAGATCTATCCAAAGTTCCTGAGGCGTAAATCGCCTACGTCTACTACAGGTATCGGTTGCAAGGCTTCAAATCGTCCGCTCCTTCGATCAACTATGCTCTGATCCGCAGGCTGTTCGACTCAAACTTCCCATCCTGTTGAAATGGACCATGTACTATTCTTGTATTTTGTAAAATTGTAAATTCGTAACATATTCTTGTATTTTGTAAAATTGTAAATTTGTAACATATTCTTCTTTAACTAAACTATGCATGTGTATTATGTTTCAATAAACATGACATGTCCTAATAACTTTTGTTTTTTCATTTGTCATTTCTTACTTCCATATTTAATAAAAACAAGTATTAAGGAAATATATTTCCAATTTTTTTTGGTAACTTTGTGTTTTTAAAACTTCACTATGTATAAAAAAATTGATTATAGTAAGAAATAAATTTATATTATTACAATTGTATGTATTACATTTTTTGAAAAATTCATTAAATTTTTTAAATTTAATAGAATAATAGGTGGTAATTAAAAACAAAATAATGTAAACTAAAATAATATAATTGCATACAAATAGGATTTACAAATAAATTAAAATAAATCCAAAGTCATCGGTTTAAACAGGAAATTCATCATCAATCTCCTCCTCTTCATTCGGCACCCCAGGACGAACCTCTCCTTCAGGCAGTGCCGGGATGTCCTTATGCCCCCACGGCAAGGTGTTGATGCCGTCAGCGATGTGATGCGTCAGTGATATGTATCGCTTGTCATCTGCAGGGCTCAATGACAGCTTACTCACTTGAACCGTGTAAACGCGGTGCAGGTGAGCCTGGAAACGGGTGTTGATGGTGTGCTTCAACACCCCACCAAACAGGCAGTCCCTGTAGTCTTTGCTGGTGAGGATGTTCTTAACATCAACCCTAGCGACTCCCTTGGCCTTCTTAGTGGTCTTGAAGTGGTCTTCCTCATCGTCATCTGCTTTGTCCACGAAGTAGAGTTTGGAGTGGAGACCGAGGAATTCAAGAAGTGATTGACCGTTCGATTCATCCTTGAATTTGCCATTGACCTTGCCGTTGGCGGGTTTGTAGCAGGGGTGATCCGAAAATAACATAGTGAACTAACCTAACCTAACTCCGCAGAGCGCTGTATGGCGGCTCTTTTCTTTGTAACATATTACAAAAATGTGTTTGCGTAGAAAAAAATGGTACCTAAAAGTAAACAAGAAAAGGTAGAATTGAACCTGAGACCGCGTGATCGTGAATCCAGTGCCTTTACTTCCAATGGCTCTAGCCTTTTTTTAGCTGCTAGTCTATTACTGGTTGCCAATGTTTTAAGTTTGTTAATTAGTTGAGTCGGTTGTTACTTAGCAAACATCATCTTAAAACAGTCAACTTTTACAAAATTACGTAAAGAAAATGTTACTACATACCAGATTACACCATATTAATCTTATTTAAAAAGTCAATTTTGTCTCAGCATCATAATTTAAGTAATATCTATATACTCTTTTAAAGCTATTAGCAAATATTTAGCAATTCAATGGTAAAATAGATATCGATAAAACAACTAGAATGACATTACGAAAATACTGTTACAAGTTTTTTAAAGCAATATGCTTTTTATGGTATTTGTAAACATACTTTGTGAGCTGTTAAGAACTCTTTCAGAGATTAACAATTTTGCGAAAAATTACCTATCAACGTAAAAACTAACAAAAATCGTATTTTATTTTATTTATTTATTTCAACGGACAAACCATTTTACATAGTGGTGGTATACAGTAATTAATTAAATGCTCACATTTAAAGAAAACATTGGATGCAAACTTAGAGATCCATGTTTGATTCTATATGTATTACAAACATACAGCGAACGAAATGAGTTACGAGCAAACATGAAATAGTCCCTAAAGTGGAAGAAAACTGAACATTACCATAATCAAACTTTGAATGCCTGACTAAATTTTTTTCGATTGAAAGGTCACGGTTTAGCACTAAAAGAAACCAGGCACATACGCATTACTACAACAGACCTTTTTACTACATTATTGAATTCTCTGGTCGGCGCATTACCGAAGTTAGTCGTGTTTCTCGTTCATCCACTCACTATATCCTTACTTTAGAAAGATGAATCATGCTGCTAAACAAATTTTAGAACCGTTGTTTATTTTTGATTGCATTTTGATTTGATTTGACTATAAAGCTTAATAAATTATCAAGTTTTAACTTAAAATTTAAATTATAAGTGTAAATGTGTCAAGATGATATTTTTATACCAACAGTATTTTATGCCAACAGATTTGTCATTTTTAATGAATTAATCTTCAATCAAAATAGTTTTACGTTTGTCATTAATGTTAAGTCTGTTCTAAATTAATTAATAAAAACAAATTTTTTATATGCCAAAAAATTTAAAAGTAAATTTATCAGCACTATAATTTTACTCAAGATACGCATAAATATAGAATAGGCTTTACAAGTTTGGAATTTAATTTTAAAAATGTGCCTCTTTTCTCCAAAATGTAAAGTTATAAAGTTAATCTAATACCTGGTTACTCCTGAATGATTGAACATTTTCCAGCAGTGGCGCATCTTTTGTGGGAGGAACGCCTTTGCAATGTTCACTTGTCTCTGACAGAAACGACCGAGTCATTTATCTTTCTAACAAAAACTTCACCTGTGCTCTTGAAAAGGTCTTTGGAACTGGAGGGATATAAATAATGTTTCCTTCTGTTTACCTAATTTTTATGATATGTTGAATATATAGAGAATTTCAACAATTATGGACTTATATGACTTATATGTAATATGACTTACATTTATAAGTAATATGACTTTATACAAGGTGTTGGGATAAAATGTTCCAATACTTTAGGTTTCTTTAAGTTTCATAAAAATACACGAATACATATGTGATAAATAGCATTTTATTTATCCTCTATAAGAATAAATGGAAAAGCTGAGTACGCAGGATTGATGCAACAAGGAAGATAAGAAATGTGTTTTTATGGAATTATCAATATAACTTAACTGGTCAAAGCTAGAAACTATTATTAATTTATGTTTACAATGATTGTACATACAGAAATGAGCCAAAAAGTACCTATGAACATAGGTCATAAAATTTATATTTTTCGTATATCTGTCTGTATGTGTTTTTTCATAATTTAACATATCCTTTTAACCTCTTGAAACTTGGTACACGCATGACCAATAGGACCAAATTTGGTATGGAGTATCAAGTTTCTAATTTGTACCAACTCAAAATGGCAGCCAATTTTGTTTTTAAAGCTAAATATATTCAAACCGTAATATTTAGGAAGACACTGCTAAAGTCTAAGAGTTGTGTAATTTTGACCAAAAAATAATGATATGTATATTTTAACTATAGGACAATAATTAACTAATTAGAATTAGAAACTTGGTACTTCATACCAAATTAGTCCTATTAGTCATAATACATGTACGAAGTTTAAAGTGATTCCTTAGATGGTTATAAGTTAGATTAAATTATGTAAAAAAAAAACATATACAATTAGATAGAAGGGAAATCGTATGTTTTAGGACATCTGTCCATCGAAACTATATGCTTATTTTATGTGTACAATAAAATCCTAAATTGTTGGAACATTTTTCCAATACAACCTTTGTATAGGCTATACTCACACTGTTTATTTACTATACAATTATTAATATTCATAATTTAAAACATTTCTTATACAAGTATTCGTTTTTTAGGTGTCTGTTTCGGAGTTAAATTTGAAATGGATAAAGGTGAAAAATCCAGTTGAATTCTAAATAATTTGTCAACTGTGCTAAACACATTTCCCTTGATAACAGCAACTTAGCTACAGCATTTGTCAGCTCTTGGGAGTGCTTTGCAGATAGTTGATTGAGCATTGATGGTATGACGTCTGTTAGCTCAATTTTAATAGTTTCAAAATTACATATCCACCCTCGTACTAAACGGGGTGGATAAACAATTATTTTATTTGTTTTGAAGCCGGAAAAAATATGATGTGCATTACATTTATGTAAGTTTTGAATCAATAATACATATTCAGAAGTCTTAACCCATTGGCTCACAACCCCGAGTATACTCGTGGCCGCCGAAAGTAGCCCGGACGTGCAACCCCGAGTATACTCGGGATAGCACTTTTTATAAAAAAAAAAAAAAAAATTTAATTTTTTTTCTTTTTTGTTTATTTGTTGTTTTAACTTGTTTTCATATTTTGTTTGAATGTATTTTTTATGCATATGCCCATCCTTGGGGAAACTTAGTCAAATTTAGGAAAAATATGATTTTGGAAAATATGTTATAACTAAGTCAAATATATATATGTATCACTAACATTTTTTATTTTAACGTAAAAAAATAAATAACCCACAAGTACATAATAGTTGTTGGGCTGAAACATTTTTTTTTTGTTATTTACATGTAACTCCTTTTAAAATTTATGTTTTTTATAAACTATACATATATATATATATGATATATATATAATATTTACCATACATATATGCTGTCAAAAGTATCTTCTTCTTGTAGATAATTTATTTCTCTAAAGGTTAGTGCAAAAATTAAGTAAATTGAGCAATAATTGTTGCTATAGTGACAGTTTTAGTAACAGTCTACATTTATGTAATTTTTCTTAGGAAACTGAACGGCTTGTCAGGTGGCAAATTTCAGGTAAGCCAATGTGCCAGTAAGCCAGTTTTTAATTAATAATACATATTCAGAAGTCGTAAATACTTCCACGGTGCCATCAAATATCTGTAACACGTGTAGTGTAATATGAACACGTGTTCTGTTGCCCCACATGTCAAATATCTTTCCATACTGAACAATCAGCCCTTACTGTTGTAATCCTTTACTGCATGCCTCGTATGTATAATAAACTATTTAATTTGCATTTAGATGATTATTTAATAATAAAAATTTAATATTATTCTATATAAATAAAATATGTATTAAAATGGATTTTTTTATTATTTAAAATTTACAACCACTCAATTGGTATGATACGTATAATAGTTAAAATAAATTGATAGACTATACTTAAATGACATTGAATTCTGTTTATTAGTTTTTAATGATAAGTGTTTTTAAAAAAGTCCCTGGAGACTACTAAATGAGATTAAAAAAACTACATATTGTAATAAATATAATAAATAAAACTAAATATAATGTAGGCAATTTTTTTGTAATGATAGTATAGTCATATTAACCTGACGATTCATGTAACATTGTAAGGTGTATTATTTCATATCGTGTTGTACATCAATTCAGATACGATGGCCAAGTACATGACTAAACTGTAGTGTATTTATTGCATGACATTTTATAGAGTCAGTCTACTGTTGTCCTTGGCCGGCCACACGTGGGGAGTAAATGTGTACGCAATTTAAATTGTAACTTTTTTGTGTGTCACGTACATGTTTATGTTTAGTGTTGAAAACGTTTTATACCTCAAGATGATGATAGTATTTTAGCTTCTGTGATAAAGATATTAAAGTGGGACAGTACTACTCCCGAAACTAGTAATCTTATAAACTAGTGCTCTCTTTGTCTTGACGACAAGGTATGTAACCTTATTTTTTTAAGTAAAGCATAATTTGTTACCTACTGTTATGAGATTCAATCAAAACCATCAAATTCCATGCAATTTTACTAAGGGACTGTAGATATTTAGTGTATTTTATGGCATTTTTATTAGTTGGAATCAGTACTTGTATGTATAGTAAATAAACTATTCAATTTGTATTTAAATGATTATTTAATAACAAAAATTCAATATTATTTCATATAAACTTCATATGTTTAGTAAGAGTTCAATCCTGTGTACTCAGCGAATTTCCTATTCATATACATGCTTCTCTCTATCCCATAAAGCCACACACCAAGTTTCATAAAAACACACGAATAAATAAGTGAAATATAGCTTTTAATTTATTCTCTATAAGAATAAATCTAAAAGCTGAGTACGCAGGATTGATGCAACAAGGAAGATAAGAAATGTGTTTTTATGGAATTATCAATATAACTTAACTGGTCAAAGCTAGAAACTATTATTAATTTATGTTTACAATTAAGGGAGATATAAAAATATACTTTTTCTCCATAAAAGTTCGGGCTGAGTATGCAGGTTATTATTTTAAAAATATCATTGTATCAGTACTAGGTGAAGCCACATGCTAACTTTCATCAATATACATTCGTAAATAATCGAGATATAAAATTGTATTTATTCTCCCTCAGGATAAATTTAGGCAACGTACTGAGTTTAGCGCTTTGAATATCTCTGCAACGGTTGGACGTAGAATCACAATTTGATAAATAAAATGATTGTTTTGTAGAGGTGAACTGATTGGTAAAAGCATATGTTAAGTTTACATTAACTGAGGAAAAGTTAAAAACCTTTTTGCCATAAGATTAACATGGGAAATTTCAAGAACGCGTTTCTTGGATTTTCTCCGGAACCACTTAACCTAGGTTAATGATTCAGAAAAATATATTATTTCTTTGTTTGAGCCCTATTAAATGTTTAAAACCAAAATTAAGTGTTTTAAAAATTTGAGGGGGAAAATGCAAAAAATAGATTTTTGGAAAATTGTAAACCCCCATAAAACCCCCAACCCATGGTCCGATTTTTCTGGATTTCAAACTTAAGGTCATGAATGTTGCCTTACACATTCTACCAAAATTAATCGAAATCGGTTGTTTTGTCTAAATTTATCGCGTTAACAGGAATATATATATATATATATATATAAATTTGAACGAAAAGTGTTTATGGCATCTGGGGCCCTTCAAAACAAAAGTTATCATGGTCTCTGGCTTAATTATTACCATACCACCTACGGTAATAGCTTCTTACCTTTAGGAAAAATTGTCTAAAACAAATAAATCATATTCAGTTAACCTTTTTATAAGTTATAACACCCTAATATCTTAATACCTTACTAGAAGAAGTGAATAAATGAGTTTTCGAATTAGAGAATACGTTAAAACATTTTAATATAGGCATTGTTCGTAAATTTTCTCTCTGCTTGGTTCCAATATTGACCTATATTTCGTTTTTAAACGGTACCCATCCTCAAATAATTTGTCATCTTGTTGGAATGATATAATCCTTAAACTGTTACACTACGCCCGAAGTCAAACCACCAATTGGTGGTAATTGGTTTTAACTTCAAGTTAAAACCTTGAAGTTCACACCCTTCCGTGTGTTATTGAAATGTATTTTGTGTTAAACTGAGATATTAATTGTACCTTCTTAGGTCGATTTCAAAAAGCGTAATGTGAATAATATATGATGCATGATTGTACTACTTTAATTATTATTTAAATACAAACGTTTGTTGATAACGGGTTTTCATTTGTAAGGAAGTTAATCAAAAAATATCCTAATTTATAAAGATAAAACTAAATAACTTTTAATTTAACCTAGATATAAATATAAAACTGCGCAGATTTGCATTGAGATCGAATAGCAAAATAAAGGACAATAGCTAACGGTTGGGCTGAATGAACGTGTCAACAAGTATATCGTACGAGACTTATTTCCCTGGGGCTCAGAGACCATGCCCTTCCTTACTTCATAAACTTAAATTTTGACGGGAACGAAATCTCATCATCCCTTCTACTCTTGGGAGTGGGATTTAGCTTTACTTAAAGATTTTTTATTATCTACTGTTTTTATAAATCTAAAGTAACACGTGATGTGACCAGCAGATCAATGTTTGCCGTATTGACTTATATCATTTTCACTTGATCAACATTTATTATTATTATTATTAAATTTTATATTACTATACCTACACATAATTTTTATTGCTTTGTTATATCGCATGTTAACCTCTACACATAGTTAAATGGTTATAAACTATCTATCGACTTTATTACAGTTAAAAAGCTTTGATTAAAATAATATTAAAATAAATTTACATGTATTAGAATACAAAAATAGTATACAACAGTTGTTTTACAGTCGTACCATGTACCGCAGCCGTTTACAATTATATTTTATGATTTGGAAACTAATTGTTTTATTACAAACTATTTTGACAACAGTCAATAGAACATATTTCTAATGGCTACTCCTTAATGCATCCTTACTATCTGCGTTTATTATAAAACAACTTCTTAAATTAGGTTCTTAAATTAGGTAAACAGCTTCTTATCTTAGCAGTTTAGGTTTTTTTCAGTTTTCGGTCATTTCATCTGAATTCAATACTAGAAATAATAAACTTAAAAAATAAAGTAGTTTGAACATTTCTTTCGATTATATGATGGTTCGCAAGCTCAGGGAACTATGTCTCATATAATGTAGCTGGCGAAAAAATAGTTCTGATTAAGCATTAGTTTCTCCTTATTCCACCTCGTAATATAAAAGTAAAAAATATATAGAGATTTAAATTAAATTAATGGTACTTATTTTTAAAATAAGACAGTACAATAAACAGTAAAACCCCAAAAGCACATCATACCCATACATACAAGGGGCTAGACATGGTATTGTATTTACAAGCACAACCATACCTAATGTTACCAATACGATATTTAAATTTGTATTTCTTAACAAAAATTTTATTTTAGCTCAACGATGTCAAATTATTAATTTTATTAGTTTATTACAGTATTTTCTATTGATGACAATAATCAGCTGTATATAGAGACTTTTTCCCATAAAGAAATCCTATAGACAGTGCCTAGTTCACAGAATACCTAGACAAGTATAATCATAGCCTACAAGTCAATTTTGTAAATCCTGTTTTAGTATTAGGTAATCAATTTTTTAGATATTAAGGATAATTCCCAACAAGTATATTTTACAAAGAAGTAATAACCTTTAGATAATAAGCATTATATTAATCGATGTACTCACAGAATTATGTTAATCCAAATCATCCATTGGCCTATCTCAGGATACAAAATTTAATAACCATGACAAGGTTAAATGTTACAAATTGGTTCCGGTACGTTTATTTATTTTTATACCAGAACAAAAGAATTTTGTAATAGGATATAAGTAACCCATGTCATTTGTAAATAATATCGTAGAAAGATTTAAATTCATTATGTACGACTATTTTTCACAACGGAAATAACCTTCCTAACACTGCACCTTTCTGAGAAGATTAGCACCATTTCGAACTATATAACCATAATGATTGGAATTTAAGAGTAAGTAGGACACTTCTCCTATCCATTTTAACTATAAGATTTACACACAAATGTAATTGAAAACGAAATAAATGTAAATAGGTAAACATACAACACCATTCTCTTGATCCACGGAAGCCATCTTGTTGAACGAATGTCGTCCGTCACTTACCACACAGCCGGTCCATTTAGTGCCGACACCTAGTGGATAAACTCTGAACTACTACCATATAAATTTCCACACAGCACATTGTATCCTACCGCTATTTTTAAGATATTATTTTACATTTTTAAATTCAAGTGTACATTATAATGAAAAGTAAATATTTTAACAATTGAACTAAAATTAATTGTAAACTTATGGTATAGGAGAAATAACCTAAATATGTGAAAAAATTAAGTGTTTAACCAAATATTGTAAATATTGTGAAACTTGTGTGATTTCCCTAAACAGCTGTTTTTTGACATAGTCATTGTAGAAATGCAATTATGAGTATTTTAAGTTGAATTTAATATATTTTAGTAACTATTTCGATTCTTAATCATATTTTCTAGTTTTGAAGACCTAAATTCCTGTTTTTCCAAATTCAATTATGTAGAGAATGATTTTATAAATTCAGTGAAGTGTACAACCAATTAAAAGTGTAGTTTTCAGCTGATAGCCAATAAAAAAATTAGACAGATCCTGGATTATTGGCAAGCGATGCTATTGGATAATTGGCCTTCTTCTACAATTTGAACCAAGAAGTGAAAGAGTTGCCTTTGGAAAGTCTTAGGGCAAGGAGCATGTCGCTCTAACCCAGAAATTAGAAGAAGAGAATTTGTCCAGTTTTATTTATTTAGTGCGGTTTAACAAATGTAATAAAAGTTTCCCCCAGCTGTATTAGCCCACCTGAATCTTTTTTATCTTTTTATCGTTTTTCCTAGGCAATCAACAGGACTTTGGGTGAGATCCCTCCATCTTTTCAGAACTAACCTTTTCAGCTCCATTTAGAAGAACTTTATTGTTTTTAATAGGAACTTTTGGACTCATCTAAACTACTAATTAATTATTTTATTAACTATTTTAATTCAAGAAAGGAAAAGTGTAATACAATCTCAGCAATTTTCGAAAAGCCTTTGAACATTGTTCTTTTTCAAAATTTAGTATCTCTACATAATATTTTGCATTGAATATTTTAATTTAATCATTTATGATAACTTTTGTTAACAAGCCAGAAGCATTTGAACCCATGAATATAAATTACCCCGAGTTATAGAGACATTCTGAACATTTTTTTTGTGAATACTATTTTATATGTTTTGTAACTGATGTATAGTTTTTCATAAGTGAGTAAATTGATTTTCTTTGTTCATTGTAACTAACAGCTGTTCTTTATTTCTCTCATAGAAATATTTAAATTCAAAAAATAAAATATATAAATAATAAATGGCGCAACAACGTGTGGCTTTATGAAACAAAAGTTATCAACAAAAAAAAAACAAACTCAAAACTCATAATTGCATCTTAGTTAAGATATTTAATTAGAATAAGAATCTTAGATTACTTGTACCTAAGATAAGAATATCCCCAGTAGGAAACTCAGTAGGAAACCTAGTAGGAACCCAGTAGGAAACCCCGGTAGGAAATTCCCCCCATTTTTTTTTCTATCCCCATTATTTATGTAGGACCTATCCCTAATTTTTGTGTATTCCCCAAGAACAATGACATCTCCTTATAACCTTAGAAAAAATCCCCGTAAAAGTGCCAAGTTAGTGGAAGGCGGCGAAGACGAAGACCTTACATATCCCATAGAAGAACTGCAACACTTACAGTTATTAGAAGACTACACAACTCCCAACATGAACACAAACACTATAGACACCACAAACACTCAAACAGAAGAGAATAGGCACGACATAGCTGTAGGAGGAGAACCATTAATACCTAGCCTAGACAAATACAAAACCACAGAAAATCTAGACCCTTCCAACATAAACCCTATAGAAACCGAACAAACAGAGCTCAAGCACTTAATCTTACAAATGACTACCCAACTGACAAACCTAGTAAACACTCAAATTGGTACAGTCAATTCTAAAATCTAAACTCAAATTGGTACAGTCAATTCTAAGATCGAAAATTTCAATACCGAGTTGAAATCCCAAATCAACTCCGTCCATTCTAAAGTAGAGACATTACAAACAGACCTAACTCAACAAAATATAAACCTAGAAAGTAGCCTAACTCAAAAAATGACTGAAAATCTAAACATGCTTGAAGATAGGATGAATGATAAAATCTCTAAATTGGAACTTAAAACTCACACACAAAACCTACAAATGAAAAACGAAATCTTAAAACAAGTTAATATTAATTTTGAAGATCAAAACATCAAACAGGAAACTCGCATTCAAGCACTTGAAGATCAGCTACCTAATCAAATTCAAAAACAAACCGAACAGCTCCTACAAAAAACTAGTGAAAAATTAGAAGAATATATAGATGACCAAATACACACGGTCAACCATCAATTAAATACCCACATCAAGCAACAAGAAACTTACAAAGAAATAATTAATGAACATACAGTAGTCCTATCCAAACAGAACGCTACTTTGAGTCAAATTGAGCGTGAAATAACCCAGATTAAAGAAACACCACAATCCTCACCTCAAAACATAAACTTATCCCAACTGCCTGAAATAATCGTAAATTACGTTGGTGAATATACAAATAACCTAACCACTAAAATACCTCACTTTCATACAAAAACTAAAAATCCACCCGAGTTCATAGAGCAGTTTGCGAAATACTATGAAGGCTACACTAAACGAAATTCCCGAGATTGTCTCAGTTATCTGGAAGTAATCGAGCAATGTTTCGAAGGCACATCCGCAATGTGGTTTCAGATAATCAAATCCGATCTTAAAAACGCAGATGATTTCAAAACCAAATTCCTCAAACAGTACTGGAGTTCTGATGTTCAAAGATCCATAAGGAAACGTGTCGAGATGGAACATTATCGACCGGACGGAAAGATGACAATGACCGAGTATTTTATTGATAGAACCATAACCCTCAAATCTATGATACCTCCTATGGAAGATGCCGAGATAATCGAAACCCTAGCGAATAATTTTAACGAACAGATCCGAGCTTCAGTAGCCGTACAAAATATACAAACCTTTGAAAGATTCATAGAACTGCTAAATCGTGAAGACATGCACAATAAAACGGAACGGGTCAGAAAAAATTCAAACGAGTATAGGCCTAACTTAAACCAGTCACACAACAACTACCAAAATCCTCACACAAACAGACCTAATCGGCAGGATAATCACTATGATCGATATGATAAATTTGTTCCCTCAAGACACCACCCATATCAACAAAATTACCACTCAAATCAGCCCAAACAAAACCACAATCTCACTTACAAACCTCAAAACAATTACCATAATAATTCACCACAACACAACCGACCGAACACACCATATGGTCAGAGAGGACAGGAATACCACTACAATAACAGACGAAATTACAACGAACCGCGCCACCAGCTGCAACACATTCAGGTCGACCAACATAACCGAAACAATAATCCCAATCGCTATCCCACCACTGATCAACGGCAGTGGACACAACAGCTGTCGCCCGCCAGCAACGAACAAACACGACAATATCCGAATGTGCCCGAGTACAATCGAAACCACCCGGAGCCAGCCGAAACACAATCTGTCAGTTCCCACGGTCGCCAACAGCCGTCGGAAAACTAAAACGCGTTGATATTATGAGTGCAGAGGAGGGACCTATATGCTTTACTAACCACGTATCACACTTCCATACATTTGATACAGATAACATTTTATCAACGCTTACATCTAATAAAATCGGAATGAATAAGGTCCGAGATAATAAAATAAATAACCATAATCTAACCTTAACAAACAATTTAATAGGTACTACGTACTGTGATAGAGACTTTTTATTAGAAGAAGAGCAAACTAAAACAAATGGTAATAAAATATCATGCCCTGAAATAAAAATAAAATTAGACCAAGTTGAGACCAATGTATTATTGGATTCCGGAGCATCCATCAGTTGTATGTCAGAACAGTTTTTCATCCAAAATAGTAAACATTTCCATAACTTAGAAATATTTCCCTTAAGTAACATAAACATCACAACTGCTACAGGTCAAATAAGTAAACAACTAAAGAAAATAATATTTACTGAAATCAATACAAACGAAATGAAGTATTCCGTACAATTTGTATTAGTTCCGAATCTCATACGCAATGTAATTATAGGTGTGGACATTTTAAAACAAGCAAAGACTTGGATGGATTTCAATAATGAAAGAATTATTATTTTCAATGATAAAACTATATCCTTGTGTGATGACTTCGTCAATTTTGTGCAGGATACCTTTATGTTCAGCCACAATGATAATATCAATACAAATAATGATAGGCTATCATGCCAATGTAATGTCAAGCATTTTGAAGTAATAACGTATAAAACTACTATAGTAACAGAAGATAACTGTAACCTAATAATTGAACATTTAAATTACACCACTGACCAACCACATTCAAGTGAAATAACAAAAAAAACATCCAAGGAAGTATTTTCAAAAATAAATGACATTGTAAACCAATTAGACTCATTAGATAATACACAAAAGGGGCAATTAAAACATTTACTTAACAAATATACCCAAATCTTTTCTGATAAGCCAGGATTATGCAACAAATATGAGTATGAAATTAAAGTAAAAGAAGATAAACCGTTTAAAGGACCAAATTACCCCATACCGGCCTGTTATACAGAAGCAGTCGAAAAAGAAATACAAAATATGTTAAATGACAATATCATTGAACGTAGTATGAGCTCATATATTAATCCCTTAGTAGTGGTCCCCAAGAAATCAGGCGAAATAAGGTTGTGCATAGATGGCCGAGCTATCAACTCAAGGATAATCAACGATTATGACACGAATCTAAGCATAAACGAATTATTGAGTCATGGCAAAAATACGCAATTCCTAACCACAATCGACCTTACTGCATCTTATTGGCAAGCTCCTTTAACGCCATATTCAAGGCAATACACGGCTTTCCAATTTAAAGGTAAAACATACCAATTTACCAGAGTCCCATTTGGCATTTCGATATCCCAAGCAGCCTTACTCCGAGCTATAGAAACAGTGTTCGGAAATCAAACTAAAAATTTCATGATCATGTATGTTGACGATGCTTTAATCTATTCAACCTCATTCGAAGAACATATACAACATTTAGAGTTTATTTTTTTCAAACTGCAAGACAGCGGTATGACCATCAAGCTGGATAAATCCTTATTTTTTCGAGAAAAAGTACCTTTTTTGGGACATATATTCACTACTACTGGTCTTGAACCAGACCCAAGCAAAATTAAAGCCATAAAAGAGTTCCCGGCCCCCAAGACAAGAAAACAGCTCAAAGGATTTATTGGACTTGTAAATTTGTATAATCGTTTTGTCGATAAGTTTTCCGAAACTATCCAACCCCTTATGAAATTAACCTCCAAAACTACAAAATTTGTCTGGACCGAGGCTGAAACTATTGTGTTTAATAAAGTCAAAGACCTTTTCATCCAAACCACTCTAAAACATCCGGACTACAACAAACCTTTTCATTTACAAACAGACTGCTCCATACAAGCTATTGGAGGCCATCTATACCAAATTCATGACAACGGGGAGAAGACAGCAATAACATTTATATCTAGAACATTAAAGGCGCATGAAAAACGCTATACTAGTACTGAACTTGAGTGCCTAGCTATTATACACTGCTTGCAGAAAATAAGACATATCATTTTAGGCAACCAAATCCATATTCAAACCGACCATCAGGCTTTGACGTTCTTAACCACCTCTAAGCTATTAACTCCAAGATTAACCCGCTGGATGCTAGCATTACAAGAATACAACTATACCATAGAGTATTGTACCGGAAAAAGCAATGTTGTAGCCGATACTTTAAGTCGGACTAAATTCCCTACAGACCAAACTGAAGACTCCCCCCAAGATTTGATCATTGCAAGATTCACCCCTCAAATTAATATACAATTCAAGAACATCCTCAAGAACATTTCAGTGCACCAACGTCAAGATCCTAAATTATTAAATTTCATTGAAGACTCCCCCCATTACAACAACATATATGAAATTGAATTACCTTCTCCCAAATTTATTGTAATTAACAATCACTTGTATAAAGTAACGCAATTTGGATACAAATTAGTAATTCCCAAGAACCTCATTCTACCCCTAATCAAGGAGTGCCACGAATACTATATCCACTGCGGAACACAAAAATGTTTAAGCCTTCTACAAGAAACTTTCTATTTTAAAAATATGTCAAAATGCATACGAAAATATATCTCACACTGTGACATTTGCCAAAGATCCAAACATCTAACTCACCCGAATCACGGCATAGCTATAGGCCAACAAAGTAAAAATATTGGTGAAACTCTGTCCATAGACTTTCTCGGGCCATTACCTACTAGCCAAGGAAATACCAAATATGTGTTAATCGCTACTGATAATTTTTCTAAACTCACAAAATTGTATGCCACACAAAAAGCAAACACAAAAACTGTCTTAGACAAAATTTTTAATCAATACATACCCATAATCGGAAAACCAAAAAAAAATTATTTCGGATAGTGCCACATATTTCAGAAATTCACAATACATAGATAAGCTCACAAAAAATGATATCATACCAGTTTTCATACCCATTAGGCACCCACAAATGAACTTATCCGAAAGACACATACAAAATGTCAAAAAAGCCATGCGAATTCTCTGCCATAATCATCAACAGAATTGGAACCATCATCTACAATGGATCGAAGATTGCCTAAATGAATTACCTAATGAGACCACCAAACTAACACCCAATGAACTACACTTTGGAACAAATAACAAACGGTTCTGGGATAAATTCCTACCAAAAACTATGTGCAACAACCAAGACCATCGAGAAAACATAATCTTAGCAAGGCTACGCATCAGAACCAAACAAGAAAAAATCGCATCAAAACTGAATTATAAAAATAAACCTATCACTTTTGAAATAGGAGATCAAGTACTAATCAAAAACAACAAAATTTCAAACGCTTCAGACAAAGTTACCAAGAAACTATTTGAATTGTATATAGGACCATACACCATCCACGAGAAGCTAGGACGAAATGTGTTTAACCTTAAGAAAATAGCCGATCATAGCATCATAGGACCCTTCCACACCCAACTGCTACGCAAATATAATGACCCTGTAAATATTAGATAAGCGACCTGATCTTTTATTAATTTCATGTTATATTTAGTTAAACAATTTAGTTAGGTTACGTTTTAAATGTTCATCCCTTATTCCCATGTATTTCATTTCAATGTCTTGTTACCATTGTGTTTAATGTTAGGTAAGTCATGTACAGTATATGTATTGAAATGTTAACTGTAATTTTTGTTTGGACTCATTTTGAACTGAACCATTCGCCAAACAAAAAGGGGCTTTATTACAGTATTTTCTATTGATAACAATAATCAGCTGTATATAGAGACTTTTTCCCATAAAGAAATCCTATAGACAGTGCCTAGTTCACAGAATACCTAGACAAGTATAATCATAGCCTACAAGGTGATTTTGTAAATCCTGTTTTAGTATTAGGTAATCAATTTTTTAGATATTAAGGATAATTCCCAACAAGTATATTTTACAAAGAAGTAATAACCTTTAGATAATAAGCATTATATTAATCGATGTACTCACAGAATTATGTTAATCCAAATCATCCATTGGCCTATCTCAGGATACAAAATTTAATAACCATGACAAGGTTAAATGTTACAAATTGGTTCCGGTACGTTTATTTATTTTTATACCAGAACAAAAGAATTTTGTAATAGGATATAAGTAACCCATGTCATTTGTAAATAATATCGTAGAAAGATTTAAATTCATTATGTACGACTATTTTTCACAACGGAAATAACCTTCCTAACACTGCACCTTTCTGAGAAGATTAGCACCATTTCGAACTATATAACCATAATGATTGGAATTTAAGAGTAAGTAGGACACTTCTCCTATCCATTTTAACTATAAGATTTACACACAAATGTAATTGAAAACGAAATAAATGTAAATAGGTAAACATACAACACCATTCTCTTGATCCACGGAAGCCATCTTGTTGAACGAATGTCGTCCGTCACTTACCACACAGCCGGTCCATTTAGTGCCGACACCTAGTGGATAAACTCTGAACTACTACCATATAAATTTCCACACAGCACATTGTATCCTACCGCTATTTTTAAGATATTATTTTACATTTTTAAATTCAAGTGTATATTATAATGAAAAGTAAATATTTTAACAATTGAACTAAAATTAATTGTAAACTTATGGTATAGGAGAAATAACCTAAATATGTGAAAAAATTAAGTGTTTAACCAAATATTGTAAATATTGTGAAACTTGTGTGATTTCCCTAAACAGCTGTTTTTTGACATAGTCATTGTAGAAATGCAATTATGAGTATTTTAAGTTGAATTTAATATATTTTAGTAACTATTTCGATTCTTAATCATATTTTCTAGTTTTGAAGACCTAAATTCCTGTTTTTCCAAATTCAATTATGTAGAGAATGATTTTATAAATTCAGTGAAGTGTACAACCAATTAAAAGTGTAGTTTTCAGCTGATAGCCAATAAAAAAATTAGACAGATCCTGGATTATTGGCAAGCGATGCTATTGGATAATTGGCCTTCTTCTACAATTTGAACCAAGAAGTGAAAGAGTTGCCTTTGGAAAGTCTTAGGGCAAGGAGCATGTCGCTCTAACCCAGAAATTAGAAGAAGAGAATTTGTCCAGTTTTATTTATTTAGTGCGGTTTAACAAATGTAATAAAAGTTTCCCCCAGCTGTATTAGCCCACCTGAATCTTTTTTATCTTTTTATCGTTTTTCCTAGGCAATCAACAGGACTTTGGGTGAGATCCCTCCATCTTTTCAGAACTAACCTTTTCAGCTCCATTTAGAAGAACTTTATTGTTTTTAATAGGAACTTTTGGACTCATCTAAACTACTAATTAATTATTTTATTAACTATTTTAATTCAAGAAAGGAAAAGTGTAATACAATCTCAGCAATTTTCGAAAAGCCTTTGAACATTGTTCTTTTTCAAAATTTAGTATCTCTACATAATATTTTGCATTGAATATTTTAATTTAATCATTTATGATAACTTTTGTTAACAAGCCAGAAGCATTTGAACCCATGAATATAAATTACCCCGAGTTATAGAGACATTCTGAAAATTTTTTTGTGAATACTATTTTATATGTTTTGTAACTGATGTATAGTTTTTCATAAGTGAGTAAATTGATTTTCTTTGTTCATTGTAACTAACAGCTGTTCTTTATTTCTCTCATAGAAATATTTAAATTCAAAAAATAAAATATATAAATAATAAGTTCATTATTCATTATTATGTACTTATGATGTACTCTTATAAAAACGATACGGAAACCCATCGTGATTATTAAAGCATCATTGATTTATTTTATTTTTAAATGAGTAGTATTGGTGATTAAATCAATATCTTTGTCGCATTGTTAATGTTAGTTATTCATAGTTTATATTTTAGAGGAGGGGAGATATCTACTTTCATGTTAGTTTCCTCAATAATATAGAGAAGATTATTTTTTCCAAATGTAAAGATCCATAATGCTTTGATTTCAAAAGTGGGGTCCAAAATACCATGTCGTGGCATTATCATTTAATACAAAACCCATGTGCTGTTGATAGTTAAGCTAAGAGCATTGTGTTTTGATACATTTAAGCGTATTCAAACAATAAATATTATCAACATATCATAGCATAACACATAAGAATTTATTGCAATAAACACTAGAATATTACTGTTTGGTTTTGTTTTTGTTTTTACCTGTTTAATCTATAGTAATCCTATTATGTGTTTAAGCTTCAAAAGTGTCTTAAACGTTAAAAGTTATTTATTTACTAAGGATCGTACGTGGCTTGACGGTGGTACAATAAAATGGAGATTTTTTGAATTATAAGAGTAGACTGGTCCGTAACCTCAACCATTCTAGAAACCAGGAACAAGTGGAACGCCAAAGTCATCAACATTGGCCTGGTTCAGTAATATTTGATCAACCCATACAATGTACCCTGGGAACACATGAGTTGTAACTTAGCTGATAGCAAATTCATTATTATAATGACTAACACGGACAAGAATATAATTGATCTCAACTCAAATTAAGATTGCGATCATAAATCTTCCAACCTGTCTTATTACTAAATTCTCACAATTCTATCGCCTCGCAATGTGCAACTTATCTCATAAATGGTCCTAACCTCTCTCTTTTGAGACAACATAGTGAATTCCACAGTAGTTTGTGGCCAAATTATCCAATTATCACTCAGCTAAGCGTCAATAAATTTCTTATTACCAAAGTTTTTGATCAACTATTCATCACATGTAACAAAATACAACAATTGCAAGAACTACCAAACATAACTTAAGGAACAACAGAGATTCAACTACCTTTTAATTGCAAAATCTAGTCTCATCATGAAGCCTTAATTAATTCGGTTATTCCGTGTGATTCTCAAGATTTTCTAAATCAAAATGATTGATCCACTTGATAACCGACCGAGAACAGAATTTTATTATTTAACAAACCTCATTTTATTGGATTGGAATATAACCACGCCCACATTTATAGTAAAAAATTTGCAAACATCTACACTATTTGACCACATACATGTAGGAAGTTCCTGGAATGACATATTAGATGATTGAAGGATCATGCTATACGTTCTTTTGGCCTGGAATTTCGTTACAACTATACTGACATTGACTCTCCTGATCCACCTTTACACTGTGAAAATTAGAATTAAGATTTTATGTCTGCCTGCCCTTCCGCCTAGGACATACACGTCACATGTAGGGAGCTCCATGCAGGATTTGGTTTTATAATGTAATAGATATATTGGTTATGATAGTATTGGAAATTCATTTAGTAAGACTATTATAAATACAAGACTAAATTATTTATATTGCCAAGCCCCGCAGAGAGAATACGTGAACGTGCGTTTTCCGTGAAAGTGGCGAGCACGCTGGAAGGGACGACATAGGAACCACAGACCCGCGATAGAAGACGTGACGCGCTGGGGCGTATTAGATGGGGCAGAAGAGATAAAATCTATCATCACTTATTCAAGATTTCCGAAACCCCGTATATATTTTCAAACTTATATATTTATAACTTTTAAAATTTCAAATTGGGTTTAAACCTGAAACGAAGTTCGAGGATTAAGCCGGGGGACGTAACATCAATTCTAGAAGCGAGGAACAAGTAGAACGCTAAGACATCAGCATTGGCCTAATTCAGAAATCTTTGATCTAGGTCGGTGCTGACTGATTCTAGAAGTTACGGTAACCCCTTAACTGAGCCACAAAGGAGAGGGGGAAAGAACCTTGGTTGAAGGAAGAGAAGAGGAAGAGATTCAATTGGAGCGCGTACCAGGAGCTGGTTCGTTGGGTACAAAATAATATGTAAGGCCTTGCATACATAATTTGTAGGTACACCACTATCCCCTCAACCACACTTTCAGTAAGATCTCGTAATTCTAAATTGATATATCCTTCATTGTACTTTAAATATTTTCTTAAATTAATATTAGATTCTAAAATGTTTGAATTCATTTATTCTTGTTTCCAAATTTAGTTGTGGTTGTGTTGTGTTGCTGGTTGGTTGTTATTAAATGTAACTGGTAAATTACTGAATTAATAACATGTTTAGAGTTCTACCATTTTTAGCGAATTTCCTTTGGAAAGTGAACTATTAGCATGACCCACTCGGTGAATCTTAAGCCCGGGACCACCATAGAAGTTCCTAACGTGACCCCCTGAACACGTTTTGGGGGGTCGTTTAAAATTGTATATATATATGTGTTTGCACTCTAGCGGTCACATTTTTTGTCCGATTTACTTCAAATTTTGTTGGGACGTTTCTTTCTGTAATCAGTTGGACTAGTTCGTTGGACAAAACAATCGGAAAACTCTAAACGCCTTTTTTGAGGGATTAATCTTTTAAATTTCGAGTTTATGAGCCCAAAAAGGGTCATAAAAGCCCCAGATGTAAAGTCAATGCATGTAAAAAGATGGGAATTAGAGAGGTGAAAGTTTTAAGCCCTCTCTCGTCATTCTAGCTTAAATATTTACCGAGTTATTAAAAAGAATGTGTATCGACTAAACACAGTACGTTGTCTTATGGGGGTTTTGCACTAGAAAAGCCTGTTATTCCTTTGTTAGAGTACTTTTATCATCCCCAGCAACCTCAACCCTACTTTCAAGCATGTCTGGACCTTCTCCTAACCTTATAATGCTCAAAATTGTATTCCCAGCTTTGCAATTGAATGAAACCAGGAGTATCAGAACAGCCAAAAAATCAATGTTTTCAGATTTCAATAACATTTGGATAAATGTATGTTTTTACACTGATTTTGAGTTTTAAAAGTTTTTATGTGGAAATTCACTTCCCACACGCCAGCGTGCTGCGTGCGAACTCGTTTTAATACGCCTCACCTTAGAGGTCCTAGATCAACCTTGGACAAATGTGTACTAAACAAATGTTGTAGAATATATTACAAAATGTTGTCGAATATTCTTAAAAATAGCAAGCATAAACCTTAAAGAGTCACCTATAAAAACTAATTAGTGTTAAGCAAGTACAGTTAAAGTATAATCAAAATTGTTATGTTAAGTTATTCAAACAGTACTACCCAATATGCTAAGTATTAAATATTTTAAATACAGAAACAAATTGTTTGAATACATTATCACTGTTAATAAAACCTTTGATAGGGTTAAGATCTGAGGATTAAACATTTTAAATACAGAAACAAATCATTTGAATACGTTATCACTGTTGATAAAATCTTTAATAGGGTTAAAAGTATCAGAAAATTAAAAAAGGTAATGCTATACAACTAAATAATAATCGAGCAACTAGTAACATGAACCCCACATACTTTTATTTGGTGTTTTATTGAATGGTATTACGCATGTAACATTGTTTACATGCCCAAGATAAAGTTTGCACGTGAATATCAACAACACAACAGCTCAAAGAAATTAAAGATGTTCTGCATCTCTTCTGCAATTTTATAAGCGATTAAAAATTATATTTACGATAAATTCCCAATGAGCATATCTTACTATTTTAAAACCATATCAAAAGATCAGTTTACTTAATGCGAAAACTCAAATTACAAAATATTCTTCTTAATGATAAGGAAATTATTATTATTTTATTTATTTACTACAACATTCGTCTTCACATAAACAATGTTTATATTTTAAAAACAAAGATTAGCTCACCAAAAAACAAACTAATAAGAGTGATTAGCCGTATTCTGAAGATGTTGAAGATATTAAACAAAATATCTAGTTTACCTTTAATTTAATACATATTTCTTAAAGTAATATGTTTAATTTAATACATATTTCTTAAAGTAATAACTTTAAGAAATATGTATTAAATCAAAGGTAAACTAGATATTTTGTTTAATATCTTCAACATCTTCAGAATACGGCTAATCACTCTTATTAGTTTGTTTTTTGGTGAGCTAATCTTTGTTTTTAAAATATAAACATTGTTTATGTGAAGACGAATGTTGTAGTAAATAAATAAAATAATAATAATTTCGTTATCATTAAGAAGAATATTTTGTAATTTGAGTTTTCGCATTAAGTAAACTGATCTTTTGATATGGTTTTAAAATAGTAAGATATGCTCATTGGGAATTTATCGTAAATATAATTTTTAATCGCTTATAAAATTGCAGAAGAGATGCAGAACATCTCTTCCCTTCTTTTGCCTTATTAGGCATGTTTTAACTTATTTAATGCCATTAAAAATTGCCAAAGTTTTAAATTACTTTCCAACACATTTCAACAGGCGAACCCTTGAAGGAAAGATAAGACGGACCTTAACATCACGTATTTCTTTGATGCGGTTGATAGCCTTTCTAACAGATTATCCGCAAGTGTTCATTTCGTATTAATGAGACTCTCACAGGTGATAAAAACATTTTTACGACTTGTTTGAAACCTATCTCTCATCTTCACTTGATTAATAGCACAGCATTAAATATTCTTTTGATTCCTTGAGTGGTTATCTTGTTGGTAAACCTTTGCATCTTTATCAATGCTCTATTCAGCTCTGTTCACTAATAATGTAGGCAAACTTTCATATTTAGCTTAAAATCATTTAGTTATAAGTGCTGTGGCCGTGCACGGTGTCCAGTAGCCATCACGGACTTGAGGTGGAAACACCCGTTCGCCACCATTGTGGTGGGGCTCTCGGGCAGCGACAAGTCGCAATTTCTGGCTCAGTTTATCAAGCACGCTGACCGCATGTGCGATTCACGGTTTGCCCGTATCACCTGGCACTACGGTAGCGGCGGTGGTGGAGTAGGTGACACTGTCGTGACCGGCCTGCCTGACCTCGGTGACTACGATGGTAGCGAACCCGTCCTGGTTATCATTGACGATATGATGCGTGAGGCTGACTCTCGCGTGGCGGACCTGTTCACCAAGGGCTCCGGCATCATATGGGCAGGTTCTTCAACACACAAAACCTGTTTCATCAGGGTCAGGTGACATCTCGCTAAACGCTCATTACTTTGTATGTTTCAAGAATCCCAGGACCGGGCTTAGATCAAACACTTGTCCGGAAGAGCCTAAATTCGTGGTGGAAGCCTTTGAGAATGCAGGTACTGTGATAAAAATTAGACGTTCTGCTCTCTGATTGGTCGGATAAAAGAACACTTCTGGATATGTACAGAGTTTGTGCAGGTGCCAATTCGCATTATACCACCACGCCCGTTCGTCTAGTGCTTTTGCAGAGTAACCTCAAACATGACTAGTGCAGTCGAAGTGAACGAATCAGTCCTTACGTTCTTGAAGGAGTTGGAAGCGATGGAAGGCTACAGGACCATGTACTTTCCCCCACAAAATTCAGAACAACCATCACCATCACTGTAAAAATCAGTCGCCACCACTTCGCCCTCATTGGAGCCGTCAGCCTGGAAGTGTTCACACTGCGAGGGGTCATTCACGACGCGAACTGGAATTCGACACCATTAAAGATACCACCATCTCGATATTATAAAGAAGCGAAGAAACGACCATTCCTAGCAACCGACATCATCACCCACACAAATCTCAGTAGGTAGAGGTCCGCAGAAAGTCAGAACCAAATGTGCTGATAGTAGTTGCATAAACGACAACAAGACTGAAAATGCCTATGGCAATGCTCTGGAGATACCTGGTGACTTCACATCACCATCACCCACCAAAATCTACACAGGGAGAGGTTCTCTGAACTTCAGATTATCGTTTGTTGATGACAGTTGCATAAACTACAAGAGTGGAACTGTCCATGACAATCTTTTGGAGCTACCTGGAGACTTGTGGTAAAAGATTCCAACAATTCATCACCGAAAGTTGGGCCGATGCCGGTTGTCAATATGCAGTACAGAATCCCACCAATCGGGCTAATATGTTCTTGAACAGTTATAGGAGTCGGCATACACATAGTTCCAACTTTTATTTGAACGAAAATAAACACTACGAAATATACATCATGATTATGAACATCGTAACGCGATTGGAAAACTTGTGGGTGGACAGATATTCCGGAGTCCCCAGAGTCACTGGTTTGACACTGACAGTGATGCCGATAGCAGTGAGGTGTAAAACCGATAGTAATAAAGGTAATACACAACGAAAATCTGCGTGGAAACGCCAAACAGTGGCACCAGTGAGTCGCTTTGGTGTTGTCGCTAACGATTGCATCTCACCTGAAGCTGATGCACAGGTGTGAAACATAAGAAAATTGCATTAGAAACATTGGAGAAGGAACTAATTGATCTTTAAGTCGCAACGTAACTTTTCTAGTTATAAGATGCAGCTCTTGACACGCCATTTAGTGACTTCATGCAGCTCCGCTCAACCCGATTACGCTGTGGATCGCGAATTTTATCATGTCACACACTGAGAGAGGGGGACACTGGGTGGTGTTCTACAGCGACTCTAGAGATCGTATTGAATACATTTACAAACAGTTACAGCAGATCTATCCAAAGTTCCTGAGGCGTAAATCGCCTACGTCTACTACAGGTATCGGTTGCAAGGCTTCGAATCGTCCGCTCCTTCGATCAACTATGCTCTGATCTGCAGGCTGTTCGACTCAAACTTCCCATCCTGTTGAAATGGACCTACTATTCTTGTATTTTGTAAAATTGTAAATTTGTAACATATTCTTCATTAACTAAACTATGCATGTGTATTATGTTTCAATAAACATGGCATGTCCTAATAACTTTTGTTATTTCATTTGTCATTTCTTACTTCTATATTTAATAAAAACAAGTATTAAGGAAATATATTTCCAAGTTTTTTTTTGGTAACTTTGTGTTTTTATAACTTCACTATTTATAAACAATTTGATTATAGTAAGAAATAAATTTATAGTATTACAATTGTATGTATTAAATTTTTTGAAAAATTCATTAAATTTTTTAACTTTAATAGAAGAATAGGTGGTAATTAACAACACAATAATGTAAACTAAAATAATATAATTGCATACAAATAGGATTTACAAATAAATTAAAATAAATCCAAAGTCTTCGGTTTAAACAGGAAATTCATCATCAATCTCCTCCTCTTCATTCGGCACCCCAGGACGAACATCTCCTTCAGGCAGTGCCGGGATGTCCTTATGCCCCCACGGCAAGGTGTTGATGACGTCAGCGATGTGATGCGTCAGTGATGTGTATCGCTTGCCATCTGCAGGGCTCAAGGACAGCTTACTCACTTGAACCGTATAAACGCGGTGCAGGTGAGACTGGCAACGGGTGTTGATGGTGTGCTTCAACACCCCCGCCAAACAGGCAGTCCCTGTAGTCTTTGGTAGTGAGGATGTTCATAACAACACCCCTAGCGACTCCATTGGCCTTCTTAGTGGTCTTGAAGTGGTCTTCCTCATCGTCATCTGCTTTGTCCATGAAGTAGAGTTTGGAGCAGAGACCGAGGTATTCAAGAAGTGATTGGCCGTTGGCTTCATCCTTGAATTTGCCAGTTACTTGGCATTGGCAGGCATGGTCTGAAAAAAGTATAGTAAACTAACCTAACCTAACTCCACAGAGTGCTGTATGGCGGCTTATTTTTTTGTAACATATTACAAAAATGCGATTGTGTAATCCAACAAAAATGCTACCTCAATAAGTTATCTAGAAAAGGTGGAATTGAACCTGGGACCGCATGATCGTGAATCCAGTGTCATATCCATTAGATATGACACTAGATAGCGTTTCGAACTAAGTAAAAGTTCTAATACTCCATCAAGTAGTAGAAGGCGCTGTGGTTTTAAAATTTGCCATAGGCAGCGCTCGGTGTGATTTAAAAGTTTTACACCGGCAGCTCTCGCATAATAAATGTCTCCACTTCCAGTGGCTCGAACCTTTTGTTAGCTGCTAGTCTATTATTGGTAGCCAATGTTTTCAGTTTGTTAATTAGTTGAGTCGGTTGTTACTTAGGAAACGCTATCTTAAAACAGTCTACTTTTACAAAATTACGTAAAGAAAATGCTGCTACATACTAGATTGCATCTTATTAACCTTATATAAAATGTCAATTTCGTATCAGCATCATAATTTAAGTAATATCTCATATACGCTTTTAAAGCTATTAGCAAATATTTAGCGATTCAATGGTATATCGACCAAACAACTAGAATGACATAACGAAGTACTGTAACAAGGTGTTTAATTTAATATGATTTTTATGGTATTCGTAAACTTACTTTGTGAGCTGTTAAAAACTTAAAAAAAATAAACATTTTATGGAAAATTATACATCAACGTAAAAACTAACAAAAATCTTACTTTATTTTATTTATTTATATCAACGGAAAAACCATTTTACATAGTGGTGTACAGTAATTGATTAAATTCTTACATGCAAAAAAAACATTGGATGCAAACTTAGAGATAGTTGATTGATTATACATGCATTACAAACATACAGCAAACGAAATGAGTTACGAGCAAAATAAACATTACCATTTAAGATGGTCAAGATGATAATTAACAATATTATAGAAACATAACAATGAAAGAATTAATAATTACTATAAAAATAACAATGAGTTAATAAACAAAAAATAAAAAAAACAATTAATCAAGCAGTAAACAAATATAAATGCAGTAATTTAAAAGCTCTGTGACTAGTAATAAGAAGAGGAACTTTGATTGAAACACAGAAAAAGTGCAAATATAACTGATGTTTAAATTAATACAAGAATTAGAAGAAAAATATCTTCAATAGGAATACAGGGAAATATATCGAGTTGTTTATTGGACGTTTTTGGTTGTAAATCTTGGTATTAGCAAGAATAAAACTCAACTGTAAGAGATGGCCAAGAGACATTTCGCTTCGGAGTAAAATATCCATATAAATTCACTTTGTTTGAGCATAGTACGCGTCCACTTGCACTTTACCTATGTTATTAAGTTCTTCTTTCAAGTTCTAGGTTCAATTCTACCTAATATTAGGTTCTTCTCTATTTTATATTGTCAATATTTCAACTAATATCCCTTTTAAATAGACGTAAACTAATTGAAACTTATTTGTAGATGGAAATAACAAATATGTAACGACAAGAGAAATGTATGGACAATGATATCGGATGCAACCTAAGTGATAACTAATTCATTAGTTAAAGAGACATGATTTAATATCCAAAGTATGAAAATATATATTTAATTTTCTATATTAAGATGAAAATATTTCCCTAGATAATAGCAACTTAGCTAGCAGCATTTGTCAGCTCTTGGGAGTGCTTTGCTGATAGTTGATTGAGCATTGATGGTATGACGTCTGATAGTTCAATTTTAATAGTTTAACAATTATTTATCCACCTTCGTACCAAACGGGGTGGATAAACAATGGTTTTATTTGTTTTGAAGCCGGAAAAAATATGATGTGCATTGAATTTATGTAAGTTTTGAATCAATGATACATATTCAGAAGTCGTAATTTACTTTCACGGTGCCATCAAATATCTGTAACACGTGTAGTGTAATATGAACACGTTTCTGTGGCACCACATGTCAAATAGCTTTCCATACTGAACAATCAACCCTTACTGTTGATCCTTTACTGTATGCCTTGTGTGTATAATAAACTATTAAATTTGCATTTAGATGATTATTTAATAACACAAATTCATTATTATTTCCTATGTAAACTTCATATGGTTGGTTCCGTGTACAAACCTGCGTAATCAGCGAATTTCCTATGCACTCGATTTAAAACATCTATAAAGTGTGTAAATAAATATCCAAATTATTTGTATATACATTCGCCTTCCCCCCCAACATCGTATTAAGATACAAAAGTAAAAAACTAATTTCTTAAAGTAAATACTAAAGGAGGCGAGGATGTGAAATAGTAAGAATTTTTTTTTATTCTGAGTACACAGGTAGTTTATTGATAAAAAACAAATTTCAAAATTCAATTGGCATACATTTGTACAAAGAGTCTTTTGATCAGTGCGTCGTTATGGGCAGTAGAAGAGTCATCAAAGAGCCGCACCAAGTCCATCATCTTCATGCCTGTAGTGGGTACGGCAGTACAGGAATACGAGGCAATTGGCCAGAGACCTGAGTGTGGTCAGTTTGAATGCGATGCTCGTTGTACAGGTAGCGACGAGTGTTGCGTCCCAGGAATTTTTGGTAGAATTGAAGATGTGGAGGTTGACCGTAGCTGTCAAAGAATTCAATTATTCCTCCTCCTTTGTTAAGGTAGAAAGCGACCCAGTGAGTGCCGTCTTCATTGTGTGGATCAGTATTCACAATCATAGCAGTAGATGGTGAGATATAATGCGGCAATTGATCCACAGCGTACACACCAACATTCTGTACGGGCAGTTTAGACATACACTTTTGTATCTCTATGGTATTCATTCTACTGAGTCGACGCCGTCAGTAGAAGAAGTAGTACTAGAAGCAAAACAAAAGCAGGAACTTGTATCACTCACACCATCAACACCATCATCAGAATTATCGATATTTGTACTTAGATGTAGCCAACCGCGTAATGTGATACAATTGGTTAGAGCACATCGTGTGTGAGCTGTCTTGTGATGTCGACATTGCACTGAGTTTGTTGATAGTAGACTATTTTTGATTGACAATAGTAATCCGCAAACAATATCGTTGATATTAATAACATTAGTAGTACAGTGATCCGTGATGAAATTGCATCGTACAAATTCTTTTTTCTCAGCATCTTTGATATAGACAATCGGTCGTTTGGCAATACATGCACTAACTTTTCCTCTAACACATGATACCAGATATCACCTTGTACCAATTCCAATCAGTGACAGTGTTTTGTGAGCCAATAGCTTTCACGTAGTTTCTCTTGTGATAGGAAATCTCGACTGAATGGTGATTTGGCAATATGATGCATAAGCAGTGTTCCACTGACCAATCCAAGACGCACACTTCCTTCAGAATGTAGTCATTTGCGTTGTCCTTGAAAAATTGAATATCAAAAATAATTGTAGATGCTAAATTTTTACGAGGTACTCTGCATAAACGATCCAATTTGTACGAGTGTTGGTTGGCGACTAATGATGCCGCTGACGGTCTAACTGCCAAAGTCCACATTCACATTGCGATGACGATCAATTTCGATAACGTTGTCAAATTCTGCGTATACAGACAGTTGACAGTCTCTGTGAGCGCCGTGTCGAAAGCAATCTCCATACGTACACTGCCGTTACACACTAGGTACCAATGAGTTGTGTCGCTTGCTGACTTATCAAGTGCTAGATCGAATGCCATCAGACAGTATCCATCGTCGTAATCGTCTCTATTTATGAGATTACCAGCATCGCTAAAGTGTATGCCGGAGCCCGAAAACAGATTGTGAAACGCCAATACGTATTTTCCCTTGTCGGTTTCATAGTGCGGTTGTAAAGGTTTGGATGGCACTTGTTCACCTTCCACGTACAGTGAGAATTAGTTGGTTTTGAAATTTAGAAAGTTATATGGATTCTTTTTTAAATCACCATTATAAGCAGAGTTGGTGACCAGTCCGATAATGATACGTTTTGGAACTTGACCTAGAAACACATTGACTAAAGTTTTGCTCCTCAATCCAAACGGCATTGTGAATGTTTTCAATTCCACTCTGGTGATTGGGTATTTAGCTGTGCCAGTCTGAAGCGTCTTACTGTGCGCGAACAGTACAGTGGGACTAACCTTACATCTTCGTATCCAGAGATTCGCATTAACAATGTGCACCTTGTAGTCACACTCATACGCAATAATAGAGAAATAATCTTTTGATCGGATTAATTTAAAACGAAGTTCCACACCATTCAACAGGAACTTGTTCCGATTACACATGTCCACATGTAGATGACCGACCAAGTCAATTTCACGACTTTAATTTGTCATTTCCCGTCTTACCTTTAGTCCGTCATTATCGTCCAGAGTATCATCCATGTAACCGGCTTCATCTGATTGCCATAGACCACACGTCAAATCTTATTTCCTTGCATCGAAACCGTAATTCATAAATGTTTCAATATACGCTCGACATGCATAAGTGTTGTTTTGTGGTGTAACTAGTTTCTGATTCACACACATATCAACTTGACTGGAAAACGAATGTAACCAATTGTTGAGTGGACCAATTTTTTTCGATTCTTCGGCATCTGTGATTGCCGCTCCCATCGATTTGCCAATAGTCGCTGTAACTTCCAACATTGTCTGCGAAAGATCGGTGTATTCTTCACCATTGTTGGGCACTACAAACTCGATGGGCGAATCATCAGTCACTGTGGAGATTGGTTTGTACTGAACTCATTTACCACCCTCGATATTGGTCTGCATTGGCGGTAGGTAGAATAAGCCCAATTCCGTCTTGACCCATCCACACGACTTTTGATGTAGAAACGACATTGCTAGCGTGTGTGTGTGTGTGTGTGTGTGTGTGTGTGTGTGTGTGTGTGTGTGTGTGTGTTTTAATTGAATATACCACGTACAGACGTTCTCCTCACTGCTTTCCTCGTCTTATTCTTCTTCTTTCTGTCTTTATCTTATTTCTGCTGCTGCTCTTTCCCTTCTTGGATGACGTCCTTCCTCGAAGGAGTTTCGTCAAAGACTGCGGTAAGACACGACGGTCGCCGAACATGGCACACTTCGCGTTGCTCTTACGCGATACTCTCGCGTTAGTCTTTCGCGCAGGAGTATCGCGTCGGTGTTTCGCGTTACGCGACGGTGTTTCGCGCGAGAGCCGCCGCCACCGCCGCTACTTAGCACAAGTTGAAGTTTGCCGTCCACCTTGCGCTTTAGCGAGTCGGTAAACTGGCTGATATGATCTCTAGCGGCTTCTTTGGGTTCCCGCTGGCGCATGGTCATGTCACCCAAAGATCCAACGCCGGATTTCATCGCCTCTTTGGCTACAGCAGTGGCTCCCGACTTGAGTAGCGGTGTGATGGTGCGGAACATAGCGCCTAGGAAACTGCCAATTCCATGTCCGCGCTGGTAGTGTGCACTGCGAAATACTCTATCGATACTGCCACCGGACTGCTGCAATTGTTGGTCGCAGTAGTACGCCAAGTACGGATCATTTGTATTCATGATTGCTGAACTCTTTTGAAATGAAGCTTCACGTACGACATCCCAAATAGGAATGATTCTTTTTTAACAGTGTAATCTCTTAGGTCAATATCGATTGTTTCAAATGTTATTTTCATAACTGGTACATAATTTGGACTGGTGAAGTGTAGAGTCTTATGCGCGCCATGTGTGTAGTTCTCTCTATCAATATTGATAATCTTCAACATTGGCGCTGTATTGTCACAAATCATCTGCTGTTCAATCAGATCACAATACACGTACAAGTGTGTCGGCAGTCACATAGACGGATTAGGCGGCCATATCGCTGTAAGGTCATTTGATAAAACGTTCTCGTTTGGATTGAAACCCAACTGGAGACACAGTGCTTGGCTGAAATTCAAATTGCTTATACCGTCCACCATTGTCGTGATCTTGACTCTGTCCTGCTTTTTATCATACTCAAAGTATACATACTGAGTCACATCCTTTTTGGTATTGATCATGTTCAATAAATCGGTTATGTTCTTGTAATATCCGGGTTTCATCGTTAGCATAATCACCTCAGCACTAAGTGTGACGGGATAACTTTTCAGAACGAGTTTATACTCGAGCCAAATACACGATTCATCATTCACAGTCATAAAAGAACATGAATAATGCACTTCGACCAAAGCCATCTCCCACTCGCCATCTCCTTCTAATCGATTTTTTCTCGGCAGATGTGTAGTATAATTGGGAAATAATCCTTTGAGCTGTTGCTGGGCAATGTCAAATAGAATTGGTTGCTGTTAGGAATTTTGCAAATCTTGCGCTCTTACCCAATAATAAAACTCGTCTCCGCAACCTTACACTTAACGAAATAACGCTTACTGCGACCTCAACCCTTAGTGTATAGTATTTCAGCAATCGTGAACAGATGGTCGTTGTATATTGTCTCTTTTTGTAATTCGCATTCGTAAAACTGTCCAGTCACTTGTTCACCTTTGAGATCCGCCAAAGTATACATTGGCAGAGGCATCAATGTGTTTACAAACACTTCTTTACTTCAATTAGTCTCGTAACCTTTTGTGAATGTTCCTTTCTCCTTAGATATGCGCACTGTGGTGCCAACTTTCAGTTTTGCTTAACACTTCGAGGTATCTTACCGAACTTGCGACGCCATACCTGATACAATATTCGGTTATTGGTAGCAGTCACATCAACTGGTCGTATTCTGTTTCCTAGACTCCTGTGCGCACTGTTATTGTAAGCATTAACCAGTTTGTCCAGCACATCTACATAACGGTATGTGTTTTTGTAAGTCAAATATCGCCACATGCGTGTTTTCAAAGTGTGATTCACGCGTTCCACTACGGCTGCTTTAACATCTGGGTTTTGTGTGGTGCCATAGATGATTCCGTATTTTTCCATATATATATCGTATAAATTTTTCGTCTTGGCACCGGTGAATTCAGTACCTTTGTCAGTTTGTAAACAGCGAGGTGTGTCGGTCGTTTCAGCAAATATCTCCTCAAAAGCGTTGCCCAATTCAGCTCCTTCTTTCCTCTTCAACGTTTGAACATACAGGTGTTTACTAAACACGTCTATTATAGTCAATAAGTAGTTGTGTTTACTAAGACCACGCATATCATTCAAGTCTGCTTGCCACAATTCAAATGGGCCATACACTATGTAAGGATTGCGTGGTAACCATTTGCATGCAGGTTTGTGCAATGTGAAAATGTGTCCTGTGTTTGTAACCATTCAATCACTTTGCGTTTTGAAACTGGTTTTGCATCTCGCGCTAAAGGAGCTACACCGCCATACGACGATGGTTCGTTGGGATTGTAATACAATCGCAACATAATGAAAACCTATCCTGTGTACGGTTCCCACTTGTCCAAATTTGACGGTGGCTTCTATCTATTTAAAAAATCAAACTGCTCTGTCGCTCGTGCTGGTGTAGATGTCACACTTTTCCTCTTGCCGATCGTAGTCGATGTATAATCGGTGTCCTCAGTATTGACTCAATTGAAGTGTCTTCTTCATAATCTGATCCTCCTGTGAATGATGATCGATATTGGGCATGTATTTCTTTTAGCACTCTTAAATTATTCATATAGTCCTTTAGCACGTTCATCGCTTTCAATGCGTTGAGCACTTCGTACCATCCTGGCGGTGTAAGCACGCATACTCATTTTTACTATGCAATTTTAGATATCCAATAGATTTGAATCTGGGATTTTTTCATAATTGATGTACATTGAATAGCCACTGTCCCAACTGATTAAGATACCATTACGTTTCATGAAATGTTAAATATTGCGGGCGTTAGATCTGTAAGTTTTGGAAAACGTTTCCACAATCTCTTCCACTGTACTACCTTCCACAGCGGGGTGCATTCGTCGACTATGTTCAATACCTCCCATCTGCAAGATTTGTATGCGAATCAGTTGTCGTCTATTCTCTGCAATATGCAGAAATCAATGTAACGCTTGTTTGTACAGTTTCCACTTTTCACTATCGTCCATATGTTTCTTATTCAATATTTGTCGCATTTCCGCGTCGAGGCTGTTTTCACTGGATAGATTAGTCGGTTTTTTATCCGTAGTGTTTGATTGCAATCGATCAATCAACACTTACGGCAGAACTACCATCTTCTTTGCATGTTCCATTTTTGTACTAATGTCTCGCTACTTTTCTAAAGAGTAACTTCACGCACGACGTTCCAAAGTGGAATGGAAAATGATGCCCAATGTTATCTCTTAAGTCAATATCCACACTGTAAAAAGATCTATTGATAACAGGCACATAATGCGGATCGATGACTAATGTTGATTTATGCAATCCATATACATAAGTAGACGTAGATATATTGACAATTTTCAATAACGGTGCGACTGTATCGCCGACCATCTGCGGCTCGACTAAATCACAATACACGTACATGGGTGACGGTAAGCCAAGACGAATGTTGGGTGATCGGATGCTTTTGTTAACTGCATCACCTTCCAGCGTCAATTCATTTGGATAAAACCCCAATTTAAGCGCTAACGTAATGAACTTAATGTAATTTTTCCAACATCAGTTCCCATCGATACTTCAATGAATTTGCTGTATGAGTTTTAAACAGTAAACTTTACACCAAAATTAATCGTTAATTCTTGTGAATTGATATGATCACACGGTTCTTGAATATAATCATTAGTCTTCAAATTAATTCTGTAGTTTTGATTTGGAGTAACTGACACTACTGGTGTTACATTGGCAGTGCTGTCCATAACCCGCGACAACGCTTTTATGTTCACTTTTGCTTCTTCTTGTGGTTGTATGCAAATAACAATTGTTTCATCAATACCGACTGATAAAAATGTGCAGGGATAATGCGCTTCCACAAGTGCAATTTCCCAGTCACCGGTGTCCAGTTGAATAGCTCTCGGCAAATGTGTTATATAATTTTCAACTGTATTTTTCGGATAATACTGCATCGAACTGTTGCTGGCCAGTGTCAATTAGAACTGATTGTGGATGCCAGTCATTTTTTGTTAACTACTCAATGCTGCTTGTAGTACTGCACTCAAAAGTAATGGTTTTAAGAGTCCATCGCCTTTTTGTATTAGATACTTTTGTTTCTTTGACCAGCCTTCGCTGTGTTTCACCAATGGACGTAGCATCGCTTTATGTTTGCTTAACTGACTTTTACACTTCTTCGCCAGAGCAACGTTACCTCGCAACACGTTGTATGCACACTCACACACTGAGTGAAAGCGGCTCTTGTCACACACCTTTAACAGTGCTTTACGCTCCTTGGGTGTTGCGTGTATGAAAGCCGTAAGCAGAGCCGTGTCCTTCCATGAGGAGGACATGATTACTACTGATGGTTAAATTACTTTTTCTAGCAAGTACACATAATTCGTAGAATCGTCTGGAAATATGCAACTTCGTATGCGCATATTCTCGTCTGTTGATTGTTTCAAGTCTATCAGTAGGTAGGCGTGCGTATTCCTCGTAACTCAGCGTACGCCTCCTCGATAAATTTTGGACTGTCTGGATATATTTGTCTGGCCAAGTACCTAATCTGGACACTATCTCTAGGATTCTTAAGACACACAATGTAATGCGCATTCAATGAGTTGTCCCTCTGCCCACGTCCTTGATGAAACAAATTTTGTGTAATGAAAAATACACTTATGTTGCGATGATGAAAACCTTTTGTGAACAGATCCACCACACGATTGTCAGCCTCATGCATCATATCGTCTATAATCACAAGTATCGGCTCGTTACCAGAAAAATCCTTCCAAGTTTGGTAGATCTTCTATGCGATTAATGTTGGCATTATTTGAGTCACCTCCGCCACCACCACCACTACCATAATGCTAGTTTATACTGGTAAATGGCGTGTCACACATTTCTGTAATGTGTTTTATAAACTTTGACACAAACTGTGACTTGCCACAACCCGAAGTTCCCACCACAACGGCTGAGAACGGACTTTTCCACAACAAGCTCATGATTACTACTGAGCTAAACACCTCACAGTTACCATACCCACACACACACACACACACACACACACTTAAACTTACTACTAAAGGACATTTTCTGGGGTTAAGTGCAATAATTAACACAGTGGTTATGTTCTGAACGTGGCTATAAGTATTGACTACGAAAATTAATTTACAAAGGTATTTACATAATCTTCAAGTCTTGCTTTACATAAACTCCAAAGGTTTAAATCTGCTATTGGAACACCTCGGACTGCGCTTCACCAAGCGAAGGCGTTCACCAAACCTGCTGTTGTAGCGCTTGGTGTCGGTATTGCTCAGGACCTCATTGAAGTGCCTAGGCAGGTAGACTCGCAGAAAGAAGTCGTCGCTGACCTGCCCCTCCAGGATCACGATGATTGTCTCGCCAAAGAGTGCGGTGACTCGCTCCATCGCATTGATGAGATAGCCACATTTCTTTCGGAGATCGACTATCATGGTGTAGAGTAGAGAGTCTGACTTGCAGTTGTTGAGGGAGGCTCGCAGGTCCATGGCTGCAGTGCTGCTCACGCTTGAAAACTCTGTGGTGATAGTGCTGCTGCTGCTCATCATCTCTAGTAGTAGTTGGAGTAGGTCTTTGTGAGGTGGTGGTCTGGTGGAGAATGATGCTCAATCGGACTGGACTTTACCATATAAACCCATGCCGCCATTTTATAAGTGGGCGGGCCGTGCGCTTCAAGATCTGTCTGGGAATGCAGCTGCTCTAATTGACTGATGGCACAGGTGTTCACACAAAAAGCCGACGCGTCGAGACCTGTCTGGTAATGCGGATGCTCTAATTGACTGATGACACCACTAGTTTCTTCCTCACAGCTTGCTTCTTCGGCGTTTGCTGCAAAACTGCTCTGCAATGTGTAACAGTTTGAGTTAATCCTGTAATTTTCGGTAATCCTGTTGATTTATCAATCCACATATTTTCCACTTTATCAACTACTTGTTTAACACTGTGGTGCATTTCGCCATCTTTGTCCAAAAATAAACCGCACATGTACACCATATCTGTACCATCGTACATTTATTTTGTTTCCCGGGTTTTGAACAGCAAAAGTATTCCATCCTCCATCCATGACACTATGGGACAATAATCTAGTGGTTTTGGCACCCATCCTGGCTTCTTGGTTTCCACTTTGAAGGAAGTTGGTCTCCTTCGTCTCTTGCAGACAGTGGACGGTTTTACAGATGACGTCTGAGGTGTTGCCAATGGCTGATCACTAGCATTATTGTTCATAACCTCAATCTCCTCAATAAACGATTTGATTTAGTCGTCCGTAGAATCGTAAACGTCCATGTTCACGTCCTTACCGTATGACTTGAACCGTACTACTGACTAGTGTTGTGTCTGCTCACCCTTGAAGTAAACTGTGCGCACTCGCTGTGGTAGATCTTGTTGCTTTAGTTTCGATGTTTGATTTTTTCCCCTAACATCAGTTCCAACGGTCTGCGGAATCTCATTTCATCTATTGCTATTTGAGTCCACGTTAATTTTTGTACATCCTCGCACGGCTCATAAGTGTAGTGTGTAGTTAACTCCTCGTTAAATTTAACATTCTGTATTGTTTTCTTCATAGTTATATTGTTTCAAATGATATTCACTATTTTTGTTTTCTCCAGAATTATGCTGTTACTTCTCTTGCGTCATCCGCACAGGTCATATTTGGAGCACGTACCGACTGTTGCTACCTAACTAGCGTCGAAGGTTCTGGAACGAGTCCAAAAGTGCAGACTTATGCATTGTCAAAGATATGTTCCACTACATTAATGAAATTGTGAGAGGTTAGGATGTTGTTGTATCTGCAGTCAATGTGCATGCCGTAACTCTTCATCACTTCTTTAGCCTTATTCACAATATTTATGCCGTTGGGGACACTTTATCTACAGTAGCACATTGTAAATACTTCTTCCTTTGCTTTATATAAGGCTTGTTTGAAATTCCTCTTCTGTGTTCGAATGCACTTGTATTCACAAACAGCTTACTGCTCTAGAAGGGTTTCCCTAATCATTACACAAAATATATGCTTCATATTTAAATCTTTAGGCAACACTGCAACTTTAGGCATCTTTTCGATCAACGTTTGATTCATAGATTGGTTTTCCTTGCACAATATATCATTTGTAGTTTTAAGCTCGGAGTTTGATCAAGCTTTCGATTATTCGTCAGCGACTTTGTAAGTGATTGTAACAACCGTTGGTTCAGGTTCATAGGTCTGTACTGACCATGTTGTCTAATGGATGGCAAAACTTCTTCAAAGATCCAATCTTGAAAATTCTCGGAAATGTGCATTTTAGATTTCATAATTAATTAATTTAAAACAGGCTCATTAAGAAAGATTGAATGTTAGGCTCATTATGAGTTAGGAAGAGATTTTCGTTCCCTCATACTTCAGGAATTGTTTTGCGATATTTTTCTCTAACGTGTCCTCTGATTGCTTATTTAGGGTTAGCGTAGCCCAATATTGCAGTTACAGCCTTAGCTTTGAACCATGGTTTGTCACTGTGGTTAAACAGTACAGACAAAGGCTGATCATTAAACACACAGGAGTAAGTGGATCATTTTATAGGTTAGATAAAAAAGCGTAGGAATCTTTCACAGTACGGCACACGCGGAAGCACAGCAACACTATAACACAATGGCACACTTCGAACTCCAAATCAAGAATGGGACCGCAGGTGTTTGACAACTGGTGTTCTGTTGATTTAATTACTAGGGGGAGATTTTTGTTTCCCCTAACACATAATGGGTTGGGGGAGATTTTCTCTCCCCTATACTTCAGAAATTGTTGAAGACTTGAACAAGAATGTGACTGTGGGTGTTTGACAACTGGTGTTCTATCGATTTAATCACTAGGGGGAGATTTTCGCTCCCCTAACACATAATGGGTTAGGGGGAGATTTTCGCTCCCCCATACTTCAGGAATTGTTGAAGACTAGAACAAGAATGAGACTGTAGGTGTTTGACAACTGGTGTTCTATCGATTTAAATCCTAGGGGGAGATTTTCGCTCCCCCAAACACATGATGGGCATTTAGAGCAGCTGCATTCCCAGACAGACCTCGACGCATCGGTTTTTTATGTGAACACCTGCATCAACGATAATAGCCAGACCCTTCGGACCACCCCGAGCCATTAACGTTAATCAAAGCTTGTCATCCTTTGTATTTTTCAGAGAATTACCACTCGTTAAGGCTTTTAGAGTGTTGGGTCCTTTTTCGGCACCTCGGCAATAAATCACATCCGCTATCAGGGGTAAAAGCGACCCTCCTCTAATGGAATTTGACGAGGGTGGTCTATAATTATGGGTTCCTGGAAGGGTCGGGTGCCAGGAGGGGTTTCTCCTGCTAATTGGTGTACTATAAAAAATCCAAAAAAATCGCGAAAAAATCGCATCAAAATTTAGCGAAAACAAATTCTTGAAAAAAATCGCGAATAAATATTCTTGAAAAAGAATCGCAAAAAATTGGGGTGGGAGGTTGCTCCTGCTGCTCCTGCTGTGGCAGGAGCCCCCGTACACCCCTACTAGTGTTTTATTGAATGGCATTACGCATATAACACTATTATCATGTCCAAGGTAAAGTTTGCACGTGAATATCAACAACACAACAGCTCCCCAGGAAAATTAAAGACATTCTGCATCTCTTCTGCGATTTTATATGTGATTAAAAATACTATTTACGATAAATTCACCAAGAGCATTTCTTTCTGTTTAAAATCATATCAAAAGATCAGTTTACTGAATGCGAAAAATCAAATTGCCAAATATTCTTTTTAATGATTAGGATTATTTAATTTGTTTACAACCATAATCGTCTTCCCATAAACAATGTTTTTATTTTAAATAAGGAGATTGGTTAACCAAAAACAAACTGATACGTGTGATTAGCCGTATTTTGAAGATATTGAATCTATTTTAACAAGAGGTCTACGTTACATTTACTTTAAATAAATATTTCTTAAAATAATGAGTTATGTATTTTAAAAAAAGGAGCATTTAAAATAACCATCGTTTTAAATTACTTTCCAACACATTTCAACAGGCGAACCCTTTAAGCAAAGATAAGACGGGCCTTAACATCACGTATCTCTTTGATGCGGTTGATAGCCTTTCTAATACATGATCCGCAAGTGTTCATTTCGTATTAATGAGACTCTCACAAGTGATTAACAACATGTTTACGAGTTGTTTGAAACCTATCTCCCATCTTCACTTGGTTATTAGCACAACATTAAATATTCTTTTGCTTCCTTGAGTGGTTATCTTGTTGGTAAATCTTTATCAATGTCCCGTTTAGCTCTGTTCACCGATAATGTCGGCAAGTTTTAATATTTAGCTTGACATACAAATATTCAAAAACATTCATGTAAATAGTATTTGTGGTATCGTTTAACTGAAGAGGCGGTATTAATATTGAATAGCCCGACATTTTGAAGTGGCATTTCAACATTTCATATGGGGATCCAGTAGCACTGTTTCCAAGTACTGAAATTCTATCAAATGTGCTAAAAATCTACATTCCTTCAGTAAAGTTGTATGGCAATCGATGGTTTTAATTGAATACAATAACATTAGTTACAAAATTATGCTTGACTTAAAAAATAAGGTTACATACATTGTCGTCAAGACAAAGATTGCACTAGTTTATTAGATTTATATTTTTGGGAGTAGTACTGTCCCATTACAATATCTATATCACAGAAGCTGAAATACTGTCATCGTCTTGAGGTATAAAACGTTTTCAACACTAAACGTAAACATGTACGTGACACACATACAAACAGTTTACAATTAAAATTGTGAACACATTTATTGCCCACGTGTGGCCGGCCAAGGAAAAGAGTAGTCTGACCATATAACATGTCATGCGATAAATACACTACAGTTTAGTCATGTACTTGGCGATCGTATCTAAATTGTTCTACAACACGATATGAAATAATACAACTTACAATGTTACATGAATCGTTAGGTTAATATGACTATAATATCATTACAAAAAAACTACCTACATTATATTTAGTTATATTTATTATAACAAGGCATACAGCAAAAAGAGCTGATTGTTAAGTATGGGAAGCTATTTGACATGTGGTGCTACAGAACACGTGTTCAAATTACACTACATGAATTACAGATATTTGATGGCATGGTGGAAGTATTTACGACTTTATGTGATATGTATTATTGATTCAGAACTTACATAAATTCAATGCACATCATATTTTTCTGGCTTAAAAACAAATCAAACCATTTTTATCCACTCCGTTTAGAACGAAGGTGGATAAATAATTGTTAAACTATTAAAATTGAAATATCAAACGTCAGCTATGCTCAATCGACCATCTGCAAAGCACTCCCAGGAGCTGACAAATGCTGCTATCTAAGTTGCTATTATTAAGGGGAATGTTTGAGCACAGTTTACAAATCATTTAGAATTCAACTTGATTTCACGTTTACCCATTTCCAAATATAGCTCTGAAGCAGACACTTAACAAATTAATACTTTCATAAGAAATGTTTTAAACTAATAATAATAATAATAATATAGGAAATAAACAGTGGAAGTATACAGCATACACAGAGTGTATAGGAAATTAATAATATTATTATATATAGTATAATATATATAATAATATTATAATATTATATTATAATATTATAATTTAGGATTTATTGTACCATAAAAATTATCAAAATATTTCCTATGAACGTTTTATGTCCTAAAAATTATATTTTTACTTCTCTATGTCTGTACGTGTTTTTTTACATAACGTAACATAACTTCTTAACCATTTAAGGGATCAACTTTAAACTTGGTACATGTATGATGACTGATAAAATCTAACTCGCTATGGAGTATCACGTTTCTACTTTGCGCGAAATTACAAATAGCAGCCATCTCTGTTAGAAGTAACTGAGAATTTGTGATTGTTATGTAAAAAAACATGTTACGTTTTATTTTAAGTTAAAACATGATGTTTCAGTTCATAAATTATAAAAACATGTTTTAACTTTAAAAACACAACAACTCAGTAAATTATTATCCTATAGTTAAAATCTCCATATCGTTATTTATTGCAAAAAATGACACAACATTTTTGATTCTTTCAATTGTGTCCGAAAGTTTACGATTTTTAAGATATTTAGTTATGAAAAATAAAATTGGCTACCATAATTTAAATTGGTACAAGTTAGAAACTTGATACTCCATACCAAATTAGGTCCTATTACTCATGCATGTACCAAGTTTAAAGTTGATACCTTGGTTATGTTAAATGATGTAAACAACACATACAGACAGATAGACGGGAAAAATACGCTTTAGGGCATATGTTCATAGGAACCTATTATGAGTACAATGTAATCCTAAAGTATTGGAAAGTTTTATCCCAACACCTTGTATAAAGTCACATTGACCGTAATAAATGTTTAAATTCTCCATATATTTAACATATCATAAAATAAAGCCATTAGGTAAACAGAAGGAAACATTATTTATCTCCCTCCAGTTCCAAAGACCTTTTCAAGAGCACAGGTGAAGTTTTTGTTAGAAAGATAAATGACTCGGTCGTTTCTGTCAGAGACAAGTGAACATTGCAAAGGCGTTCCTCCTACAAAAGATGCGCCTCTCCTCTGCTGGAAAATGTTCAATCTTTCAGGAGTAACCAGGAATCAGGTTAACTTTATATATGTTATTTATTTAGAAAAGAGGCACATTTTTTAAATCAAATTCCATACTTGTAAACACTATTCAATATTTATGCGTATTTAGAGTAAAATTATAGCTGTGATAAACTTTTTTTTAGGTTTTGGCAGATCGGAAATGTGTATGTATCATTTAATTTTGAAAAGACGTAAAAATAATGACAAGCGTCAAACGACTTTTATGGACGATTTTGTTATTACCAATGGCAAATTTACCATCTACTGTAGGTACTAAAATATAATCTTAACCCATTTACACTTATAAATTAAAATATAACTTATAACTTTATAAATTGTTAACCTACTAAGCATTTAGGGTATTCATCGGGAAATTTATAAAAATTAAATTATATAAATAATTCTTGGTGAGCTCAAAAGCTTTGGTTTTAGACCACATTTAAGTTTTATAGTCAAATAAAACAGAACAACTGATTAAACTGCAACATTTAAAACTACTTTTAATTTGAAGATTTAATTTAAATAATAACCTTTTATGAGTTTGCATCAACAAACTAGTACTTTACCTGAGATCTTTTCATAAAGACCTTTCATTAAAGAATATGGTCCCTGGATGTCAGTCGTATGGTTTTTATCAAACTTTTCTGGGATAGGTTACCTAGAGATATCACGTATAGTATACTAAGTGTAGATAAAAATATCTAGTCTAGTTGAAAGAAAACGTATCCCAATAAATTGTACTGATAACGAAGACGACAACGGCAACGCTTATCAGACACATTATACATTGAAAGGTGAGTGCACAAGTTTTCTCTTATTATGTTCTGCTTCAAGCAGTGGAACTCAAAATATTATTGTTGCCACAAATGTAATGCCAACAATATAAACGATATGACATTACAATTATTGTTTTAATTTTAAAGGTTATTGTTTTATTGTATTCAAATAAATATTTATAACACCCCGTCACAGCAAACCTGTGTACTCAGCAAATTTCCAATGCATATATATGGGTATCACTACTACCCAGATCCACTTACCAAGTTTCACAAAATGCATTCATTAATAAGTGATATATAGCATTTTATTTATCCTCCATAAGAAAAACATAATAATGCGTACACAGGTTTGCTGTAACAAGGAAGATAAGAAATGTGTGTGTTTTTGCAATTATCAATATAACTCAACCAGGTGAAGCTACATACCAATTTTGTTAATTTAGGTTCATAACTAAGAGAGATATAAAACTTTACTCATTCCCCATATGAATAACATGGAGGCCGAGTATGCAGGATTGCTGCAACCGGGAAAAATCAACAAAAAACAATTTGTTGTGCTAATATAAATATAACACGCTATCTGAAGCCACATACCAAATTTCATCAATATACATACATAAATAATCTAAATATAATGTTTTATTTATTCTCCATAAGGATAACATTGGATAACGCACTGTGTTTAGCACTTTGAATATTACTGCAACGGTTGGACTAAAACAACAATTAAAACGCCAAAATGATTGTTTTGTAGAGCTAAACTGATTGGGAGAAAGAAATGTGGAGTTTTTAGTGAAATTATCTTAGGAAAATCTAAAAACCGCATTCCCATAAGATTAACATGGGAAATTTTATGGACACATTTTTTACTTTTCTCCACAACCACCAAACCTACCCTATTGATTGATACTATATTGTTTGTTTTTATAAGCTCTATAAAATGACTATAACCAAAATCTTGTATTTTTTTAAACTTTAGGGTAAAAAGTTAAAAAAACTGATTTTTGGAAAATTTTAAACCCCATAAAACACCCTTCCCACATACCGATCGATCTGGTTTTCGAACTTAAAGTCATAAATGTTACTTTCCAAATTTGTGCCAAATTTCGCAGTAACGGGCATACACATATGATCAACAAATAATCGATTGTTCGCAAATATCAATACACCATAACTACGTGAATTCGCATTCCAAGTTTTATCAATATACATTCATAAATAATCGAGATATCAAATTTTATTTATTCTCCTTAAGGATAACATTGGACAACATACTGTGTTTAGCACTTTGAATATCTCTGCAACGGTTGGACGTGGAATCACAATTCAAACACCAAAATTATTGCTTTGTAGAGCTGAATTGATTGGTAAGAGCAAATGTGAAGTTTATTTTAAAATGAACCGAGGAAAAGCCAAAAACCTTTTTCCCTATTTGGATTTTCTCCGCAACCACTTAACCGAGGTTAGTAATTTAAAATACTATATTATTTGTTTTTTTAAGCTCTATAAAATGCTCAAAACCAAAGTTGAATGTTTTAAAAATTGTAGGGTAAATAAGTGCAAAAAACTGAGTTTTAGAAAATTTAAAACCCACATAAACCCCCCTTTCCATGGTCCGATTTTTTTGGTTTTCGAACTTAAAGTCATGAATGTCACATTACACATTTGAGCTAAATTTCATCAAAATCGGACATGTTTTACTAAAGTTATCGTGTTAACGGACACATATATGTATATATATATATATATAATAATATATATATATAAATTTTAACGAATAGGGTTTTTGACATCTGGGGACCTCAAAACAAAAAGTTATCATGGTCTCGGGCTTAAGTCTTACCACGAGACCTACGGTAATAGGTTCTTCCCTATAGGGGAAATTCCCTAAACAACTTTAATAAATGATCGGTATAAACAATGTTTTATATACATGAATCCTTTTTGCCATTTTCAGCTTCAAGATTTGAAAACAATGTAAGAACATTAATTTCTAAATTATACTGCAACTATTAGCTTTAAATAAGATAGTTATTTTAATATCCATCCACTGCTTAAAGTATGTGGGATGATTTTACCATCACATGTGTAAAGTGTTCACACTGAATTGTGTTCAAGAGTTTTTCTCCGATACATTATTCATTATGGGTCTCTTTAGCACTCATTGTTCAGTTCTTACTTTCGAGTACCTGTAAGCGTAGTGTATTAATGAGAACCACTTTGCTAATATGCTTTAAATTGACATAATCAAGTATTTTAGTATAAATAGTATAGCACATAGCTACGCACAATTTTTTTTCATGTTCATTTCGCATATCACTTTTTTACTGTCACCCGCAGATAATGATTGCATTAAAATACTTTTCTGAATATATTCCACCACTATAAAGAATTATGGTCATTTAAAATTAATGATTTTTAAAAACTATCTGTAACAAAACTTCTAAATATTGAAAAACGCAACAAAATAATAAATATAATTTATTTGTTCTAATTTTAAATTTAAATTTCTACAGCCTTAAAAACGATTTTTAATAATTATGTTGTCAATAACTTTCAAAATTGCTAATTCACGACGAACGATATCTAATGAACCGCTAGTATTATCTCGTTTAAGTTAAGTTACATTTGACACCTGTGTTCCCTTGTCCATTTTCAGTACTTTATCAGTACATACTTTATTTAATCTTCTAGCCCTAGTGCATCGGAAAGGCCCTGTCAACGGCCTCTTATCTTATCAGACTTAGTTGTGCGGGCGGTAAGAACCTCTAACGTGCGTTCACAATACTCGGTGAAATATATGGGAAAATTTAAAATAAACTATCCAAACATGGTTATCTCTGACTTGGTAACCTGACATGCTGCATTGAAAGTAATTTGGAATACTTAACATCAAATCCGGTATTTTATTTATTATTATTACGTATTACATTTTGACATTTCAAAGTAAATTTATACATTTGAAAACAACTAAAATCCCATAACTAAGTGTAAACAATGAGACTTTTGGTAAAATACTTCCATTTAGTCTATGTTATCATGTATATCTCTTTAGTAATAAGTAGAACGATTTTTACCCTAGTTAATGTGTACCGTCGTTGTTACCTAATCATTTTTAAATCTCAAATTTAAATCTGCCTAACGCACTGTTAGATAACACAGTACGTTATCCAATATTATCCTTGTAGAGAATAATTAAAATTTGATATCTTTATTATTTATGAATGTATATTTATGAAACTTGCCATGTGGTTTCACCTAGTACTGATATATTGATATTTGCACAACGCATTTTGCCGATTTTCCCCGTAGCAGCAAACCCGCACACTCAGCCCTAATGTTATTCTTATGGAGAATAAGTAATGTTTTATATCTCCCTTAATTATGAACATTGATAATATCTTAATTAATAAAACTTGGTATGTAGCTTCACCTGGTTATGTTATATTAATAATAGTATGAAAACACATTTCTTATATTTCTTGTTGCAGCAAACCTGCGTACTCACCCTTCAATGTTATTATTATGTAGAATAAATCAAATGCTGTAAATCACTTGTTTATTCATGTATTTTTATGAAACTTGGTGAGTGGCTTTATGTGGTAATGAAAAACATATACATGCACTGAAAATTAACTGAGTATGCAGGTTTGCTGCGACGGGGTTATTTTTCCTTATGTAAATAAATAAATGTTATATATAATATATTTATGAATATATGTTATGGAACTTGGTAAGTGGCTTCATGTAATCTTGAGGTACATACATTTATATTGTATTATACATTTTCCGAGTACTCATGTTTTACGCAATGGAGGTCATTAGTTTTATGATTGTGCTAATATATAATTAAAGAGAGTTTTCTAGGAGTGAAAAATCATCACTTTTAACGTTCTCAAGCTCTGATACATCTGTTAAGAAACAGGTTATAATAATTTAATACATATTTTATAAGGATTTAGATCAAAAACAAAAGGATATACTTGTTTAATCATTGCATATTTTCCATATTATTATCATTAGTTACTAAAGTTCTGTTATTCTTGATCGTAATACAAATTTTCTTTGCTTCAGGCCATTATGAAGTTAGTCTTTATCTTGCTCTTCATCGGGTTCTGTCAAGCGTCTCGCAAATGTCAAAAAGTTGACACAATTGATGAAGGTCCGAATTATGTAAGTAGTTATGAAATATGTTTTAACTATCAACAATCACTGGACAAAATGTCATTAACATACTTAACATATTATCAATTACGTATAACAATGCTAAGTTTATACTTGTGTTAAGTTGTTTATGTAAGACCGTGTTTAAATTTATATAAGAAAATTATGTGGTCAAACTTTACCGTTAACTATCAGTTTTAAAGGTTTAAGAACTGTTCCAATGATACAATTTTGAACATTACATGTAACATAAAAATAGTTTTATATATATATTTATTTATTACCAATAAAACCATCAACAACTAATATTAATTATAATTATAAATACAATTACAAATTAATTTACTAAAATAAAAAATATGAGTTCTGTTTAAAGTATTTTTTGCAAACATCTATTAAAAAGTCATATATTCTTCACGTTACTATAATAGTATAGTATATAAGTAATTAAATGCAAGGCTAAATACAAGGTTTGGCATTTAAAAGAATGGTTATTTATAATTTTAAATGGAACTTATTTATATTAATTCATATATGACGGATACATTGTCCTGGGTAATTGTTTTTACTCTAATTTTATCAGTAAACATTTTATTATTTATAGCTATTGATTATATTTTATTTGCTTAAAAATTTATTACATTCAAATGTGTTTCCCGTTTTAGATAGATTTGTTCTAAATCAGGTTACGACACCATTATTAAAGTGATTAGAAAATGCATCTCGTTCATTCCCCCCACAATAACAATTTTCTGTTTTAGTTATAAAGCCAGAAAAGAAACTAATTAGGTAGTAGATAGTTCTTCTTAATGATTATTGTAAGCAGGGAGAGAGACTAATATACATTATTAAAACCTCCATTTCCTCTATAACAAGCTTATTACAAGTGAGATCGATTTTTCTGCAACCGAATCTTTGCTTTCACATAATTCATTAAGAAATGGTTTGACAAACAAATCTAAATTTTCTCAGTGTTAATTGGCACAGCAGCCTACAACACAGTTTAGAGGATGGACGTTATACTATGAAGCATTATTCCTTACGGTGAACTGCCATTTGACATCCTTTAGACAGTATGATTAGCGATAGTGTGATCAAATTCAACCTGGAACTCACGGACAGATCTATCAAACATTAAAATGTTGGCCTCCACCAAGTGTCCACCTGCAGTGCAAGAGTATTAATTTTAAAGATCTTATCAATGGCCTTTCCAAGGTAATGGTACTGGTTTTTTTTAAATTTTATGACAGTTATAATGTTCAACTTCTGGCAAACACACGTAACGAGCAACCTATCGTCAAAATGTGCTACGCAGATGTCTTAAATGAACTTTTTTATGAAACAAAACTTAGTGTATAAGACTGATACTTGATTTGTCATTCTCCGAAGTATTATTAAATACCTTGGATTGTATTCTGTTAAACCATGATAGATAAATTTTTGATAGATCAATTTTGAAAGAGGTTTGATTCTGAATAGTAAAAGGGTTTACAAAAGAAAAACTTGTATTTTTTTATGAAAACTTTCGATCTGGTGAGCCCAACTCAAAATTTTTAATAAAAGATGACACCCAAACATTTGTATCTGGTTTGGTTAACTGAGGGCAACTTCACCTAATAAAAAGTTAGGGTGAAAAAACATCCCTTCTGATCAGATTATATGTTGCATAAAGACAATCGTGAAAAAAACAATTGTCGTTTCAAATTCTCTTTTTGTAGTTTTTTTGGGTTCACGAAATTTGTTTTTGGTAAATTTACTTCAAAGGAAAATTGTCTCCGTATCAGTTGTTGGTATTTTTACTGAATAGGTAAATGCCACTTTTAGTGGTCAAGGTTGGGACACGTCTTCGACTAATTCTGCGATTGTGAGTACGACTACCACGAAGCTAATAATTATCAACTTCGTGCGTTCTCGGGAGGTTTGGTGGACCTCGAGATTATCAGAAGAGAGTGGCTCATGAATGGTTCAGCTTCCTAGACTTAAATCCATAATGGGATATAGTTAGTGTTATATATTTATTACCTATTACAGTTTACAGTTTTTTATACCACTGACGATATTAAAAAGAAGTATTGGAAAACAGTTCATTAATAAGTATGTCCTGGTTGCTGAGAATACGACATAATATATTACCGCTTATTTATAAAACAAATATAGTTTATGAAAGAAACCATGCATGTAATAAGTTTATAGTAACGCTTAATAGGTCTATTTCTGACATTTTTAATGAAAAATAAAGAATAGTTTTAGGAAAACTCATGTACTTTTGTTTTTGTTTTAGTTTGCATGCCGTCAGCCAGTATTTTTAAACTTCATGCCCAAAACACCAGAGAACGTTCTTATTGACAACATATGCCTTACGTACTTCCTTCTCCCAGACGAGCCGAATACATATACTCTCTACGTAGCTCGAGTCTTGTAAGTTCTAGGTCTAGTTCTTCGTAGTGAAAAATACTTATTTCAGTTTTAGAGGGAAAATTACTATTTTTTATAATTTCGCTTACACAATAATCAGTTTTAATTTGTAACAAATAAGTATTTACCATACATTTTTCCAATCAATATATTTATTATCTGGTCATGGTTTCTTTTTATTACCAAGCAGTGTTATACAATTTAGTGTACACATAATAATATAATACGATTAAAGATTAATAAACGAAGCACTAAATAAAACTCGTATAAACTGTAAATTGTTTCCATTTAGCTCGTCTGTTACAACATATATTTATCTCTCTTTAGTAATATAAATTTGTTTTTTGCAGCTGTGACGGATCTCACGATGTTACGACTTCCGTTCAAGGTCTTATTTCGAAAGGAGTAAATCGAAAAGCAAGTAAGTGTGTTTAGTACTAGAACCCTCTAATGGAGGCTCGAAGCAATGTTGCTTATTGGTGATTTCACACCTCTCAATCATTTAACTATTAATGTTACAAGAATTTCAAATTAAATTATTTATTTTGACTGTGCTCGTTCTGAAACGTCGATATGCTCAGTACAGTTCTTAAATATAATGTTTAATACAGCAATTGAGTATTTACCATCTACTTGCCTAAACAATATATAAACTCCAAGGTTGTCTAAGGCATATCTTCAATTTAAATTGCTTCCTCCTTCTTCAAGACATAGTATTACAGCTTAACGTTTTTTCAGACCCTCTTCAGACAGTGACGGACCATACAGTGGCTTATGCTGGGTGTGACACGAACGTCGTTTACCGCTGCTCAGACTATGGTGGTAAGTTGTATAGTTATTAAAACTGAAGTTAATCCAGCCATCACTGCCACCAACATCTACGTTAACCTCTATATTAGGATCTCCTTCAACTGATCGTACTTGATCTAATGTTCTCTTATATAAAGATTAATAGTGCTTAATGTATTTTAATAATAATACATTATTTCAAATACACAGTAACAATACACTGTGGTTTATTAGTTTGACTTAATGTATTTTAATAATAATACATTATTTCAAATACACAGTAACAATACACTGTGGTTCATTAGTTTGACTTAATTTATTTTAATAATAATACAATATTTCAAATACACAGTTACAATACACTGTGGTTTATTAGTTTGACTTAATGTATTGTAATAATACTATAATGCTATTTAGCTATCTTAAGTTTGTTTACAACAAATGAAAACCTGAGTATTAAAACCATAGCGATGGAACCTTTATTTAACTAAGTTCATACTTTTATTCCTGCAGTACGTAGGCTTCAATTAAGAATTGTTTAAATTGGCAAACAATTCTTTTTTAATTTAGAGGAACTTTTGTTTTTCATATTTACAGGATTATTCAACTCTATGTTGTAATAAATGTTATAATATCATAACCATATTTCCACTTAAATCTTTATTTTTACTTTCTCCCCTTATACACAGTATATGGAAAAAGTATTGTTTTCGTCAAAATTTTCGAATTTGATTTGTTAGTGGAAATATTCGTTTTGGTGCTCCCTGAACCCAAATAAGTGGTTTTTACGTGATGTATGTCTGGGTGTGTGTGTGTGTGTGTATATGTGTGTGTGTGTGTGTGTGTGTGTGTGTGTGTGTGTGTGTGTGTGTGTGTGTGTTTGTGCGCGCACGCGCCCGCGCGTGTGCACAGAGCTAGAACCCTAATCAATGGGCCGATTTTTATGAAATTTGGTATGTAGGTGATAATCCGCGGTATCTCCAGGCTTTTTTAAATTTTTTTGGAATTTTTTATTTTTAAGGGTGATCATCCCCCAAAAACCGCCAATAAACAAAAAAAATCCAAATTTCTCAAAAACGATACTTACGATTTTGATTAAACTTTAGTCGCTTGTAGAAAATTGGTGTTCCAATAAAATGACACCACCCGCATTTCTGGAAAGAATTGGGTTCAGAAATTACAGGTCTTAAAACATCAAAAATTCAGTTTTTTGAATTTTTCATAAAAAACATAAATATAAAAAATATTATTATTCACCATTAAAAAGAGCTAAAAAAACTTAATAATGTAGTATTTTGAATTACTATTCTACGATTGCTAGTTGCGGAGAAAATTAAAAGTTTCATTTTGCGGTAAACGCAGTACGTTATCCAAAGTTATTCTTATGGGGAATACAAAAATTACTATTTCTCTCTTATTTACTGATCAATTTCATTAAAACTTGATATGTTTGTCAAGTAAGCATTGACTAACAGAGGAAATTCCAAATATTTTGCCCCTTAATAACCTTGGGGGGAGAATAGGGGGCATTTCCCCTCTTAAAACCACGTGTGTAGCAATGGATTCTGTAGTGCCTCCAAAACAAGGATTTAGGTGGATGTTTTTCAAAATAAATTGTTTACAAGATTTTATGTACATTATACCGTGCTTTGTGTTCTATATTCAGTGTAAAAAGTAATTTATTCATTAAAAGTGGGCTAAAAGAGTGAAAGTATGTGTCAGTTTCCTGATACCGTTTATTTATTTTATATATGGTCATGCCAAAATATACAATACCAAAAACTCTATCTATGTATCTGGTATATCTTTTGGCATAGTCATTCCTAAATCAAATATTATACTTACAAAGTATAAACAACAAAACAATCTCCATCCAATATCTTAAATATAGATTACCACTGTCCTTTCCTGAAAAACAATCTGAATCTTTATATTAAGGTAAGCTCAAAACTGTTCCTCCTTTTTTGCCACCTTGTGTGCATCGTAGGAGAAATTCACGCATACCGTTAGAAAGGCATTGTCTTGTAGATGAGCGGAAACCCATTATAATTTACATCGGACTTCAGGGCTTCGCTTCACAGGCTATCAAAGTTTCAATGCTAATCTTATGGAAGAACAGTAATTGATCAAATTGTATATTTGACAACTGTCGATATAATAAATGCCAGCAAAACAACATGAGCAAATTTTTCAGACATAATATATCTATTATTAATAGGCTAAGGCAATTGTTGTGGCACCGATATGCAGCACTGTAGAATTTATGAAACTTGACACTCTTAAGTGATACTATTAGGGTATTTGTCAAATGCAAATATTTTTGTGTCCAATTGTGTAGGGCTATGCCCTTATGATTTCAAAGTTTATATATTATCGTTATGGGAACTTGCATTCTGCTTTTCGTTCTGATTTTCATTTAATAAACATCTTTGTTATTCAAATACATATGCAACACAACAACAAGAACAGATAATTGATCAATTAAAAATATTACTGACTACTGGAATGGTAATGCCCTTCTATTATCAGTTTTAACTCCACGTTAAATAAATTACCTGGAGGTAAGGATAGGGGAGGGGGAGGGAGAGCGAGAGAGAGAGAGAGAGAGAGAGAGAGAGAGAGAGAGAGAGAGAGAGAGAGAGAGAGAGGGGGAGAGAGATGAGCGCAAAATAACCAACTAGATTTTAATTATTTTTCATATATTCGTCGACTTTAAATTTAAAACATTTTTGGTCGAATTTCAACCATTTTGCGGTTTCTAGGACATATAAATAGTTATTATATTACAATATTAATACTCATAATAAATATTTACTACAGAGGACTTTGAGCCATTCGTGATGGGAGGCTCATTCACTTGCCAGCCTCTCGGTCTGTCTTGCATAAGGAAGATTGAGGAGATTATCCGTGACAAAAACCTGCCAGAGACCGACTTCTACGTCCTCCCCATGAAGTTGCCCAACCGCTGCGTCACCCAACAGTTGTGTCTGCTGCCGCCCAACCGGGACCGCGTCTAGGTGTCACCCCGTCAACCTGTCACCCCGACAAACCATCACCTTTTAAAACAGGTTTTGAGGTGACGAGTTGACGCGCATCGTCCCCGACAACCCGTCACCATTTGAAGGAGGTGACAGGTTGTCGGGGTGACACCTTGACGCGAGCGTGCGAGGTGACGGGTTGTCGTGTACGGAGGCGTCTAATCGTCACCTCCAAAGAGAGGAGGTGACACTTTGTCGGGGTTACACCTTGACGCGAGCGTGAGAGGTGGCGGTTTGACGTCGATGCAACCGACAACTTGAAACCACAGCAAATCGCCACCCCGATAGGCTCCTCCCTTTGAACTAAAATTACATATTTGCACACATAATCAATTCGTTTAACACTGCAATAGAGACAGCTTCTTAGACTTTATACTTGGTATGGTCCAACAAAACCGCTGATGATTTTTGTGGTGAATGGTTCTATCAGTGGTTTAAAACTATTTCAACTTTCTTAATAGAGGTGGCATAAAAAATTTATAATGCGTGAATTCTACTAAACGTATTTTTCAGCTCGCTTCAATATGCTGTTTGTCATGTTTATAATAATTCTAAGGTAGGTAAAAAACTTTCGCAATACCGCAAAAGTAGTCATTATAGAAATGATTTTGCAATTTCGTCAAAACATCATCGAAAAATTTGAACACAATCCCCTTAGTAGTTAAAAATAAGTTTCACTGGGGGGTGACCATAATGAAAATGTGTTTCATGTGCAAGCTGCAGTTGGTTTATACGCATAAGGCAAGACAGTTTTCAAAGCGTACTCTCACGTACTCATTTGTGTCTATATCATTGCATTTTTTCCGTTACTAGATGGGAACTGACGAAATGTTGTTGAGTTTGTCATTATGTATTGCTAGATTCAAAGTGATGTGATTGATTATCGTGAGAATTTGATCAATCCTGCAAATCAAACTTCGCATAGAATTTACATATTATTTATTTTCTATGCCGCCTTCATGAGAAAAGTTGAATAGTTGATATGAAAAAATGGTAGTATCTAAAGAACCGTTCACCGCAAAAATCATCTCTCTAACCAATGAAATAGCTGTGCTGTCACAAAACAAAATGTGAGCGCTATTTTTGGACCACCCGTTATACGATTAGGCCTACTAGCAGTTTCCCGTGGCTACGCACACGCTCAAACTGAGGTTAAAAACCAGTTTCTTGTTGTTTCCTTTAAGACGAAACCCCAAAGAATAAATTATAAGGTAAAACTGCAACATATATGCTTTATTACAGTTATTACTTATTTGGTTTTATCAGTTGGTATGTTAAAAATTAAGACGCTATTATGAAGGTTTATTAAGATGGCTTATAAGGACTATGAAACGACTACCTGTCACGAAGACTTTACACGCTATTCTTTAAGATATAATTTTTTGGAGTTGAGAATAAACTATGTTAGATCAATCTCGTGTTAAGGTTATAATGTATAAGAACCTATCTTGCAAAAACATGTTTCAAACTACCCTAAAAATAAACAAATATCTATTTGATCATACAAAAAACTTTAGCCAACTAAGATCCCATACATTGTAGAAAAGAAAGAACTGTAAAGACAATAAATAAGTTATTCCTTATGTAGTATTTTGATCTAGATAAAAGTTAAAAAATTTGTCTTAGTCCTAAACTCACAAAAATTAAGCCTTGGTTTAAATTTTCAATTAACAGCTCTAGATTTTCTCTATCTGACATTAATTACATTACATGTACAAAATCTTTGATTTCGAATTAAACTGAGTAGTATTGCAAATAAAAATTATAGATTATGAGTATCTGTTTTGACTCTGGTTCAATTATTGCAATCAATTGAGCATTTTAATATGTTCCGTTTTCAATTATTAGGCTTATTACTAGCCTACTTGTTTTAAAATTATTTGCAGATAGCAAGGCCGTAGCCAATGGGGGGGTCAGGGGGTCGAAACCCCCCCCGAAATTTTGAGATAAATAATAAAAAACAGACCAACAAAAAATGTGTAGAATGTTATCATAACAAATTGTTTGAAAATTTAATGATGACAAGGAATAAACTTAAAAACAAAGGAAATACAAATTTACTTATTTGTTTAATTAATTTTGTTCGTTCAAGTCATAACGAAAGTCGTAGTTAGTCAGCTGTGCGGACGCCGTCGTAGGGATCGCGGGGGAGTGTGAACGAATGAGCGGGAATTTGACATAACCTGTCAATTCACTCATCAGGACGTATTCGGCTGATCGTGTGTGCACTGTGCAGTTTACAGTTTTTCATAGTGACAGTTAGTCTTACTAAAGCTTTGTGAAATTCCGACGGAAGATGTAATTAATAGTTTTTCCCAAAAAACGAACTGGAGGCTTAACTTTGTTTTGTAAATGAAGTATCTTTCTTACAAGAACGTGTTTAGTTTATCTGTAATCATTAAAACTTGATTTTTCCAAATCCATATACTTTAGTTTTTTTTTCTTGTACCAACCACCTTCTATCATTATAGACTGAGGACTGAGTGAAAATATGCCGACAACGAAACTCTGGTATTTATTGTGTTGAAAAATATCCGTTTTATGTTGTTATAGCTTGTTAGTAGTGACATTTGACGTTCAAAAGTATGTTTTAGCGAATTTCCCCTATAGGGAAGAAGCTATTACCTTAGGTCTCATGGTAAGACTTAAGCCCGAGACCATGATAACTTTTTATTTTGAGGTCCCCAGATGTCCAAAACACTATTCGTTCAAATTTATATATATGTATATATATATATATATATATGTGTCCGTGAATGCGATAACTTGAGTAAAAAACGTCCGATTTCGATGAAATTTGGCTCAAATGTGTAAACTAACATTTATGACTTTAAGTTCGAAAACCAGAAAAATCGGACCATGGGAAGGGGGGTTTATGGGGGTTTTAAATTTTCCAAAAATCGTTTTTTTGCATTTTTCACCCTAAAATTTTTAAAACACTTAATTTTGGTTTTGACCATGTTATAGAGCTTAAAAAAACAAATAATATGGTATTTTGAATTATTAACCTAGGTTAAGTGGTTGCGGAAAAAATCCAAAAAAAATGCTCATAAAATCTCCCATGTTAATCTTATGGGAAAATCGTTTTTGGCTTTTCCTCAGTTAATTTTACTTTAAACTTCACATTTTCTTTTACCAATCTCTTCAGCTCCACAAAACAATCATTTTGGTGTTTAAATTATGATTCTACGTCAAACCGTTGTAGAGATATTCAAAGTGCTAAACACAGTACGTTGTCCAATGTTATCCTTATGGAGAATAAATAAAATTTGATATCTTGATTATTTATGAATGTATATTGATGAAATTTGGTATGAGGCTTCATGTTGTACTGGTATATTGATATTTGCACAAAAAATAAATGTTTTGTTGGTTTTCCCCGTAGCAGCTAACCTGCATACTCAGCCCTAATGTTATCGCTTATGGAGAATAAGTAAAGTTTTATATCTCCCTTAATTATGAACATAAATGAATAAAACATGGTAAGTAGCTTCACCTGGTTCAGTTATATTGATAATTGCATACAAACTCATTTCTTATCTTCCTCGTTGCAGCAAACCTGCGTACAGTCCTAATGTTATTCTTATGGGGAATAAATAAAATGATATAAATCACTTATTTATGAATGTATTTTTGTCAAACTTGGTGAGTGGCTTTATGTACTAGTGAGAAACATATAAATGCATTGGAAATTCGCTGAGTACGCAGGTTTGCTGCGACGGGGGTATTTTAAGTTGGCAAGCTTGAAATAAAAAGAAGAAAGAAGAATTTAGTTGATACGATTACTGCTGTGTGTTTCTGGGCTATTTAATAATAATAATAATAACTATATATATGTATATATATATATATACATATATATAATATATAAGTACTATTTAAATATTTAAAACTTCAAAAATCTTACTTTAACATTTGATTATATTAAGAATTGCGTTAAAATGAAAGTTTGGAAGTTACTTCCTATAACCGCGGAGCCCAAACCCCCCCCAAAAAATGTTCCTGGCTACGGCTTTGGCAGATAGTAATAATAATTTTGTAGCTTGTTATTATTCAACTTTGACGTAGCGTATCAAAAATAGTATTGCTTTTATGTTTAAAATCACAGTGGTTTTGTTTGTATTTTATACATTTACGTATTTAAAATAAACGGTATCAGGAAACTGACACATAATTTCTCCCTTTTAGCCCAACTTTAATGAATAATTTACTTTTTATTTACTAAATATAGGATACAAAAATGGTCGAATGTACAGAAAATCTTGTAAACAAGTTGTTTTAAAAAACATCCACCCAAATCCCTGCTTTGGAGGCACTACAGAATCCATTGCTACACTCGTGGTTTTAAGAGGGGAAATGCCCCCTATTCCCCCCCAGGGTTATTAAGGGGCAACATATTTCGAATTAACTCTGTTGGTCAATGCTAAATTGACAAGCATATCAAGTTTGAATGAAATTGATCAGTAAATAAGAGAGAACTAGTAATTTTTGTATTCCCCATCAGAATAACATTGGACAACGTACTGCGTTTACCGCTAAATGAAAATTTCAATTTTCTCCGAAACCAGCAATCGTAGAATAGTAATTCAAGATACTAAATTATTTAGTTTTTAGAGCTCTTTTTAATGGTGAATAGTAATATTTTTTAATATTTATGTTTTTTATGAAAAATCCAAAAAACTGAATTTTGGATGTTTTAAGTCCTGTAATTTCTGAACCCGAATTTTTACAGGAATGCGGGTGGTGTCATTTTGTTGGAGAACTAAAGTTCTACAAACGACTAAAGTTTAATCAAAATCGTTAGAGCCGTTTTTGAGAAATTTGGATTTTTCATGTTTTTTGGTGGTTTTTGGGGGATAATTACCCTTAAAAATCAAAAATTCAAAAAAATGAAAAAAAAGCCTGGAGATATCGTGGATTAGTACCTACATACCAAATTTCATCAAAATCGGTCCATAGGTTAGGGCTCTAGCTCTGTACACATCCACACAGACACACACACACACACACACACACACACACACACACACACACACACGGACACACACACACACACACACACACATACAGACATCACGTAAAAACCACTTTTTTGGGTTCAGGGAGCACCAAAACGAATATTTCCACTAACAACTCAAATTCGAAAATTCTGACGAAAACAATACTTTCTCCATATACTACGTATAAGGGGGAGAAAGTAAAAGGTTCATTATTCACTCATATTACGAAGTAACATTATTACAACTTCTACGCGGTAGGCCGGAAGACAACATTACAGTTTCATACATTGCGAAGGGGTATTCATGTAACCAACCAATAGGGTGACAGGTGTTCAAAACATATTTGCGACCACCCTCGGCATTTCAAACCGGACCGGATGGGATGTCCCGATCTTCGCGGGAATGTTACGTTGGTCTTCAACGTTTCCAAATTTCTCACGAAAGAAGTTTCATATTGATTGACACATGTTCCTCGTATGGTGAATGACCTTTCTCAATTAAGTAAGACAGTACAATTGTATTACAAACGTCAAACTTAAAATGATTAATAAAATTAATGTTCGAGAGATTTTATTCGTGTGGTTAGCGATTTGGCCTATTCGAAAAATGCATTTAAAGAGTAACAGGCCCGGTCCAAAAGGTATTTCTTTAACTGAATTTTGAATTTTGTTTCCGAGGTTAATTTAAAGGATAAGTTTTCTGGTAATTTGTTAAGCGATTTTGGCCCGAGATTTTGAGGTAGTGTAGCGGCTAATTCCAATCGATGAGGAGTTTGTCTATGTGTCTTTGTCTAGTAATTATGGTTATGAGTATCTGTACTGGTTACTATTGTCATTGATTTAAATTTATAATATACTAGAATTTCAAAAATATAAATGAAATGTAATGTTAAAATTTAAAAAAAAATTCAATATTTTGGCAAAGCGTTCTTTTCTAGACTCTAGACTCCCAGAGAATAATACCATATCTTAATCTTGATTATACAAGTGAAAAATTGTGTTCAAGTAGTATCTATTAATACCTGGTTGACTGTTGCTTGGGGGAAAAATCAGATTATGCAATTTGGCTTGTTTATGAACACCTGATGATTCTTTTGTTTACTATTTCCTTGTTATTTTGTAACCAACATGGCAACCCATAAGGTTCTACATCATAAATTTTTCAACTTTTAAATTCAATTTTCTCGAAACATTGCGTTTTTTACACAAAATTTAACTGCATAAATGCAGAAAAAAGTAAAAAGAATCATGAGAATCGTTAGAGCCGTTTCCTAGATCCGCGAAATATATAAATATACAAGGATAAATATATATATATATATATATATAATATTTGGAGTTGTTAGTGAATATATATATATATATATATATTTATCCTTGTATATTTATATATTTCGCGGATCTAGGAAACGGCTCTAACGATTCTCATGATTCTTTTTACTTTTAACTGCATTTATGCAGTTAAATTTTGTGTAAAAACGCAATGTTTCGAGAAAATTGAATTTAAAAGTTGAAAAATTTATGATGTAGAACCTTATGGGTTGCCATGTTGGTTACAAAATAACAAGGAAATAGTAAACAAAAGAATCATCAGGTGTTCATAAACAAGCCAAATTGCATAATCTGATTTTTCCCCCAAGCAACGGTCAACCAGGTATTAATAGATACTACTTGAACACAATTTTTCACTTGTATAATCAAGATTAAGATATGGTATTATTCTCTGGGAGTCTAGAGTCTAGAAAAGAACGCTTTGCCAAAATATTGAATTTTTTTTTAAATTTTAACATTACATTTCATTTATATTTTTGAAATTCTAGTATATTATAAATTTAAATCAACGACAATAGTAACCAGTACAGATACTCATAACCATAATTACTAGACAAAGACACATAGACAAACTCCTCATCGATTGGAATTAGCCGCTACACTACCTCAAAATCTCGGGCCAAAATCGCTTAACAAATTACCAGAAAACTTATCCTTTAAATTAACCTCGGAAACAAAATTCAAAATTCAGTTAAAGAAATACCTTTTGGACCGGGCCTGTTACTCTTTAAATGCATTTTTCGAATAGGCCAAATCGCTAACCACACGAATAAAATCTCTCGAACATTAATTTTATTAATCATTTTAAGTTTGACGTTTGTAATACAATTGTACTGTCTTACTTAATTGAGAAAGGTCATTCACCATACGAGGAACATGTGTCAATCAATATGAAACTTCTTTCGTGAGAAATTTGGAAACGTTGAAGACCAACGTAACATTCCCGCGAAGATCGGGACATCCCATCCGGTCCGGTTTGAAATGCCGAGGGTGGTCGCAAATATGTTTTGAACACCTGTCACCCTATTGGTTGGTTACATGAATACCCCTTCGCAAATTATTTTAAATGAACAATTTTCGTAACTTTGTTTCAGAAATCAATCCATGTATATATATATACATGGATTGATTTCTGAAACAAAGTTACGAAAATTGTTCATTTAAAATAATAGGATTTTTAAATTTAAAAGTCGGATGAAGCCAATCTAAAATTTCATTTGTAGCCACAAAGATACAATTCCTAGCATGTCATAAATTTATTTGAAAACATACTTGATCTTTGCACGGGTTACAGAGAATATATGAATCCTGATGTGTCAGCTTTTTCAGCCTTTTACTTGCGAAACCTACTCTTTGTGTCATCTTCGTTGTTTACGTTTTAAAAGTCAACTAAAATTGAAATGAAAAATGTTAAAGTGATTACTTTTAATATATTTCGATTTATACTTTATTCATAGTATCATAAGACACTTCTATGAGAAAAAATATGAGTTACTTTGACATTTCATTTAGGTTTGATGAGAAATAAAGTCGCTAGGCTTTCTGAACATCGAGGCGGAAGATTCCACCAAAATTTACGAAACTTGTAATTTTTTTCGCTACTTAAAAAGTTTATTTCTCGATTATTATACCATTCTAAAACAAACTGTCGTATACTTTGGCGTTTTTTTAACGTGTTAAAACGGAATTAGATCAAATTAGGGCTTAAAATTTCTTTTTTGGTGGGTCGAAAAATCGCCTCATTTTCCTTCGTGTTAATAAGTTACTCACGTCACGTCGTCGTTCGCTCGCCGTCTGCTGGTGGACTTGGTGACGAGACACGACCGTGCCTCTAAATTAATGTAGTTTTAAATACGGTAGAATATTAAACATGAATAATTTATAATTTTTAAAAGTTTATTATTTGTTTTAAGCATGGTATGTAGCGCTGATAAGCCAAGTGGAGAAAGCCTATTTTTGCGTTATAAGAAGACGGAAACAGATGGAGCGGGGTGGCAGGTTGTCGGGGTGACACCTTGACGCGAGCGTGCGAGGTGACGGTTTGTCGTGAACGGCGACGACAGATCGTCACCTGGGAGTAGAGAAGGTGGTGGGTTGTCGGGGTGACACCTTGACGCAAGCGTGTGAGGTGACAGGTTGTCGTCTCTGCACACGACAAACAATCACCTCTAGAAAAGAGGTGACAACTTGACGGGGTGACACCTTGACGGCATCGGTATATTTTTACGAGGTGACAGGTTGTCGCCTGTGGCCAAAATGCCGAGGTGACGGGTTGTCGGGGTGACACCTAGACGGCTTCCCGCCCAACCCCTTCTACAACAAACTGGGCGGATACGGTGGCGCCTATCTGGTTTGATTTGACAAGGGTTATAGACTTATAAACCTTTGTTATATCAGAAAAAATATTATTTTCACTGTTTCATTGACTCTATGAATAGTTAGATTTGTTTGTACTTTTTTCTCTCCAATTTATCATCCAAGCAATTTATATATTTGCTATAAGTTGGTTTAATTCCTTAGCATAGATAGTTGTTTTTTTTGGTAGAGCGCAAAAGAAGACTGAAACTTCAATTAAAACAATTAAAATCAATTTATATTTTTTCCAGATGGAAAACATCAATGCAAAAATGTACAATTAATGCCTAAAATTCAAGGCCCCTATTTAGCTCTACGGTCCATGAGTAATAATTGTTCTCATTATTTGTATAACCTTTTAAGCTTGCCAGCTGCAGTTTTCACTCAATACATTAGCTTTATATAGTATTCTCTCTTTAGCTTTTAATGCTCGCCTCCAAAACGCTCCACTCCTTGCTACTGAATGATAAGCTTCAACAATATTTTGCAATAAGCTATGCGCACCCCACACATAGTTTTTTTATAGAGGTAATAGAATTTAATTAATTGAAATGCGTTCTTATAGATGGTCACCTGACAGATTTTAAGACCACTGGGGTTATTCTAAAATAATGTACTCTCTACAGTGAAATGATTCAAACAATATTTCTAGGTTTAGGTTTTCGAACGGCATTTTTTGTCTACTAATCGACAGTTTGAAAAACCTGCATGAAAGTTCATGTTTATGTTTTTTGCGCAAAATATTTTATCTCGGCTACATTTTTTAACTGAGCTGAATGGTGTATTGATAAGATTCAAAGGTTTAACAACAAGAAGGCCTCTCAAGTAAGCTAAAGAATATATAATATCGTGCTATTAACATCGTGTAGATGTAAGATAGGTTTCAAACAAGCCGTAAACATGTCGTTATCATCTTTTAGAGTCTCATTAATGCGAAATGAACACTTGCGGATCATCTGTTATAAGTGCTATCAACCGCATCAAAGAGATACGTGATGTAAAGGCCCACCCTATCTTTGCATCAAGTGTTTTCCAGTTAAAATGTGTTGAAAAGTCATTACAAACTTTGATTTTTCATCGGTATTTTTTAAATGCCCCTTAAAATATACAACACTTTTAAGTGAAAGTAAATTAGAATTTTAGGAGAGCTTTTAAAACTGCTTTAAAATATGCTAAAAATATGATTAGTTATACCATATTTTGCAAACCAATTTACTAATAAAAACCATTTATTTTCTATATCAAATTAATTTTATAACAAACAAACCCATTAACTGGAATCGATTCATAATCATAAGGATGCAAAATGTAAAATATTGGATATAACATGAGCAATTGATGAGTATTAAATTTGTATTAATATTATATCTAATTTATAGGTGTAAAGGTCCCTTGTTTACAGAGCTAAAATAATAATTCAACCGTTTCCCAATTTTTCAAAATTTGGCATCCAAGACATATAGTTTAAGATATCTTAACAATACTTTGATATTATAAATAATAATACTTTTATTGAGTTATAAACAGATCAGGAATTCAACATACATAAAATCCAATAAACTTATAATTTTTCTAAATTCTCTGCATGATAAAACCATTAAATTAAATGAAGTCATTAGGTAAACAGAAGGAAACATTATTTATCTCCCTCCAGTTCCAAAGACCTTTTCAAGAGCACAGGTGAAGTTTTTGTTAAAAAGATAAATGACTCAGTCGTTTCTGTCAGAGACAAGTGAACATTGCAAAGGCGTTCCTCCCACAAAAGATGCGCCTCTGCTGGAAAGTGTTCAATCTTTCAGGAGTAACCAGGAATTAGGTAAACTTTATAACTTTAATTTTTTGGAGAAAATAGGCACTTATGTCATATGAGATAAATTATTGCACTCTAATAAAGGTTGTAGAAACTATTATGAACGATAATTTATTAAAAACTAAAATAACATGCTTCTGATTAACATCGTTTTAGTTTTGTTTGCGTTAAAAATAAATGAGATATTTTATATATTATAAAATAATGAAAAAATACTGAAGATTAAACTAGTGTTCTTTACAGAGATTTATTGCACCTTCTGTTGGCCAAACCTTATCAACATAAATAAATCTTCATCCATGTGTTGGTGTCATTTTTATTTATACACATAATCAATACATAATCCTAAAACCTTTGTCATATTTTATTATTGTATGAACGTCATTTTAAAGTTTGGTGCTTGGTCTTAGTGAAAGATTAGGTAATAAGAAGGTATTATACACTGGGTATTGGATAGCTGAACACTTCCTATCCAAGCAAATTTTACTGAAATAAATTATTTTTTAACAAAAAATAATAAAGCTATTTGACACAATTTGCGATTTGGTACCAGGACAACTAATGCCGTATAGATTGTACAATGTTCACCAGGCACAGCAGGTTTAGGACCGCCTTATTACTATGGGCAGTCTATTTTGTTATTATATGTATGTCACATACTTACTTTTATACTGAGGTCTAACTACTTGGTAACTTTAAACTACCTCCACGCCTCACCATTCTGAATGTAAAAATGAAAACTAGCCTTCGTTTAAATTAATCCTCATAAATTAACACGGTGTCACGTAATTAGTTAAAATATATTGTACGGCAAAAAAGTAACGAGGGTTATATTTATTTGTCTACGGTGCTGTTAGCAATACTCTTCACTCGAGAGTAATGATTATATGTACAGCATATCAGTATATCACATGTTTTACATTGTTTTATCTAATATAGTAAAAAACTGTATAAGAATTATTTTTACCAACTCTTTTATTTTAATAGTTTAAAATAGTCGGCAGACGTGTTACATACAGTTAAAATCATATAACAATGTAGTAGCTTATACAACAGTTAAAATTAAACTCTAAGAATAGAGTAATTCTTCCAGAGTATCTTAAATGGCGGGAATCTAATTTAAACATACCAAATATATATGTAGACCCTTCTAAAGCATTATCTATTAGTGCTTTTAATATGCAAATTTTACATCTTACTTGGACGTTTTTGGTAGGTTTTCATTGGAAAGTTAATTAAATTGATAATTAAATAATTTAAGAGTTTTAAGAATTGTGCCAAGTGTATTCATAAACATCTAGTTAATTTGAAAATACCCCCGTTGCAGCAAACCTGCGTACTCAGCGAATTTACAATGCATAATGTAGGTCTTAATATCACATAAAGCCGCATACCAATTTTCATAAAAATATATTCACAAATATGCGATATATACAATTTGAATTGTTCACCATAAGAATAGCATTGGGGATGAGTACGCAGGTTTTCTGAAACAAGGAACAAGAAATATAGGTATTCATATAAATATCAATATTATTCAACAAGGTGAAACCACATACCAAGTTGTATTATTTTGTGTTCATAATTAAGGGAGACATTATATTTTACTTATTCTCCATAAGAATAACATGGGGGCTGAGTACGCAGGTTTGCTGCTACGGGAATTATCGGTAAAAATGGTGTTTTGTGCAATTAACAATAGACCACAACCAGATAAAGCCGAATACCAAGTTTTGTTAGTATACGTTCATAAATAAGAGATATAATGGTTTTCATTTTTTTCATAAGAATAGCATTGGACAACGTATTGTGTTTAGCACTTTCAATATCTCTGTAACCAATCGACGTAGAGAAATTATAAAAACACCAAATTGTGAATTATTTTATAGCTAAATCCAATGGTGAAAATTAAAATTTGAATTTTTCAAATATTACATTTAAAAACTTCAATAAACCCATTTTTTGGGTACAAACCTCCCCCCCCCCCCAAAAAAAAAAAACACTTCGGATGTGTCGATCTGTCTGATTTTCGAACTTCATGTCATAAATGTTGCTTTATACGTTTGTACTATTTTTTCCAAAATCGGACCTTTTTTTACGAGAGTTATTGCACCCACGCGCGCGTGCGCACACACACACACACACACACACACACACACACACACACACACACACACACACACACACACACACACACACACACACACACACACACACACACACACACACACACACACACACACATACACACACACACACACACACGCACACACACACACACACACACACACACACACACACAAGTAGTGGGTAAACAGGAAAGAGGCATACTATTCGGCGCTTTTTTCCCATGTTATTCTTATGGGGATCAGTTTTTGCACCGACGCCCGATCCTACCCTACACAAATTTTCTTTTTGGCCCTTGCCTTATTTTCCCCCATTTAAAATTTGCATTAATTTTAATACATCCTTTGCAGAAATCCACGAGTTCAAAAATAACTCCACACTAAATAAACAACACATGTAAACAACTTAGAAGTTATTGTGTAGTAGATGTGAAATGGCGGTTTAACATCACTTCCGGCGCTTTTTCCCCATGTTATTCTTATGGGGATCAGTTTTTGCGCCGACGCCAGCTCCCGCCTATAGAGCTCCCGCGCGTTGGCCTGTACTAATGTCCAACCCTTGCCTATATTAAAGATATTGTCCCCATCCCCATCCCTCCTCTATATTTTTTAAAATTAATTTTCAAATTCTAAAAAACTATCTTTGGTGTTTACTGTCCGATTTGTCTGCAATTTGGATATGTTATTGTCCTAGGCAAGTGTTTTAATAAATTTCACTTACATTTCCCAAATTCACTATAACGGTCAAAAATATTTTTTGAAAATACTGCCGCCAACTTCTTTATTTACTGTCCGATTTGTCTTCAATTTGGATATGTTATTTTCCTAGGCAAGTGTTTTAATAAATTCCACGTACATATCCCAAATTCACTATTACGGTCAAATTAAAAAATATTTTTTGAAAAATACTGCCAACTGCCACCTTCTTTATTAACTGTCTGATTTGTCTGCAATTTGGATATGTTATTGTCCTAGGAAAGTGTTTTAATAAATTTCACTTACATTTCCCAAATTCACTATAACGGTCAAATTAAAAAATATTTTTGAAAAATACTGCCAATTGCCACCTTCTTTATTAACTGTCTGATTTGTCTTCAATTTGGATATGTTATTGTCCTAGGCAAGTTGTTTAATAAATTCCACTTACATATCCCAAATTCACTATTACGGTCAAATTAAAAATTATTTTTGAAAAATACTGCCAATTGCCAACTTCTTTATTAAATGTCCGATTTGTCTGCAATTTGGATGTGTTATTGTCCTAGGCAAGTGTTTTAATAAATTTCACTTACATATCCCAAATTCACTATTACGGTCAAATTAAAAAATATTTTTTGAAAAATACTGCCAATTGCCAACTTCTTTATTTACTGTCTGATTTATTTAAAATTTGGATATGCTATTGACCTAGGCAAGTGTTTTAATAAATTTCACTTACATATCCCAAATTCACTATTACGGTCAAATTAAAAAATATTTTTGAAAAATACTGCCAATTGCCAACTTCTTTATTTACTGTCTGATTTATTTAAAATTTGGATATGCTATTGACCTAGGCAAGTGTTTTAATAAATTTCACTTACATATCCCAAATTCACTATTACGGTCAAATTAAAAAATATTTTTGAAAAATACTGCCAATTGCCAACTTCTTTATTTACTGTCCCATTTGTTTAAAACTTGGATATGTTATTGTCGTAGGCAATTGTTTTAATAAATTACACTTACATATCCCAAATTCACTATTACGGTCAAATTAAAAAATATTTTTGAAAAATACTGCCAATTGCCAACTTCTTTATTTACTGTCTGATTTATTTAAAATTTGGATATGCTATTGACCTAGGCAAGTGTTTTAATAAATTCCACTTACATATCCCAAATTCACTATTACGGTCAAATTAAAAAATATTTTTGAAAAATACTGCCGCCAACTTCTTTATTTACTGTCCCATTTGTTTAAAACTTGGATATGTTATTGTCGTAGGCAATTGTTTTAATAAATTACACTTACATTTCCCAAATTCACTATTACAGTCAAATTAAAAATTATTTTTGAAAAATACTGCCAATTGCCAACTTCTTTATTAAATGTCCGATTTGTTTAAAATTTAGATATGTTATTGTTGTAGGCTAGTGTATATGCACCATCCACATTTCCCAAATTCACTATTACGGTCAAATTAAAAAATATTTTTGAAAAATACTGCCAATTGTCAACTTCTTTATTTACTGTCCGATTTGTTTAAAATTTGGATATGTTATTGTCCTAGGCAAGTGTATATGCACCATCCACATTTTACAAATATTGCGGTTAAATGTTAAAAAATTTTGGAAAAATACCGCCAATCGGCAACTTCTTTATGGTCTGATTTGTTTAAAATTTATGTCATTATTCTAGGCTAGTGTATATGTACCATCCACATTTGACAAATTAACTATAATGGTCAAATTTAAAAAATATTTTGAAAAATATACTAACAATTTCAAACTTCTTTATTTACTGTCTGATTTATTTTCGGATATGTTAAAGCTCTTATATAGGTAACAAGACCACACTACCACACGTTCCACTACCCCCTATAATACAGTATTTTGCTGTAATCCCAAAACTGACTGTTTATTGTCCGATTTGCCTACACTTTGGATGTTGTCCTAAGCATTTATTGTCTGATTTATTTTTGGATATGTTATAGCCCCCAACTATTATATCTAAAATTACAATATTATTTCCACCTATAATACTGTTGTTTGTTTTGCCGCAACCTAAAAACTAACATTGGTATTTGTGTTTTTACAAAACTATATTTTGCGGTTGGATTAAAAAAATAAATACAAGCTTATTATATACGCTAATAAGTAATATATATCCACAACTATGGTCAGAACAAATTTTGGATATGTTTTAAGCCAGCAAAAAATAAATGTTTAAAACCCAAAACAACTACACACAAAACACTAACCTTTCTTTGTGCTTGTTTGGAGTAGTCTTTATTTTATCCAACTTAATTTTAATTTTGTAGTTAAAATCAAACTTCCCACATTCTAGCTCCCTTTCCAGCCAGTGATTGGAGACATAAAGGTTACGAATATTTTCAAACAATATATCTTTTTCTACCCCTATGTTGGACTTGTTTAATAGCGCACCATATTCCAAATCCTCCAGTCTACTACATTCTTTAAATTTAACATTGCCTTTAATATCTTGCATCTCTATGTCTTCTTGTCCGTTGTTACGGAAACTTAGGTTTTCTATTTTTGGAATTGCCATAAAATGTTGCGGTTCCGTTAAAGCTTGCAAGTGGCTCGTTGGTAGGTAGATAAATAATGTCCATAAGACTGTAATAAATATCACTGCATTAACACGGAGGTGACGATTTCAGAAATGAAATATGAAACATATTGATCAGTCCAGCGACGATTCATTTTCCAAATAATCCGCAGATTAAAATCCACTCACTCAAACTATGTCTATCTGTAAATTAATGCATTTCAACGCAAATATTTGGGGTTATAAAATTGATAGCCACCTCTTTATGAAGACATTGCAGATATTTATTAATGAGATGACCGAGCTGCTTTCATTACAGTTTAAAATGAGCCTTTGCGGTACCGATAAAACAATGTGTTGGCTTATTCATGATGAGTTGTTGGCTTATTCATGATTGTTGGATTTTTATAAATCTATTTTGTGAGGGAAGACCTGTTCGAAGGAAAGCCATTAAAATTGAACTTAAAATCAAATGCAGACTTTGACAGGATAGAAGTTGAATTTTTGAGCGGTAAGGCTATGCTAAATAGCGGATTCTCTAAAGAAATGGTTATAAAAAAGTAGCTAAATTCTCCACGATGAATTAGAATATAACATTTATTTTGACGATACTTTTAGCGCTCTTTATTCTTAAACGTTAACTTCACTCTACCTCGGTCACTTTTGAGGTAAGACCTTACGTTGCTCTGATCTGTTCTATTGCACGATACTTGATATAAAATGTCTAACTTAACCTCTTATATATTTAATGATCAATCTGTTACTGTACTGTTTGACAGTGAAAATAATCCTTGGTTCAAAGGAAAGGATGTTGTTAAAATCCTGGGCTATCAAGATTCAAAACAGGCATTGCGGATAAATGTTGATGAAGAAGACAAGTGTAAGGCTATAAATATACTCTCTAAAGGGGGGTGTATCGATACCCCCCCTTTAACTTCCAATATCAGTCTAACTTCATCAATGAATCTGGTTTGTATTCTCTTATTTTGCGCTCATTGAAACCAGAAGCTAAAGCATTCAAAAGATGGGTTACAAGTGAAGTCTTGCCTTAGAAAGTATGGAGTGTATAAAATCAAACATGAAAATAATCAGTTAAAAAATCAAAACTCTCAACTCTTGGCTGAAATTACAAGGTCTCTGGAAGACAACCAAAAGCTCACTCAAATTAACTCAGAATTTAAAACTAAAAACGACATATTGTGTAAAGAGAACCGGTCACTGAATGAGTTGTTGAGTTAAAGTTTTCTGTAAGATATTGGCACATTTCCTCTTTATTAAATATTCCAGCCAAATCTAGTGTTATATCGAAATCCATAAGATCTTGCAGTATCTTTGGAAGGTCTTCCAACAAATCCTTAATTTTAACATTTGCAAGCTCTATTTTATAGGGAATTGCTATAGGATCATCATACTTTTGTTTAATTTGGTCAATATCTTTCTTTATTATTTGTAACACACCCTCGCTTTGGGAGAATGATAGTTTGGCCACAACACCATGTCGAGCTAAATATTTTAAATATTCCTCATAAGTAGCTATTAAACGAGCCACATATTTCCTTCTTAACTTTAAATTTATTCCGAACGTCCCCATCACAATCCGCAACATTGGTTATCTTAACTAACATCCGTTATAGATGTTAAGTTATTTAATTTTGGTTCGCCCTCGCAATAGTTTATATTACCTATGTCTGTAAGAAGGTTATTATTACGCAGATTTTCTAATAAAAACCACATACCAAATCTTTCGTTAGTAGGTTTAATACAATTCCCCAATAAATGGCTAACAGAGCACATTTCTTTTATACAAAAAGTAGCGGAAACATGTAAACAGGACAGATATATAGGCATATAGAGGTTGTAAATATATATTGTATATAAACATAGGCGAGCGGCAAGTGTAACATGTAAGTGGACACCCATACGCAAATATGGAATACCCACAAATTCGACCAAATAAGTTTATAGTCTCAATATAATTAACATATTAACATTAGTACCCAAATTGTCGAAATTCTATAATTCTATTCTTAGTCCTTGTATTAGGTTTTGTACTATTAAACCCAACACCCCATGCAGTAGAGTAATATATGTATTTAATATGCACATTCTACAAGACCTGTACATCTGTTGTATAAGCAGCAGAATAGACATCTCATTGTGTTGTTGTAAAGTAAAACATAAATTGTGCTGGATACAACCGGCCAGATATTAGACAGGAAATGTGTTGGAAGTGTATTGCCAAAGACAAACACCACATAGTGCAGCATGTAATCAATCCATTACTATTTAGACAGCATTGGTACAACATCCGATATATTAGCCAAACCCACAATCAAACTTGGAAAACAAACAGTAAAAGATAAATATTATAGTAACAGAAATAGTAAGAGTATAAGGACATAGTAATATTTAAAGTTTATAAAACAACACAAATGCAGAGACACAACACACTCCAACACATTTGGACACAGGCACAGATACTGGTTTACATCCATTTAACACAACTTTACACGTTCTGTCAACCGACACAAAAATTGTTTGTAAATTGTGTAAGAAATATATGTAATATAAACAAATTTAACACAATCATAACATTGTGGACAATGTTATGATTGTGTTAAATTTGTTTATATTACATATATTTCTTACACAATTTACAAACAATTTTTGTGTCGGTTGACAGAACGTGTAAAGTTGTGTTAAATGGATGTAAACCAGTATCTGTGCCTGTGTCCAAATGTGTTGGAGTGTGTTGTGTCTCTGCATTTGTGTTGTTTTATAAACTTTAAATATTACTATGTCCTTATACTCTTACTATTTCTGTTACTATAATATTTATCTTTTACTGTTTGTTTTCCAAGTTTGATTGTGGGTTTGGCTAATATATCGGATGTTGTACCAATGCTGTCTAAATAGTAATGGATTGATTACATGCTGCACTATGTGGTGTTTGTCTTTGGCAATACACTTCCAACACATTTCCTGTCTAATATCTGGCCGGTTGTATCCAGCACAATTTATGTTTTACTTTACAACAACACAATGAGATGTCTATTCTGCTGCTTATACAACAGATGTACAGGTCTTGTAGAATGTGCATATTAAATACATATATTACTCTGCTGCACAGGATGTAGGGTTTAATAGTACAAAACCTAATACAAGGACTAAGAATAGAATTATAGAATTTCGACAATTTGGGTACTAATGTTAATATGTTAATTATATTGAGACTATAAACTTATTTGGTCGAATTTGTGGGTATTCCATATTTGCGTATGGGTGTCCACTTACATGTTACACTTACCGCTCGCCTGTGTTTATATACAATATATATTTACAACCTCTATATGCCTATATATCTGTCCTGTTTACATGTTTCCGCTACTTTTGTATAAAAGAAATGTGCTCTGTTAGCCATTTATTGGGGAATTGTATTAAACCTACTAACGAAAGATTTGGTATGTGGTTTTTATTAGAAAATCTACGTAATAATAACCTTCTTACAGACATAGGTAATATAAACTATTGCGAGGGCGAACCAAAATTAAATAACTTAACATCTATAACGGATGTTAGTTAAGATAACCAATGTTGCGGATTGTGATGGGGACGTTCGAAATAAATTTAAAGTTAAGAAGGAAATATGTGGCTCGTTTAATAGCTACTTATGAGGAATATTTAAAATATTTAGCTCGACATGGTGTTGTGGCCAAACTACCATTCTCCCAAAGCGAGGGTGTGTTACAAATAATAAAGAAAGATATTGACCAAATTAAACAAAAGTATGATGATCCTATAGCAATTCCCTATAAAATAGAGCTTGCAAATGTTAAAATTAAGGATTTGTTGGAAGACCTTCCAAAGATACTGCAAGATCTTATGGATTTCGATATAACACTAGATTTGGCTGGAATATTTAATAAAGAGGAAATGTGCCAATATCTTACAGAAAACTTTAACTCAACAACTCATTCAGTGACCGGTTCTCTTTACACAATATGTCGTTTTTAGTTTTAAATTCTGAGTTAATTTGAGTGAGCTTTTGGTTGTCTTCCAGAGACCTTGTAATTTCAGCCAAGAGTTGAGAGTTTTGATTTTTTAACTGATTATTTTCATGTTTGATTTTATACACTCCATACTTTCTAAGGCAAGACTTCACTTGTAACCCATCTTTTGAATGCTTTAGCTTCTGGTTTCAATGAGCGCAAAATAAGAGAATACAAACCAGATTCATTGATGAAGTTAGACTGATATTGGAAGTTAAAGGGGGGGTATCGATACACCCCCCTTTAGAGAGTATATTTATAGCCTTACACTTGTCTTCTTCATCAACATTTATCCGCAATGCCTGTTTTGAATCTTGATAGCCCAGGATTTTAACAACATCCTTTCCTTTGAACCAAGGATTATTTTCACTGTCAAACAGTACAGTAACAGATTGATCATTAAATATATAAGAGGTTAAGTTAGACATTTTATATCAAGTATCGTGCAATAGAACAGATCAGAGCAACGTAAGGTCTTACCTCAAAAGTGACCGAGGTAGAGTGAAGTTAACGTTTAAGAATAAAGAGCGCTAAAAGTATCGTCAAAATAAATGTTATATTCTAATTCATCGTGGAGAATTTAGCTACTTTTTTATAACCATTTCTTTAGAGAATCCGCTATTTAGCATAGCCTTACCGCTCAAAAATTCAACTTCTATCCTGTCAAAGTCTGCATTTGATTTTAAGTTCAATTTTAATGGCTTTCCTTCGAACAGGTCTTCCCTCACAAAATAGATTTATAAAAATCCAACAATCATGAATAAGCCAACAACTCATCATGAATAAGCCAACACATTGTTTTATCGGTACCGCAAAGGCTCATTTTAAACTGTAATGAAAGCAGCTCGGTCATCTCATTAATAAATATCTGCAATGTCTTCATAAAGAGGTGGCTATCAATTTTATAACCCCAAATATTTGCGTTGAAATGCATTAATTTACAGATAGACATAGTTTGAGTGAGTGGATTTTAATCTGCGGATTATTTGGAAAATGAATCGTCGCTGGACTGATCAATATGTTTCATATTTCATTTCTGAAATCGTCACCTCCGTGTTAATGCAGTGATATTTATTACAGTCTTATGGACATTATTTATCTACCTACCAACGAGCCACTTGCAAGCTTTAACGGAACCGCAACATTTTATGGCAATTCCAAAAATAGAAAACCTAAGTTTCCGTAACAACGGACAAGAAGACATAGAGATGCAAGATATTAAAGGCAATGTTAAATTTAAAGAATGTAGTAGACTGGAGGATTTGGAATATGGTGCGCTATTAAACAAGTCCAACATAGGGGTAGAAAAAGATATATTGTTTGAAAATATTCGTAACCTTTATGTCTCCAATCACTGGCTGGAAAGGGAGCTAGAATGTGGGAAGTTTGATTTTAACTACAAAATTAAAATTAAGTTGGATAAAATAAAGACTACTCCAAACAAGCACAAAGAAAGGTTAGTGTTTTGTGTGTAGTTGTTTTGGGTTTTAAACATTTATTTTTTGCTGGCTTAAAACATATCCAAAATTTGTTCTGACCATAGTTGTGGATATATATTACTTATTAGCGTATATAATAAGCTTGTATTTATTTTTTTAATCCAACCGCAAAATATAGTTTTGTAAAAACACAAATACCAATGTTAGTTTTTAGGTTGCGGCAAAACAAACAACAGTATTATAGGTGGAAATAATATTGTAATTTTAGATATAATAGTTGGGGGCTATAACATATCCAAAAATAAATCAGACAATAAATGCTTAGGACAACATCCAAAGTGTAGGCAAATCGGACAATAAACAGTCAGTTTTGGGATTACAGCAAAATACTGTATTATAGGGGGTAGTGGAACGTGTGGTAGTGTGGTCTTGTTACCTATATAAGAGCTTTAACATATCCGAAAATAAATCAGACAGTAAATAAAGAAGTTTGAAATTGTTAGTATATTTTTCAAAATATTTTTTAAATTTGACCATTATAGTTAATTTGTCAAATGTGGATGGTACATATACACTAGCCTAGAATAATGACATAAATTTTAAACAAATCAGACCATAAAGAAGTTGCCGATTGGCGGTATTTTTCCAAAATTTTTTAACATTTAACCGCAATATTTGTAAAATGTGGATGGTGCATATACACTTGCCTAGGACAATAACATATCCAAATTTTAAACAAATCGGACAGTAAATAAAGAAGTTGACAATTGGCAGTATTTTTCAAAAATATTTTTTAATTTGACCGTAATAGTGAATTTGGGAAATGTGGATGGTGCATATACACTAGCCTACAACAATAACATATCTAAATTTTAAACAAATCGGACATTTAATAAAGAAGTTGGCAATTGGCAGTATTTTTCAAAAATAATTTTTAATTTGACTGTAATAGTGAATTTGGGAAATGTAAGTGTAATTTATTAAAACAATTGCCTACGACAATAACATATCCAAGTTTTAAACAAATGGGACAGTAAATAAAGAAGTTGGCGGCAGTATTTTTCAAAAATATTTTTTAATTTGACCGTAATAGTGAATTTGGGATATGTAAGTGGAATTTATTAAAACACTTGCCTAGGTCAATAGCATATCCAAATTTTAAATAAATCAGACAGTAAATAAAGAAGTTGGCAATTGGCAGTATTTTTCAAAAATATTTTTTAATTTGACCGTAATAGTGAATTTGGGATATGTAAGTGTAATTTATTAAAACAATTGCCTACGACAATAACATATCCAAGTTTTAAACAAATGGGACAGTAAATAAAGAAGTTGGCAATTGGCAGTATTTAACAAAAATATTTTTTAATTTGACCGTAATAGTGAATTTGGGATATGTAAGTGAAATTTATTAAAACACTTGCCTAGGTCAATAGCATATCCAAATTTTAAATAAATCAGACAGTAAATAAAGAAGTTGGCAATTGGCAGTATTTTTCAAAAATATTTTTTAATTTGACCGTAATAGTGAATTTGCGATATGTAAGTGAAATTTATTAAAACACTTGCCTAGGTCAATAGCATATCCAAATTTTAAATAAATCAGACAGTAAATAAAGAAGTTGGCAATTGGCAGTATTTTTCAAAAAATATTTTTTAATTTGACCGTAATAGTGAATTTGGGATATGTAAGTGAAATTTATTAAAACACTTGCCTAGGACAATAACACATCCAAATTGCAGACAAATCGGACATTTAATAAAGAAGTTGGCAATTGGCAGTATTTTTCAAAAATAATTTTTAATTTGACCGTAATAGTGAATTTGGGATATGTAAGTGGAATTTATTAAACAACTTGCCTAGGACAATAACATATCCAAATTGAAGACAAATCAGACAGTTAATAAAGAAGGTGGCAATTGGCAGTATTTTTCAAAAATATTTTTTAATTTGACCGTTATAGTGAATTTGGGAAATGTAAGTGAAATTTATTAAAACACTTTCCTAGGACAATAACATATCCAAATTGCAGACAAATCAGACAGTTAATAAAGAAGGTGGCAGTTGGCAGTATTTTTCAAAAAATATTTTTTAATTTGACCGTAATAGTGAATTTGGGATATGTACGTGGAATTTATTAAAACACTTGCCTAGGAAAATAACATATCCAAATTGAAGACAAATCGGACAGTAAATAAAGAAGTTGGCGGCAGTATTTTCAAAAAATATTTTTGACCGTTATAGTGAATTTGGGAAATGTAAGTGAAATTTATTAAAACACTTGCCTAGGACAATAACATATCCAAATTGCAGACAAATCGGACAGTAAACACCAAAGATAGTTTTTTAGAATTTGAAAATTAATTTTAAAAAATATAGAGGAGGGATGGGGATGGGGACAATATATTTAATATAGGCAAGGGTTGGACATTAGTACAGGCCAACGCGCGGGAGCTCTATAGGCGGGAGCTGGCGTCGGCGCAAAAACTGATCCCCATAAGAATAACATGGGGAAAAAGCGCCGGAAGTGATGTTAAACCGCCATTTCACATCTACTACACAATAACTTCTAAGTTGTTTACATGTGTTGTTTATTTAGTGTGGAGTTATTTTTGAACTCGTGGATTTCTGCAAAGGATGTATTAAAATTAATGCAAATTTTAAATGGGGGAAAATAAGGCAAGGGCCAAAAAGAAAATTTGTGTAGGGTAGGATCGGGCGTCGGTGCAAAAACTGATCCCCATAAGAATAACATGGGAAAAAAGCGCCGAATAGTATGCCTCTTTCCTGTTTACCCACTACTCACACACACACACACACACACACGCCCACATACATATACACAGTTTCGAACGAATGGTGTTTTTGGGGTCTGGAGATCTCAAAACGAAAAGTTATCATGGTCCCGGGTCTAGGTCTTACCATGCCAAATACGGTAATAGATTCTTCCCTATAGGGGAAATTCGCTAAAAAAAATGGTGCCAATAAATGTTACTGATAAAAAGACGACCGACACCTTGATCAGATAGACGCCTGGTTTCCATTGAAAGGTGAGCATGGTTTTTCTCCTGTTGTGTTCCGCTTTATGCAAGTAAATTAGGTATCATTTACTATTACTACCAATATAGTGTCAACAATATAATTTCTGTAAAATATTCTATTCATGTAAGTAGTAGGGAAAGGGGACTTCTGGCTCACTTGATTGATGGCTTCCGGTCACGTGACCGGAAGCGCTGCGTCATGAAAGACGTCATCTGAGGCTGAGCCAGTGACGTAGGCGGTTTTGTGACGAAATGAGTAAAAGTTCAAAGTTCAAGGTCACGGTGAAGTTTTTTTAAAAAAATCTACCTCGCACTCGTAAAACGATTGTGATTCGATAGTTAATCGATAATAAATATCGAATGAAACAATCGAATGAAGCAATCGAATGATACGAGTGCGAGGTAGTACAATTACAAATATTACTTTATTTTATTTACAATAAGTTATGTTTACAATAATTCATGTTTACAATAGTTCCCCGTTGTTGGTTGTCATCGATGTTGTTGATCCGGACGAGTTGCGGCCATCACTTTGCTTTCTGAAGAAAGACGGTAGATACTTCGATCCCTGCGCAGAGTCCATGTTGTGTTTTTGACACCTATCTGTTCTGTTAGGTGTTTGCATTTCATTGCTGTCAGGAGGAAAGAATACGTGACGGCAATGAAATAGAAACATCTATCAGACCTTGAGTGAAATGATATTTTTATTTTGTGAAGAGCGTCTCGGAGAGCTCGATGTTCACCGGTCGAGAGCCGGAGGTGTACTGACTATTCGCTAGCTAGCGTTTTTGGTATCAAACAAAATGGTGGGGGTAAAAGTGTAGTAGAACGAAGCAGATGGTGGACAGCAGATGGGCGGCGGCAGGTGGCAGGTGGCAGGTGGCAAGTGTGCGGCAGATGGTAGTCCCCCACTACACCAGTCCCCCACTACACCAGTCTCCCCACCAAGTTTTACATCGCACAATAACTAGTTTACATGTGTTAGTTAGGGTTTAGCTCTTAGACTGTCAAGACCTTACCTCCGTAACTAAAAACCTCAATAATGTTTGCGCTTCAACGCTGTATAAGTATAACAGCTACTATGATCTAAACCGGTGCATGTATTCATATGGTTCTTTTTGCGTAGCAAACAACTGGTTAAAAGTGTTTCAACCTCAATTATTCTTCGACGAAACCGCTCATTGTCCACTAAAAGTGTAGACCTTCTGTCTTCATCGTCAGGGAAGTAGAAAGTAGTGTCAAGGGGACTACTGAAGGTCACCTTCCTCATGTTCCTGTAAAACTGCGACATTTTTCAGACCGTCTAGGTAGATGTTCATACGACAAGAGCTGGAAGAATAATGATGTAGCGTTATCGTGTATAATAGGCATCTACCCCCACCACAACGTTACCTTGTCCTTCAAACCATCGTTTTTACGCCACGGATGCTATAATGTTGGTTAGATTTAAATTTAAATTGCACCTACTTGTTCGCCTTGTCAAGCTGCGTAATTGAAGTACCCACAAGTTAGACCTTGAACCAAAAACAAAGAAGTTATTTAGGTTTGTCCTTGAAAATAGTTGTTTTTTCGCTGTTGCTGCTATACCCTTTGTTGGATTTGAATTCTGTTTGCACCAACTTGTTCGTCTGATCAATCCGCGTAATTTGAGTACCCACTTAATATATTTTAAACCGTAAATAAAGAAGTTATTTAGGCTTGCCCTTGAAAATAGTTGTTTTTCGCTGTTGCTGCTATACCCTTTGTCGGATCTGAATTCTGTTTGCGCCAACTTGTTCGTCTGATCAATCCGCGTAATTTGAGTACCCACATGACATACTTTGCACAAACTGTGTACCCCCCCCCCTTCCCCCCCCCTTTTTTGGGTCATGTTCAAGGTCAAGGTCAAGGTCAAGGACCTTGGGACTTAGAAATTTTCACAAAGTGGGCTGCACACAAACATAAGACTAATAGTCTCCTGCCTATGTACAGGCCAAGTCCCTAACTTGAAATGCTTAGGGTGGTCCTGAAAAGGACCGTTTGTGTTTGAAGGAGATGGTGGATAAGGAGCGGTGAGCGGTAGTCAGTGTTTATTTTTCCTTTGTAACCCACTTTACTTGTCCCTTCTGCCGTACTAAAATCAAGTCGCACTTGGTCTCAGGAGGTGGCAGAGTGGACCTTGGAAGGTAGACCTTGACGTAACGGCCGCCGCCAAAGAGGTGTTGGAGTAGGTACTCATCATCGCTGATCTTCCCCACAAGTAGATACTCCACGTTTAATTTCAACTGCGCAAACTTGACGGCGACAGACTCCAGCGGCGTTACCAACTCGGTAAGTTTCACCGTAGCCGTCCTCTTCATTATCTCCTCAACAGTTGGTGGCGGCGATGAAGGTCGAAGCGATGAAGGGCGAGGTGATAGCGATGGTGAAGATGCAGTGGACGTCGAAGGCCGTTGGTCGAAGTAAAGTGGGTGGTTTCGAAAATTCTTCCGTATGCAAGATTTAAAAGAACTAGGTCTTTTGAATCCGCTCCTTTTTTCCGAAGACTTCTTCAAAGTCTCCTTCAAACGTTGCAGTTTCTCGGGTGTAATGGGAGAAGACATAGCGCAGAGGTGTATTCAGTTCGCAAGGCAAAGCTGGAATGAGGTACCAGACGGAGCAAAGCGGGTCGCCAAGTGTAACCGTGACATTTCCATATACGGGTAGAAAGCTAAAAACCGGTCTACATCCGGTTCCCCTTCCCCCGTGACGACACAACCTCCCCCCCCCCTTTTTGGGTCATGTTCAAGGTCACCCCCCCCCCTTTTTGGGTCATGTTCAAGGTCACACCCCCCCCCCCCGTGACGTAACATCCCCCCCGTGACGTAACATCCCCCCTTCCGCTTCGGTGACGTCACTTTGCCTTTATAAGCGGGAGCAGTCCGCAGTCTCGTCGCAGTAGCTTGCCGCCCGCTGTTTGGGTATACGTCCCAGTGGGTTGCACTCTGCTGCAGCGTAGGTCTGTTAAGTGTGCGTTGGGCCCGACGCGCAATTAAGAGATCCGCGCCCTTGCATGTTTAGTTAGTTTGTTAAGCATGTTAGATAACGCTTGTAGTTTGCTGCTAGGTAATGTAGTTAGTCTAATATATGTTAATGTTTGGTATCGGTTTGAAGTGTCTTATTTACTAATGAAATATGTACTCCCGGCCCTACAGGTCCCTCAACAACCTTGGTCAAAACTTGGGTTCGCAGCAGCCTGACGCCGGGTGTTTGGGTCTACGTCCCACCGGGTTTCAGTGATACTGTTGACCTTTGCAAAACCGACCTTGGCTGTTCTTGTAAAAGTAACGTTAACTGATTAATTTTTGTTTACATAGTTGCTGGCAAAGTCTTTATTTTCAAAGTAATGTATCTTGCTTCTCATCCTTTTCCTAACCCCTCTAAGGTATGGCGCGCAAACCGACCTTGTGTCAATACGGCGCGTAAACCGGTTGACATTACCCATCTTAGCCTGAGAAAACCTTGTAAAATATAAAGTCAGTCTCTTGTTTAAAATCAGTCTCTTGTTTGTTGTCTTTTGTCCCCTTCCCAAATACAGAGCAGGGAATAGAGCAGTATGTTATGCTCTATTCCCCGCTTTGGCTTCATGTTCAGATGACCTTGGGACTTAGAAAATTCACGTACAAAGCGGGGAATAGATCGGTTTGTGGTCCAAGTGAGAATCACTTACTGCTCTATTTCCCGTTTTAATAATATGATCAAACGACCTTGACCCACTTCGGGACTTAGAAAATCCCCGTATTGTAATATATATTTACTCGTTACAACATTATTACCCACACCGTATAACACTTGCACTCCCCACCACTATCAGTATGTATAAAAGAGGGTCCCCCAGCACTAGTAAAATCATTCTTCCTCTTGTGCTGTTATACCTCACACCATGGCACACATTAGGAAGCAGACACAACCTCTCAAATTGAAACCTTCTGCTTCGTCTTCGCCCGCCTCTACCACTCCGTCTTCTGCGGTTCCATCCATCCTTCGGACAGCCCTGATGTTAGCTAACATCGTCCCGGAGAACTGTCCACCACTACCTGCTGCGTCAACGACTTACACAAGTCCTTCACCTCTTCCGTCAACTTCTCGTGCTGTTTCTCCAAGTCCTTCACCTCTTCCGTCAACTTCTCGTGCTGTTTCTCCAAGTCCTTTGTCAACGTCTCGTGCTGTTTCTCCAAGTCCTTCTACATCTTCAAGTTGTTCTACATGTTCATCAAAGTCTTCCAAATCGTCTGCTTCTTCATCCTCATTAACATCAAGTTCGAGACCAAGCCAACCAGCCACCCAATCATCTTCTCCAACCAGACCTTCAGTAATCTGCACATATACTTCATCTCCTTCAGAGAAATTTAAACAACTTAAATCTGTACAAAGGATGTGCATGCTTCCTGCACAACAATGTAATTATATATTCAAAAAAGGTGCTAAGAAAGGTGAACGCTGTGTTAAACGTTGTATTTTAAATGAAGAAACGTGCAGTCTTCATTTAAAATTAAACCATGGCGCATCTCCTTCTTCACCACGTGCAACAGTGGTGCCAATTAAAATTCGAATTAACAGGCTTTGTAAAAACAAACGCTACTTCTTTGTTAAAATAAAGGACTTTGCAAAGGTGTTGGTTCAATGTGAAGGTAAACTGTACTATGTAGAGTTACCTAGAGCCATGGACCTCCACGTCAAAAAACCTACCCACAAGGACTATTTAATTCGAAATGATACAGGTATCACTGTGTGGAAATCATTAAAATAATAATATAAATAAAAAGACCAAAAGTTTATTCCAAATTAAATAAAGCATTTTTTCCAAATTAAAAAAAAGTGTGGACAACCTATTTACAATTTGTAGCATATGCTGCAGAGTGTAAATAAGTTGTCCACACTTTTTTTGCAATGTTACAACGACCTTGACCTAGATAACGGACTTGGATAATTTACACTAAGTCAAAGATAAACTTAAAAGGAAAAAGGAGAAATATTATACTAAAGTCATTATTCAACAGTAAAGAGGGGAGGGGTAAGCGGGTATTTAAGCGAGGGATTCGGAATATAATTATTAGTTGTATCATCATGAGCGTCAACAGCAACACATGGGGAAAGGAAATTAACGAAGAGGAGTTGTACGCAATTGCTGAGGCTGCAGAAATGACTGAAGTTTTTAAGATTAATAAGGTTGCGGAGAATGATGCTCAGTCACATCCGCAACAAACTACATCATCGATGCAGTCTACAACGCAGCAACCAAGACCCTATCATGTTATCCTGGAGGAGTATAATGAGGCAATGAGGTACGCCTTTACAAAGTGGTGTGCACAACCGCGTTCTCCTGAACAATGGGAGGAGCACGATGCAGACTTTCGCCTGGTTGGAGACTTAGAACTTGAGCTTCAAAGAGCAAAGGTTGCTCAATAGTGAGAAGATTTATTGTTTACTTTAGAATACAGAGCGGGGAATAGATCAGTTTGCGGTCCAAGTGAGAACCACTTACTGCTCTATTCCCCGTTTTGGCAATTTGTTCAGATGACCTTGGGACTAGACAATTTTCGTTTGGTAAAAAACAACATTGAAATATATATATATATTTCTTACAAAAATATCTCCTCCCTAAAACTTGCACCCCCCCCCCCTTATATATGTGGGGGTAAACATATATAAGGCGTACAGCTTTAGAGTATAGTTATTCAGCTATGAATAGCCCAGCAGAGTTGATGCAGCCTACAACATCGACGCAGCCTACAACATCGATGCAGCCTACAACAAATAACAAGGAAAAGAATGATGAGGCAAGAAGAAGGAATGCTAGAGAAAGAGGAAGGATTAAAAAAATAAATCAAACATATAAGTTATTACAATCAAAATTACCGTTTATGGATAAAAAAAGTTCAAGGCATGCCATTTTGATACAGGCGATAAAATACATTAATGCGTTAGAAACGTTGTTAGAAGGTGCATCACTTCAACAAGATCTTCCTGAAGACCTTCTAGCATTCGTAATTGACTAAAGATGTTTTGGAAATACTGAACGGGGGGAAAACAGAACGGGGAATAGATCAGTTTGCGGTCAAAGTGAGAATCGCTTACTGCTCTATTCCCCGTTCTGGTAATAAGTTAAAACGACCTTGACCTACTTACAGGACTTAAACATCCTTGTTTCATAAACATTGTTACATATATTTGATACAATAATACCCATTTCTTATCACTAGTTACCCCCACCACTTAAATCGGGGAATATAAAAAGAGATTTCTCATCAGTGCTTATCTCATTCTGCTACTTGTGTTAGCACTAGAATATATAGCAGCTATGTCACCAAAGGATAATATATTTCCTTCTGCAAAATCAATCGTAGGAATTATAAAACATATTGTGATTGAAAGTGAGGATGAAAATGAAGACGAATTGGAAGATTTTGAATTATTAAGTGATATGGATGCAATGGAAGATTTTGAATTATTAAGTGATATAAACAGTGATGATCTTGAAGCAGGATATATGGAACAAATTGAACCGTTAAGTGACGGGGAATCTGAAACCTATAGAATCTATCAGCATCTTCTCTGTTCTGAAGAAATACATGATGAAACTCCAACCACTAGTAGTAGTAGTTTGGATGGGTTATTTTTAGATAGTGCACGAGGGGTATATCATATTCGTCGACGACTATTTCTTTCCGATGCTTCTGATACAACTGATTCTGATTCATCAAATGAGTCTGATTAAGTGTTGTCTTTTTCTTGTCAACTGACAAACTTTAAATACAGAGCGGGGAATAGATCAGTTTGTAGTCAAAGTGAGAACTACTTACTGCTCTATTCCCCGTTTTGGTAATATCGTTGTATAACCTTGACCCAGTTACAAGACAGAAAATATTTACCAGCTTTCAATTTTTTTTTTTTTTTTTTTGCTTTTTTTTTTGTTTAGAAAAAGTGGGGGTAACTTATAAATTTAATGGTGGGGGAACGTCTATTTAATGTCGATGCAACAGTGTATATTTATCATATCGGCATGATGAACCCACCAGGAAACTCCGTTTGCTACAGCTTTCCCCTCATCGATATCGATGATGTGATAAAACTTACATCAATAACAAAACGGTTTGAACTCGAAAGGCGACTCATAAAAGTCGACGTAATTCCACAAGATCTTCGTTCTGCAATGTTGACCATCGAATATGTTAAAGATGAATCTACAACTGAAGATCCCTATTGTTTTATGAAATTTTTAGTTGATCGAGATGCAATGTGTACAATCCGACTTCACATCCGAGTTTAAAATCTATCAAATGTTCCTGTTGGAGAAAATTGTCTTAGTTAAATACAGAGCGGGGAATAGATCAGTTTATGGTTTGATATGAAATCATTTACTGCTCTATTCCCCGTTTTGGCAAATATGTTCAATGACCTTGACCTAAATACAGAACTTTGTAGCCTTCAGCTACAATAGTAAATATAAAATGCAAAAAAATAGTAAACTTAACGTAATACGTACCCCCACCACTTTTGCTAGGGTATAAATAGAGGGGCATTTGCAGTGTTGTTCATTATTGCCTTGACCTTTGTGGAGATCGCACCTACATTATGCATCGCTGCGATATTTGCAAGTCTTCATTTAAGGATGAATTTCTTTTAATGATTCATAATGAACTGAAACATAACAACAACCAAGATGAAAAATATGAAGAAGAAGAATTGAAAGAAATAGATCAAATGTTAGCTCAACACCAACATTCCAGACCAACTGTAATTCAATATGCACCATCAACATCGACTTCTACCTCTGCTCTGTCTACACTTCACCTTCCTTCAACATCATCAGCTGCATCGACTTCTACGCCTGCTCTGTCTACATTTCATCGTCCTTCAACATCATCAGCTGCATCGAGTTCTACGCATGCTCTGTCTACACTTCACCGTCCTTCAGCATCAACAGCAGTAAATGTAGAACTACATGCCCGAGCACTTCCGGGTAATGTAGTAACCCACTTTAAAATTGACAATGCAAAATTACAACTCGAAGAATTTTTAAATAACGCAAAAGGATTGGTAAGTAAAACTCTGCAAAATGAATTAAAAAGATTAAATTTTATCAAATTTGGACTATTAATGGATGCTTTATTTACAAACATTCAAAATGAAACTTCACCGAGAGGGTTTTTAACAAAAAACCGTACCATTATGTTTTCGTCAGATATTGATTCAATCGTATCTGAATGTTTTGAAGAGCTCAAGACAAAAATACAAGAACATGAAGGAAGAGGCTCTGGATGGAGTTTGTTAAGCATCACAGGGCTAGACTTAAGAGTACACAAACACGGCTATGGAATTCGAGGAAGTAGCTACATCCCTCTACCAACAAAGATTAGAAATACCTTTTCCTGCGTCAACGTACAAAATCAAGATACTGAATGTTTTAAATATGCCATGTTGGTCAAATATGTAACAGACAATCCGATAAGACCAAGTCACAAATATGAAGAAATACAACATAAGTATAATTTCCAGGGAATGAATTACCCTGTTGCAATTACTGATATATCAAAATTTGAAAAGCAAAATCCGTCAGCTTCTGTCAACATTTTTGGCTTAGATTCGTCAAACAATGCGTACCCCTTGCGCATAACACCTATTGAGCGCAGAGATCATACGGATTTGCTATTGATCACTAAAGGGGACATATCCCACTATGTCTACATAAAAAACTTTGCAGCTCTTGTATCTAAACAAATATCAAAAAAACACGGAGAGAAAACCATTTGTAAAAGATGTTTTTGTCATGTAGGCAAACCATTAAGAAGGGGAGGTTCAGAATGGTTAGTAGAACATCAAAGGTTATGTAATGGAAACTATGAGGTTAGAATTAAATTGCCACATTCCAGCAGAGCGCAGATAAAATTTGACAAAATAATACAACAATACCGTGTACCTGTTGCTGTTTACGCTGATTTCGAGTCTTCTTTACATCCACTTGAACAACAAGAAGAGGACGTTACAAGAAGAAGCAAATACCAACTTCATTCACCAAACAGTTATTGCATACTAATTAAATCCACGTTGACTGAAGACCATCTTCAAAAATATGGACTATCATCTTCTCCAAAGATTTATCGCGGTGAAGAAGCAGCCAAATACTTTGTCGATGATCTGTATGAAATAGCTGCAAAGGTAGAAGAACTGTATGGAACAAAGGTACCCATGTCACCTATGGAAGAAGAAGAGCTTCAACATTATTATTCAACAACAACGTGTTATTTGTGTAATAACACCTTTACACTGGATAACGTTAAAGTTCGTGACCACGATCATCTTACGGGAGCGTATAGAGGTGCAGCCTGTAACGCTTGCAACTTGAACTACAAACTACCATATTTCATCCCCGTAGTTCTGCACAATCTGAGTGGTTATGATTCGCACTTCATAATCCCCAAACTAGGAAGAGATAATGGAGCAATAGACGTTTTGGCTACTACAATGGAAAAATTTATAAGCTTTTCAAAAAAGGTGGGTAAAATTAAATTAAGGTTTGTTGATTCATTTAGATTTATGCCTTCAAGCCTCATGAAATTATCTGCAAATCTAAGAAGAACAGATTTGATAGAAACAAGCAAAATTGTACCCAATAGTAAAATGGATTTGGTTCTTCGAAAAGGAGTCTTCCCCTATGATTACATCGATGGACTGCATAGATTTGATGAAACATCACTACCTCCACCAGAACACTTCAAAAACAAACTTAATGATTCGGAAATATCAATTGAGGACTATCAACACGCACGTCGAGTATGGAACGAGTTAGATATGAAGACCTTAGGAGATTACTCGGACTTTTATGTCAAACTAGATGTAACTCTTCTTTGTGATGTAATGGAAGAATTCCGAAACACTTGTTTTGCTGCCTACGGTTTGGACCCTCTACATTCGTATACTTCACCAGGATTAGCTTGGCAAGCCATGTTAAAAGAAACAAAATGCAAACTCCAACTTTTAACAGACATTGACATGGTTTTAATGGTTGAAGCTGGAGTAAGAGGCGGATTGACCCAAAGTGTTACCAGACATGTCAAAGCCAACAACAAATACCTACCCGATTATGATGAAACCAAACCGTCAACCTATTTAGGATATTTCGATGCAAATAACCTGTACGGTTGGGCAATGTCAAACCCACTTCCTTTTGATAACTTTAAATGGATTAATCCCGACTTTATTGGCGATATTTTACAAATTCCGAAACATGGTGACACTGGATATATTTTGGATTGCGATTTTGAATACCCAGAAAATTTACATGATCTTCATTATGACCTACCACTTCTTGCTAAAACAGAAATTTCACCAATTGGAAAACACCCCAAATTAATGATGACATTAAATAATAAACAACGCTACGTGGCTCACTTTTGGGTGGTTCAACAAGCTATCGAATTAGGACTACGTTTAACAAAAATTAATAGAGTTTTGGAATTTTCTCAATCATGCTGGTTGAAACCCTACATTGATTCAAATACCATCAGAAGAGCAGCAGCTACATCAGACTTTCAAAAAGATTTCTTTAAATTAATGAATAATGCGATATTTGGAAAAACATTGGAAAACAAAAGAAGACATAAAAATGTTAAACTTGTTACCGACGCAAAAAAATTACAGAAACTAGTACAGCAGCCAAATTTTGGAACATCGATAATTATTAATGAAAAACTTGTAGCAGTGTCCATGAAGAAGACGAGTGTGAAGATGGATCGTCCTTTGTATATAGGCATGTCAATCTTGGACATCTCAAAAACACACATGTACGATTTTCACTACAACAAAATGGTGGCGTTCTACGGAAGAGAAAATATATCTATTACATATATGGACACTGACGCTTTTATATATCGCATAGTAACATTGGACATGTATCAAGATTTACGTACATTTATTTACAAGAACGACTTTGATTTCTCCGATTATCCAAAAGATCATCCAAACTACGACAATGACAGACACAAAAAAGTACTAGGCAAATTCAAGGATGAGGCTAATGGTGTTCTACTTGAAGAGATTGTTGCACTGATGTCTAAACTATATTCTTTGAAACTCTATAATGAAAAAGAAGAAGAAGAAAAGAAGAATAGCTATATTAAGAAAGCTAAAGGTGTAAAGAGTTTATATTTAAAGAAGAAAGTGCATTTTGAACACTACAAGCAATGCTTATTTGAGGATAACATCATTACAGCTAAATTCAACACCATCAGAAGTTTTAACCATCAGCTGTACAGCGTGACTGAAGTTAAAAAGGCGCTATCCTGTAATGACGACAAAAGACAAACCCTTCCAGACAACATCCACACTTTACCATTCGGTCACTATTCCCTCAACCCTATTGACTAATAACCCTTTCATCGTCCTAGATCCTCTATCCTTTTCCTTTCCGTAAAAAAAGGGGAAACACAACAATGTTAAGCTGTGTTTCCCATTTTTTTACACAAGTTTTGAATGACCTTGAACTATATGTATATATATAAGCAGATTTATACAAAAGAATATTTAATACCATATCAGCTGCCTTCGTGAAACCATCATGTCAGACCTGAAGGAGAAGATTATTAATGAACTACACAAACCTGCAAGAATAAAGTTTCCAAGAAGAAATACTGTTATAAAAGGGATAAATGATCTATATCAAGCGGATTTAATTGAAATGCGACCGCATAGCAGAATAAACAAAGGATTTAAATATATACTCACAATTATTAATTGTTTTACAAAAGTTGCAGACGCTTTGCCTCTAAAGGACAAGACTGGTAAAAGCGTAACAGAAGCCATGGAAATAGCCATAAAAAGAGATAAAAACAAAATTAAACATTTACAAACTGATGATGGAACAGAATACTTTAATACAAACTTTGCACAGTTAATGAATAAATATAAAATAAATCATTATTCTACAAATTCAGAGAAAAAAGCTGCTATTGTAGAAAGATTTAATAGAACCTTAAAAGGAGCACTGTATAAACAATTTTCAAAAAGAGGTTCTTACGTATGGTATGATGTTTTACCACAATTAATAAATGATTATAACAACAGGTTTCATAGAACTATTGGTATGAAACCTAACAAAGTAAATAGAAGAAATGCAAAAGATGTATTAAAACGCATAAAGAAAAATACAAAGCCTAAAGTAGAAAAAATGCAGCCAAGAAAATTTAATGTAAGTGATAAAGTACGGATTAGTAAATATAAGGGAGTGTTTACCAAAAAATACCTTCCCAATTGGACGAATGAAGTTTTTACAGTGTATAAAGTGCAACCGACTGTACCTGAAACGTATATCCTAAAAGATAACAAAGGAGATTTGTTGCAAGGTGCATTTTATGGACATGAAATGTTAAAGTCAACAGTAGGTGATGTATATCTTGTTGAAAAAGTGTTACAAAGAAAAAAGGACGCAGTTAAAGTGCGGTGGTTAGGGTTTAACAAAACTGAGGATTCATGGATACCTATAAAGGACTTGGTTTAATACAAGCAACTCATTTCATCGTTAACCTTTGAGCAGGATGGAGATTATTCACCATAAAGATCGATTCAATATTAATAACATAGATGATTTAACTGTGGATAACGTTAAAATCAACAATGGTAAACACGGTAGTTTACTTCCAAACACTGTTCGATGTATAGTAAGTGGCCCCTCAAACTGTGGAAAGACCAATGTTGTCTTTAATTTGATCACTAATCCGCAGGGATTAAGGTTTAGTAACCTATATATTTTTTCAAAGTCTCTACATCAACCAAAGTATCAATTGCTGGATAAAATCCTATCTGATGTGTCTGATGTTAATTTTTACAAATTTAACGCTAGTGATAGCATTATGCAACCAAACGAAGCGAAACCGTATTCTGTATTTATATTTGACGATGTATCTTGTGAAAATCAGGATACTATTAGAAACTACTTTGCCATGGGAAGACATAATAACATCGACAGCATATATATAGGACAAACTTATAGCAAAATCCCAAAACAACTTATCAGAGATAATGCAAATATTCTAATTGTATTCAAACAAGATGATACTAACCTAAAACATATATATAACGATCATGTGAATGCGGATATGCCATTTGAAAAGTTTAAAGAGCTTTGCGGAAAAGCATGGGCGGAAAAGTATGGATTTTTGGTTATTATGAAAGATCAAGCTATAAAAGATGGTCGTTATAGAATAGGTTTTGATAAATTCGTTTTAATACACTGATTAGCGGTATTACTGTACAAGTCGTCAAGGTGTGAAGATGGTTAACCAGGAAAAGCTATTAAAGGAAATAAAATCACTTAGTGATTCTATTAGACAAAAAAACCGAGCTTTAAAATCAGGTATAAATGAAAGAGAGCAATTTTTAGAAACAACATTCAAACCTGTTACTGAACCTTTAAAGCGATTAGCACAAAATATGGAAAGACCTTCAATTCGCTTCGAAGGAGACAAAATGCTACCAATTTCCAAATATGAAGAAGAATTTCAGAATGATGAAAGTTCTGACCAGTTACAAACATCTGAAGAAAGCGACGAGTATGAAGAAAGCGGAGATATAGGAGATTTAAGGGAAAAGAACATTGCAGGAGATACAAGTACAGAAGATACAAGTGCGGAAGATACAAGAGCAGAAGAAGAGGATATCAACCCATCCAACTTAAGCAAATTAGGCACAGATATTATGTTTAAAGGAACACTTGGAAGAAAATATACATTAAAAATGTTACATGGCACACATGCTAATCGAAATTATCATACATATGGAGCTAGAATAGAGGATAAAGGATTAATGATTGGAGATAGAAAGTTAGATATAAACGAAAATGATGATATAGTTATTGGTGATAAAAAATATAAAGGTACAACAGGTTTGTTTGAACTCATCTTTAAAAATAATCCTGGTAAATATACTAAAAAGGATTTACAATTGTTTAAAAATATACTAGAGTATACAAATGCACATAGAAAAAAATATTCCAAAGAACTACCTATTCATAGAAACAGGTCAATAAAATACACAAACATTATATCTAGTCTTTTCCCCTCGAAATCAAATAAAGCTCCAATTAAAAGAAGAGCTTTATCTTCTGCTGAATTAAATGTTTTGCATAAAAAAAGAAAAACAACTGATCCTACTACATCTGGAAGGGGATTATTAAAAAATTTGTATAAAACCAATATAATATATTACAACGATATAAATAAGTTAGTTGATCGAATGAGGTTATTACATGAAGCTATGGAAGCCGGGCACACTGGTTTAGAAAACGAATGGGTAGCTTTGGTTGATGAACTGCGAAAACGAGAAATAATTGTTCAGTAGACGTATATATATATATATAGTAAGAACCTAAACGATAGCGATTCAGTTACATCATGAGTGTGGACAAGTTTGGACGGTATTCCGGGTTTGGAGTAAAATCTGGATATAGTGAAAAAAGAGCTGGGTTTCCGTTAACACCTGATGGTAATTATAATTTTGAAGGAAAAGTAATTCAAAATGTTGGTGATCCGCTTTTGTCTTCTGATGCGGTTACGGTACAATACATGGATAAAAGAACCCCGATTGTACACGAAGACCATTGGGGATTTTCCGGTAAAAGGTTAAGCAATATAAAACATCCCATTTATGATGGTGAAGCAGTAAATTTAGCGACTTTAAAATTGTTAACGATTTACAAAAAGAATGAAACTGATACAAGCTATGATGTAAAAAAATTAAAATTGTCAAATGTAGGTGATTGTGAGCAGGATGGAGACGCTGTAAATAAGAAAATATTTGATATAGTACACAAGAAATGGACTACAGAATATGAAAAACATATGGAAAGGTTTGGTGCAGCTTTATTTAATTATATCCATCGGGCTTCAGGAAGAGCTGTAGCTTCAGATGTTGACAGCCACAATTATTTAGACTGGAAAAAGATACACAATCCAGAAAAACCTAATCAATTAGATAAACCGTCTGAGCCTTCTAAAGTCAAGACATTAGGAAAGGGGGATAAAGTGAATGTGATTAATGAACCAACAGAAAACGATGAAGATTATATAAGAGAAAAAAGAATTTAAATACCCATGATAAGGGATAAAGCATCAGTTATATTCGAGAGATGATACAGAGAGGATGATGGAATCCAATATTACTGCGTGGAGTTTAATATCTCAAGAGCCGAGATTTCCCCAAGGAGTGCTGACAGATGGTTTTGTTCAACGGTTTGATAGATATATGGATTGGGAACAACTTTCCATACACTACCTCTTCACAATGACTATGTTAAGAATTTATTTTCACAGAGTTAACTGGATTCATATTTTACAAAGACAACAGTTTTCAGAAAACTTCCTTGTAGAGATGACATCAAATTTTAATAACTGTTGGGAAGTAATAAGTAAATATCAAAATCTCTCTGAAAATTACATTGACAATTTTAAAGATAAACTAGACTGGAATGTGTTATTTAATTACCAACGATTAAGTGGCAAGTTTCTAAGGGAACATGACAACTATTTAGATTTTATTCATTTTACCGAAAACAACGATACCATCACCAGCGGAGAAACATTTGAAACATCTTCAATTACACCTTATTTCTATTTTTACTACTTTTATTTATTATGTCTACATTTAATTAATTAATCCATTTCTATATAATAAATGGATTTTAAACAGTATATATAATACAAGAAGCCAAGACTAATATTACATTCATTGTAAAACATTTATAGAGTGCACCTACTGATTGTAAGTTTGGCTATAAATAGTCATGCCGAGGGCTAAACGCATCAGTCATAATCGAGAGAGATTACAGAGAGGAAGGGGAATAGCATCAACAGCATTTTCTCTATTAAGTAAACCGGTTGTTGCTATAGTTAACAAGGCGATTGATTTATTACCTGTGGAATTACATTTACCTGGAGGATATCAATATTGTGGTCCTGGAACCAAATTAGAGAAACGGCTTGCTAGAGGAGATCCTGGAATAAATAAGCTTGATCAGGCTTGTAAACAGCACGATATAGCGTATTCCAAATTTGGTGATACAAAAAATAGATCAATAGCAGATAGAGCACTTTCTGAGAAAGCTTGGCAAAGAGTAAAATCTAGTGACGCGAGTATTGGTGAAAAAGCAGCGTCTTTAGCAGTAACAGCAGCAATGAAAGCAAAAACTACGTTTGGAGGAGGAAAGAGAAGAAGGCGTGGGAAAAGACCCGCTAAGAAACAAGGAGGTAATATCAGAAGAAAACGTCGATCTACTAGTGGTAAAGGTAAAAAGAAACCAACAATATGGTCAATGATAAAAAAGGGAGGAGGACTATACCTAAGACCGTATCGTGTGTATTAAATAAGAAAGAGCAATTAATAATTAAAAACAAAGAATTAACCAATGAAGAACTGATTACATATGCTTCTTGTTTGAAAATCCCATTTTTTAGAGGAGTATTTATGAAAGATGAATTACCGGTTAAAATGTGGAAAAATGAGACTGGTATAGTAAATTTGGATAATAGTGAAGGATTAGGCACTCATTGGGTGTGTTACAAGAAACTTGGTGAAACGATTTATTATTTCGACAGTTTTGGAAACCTTCCACCACCGAAAGAACTTCAACAATACTTTCGTGCGGCAGAAAATGTTTTTTACAATTATACAAGAAAACAACCTGATGATACATCCATTTGCGGTCATTTATGTTTAGACTTTTTAGCTAAAAGTGTTAGTCAACTTTAAGATGTCTTCGTATACAGTGTCATTAACCGGTAACTCATGTACTTTGCGCAGTATTCTGTTTCCAGCGCTACGTTTGCAAAAAGGAAGACTATGGGAAGCCGCATTTGGATTTAACAACATATAACTCTATTCCAAACGTTAGTGAAGGAATTAATAACAAAATACATTATTACAAGACAAAAGATAATAAAGGAAAATATTCAGCTTTGGAAGAATTCAGTTTACCAACAGGAGCTTATGAAATTGATAATATAAATGAAGTTATACAAAAACATATGGGAAAAGAAAATATAACGATAAAAGGCAATAACAATACAATGAAAGCCGAAATTACTTCTAAGTATTATATTGATTTTGGCCAAGAACGTTCAATTGGTAGTTTATTGGGGTTTTCTAAGGAAACAAAGGTATTAGAACCTAATACAACTCATTCTGGGAATAGAACTGTGACGATCATCAAAGTAAACAGCATAGACATTACATGTAACATTATACAAGGATCCTACAGAGATGGAGAAAATCGGCATATATTACACACATTCTACCCATCAGTCGCACCGGGTTTCAAGATAGTAGAAAAGCCTCAAAACCTTGTGTACCTACCGTTAAACACCAGTTTCATTTCAGACATCGTGCTGAACATAGTGGATCAAGACGGAAACCTTATTGACTTTCGAGGAGAAGCTATTACTGTAAGAATACATATAAAATCATCCGCTTAGATAATGGGGTTATCATTTAAAAAGAGAGAGCCAACCAGCAAAGAGGTCAGTAGCTCATCAGCTGTAGAAGGATTAACAAGTGACAACATTCGTTTTCTAGAAGAAATTGGATTAAAGGTCATTAACAATGGATATACTGGATATAGCGCAGGGCCCAACATTCGACGAGACCTTATGGGAAAAGGAATATCACACGCACAACCCTTACGCTTCGTCCAAATTAAACAATAACGATGAAATTAGGATTCCTATACAACAACAAGACATTTATACTCTTCCATGCGAAAGTTATTTATATATTGAAGGAAAAGTAACAAAAGCTGACGGTACTGTTGGAACCACTGTTCCGTTCATAAATAATCCTATGGCATTTTTGTTTGACGAGATTAGATATGAAATTTCAGGAGTTACAGTCGATTCAACAAAAAAGGTTGGAATTTCCAGTACATTAAAAGGATTAGCGTCTTTAACACCAAATGAGAAGAATCTGTTAGCTGTTGCAGGATGGGTTGCACCAGACAAAAGTATAATTACTCCTGACGCTTCGGGAAACTTTGATTTTTACGTACCTTTAAGATTACTTTTAGGATTTGCTGAAGATTACAGAAGAATAATAATAAATGTAAAACAAGAACTAGTTTTATTAAGGTCATCAAACGATAATGATATTATTAAAGCATCTGCTGGAACAACTGAAGCCAATTTAGACTGGAAACTAACATTAGACAAGATTGTTTGGAGAGTACCACATGTGCGACTAAATGATGAACACAGGATTACATTATTAAGAAAGTTAAAATCAGATCGAGACATTGTAATGCCATTCAGAAGCTGGGAGTTTCATGAATACCCCGTTTTACCTTCAACACAACGGCATACATGGACTGTAAAAACTTCTACTCATTTGGAAAAAGCGAGATATGTAATCTTTGGATTACAAACAAAGAAAAAAAGTATATTAACTGAAAATGCTGGTGAATTTGACCATTGTAAATTAACAAACTGTAAAGTGTTCCTGAATTCACAATTCTTTCCCTACGACAACTTTAATATCTCTTTTGATAAAAAAAGGTACAGTGTTTTATACGATATGTACGCTAGGTTCCAAAATTCATATTACGGCAAAACAAACACACCTCTACTATCTCCCGTACAGTTTGAATCGAAAGCTCCGATTGTTGTAATTGATTGCTCCAAACAAAACGAATCTGTAAAATCGTCTAGTGTTGATATAAAAATAGAAATGGAATTTCAAGAAAACGTACCTGCAAATACATCTGCGTATTGTTTAATTTTGCACGATAAAATTGTTACATACACACCGTTGACTGGTATCGTAAAGACGGTATTGTAAAACGTTGTACCACCACCGGCACCGCCACTGTCGCTAACCTATAAATAGCGGAGCAACAATGCAGGTCTTCAGTTGATCGTCTATCGTCGCATGGGCAACATCTTCTACAAAATGAGTTCTCCATCTGTTGTACAAGGTGATGCAGAGGTAGCACCGTTATTGGAACGTGATAATACTAGTGAAGAAGAAATCATCAAGGAAATAACTGCATTTTTAAAGTTTGGTAAAAGAGATAGAGAGGAGGAAAGTAATGCAGACCCATCAAAGGTAGTACCAAAGAGGAAGAAGAAAGTTGAAGAAAATATTCCTCCTCACATTTTAACTGAAGTTTTTTTGCGAATCTTTTACCCCATCTCAGCATGCATCAGTAAAAGTGTATCAGTTGGATTGATGAAGTCATTGGATTATTCCCTTACAGTAATACTACACCATGGAACAAAAAAGGTTTTATTTTCGCAAAATGCTTGGGAGTCATTTTTGAAACATGTACATTTAATAGAATGTTATTTAACTAACAGTTTGTGTGGAAGGAAAACACATATTCGACTTTTGGATTGTGACAATGAAATCGATATTGTTAAACATCGTGGACAACTACAAGTGCGAATTAGAGACTTGACTCAACATGAAAATAAGATTCTACTGTCACGTGAAGAATTCTACGTTTTAAACTACGCAACAGAACCTATTACAAGGTACATGAGACAGTTGGTATTTGCAAGCGCTATTATTAAAGAATATTTGGTCGATACTTTGGAAAAACAACCTGATAGCACCATCGTGTACGGACCTGTGGATACATCTATTTTTAATAGAATACCTCATGAAGTTTGCATGTGGAGAAAGTTAAAGGATTTTGAACCACTTGTAGAAATCGCTACAGAAGCTACAGAAGAAACAACACAGGAAGAAGAAACGGAGAAACAAGAAGAAGAAGAAAACGAAACACAAGAAGAAGAAGTTAAAAAAGACTAAAGTTTGACTTAGTAAAGAAGAACACACGTGGGGTAGGCCTATTGGGGACGGTGCCCACGTTAAATATACACCAACGCGCCTGCAACTGTACGGCCTGGTATTTAACCTACCGTGGTGTGGAAAACAGTTTAGTTGATCGCTAGGTGCCATGATGAGCGGAGGGGATAAAGAAGTGAGTGTAAAGCCTTGTGTAATAGAATTTCAAGCATTTCGAAATAATGATGATAGGTTTATTATCAAGGAATTAGTAATTTTAGACTTGCTTACATTTGTAGTTTACCCATTCACGTTTGAAGCTCCTTTTTCTTTTAACAACCTTAACTCCAAAGCAAAAAGTACAAACAAATGGATAACAAACTACTTTCATCACATACATTGGTATGAAGGATTTATAAGCTACAGTAATCTGCACAGTATTATGTTTAACTTTTGCAAACAATATTCACATATATACACAAGAGGATTAGAAAAAAGGAACTGGATACAAAAGTACACGCACGGTGATGTTTTCGATATAACCATCGGTAAGGACTTTAACATTAATCTCGGTAATATTTGTGTTGCTGCAAAAGATCCTAAACACGGACAATTAAACTGCGCATTGCACAACGCATATCGTTTGGCTGCTTACTTGGAACAAACGCAGAAATGTGGTGGGGGTAGCAAAGAACCGGAATGTGGTGGGGGTAGCGGGGCCTATAAATACGAGGAGCCAACACCGCTCCGGCACGAGTATTATTCGAGACTCCGAAGAGGCAACATCACAGAAGACATCGCAACCACCACTGACGAAGATGGCATCACAACAGTTTCTACAAACACTGGTTGATCAATTCAACACTCATTCAAAATCCGACCTTCTGCTAACTAAAAAGTGTTCAGAATTAAAAGAACAAAAACACTACATTATTCATAACATCAAGAAAGTGGAAACCACACATGGAGAAGCAATTCTAGTTTCATTGAGCGAAGCACCTTTAACTTCAGGAGATGAGCCGAAGTTTCAAGTATTTCTTCCAAAACGATTTGTTCAACTGCTACAGAATGAAGATTTGCGAGATATTCAACCGGGGACGTTGTATTTGGTATCACACGGTGTAAGCGGCAACAACTCAACGGAACTCACTCTGCACATCATGCATCCTTGTACATAATGTCTCTGTTTGTATTTCTCTGTTTGTATTTTATTGTTTGTATTTCTAGTCATCAATGTTAAACTTAAGTTTATTGTATTGTAAGATGTTTGTTTAATAAAGAAAAGAAAAAATATAAAAAAATAATATAAAAAAAATAAAGAAAACAGCAACACAGCAGTATATTATTTTATATACTGCTGTGTTGCTTTTTTTAAAATTCAAATGGATGACCTTGAACTTTCATTCAGGGTTAACTTATGAAGAGGTATAAAAGAGAGGGAGCAGTGAAGTTAGTCTCAGTCTTGTCTAACACACGCTGCAGCTAACATGTCGGTGCCACCTATGAACAATTTATTTTTCGATAACAATTTGAAGACATATTGTTGCGAGTTACAATGTTTTAAAATACCAGGCGATCAAGTTGACGGGAAAGCTTGTCGTAAGTGCAAGTGTTTCAGCTATTGCATATGTAGATGTAAAACGTATCAAATGAACCGACAAGATAAAATACAAGAATTACGCCGAAGGATTGCATTACTGTGGCGGCGAATGTAGTAGCAACGATCTGCCTCGCACCAGCTGCCACCTGCCACCTGCCGCCTGCCATCTGCTGTCCGCCATCTTCTCCGCCCCACCACACTTTTACCCCCACCATTTCGTTTCATATCAGAACGTTAGCTAGCGAATAGTCAGTACACCTCCGGCTCTCGACTGGTGAACATCGAGTGCTCTCCACAAACGTAAAACATTATATTAAAATGTCCATTAAAATTAGGTGTTTTCATTATGACTCTATTCATCTTGCGACTTTCCAAGACCTCGAGGTGTTTAGTGAAGAGTTAAGACTTCTTATTGCGTCCGGTTACGATTTATCTTTGGAACTTTACGCATCAAAAAACAACATGGACTCTGCGCAGGGATCGAAGTATCTACCGTCTTTTATCAGAAATCAAAGTGATGGCCGCAACTCGTCCGGATCAACAACATCGATGACAACCAACAACGGGGAACTATTGTAAACATGAATTATTGTAAACATAACTTATTGTAAATAAAATAAAGTAATATTTTTAATTGTACTACCTCGCACTCGTATCATTCGATTGCTTCATTCGATTGTTTCATTCGATATTTATTATCGATTAACTATCGAATCACAATCGTTTTACGAGTGCGAGGTAGATTTTTTTAAAAAAACTTCACCGTGACCTTGAACTTTGAACTTTTACTCATTTCGTCACAAAACCGCCTACGTCACTGGCTCAGCCTCAGATGACGTCTTTCATGACGCAGCGCTTCCGGTCACGTGACCGGAAGCCATCAATCAAGTGAGCCAGAAGTCCCCTTTCCCTACTACTCATGTATTATTTACTTTTAACCAGTTATGTATTTTGATATTCTAATAAAAATTTATAAAAGACTGCAGTTGCTTTGTGTGCATGTAACTAAATTATCTATGGAATTATTTTAACATAGAAGACAGCGAAAACAAAAAAACTACGTAAAAATAAATAATGGAGCAGTAACAAACTTGTTACATACATTAAATCATTGTATTGCATTTTAACAATTTGAGAGCTGAAAAAACAGTTTTTACAATAAGGTAATACTTTTTTCTGAATAATGTTCACATTTATCTTCATTTATGTTTAGATATTTTTATATTTGTTCAGTCTCTTTTTAATATGCATGGTGGTTTTACAATCGAATTTGGTAACTTCTAACCTTTCCATAATTACAAGTTACTTTACTTTGTATTTACTTGTAACATAATTATTTACTTATATACTCATATGATTTGTAGCGATTAGTGCCACTTTTGTTATCTGCAAGCCTCTTGTATGTTTTTCAATGGCTTTTCATTTGATCAAGCTTTCTCCGATACATGAGAGTCTGTCTAACATACATCATTTAGTTATCACCTCTGAGTTAATCTAAACAAAGCGTATATATGAGTAACATTTTACTTTCAGGCTGAACATTTACACAGTCTAGCAGTTTTAGTAGGATTGATATGTATTATGTTCACTTCACATATCATCTCACTGACATTTTCATTCGCCAATAACGATGATACGAAGATATTTTATGCAACTATCGATAGTTTAACGATCTATCGAATATTGGTTTAAAAACATGTTGGTTGTAAACCCTCAATATTTAAAAAATTATTAATAAATGTCATTAAAGTTATGTAATAGCGTATCGAATACTTATAAAATGCTGTATCTATGAAGAAACGTTTGTAAAGAACTCACCCCTGATTTTATCTCATTGAGGTTAGATTATATATTTAATGGTGCCAACATTTAAATTCCCTTAGCTAAACAGGGTATACTGCTTCCACTCCATCAAGCTTTACCGGGTTATTTAGCAAGTAAAAACATTCAAAATATGCAACAAAACGTGGCATGTGTCCCACCTCGATCCGTTTTCTGGCTGTGAGTTTGTATGTATGTTATACAAATACTTCTGTGTCCGGTAAAAGGGTAAATAAACCACTAATGGAACTTAGTAAATAAATATTTACCTGTACAGTTTACAAATGCCTTGAATATATAATTTATGGAAAAAATTCCGTATACAAATGGCAGAATATTAAATATTTCAATGTTTGATAAAAAACAAACTAAAGTAAACAGGTGAAACTGTTAGTAACACTTTTTTTGTAGTTTTAAGCCAAATAGAATGGTGTGTCACATATTAAGATTGTATGACAGATAACCCCGAACACTCAAATTTACTGCTCAGTAGCAGGAACATTAATGACCATTAATGACCATAATCAACAAAAAAGTCCCACCTTTGAGAATTAAATTGTAGCTACCTCGTTGTTAATATTTTAATCTTGAAATATGTCACAACGTGTTATTTGGCTTGCAAATGTTTGATTTCTTAGAGATTTGTTGCATTTATTTGAGATTTATAGATAACCAACATTGCAAATTTGTATCCCCGAGCATAAAAAAGGTTTCATAAGTATAAAAGATCTAATTCATTTTTAAACTTTATCCTTAAAGATTCACATCAAGTTTAATTATTTTGTCTTTAACTGTTTGTAAGAAAATGAAGTATTTGGAAAAATACATACAAACTCACAGCCAGAAAATGGATCAAGGTAGAACACTTGTTGTATTGTATTATTTGTTTGCTTTAATCTGTCAAATAACCCGGTAACTTTTGGTCAGTGAAAGCGGGACACTGTATTGTTAGTACGTATTCAGCACACTGTTGAACCGGAGCGTGTAGCACCAGTCACTGGTAAGGCCCTGTCACTGGCCTCTTATCTTATCAGGCCTAAGTATGCGGGAGTCACTGACGTGCGTTCACGGGACACAGTAAACTGCAAAACTACTTCCTCGTGCCATTCTTCGAACACGTTCACTGCATATTTGTATGTGATTACGGTGGTGCCTATGGTCAAGGCCTATGGTCCTCGATTGGTGTGATTACGGCTGTCCGATATGAAACCTTGAGATCTCGTTGCGCAGGCGATCTTTAGCGTATCATAACATTGAAACTGATAGAAACGGAGCACTCTGTGGTGTATTTTTTGAACTAGCACACTGTTGCCAACCTACAGCCTGCTCAGGATTTTAATATGAGTACGAGACACCGAAATGTCGTACTGCACATTTACGAGAAAAACACACCAAATCACACCACAAGTCAATTTAGGTTATTGCAATAACAACAAACAAATTTTGGCACAATGTTGTGAACGGAACGTACTCAAGAGCTCCAAGCGGCGCTCTGAGCAATTATACTTCGTTGCGAGGTCCGGGGGTCTCGTGTCGTATAAAAGTAATCATATTTATTACTTCAGTGCAATACGAGATCTATATATCTTGTTTGATGTCATGGTTACCAACCGATCCAGCAATCAACAAACTTTATGGACAATAAATATCTTATTTCTCTATATTCTCTTTGTCAATTTACATAGAGTTATCGACACCGTATCTGTGGGAAGAATATCATATTATTCAAGCGCATCAAATATAGGTTATGGTACGAGACCTCGGGACCTCGTGACGCAGTGAATGTGTTAAAATTATTTTTAATTCTATATTTCGTATTTTTTATTTTGTTTAATGGGTTATAAATATTTTGGTAATTTAAAACTCAGCTTTTACACCTTGAAACCTATAAAACAGCTAGAAACCTGATTAGTAAGTTAGAAATAAGACCAACAGTAAAAACTGTAGTTTTGACAAAATGATAATGTATTTTCTACCTTTAGCAATTGACTGAATATAAAAGACGGTGTCCAAAGAATAAGCTGACATATTTCAGATTATTTGAATATAAAAACTGTTATTTTAATAAAGAAATATTTAGGTTATTTAGTATTTTACAAAGTCAGTCATATTATTATTCAGTCATGCAATTGCATTTGGTAATGCAGATTTACCGAGTCCTTCATACGCATTTCAAATACGTTATATTTTAGCAACATTTTCCTTTTGTGATTGTTAACCATATGTGTAGGTATTGATTTATTCGTGATATTACGAATGCGACTTACCTCAGATCAATGCTATTAAAATTTGAATACTCCCACGTTTTAATAAACTTACACAATTATCTGATTAGGCTAATAATTACATTTACGGAAACATAAAAATAGTTTTCAGATCAAGATATTTTTGTCTGGAAACGTATTACTTTATTCGACTGAAAATAAAGTCAAAAAAGACTGAAAACCACAAGCACTATTAACACTTTTTGGTATGTTTTTACAAAGAGATTATCTTTAAAAATAATGGGCAAATGACACATCAACAGTGCATAGAGACAAATCGTATAATGAAATCGTAAATATTTAAATTTGTAGGTACTTTACTAGGTTTTCTTTACCTTCATGATTGTTGTTATATATATTATTAAAGAAAGTTGTCCAGCAGCTAAAACCAATCACTTTTAACATTCAGTACTCTAGAAAATAACTCAAGAAAACATGAACAGTGTTAAACAGTATCTTGATAGGGTTTGGATTAAATTAAAAGGATATAATTAAGTGTTAATTTACTTCAGATTTTGACACACAGTTGTTTGCCTGAAAAACACATTAATTAGTTAAACACACTTATTATTTATCAGGAAACAAACCTTCTCTACTCCGCTTGAGGCCACGATGAAGACTCTCTTCATCTTATTCTTCATCGGGCTCTGTCAGGCGTCTCGAAAATGCCAAAAAGTTGACACACTTGATGAAAGCCCTCAATTTGTAAGTAGTACGACAATCCTTTTTAGTTATGAGCAATCATTGTAATGACTGTCGCTAAATGTGACCGATAAACTCTTACGTATAACAATATTATATTTATACTTTTATTACATTTTTTGCCAAGGTTATATTAAAAATGTATATACGAACGTTGCCTATCAGGCAAATTGTAATGGTTATATTTCTTGAAAGGTGAACGAAGTATTACAATGGGACATTATAAGATGATATATAAAACAATTTATTTATATATAATAGTGTTAACACAATTTATAAACAACGCAGAGGATGTTAACTTGTAAATTGTTTTATGAATGCGAGTCAGATGTACCAATACAAACGGTTAACAATTTCATCCAAAATATATATTGTAAATATGTTTGTAAGTGAATTTTACAAGCAACAGTATCAGTATTTATTTAATAATAAGAAATATTAATATAAAGTTTGGTAAAATAGATTGGATAATCCTCATATTTAATCAAGAATATGGGGAACAAATTTTATTTAAGGATTATTTACCCATGACACCAACAGATGCAATACCTAGATCGGCAGATAGCGGAATAGGGGAACCGACTGTTAAATATAAAGACGCCTTCAACTAGATGACTGCAATATACGCTCATATTTGTATTGCCGATATTGCATAACCACCAATTAAAGTATACTTTAAATTGATTGTATACTTACATTTGTAATTAGCTGTGACTAAAAAGTAATTGACCAAAGGTTTAGTTATATTATTCTTTACCATAGTAAGACTTTATTAACCTGATAATGGACTTTCTAGAAGAACTTAATTTTAAATCCATGGAATATCAAGAGAGTATGCATAGTGAGATCGTTGATATTTGGTTTGAAATACATAAATTAGAATCAGACTATCCAAATTTGGATTTGGGTCAGCTCATTACAAAATCGTCTGCCTTCATAAAGAACTGTGACACAATTTTTGTGGATAGTGAGAAAAACAGGGACAAACTTATTACATCCTTGAGAGATACAGCAGTTTTGGAAAGTATCTTGAAAGCAGAGAGGAAAAAGAGGTTATTAAACTCAGATCAATCTTTTTGCATAGAAGAAGTTGTCAATGACGAAAGATCATTGCTGAAGCAACAAATTAGGGGGCTTGAAGAACAACTTAAAACTGGTGTTGGAAGGAGTAATTCGTTATTTTGAGATAATGTCACGTTGAACTAGAAAGTACAATAAAACTTAATAAATTATTAGTTAAGGAAAATAACGATAAAGACATGAAAATTCCTAATATTAATATTAACTTGGATGTAGTTATAGCGGATTTATTCAATTTGGAATCTGAAAAATCTTGGAATAAAGATAAATGGGTTGATACCTTACTGAATGCTTGTTTTTCAGCAATGTCGGACAGTATTACCGGAAATGATGTCTTATTTCTTGGTCCTTCAGTAACTCTCATCATTAGGTTTAGTACACCAGATGCCGCCGTTGAAAGCTTAAAGCTGACCAAGTTTTACACTAGTAAATTTATTTTCTTTTGTGTAAGTGACCCTTCTGACGGGCAAGATGACAGCGGGTCTCTCTGGAGCCTAGTATTTATATAGACATAGTGGTATGGCATATCACTTTGACTCCATGAAGTCCAGCAAAAAACATCAGCCCAAATTATCGCAGGCTAACTTGGTATAGAGAGTAATAAAGTAATGGATAAGACTTGTTTACTAGAAGCATTCTTTTGAATGCGGTATTCATGTCTTGGCTAATGCAAAATATATTGCGCACCACTACTGAATTAAAAATGGTAATATTCCTTTCAGTAACTGGTACCACGGAATGAGTAATACTAACTTTGATATCTTAGTGTTAACAGGGTATAATATGAGCACATCTGAAATCAGTAGATTGAATATAAAACATTTGCATGTGAGATATTTTTATGCACGGTGTTCAACCACCGGTGGAGGAGTTGTAATTTTATCTAAACATGAATTGATTATCAAAGAAAAACGATTACCTGCAGTACAACATTTAATTGTTGACAAAGAATTTAAATACTCCTTGGTTGAAATTAAAACAGATAATTTAAGTTTTGCACTAGCTGGCGTCTACAGGACTCCTCGTCCATGTTTTACTGATGCATTTTTGTAAAACTAAACATTTTACTAGATATTTTAAATAAGAAGTATGATTATATTTTTGTTGCTAGAGATATAAACATAGATGTTTTGGAAAAAATAATGAAATTAATAAATTAAATAATATTGTCAAGTCACATTCAATGTATTGCTCTGTAGATTTTCCTACGAGGATTAGTAAGACAAGAGAGAGTGCAATTGACCAATTTATTACGAATATTCAGAAAAACAAAATAGTAGTTACTGGGCTGATAACTGAGATTTCAGACCATGATGCTCAACTTTTTGAACCACTTAATATCAAATTAGATAGTCTAAAAATAGAACTTTAACCAATACTCGTAGGAGATTTACAGAAGTGAATAAGACTTAGTTCATAAATATGAAAGCTCAAGAATCATGGCTAAGTGTTTGCAATGCCCCTGTTGAATTTAATATTTTCTTGGATCTGTTTCTGTATTACATTAATGAGTGTTTTCCGTTATTAAAGTGTAAGTTAGAAAGAATTGGTTAACACCAGAGATTATAAAAATTAATAGTGACATCCAAAAGCTTAGTCAATTAAGAAGAAAAAGTGCTGATCACAGAATAAAACTGGCCTTAAAAAGTAATAAATCAGAATTTAAAAAGCATATTATATGTGCAAAACAAAAATATTTTAGTAATCAGATAGGTAAATCTGATAATGTTTGCAGATCGACATGGAAAATAGTAAATTATGAAATAAGTAATAAATTAAAAGTTCAACAAAACATAATTTTAAGTAATAGTGCTAAGGACATAAATGATCCGTAAGGGGGCCAGTTCATATTTTTATAAATATTAGGTTAAGATGGTAGTAACAGAAGTAATTCCTAAACTAAATAAAGGAACTAAAACTGGCCAAAATTCTTTACTCCCCAAAACAAGTAAACATTTTACCCCCAACCGCTCTCTGAGAGAGAAATCGAACGCATAATTCTTTTTTCAAGAACAATATCTCGTGTGGCTATGATAACATTCCAATGCCTATCATTAAATGTGTAGTAAATTATTTAAAATACCCGCTAAGTCATATGATAAACTCATCTTTCATTTCTGGCCTTTTTGAAAGATTGCTAAAGTTAAACCACTGTTTACAAATGGTGATAGTAAGGAACCTTCAAATTATAGGCCAGTTGCAATACTATCGTCTTTTTCTAAAATTTATGAAAGAGCCATGAGCCGCAATCCAATTTGCTTTTTGGAAAGTACTGGTCTTTTAGGAAATGAACAATATGGGTTTCGCTCAGGCAAGTCTGTGGTCAGTGCAAGTGTGGATTTTATTGAATCTGTGATCGATTCAGTCGATAACGGAGAAAATGTTGCTAGAGTATTTATGGACCTCAGCAAAGCTTTTGATAGTGTATTACACTCAAACTGAATGGAAGTCTGAAATCTCTAGGGATACAAGGAAGGGCATTCTCCTGGTTTAATTCTTACTTTGAAAATATGAAGCAATTTATTTGTGGAAATTAGTAATGTAAATGATAGTAATAGTAAAATGAATGTTTCCTCTCCTCTAGAAAGTTTAAATTATGGGGTACCTTAGGGGTCAATATTGGGGCCGTAATTATTTATATTTTATTTAAAGGGATTGCCAAATATAATAAATAATACAAAAATCTTTATATTTGCTGATGATATTAATTTAAAATATCAAACAAATGGAATCAAAAAGTTGAAGAATTTTCTTTTATGCAATTTTCTTCTATCGGTCAGTACCTGATCGATATAAACCTTTTAATCGATCCAATTAACAACATATATTTATTTTTCTACAGCAAACAATTCTAAAACTTCCCAATCAAATATAGTTATGGATAACTATCACTTTGAAGAAATTCAAAAACCAACCTTTTTAGGACTCAAATTAGATAAATACTTAAAATGGAATCTTCACGTTGATAAATTGTGCTATAAAGTGTCATCAGGACTGTATACACTTACTAAAATGTCAAGAACATGCGCTATAGAGGCACTGAAAACAATTTATTTCTCATTCATTCATGCTTATATATCTTTTGGTATTATTTTATACGGTGGGACATCTCATTAAAATTAACAAAACATATTAGTATTACAAAAACAAGCAATACGTATAATGTTGGGTTTGAATTGATGTGAATCAGTTAAGGAATATTTTACTAGGCTGGCAATTTTTACAGTTTTTAGCCAGTATGTTTTGAATTGATTATGCACATCAAAAAACATCTTTCCAATTTTTATACCCTGGGTTCACTCCATAGATATTCAACAAAGAATAAAAAAAGATTACCTTTCAGTCCCACATTCTTAAGTTTTTTGAAAAGAAGCCTTCATATGCAGGAATTAAGTTTTATAGTTTTTTCCAGAAAGTATTATAGATATAAAATATAGTATTTTTTTTTGTTTAAAGAATTAACTAAATACATGTTGTTGAAACCAATTTATTCTTTAAATTAATTTTTTATATGAAAGATTTTGTATGTTATGTTTAGCGTAGATTTCTTTCTTTTATTGTTTAATGTGAAGTAAAGACGCCATTCTTGTACTATGCTAGTGCTAAAAAGAATAAAGAATGTTTTACTACTGACTACTGACTTTAACATAAAAAATATGTAGTTTCAACAACAAATGTCAATGAAGGGGAAATATTTGTTTAATATGTTTGTAATAGCACTTAATATGACTTACATGTTTAATAAACGGCAAAGGGTATATTGAACAAAATATGCACTTACTGTTTTGTTTTAGTTTGCATGCAATCAGCCAATATTTTTAAACCTCATGCCTAAGACGCCAGAGAATGTTCTTTTGGACAACATATGTCTTACGTACTTTCCTCTTCCAGACGAGCCGAACGCAAACACTCTCTACGTAGCTCGAGTTTTGTAAGTTCTAAGTCTTTGCATTTAAAAACTAATTAAGTTGTTGGGTGGAAATGATTTGTTTTATTTGCACTATTTTACTTTCTCCCTCTATACATAGGGTCTAGTATATGGAGAAAGTATTGTATTCGTCAAAATTTTCGAATTTGAGTTGTTAGTGGAAATATTCGTTTTGGTGCTCCCTGAACCCAAAAAAGTGATTTTTACGTGATGTCTGTGTCTGTCTGTCTGTCTGTCTGTCTGTCTATCCAATTCCAATTAATTTTTTTCGAAATGAAGGGTCTGTCTGTATGGATATGTACAGAGCTAGAGCCCTAACCAATGGGCCAATTTTTATGAAATTTGGTATGTAGGTAATAATCCACGATATCTCCAGGCTTGTTTTTCATTTTGTTGAATTTTTGATTTTTAAGGGTAATTATCCCCCAAAAACCGCCAGAAAACATTAAAAATCAAAATTTCTCAAAATCGGCTCTAACGGTTTTGATTAAACTTTAGTCGTTTGTAGAACTTTAATTTTCCAGCAAAATGACCACTCTCATTCCTGTAAAAATTCTGGTTCAGAAATTACAGGGCATAAAACATCAAAAATTCAGTTTTTTAGATTGTTCATAAAAATACATAAATATAAAAAAGTATTACTATTCACCATTACAAAGAGCTCAAAAAACTAAATAATTTAGTATTTTGAATTACTATTCTACGATTGCTGGTTTTGTAGAAAATTGAAATTTTCATTTTGCAGTATACGCAGTACGTTGTCCAATGTTATTCTTATGGGGAATAAAAAAATTACTATTTCTCTCTTATTAACTTATCAATTTCATTCAAACTTGATATGATTGTCAATTTAGCATTGACCAACAGAGGAAATTCGAAATATGTTGCCCCTTTATAACCCTGGGGGGGTGAATAAGGGGCATTTCCCCTTTTAAAACCACGAGTGTAGCAATGGATTCTGTAGTGCCTCCAAAGTAGGGATTTGGGTGGATGTTTAAAAAAAAACTTGTTTACAATATTTTCTGTACATTCGACCGTGCTTTGTATCCTATATTTAGTAAATAAAAAGTAATTTTTTCGTCAAAGTTGGGCTAAAAGGGAGAAAGTATGTGTCAGTTTCCTGATACCGTTTATTAATTAATAAAAAAGGTTGTCCATATTAAATTATAATCAGTAATAACAATATCACTATTTCCAACATAAACAATGATATGCTTTATTATCTGGTCATATTTTATTAATAATACTATGCAATATACAAATCTTATTAATTTAATAGAATCTCAATTAAAAGTAATACTAAATTAAAATTGTATAAATGAGCGATGTACTAAATATATGCAACTGTGTCTCTTGAACCAGCTTTGCTTAAACAAATGCTATGAACCTTTCTTTTTTTCTTTTTTTATCTATATCTCATGTCTTAACTGTAAACACCTCAACAGTAACACTCATTATTTATTCTGCAGCTGTGACGGATCTCACGATGTTACGACTTTCGTGCAAGGCCCTGTTTCGAAAGGAGTAAATCGTAAAGCAAGTAAGTCGTCTTCATTTTTGATGTTGTGTTACCGGATCGATAATAGACTTTTCAAAAGGTTAACGTACCCCTATAGTCCGCCGTTAGATCCAAAGGTTATCATTTCAGAATTACGTACGTTTCGGCAAACAAGGTGCTATATTTGTATCCAATATTTAACAACGTATCTTGTCTTTAACGAGTGCCGAAAGATAAAAAATGTACAAAACACGAACATAAACACATACATGGTACAGGGTATACGGCACGACATGACACGGGACATGGGTGCAGGACATAATAATTCTTCGGCTTACTTAACACTTAACGAACAGGATACAACGAATGGAACAGGCAGGCGTGCCTCCCATCCTTCCTGTTAATTTAATGTTAAGTAGGCCTACGAGTCGGTATGTCCGTAACTTCGTTCCCGTGTGCAGTGTACGTCTTTGTGTTCGTGTTTTGTTAATTTTTTTAACTTTGGGCTCATCTGTTAAAGGCAAGATTTATGTATCGGATCTGAAGATGGCAAATTGTTCGCCAAAACGAACGTATTTTTTTAACCAAGCCGTGTTTGATACTATAATGCTGTTATTTACCAACAATACAAATACCCTAAAAAAAATCAAATGACATGTATTTGAGTACTTAAAAATGTCCTCTCCCCATGACATCCTGAGGACATCCTTGAGGATGACCATGGGATATCCCTCGGGCCTCGGGATATTGTAGGTGCATATGTGTTATTAGGTAGGTATCATACGCATTTGTTATAATAAAATTGCTTCCCCATAGTTATATTGCCTGTTTAACATTTTCAGACCCTTTTTCGACAGTGACCGATCATATAGTAGCTTATGCTGGGTGTGACACAAATGTCGTTTACCGCTGCGCAGATTTTGGTGGTAAGTTTTAAAATTATTAATAGCTTAAGCCAGCCATCAACATCAACATCAACTACATACACTGCGTTGAATTAATAGATATTTAAACTCACCTGATACTTATTTAACTATTTGCAATTTATATTAGTGCGAATATTATTGGCCTCTTTGTTTGAATGCTTAAAAATCGCGATATATTACACCTATTAACATAAGTTAGGTTTGATGTACAACAAAAAATTATAACAATTGTATAGTGAATAACATTTTTAAATTAATACTTGACAGAACCTATATATTAATTTTTAAGAGTATAGGTACATCTACAAGCAACTAAAAATTGAAAAAGGCAAATACTGTCAGGTTTTGAAACGAAAGATTCTAAGGGCAAACTTAAATTCAAAAGAATAATTTTCATAACATTGTTTAAAACTTAGTCCATGCGAATTTTTAAATATTATCTATACTATATTATAAGGCTATGGCATATACCGGGTGTCCCACGAAGAGGTCGCTATTATTTAATTAATATACCAGACTATCGAACAGGCTACATACTTGAAACTCTACAGTTGTAATAAATACATATGTGAAAAAATACCCCTGACTCTCATCTGATTCTGATTAATCAGAACAAAATGGCGGAACATCAAAATAATTATGCGTTTTCGTTAAAGTAATTGTATTTGCAAAACCTTTCCAAGTTAATTCTTGATTTTTTATAATATTATTAAGTACTAAATAAAATTAAATAAATTAAAGAGATAGGAAAGTGGTAAATCATAAATTAAATTAATTTGATTCATAACCCTTAGTTCGAACTGATATCCATCAATCGCTATGCACTGATGGCAACGAAACAAATATGAGTCATAAGCGTTTTTTCTAAAATTGCCGAGGTATCAACGACAGTTCATCTTCAATCCACCTCATTAATTCATCATCTGTCGAAATTTTTTGAGAATAAACCTTTTCCTTCAATAAGCCCCATAGGAAATTGCGACAGATAATGAATTAATCAGGTTGATTGAAGAGTAACTGTCGTTGATACCTCGGCAATTTGTCAAAAACGCTTATGGCTTCTTTTGTTTCGTTGCCATCAGTTCATAGCGATTGATGGACATCAGTTCAAATGAAGGGTTATGAATCAAATTAATTTCATTTATGATATACCACTTTCCTATCTCTTTAATTTATTTAATTTTATTTAGTACTTAATAACATTGAAAAAATCAAGAATTAATTTGAAATGGTTTTGCAAATAAAATTACTTTAACGAAAACGCACCAATATTTTGATGTTCCACGAATTTTGTTCTGATTAATCAGAATCAAATGAAACTCGGGATTTTTTTTACACATGTATTTATTATAACTGTAAGTTTCAAGTTGGTAGCGTGTTCAATACGTATAGTATATAAATTCAAAAATAGCCACCTCTTCGTGATATATTGGCAAGATTATGCCTAAATCAAGAAAGCAAAAACGATACATAACTTACAAAATAAAATAAAAGTTAAATTAAGTATGACAAATCTAGCTAACCTTTGACAAGCTAATACTTTCGACTCAGACCTAATTCGACCCTTACCGAAATCAACAAAAACAAAATTAATTCCGTCCAATATAAGATTACATTATAACTATCTTTTTCTGAGAGAAAGATTTAATCATTTGGAAATAGATATTATTTACTACCTTAATATTTGCAATAACATTTTGCAACAGAGGACTTCGACCCGTTCGTTTTCGGAGCATCAAATATCTGCAAGCCTCTTGGTTTATCCTGCTTAAGAAAGATTGAGGAGATTATTCGCGACAAAAACCTGCCAGAGACCGACTTCTACGTCCTCCCCATGAAGTTGCCCAACCGCTGCGTCACCCAACAGTTGTGTCTGCTGCCGCCCAACCCCTTCTACAACAAACTGGGTGGCTATGGAGGTGCATATGTGGTTTGAATTTATCAAGATTTAGATAATAATACGTATTTGTCATTTCAGAATTAAAAAAGTTAATTATTTTCAATGTTTCTTTGACTCTTTAAGTTTTTTGATTGACGTGCACTTTTTTCTATCCAATACATTATCCAAGCAATTTATACAGGGTGTATACAAACTCTCTGTACACACTTTGTGCATTTGATCCTTAAGTCGAGCCAATTATAAAACACCGCATAAACATGGACCTAAAATGCCTAGTTTTCTGTCTGTCGGCCAGTTTGTGATTTTTAAAAGTTTTCATATAACTCAACTTCTATTTAAGATGTAAAGTTTAAATTCGGCTCCAATGTGCATATTAAGACTCAAAAAAAGTTTATACAATTTGAATAATTTAAATTCATCAGTTTCAAGATGGCGGCCATTTAAAACTTTTGAAGTCAAATTCCATGAAAATCTTTAGTTTTATCAATATGTTTTTCCTACAGTTACCTAACAATGTACATGTTCTCTCACTGATTTGAGAAAGCAAAGTGGCCAATTCGCTCATCAGTGAGACAATGTTAACATTGTCTCACTCTAATTACTTTGTCTCACTCCAGATTTGCAACGTGAAGACACGAAATAGTGAGCGCGTAACATGCAGACAAGGTCATATGCGCGCGAAATACGTTGGCAGCACTGGATGTAAATCAGCTGGTCAGCTGTTGTACTGTTGTATTTGTCACAACACTTCCGGTCACGGCAGAAGCCACCATTTCATTGATTTGCCATTTGTAAACATTGAAGGTGGTTTTGCTGTCGCAAAATGGACGTTAAAGTAATTATAAGAACTGTAAATTTAACATTAATGTTACAAACCAAAAGTGACTTTTTTTTAACTGTTTGCTTGTGTTATTTGTCTTTTTATAAGTAATTCTTTGGTTAACAATTCTTTTAGGGTGTTTGTGTTCATTTTTAAGGAGATTATTTTTTGTTTTATAATTTTGTTTCTGATTTATTAATGTTACTTTCACATTAAATGTCATATTAAAAGTTCACTTCTGTGTAAAAATTTGTTACGTTTCTTTACCAATTTATTTGTTTTATGGTAACTGTAGGAAAAATATAATGTGCAACTCGAGTGTAAAGTGCAATCGCCTCACTCGAGAAACCATTCCTCACTCGCCTACGGCTCGTGAGTAAGGATTTCTCTCGAGTGAGGCAATTGCTCACTAGTTGCACAGATAACTATTTCTGGTAGTATAAAATGTAGAATTGAACAACGAACAAATTGACACCTTTTTCGATCCAATGGGGTAAGAATTGTCCGATTTATTAGCTATTTAGGCATATCTGGTTTGATAATAAAAAATAAGTTAGCTATTGTCATTGTTTTGTTGAACCTTTGAGTATTTGGCATTGCTGTGGAGGTGCTTTTTCCTCTCCAACTCATTAAACAAGCACTTATATCTTGCGATAATTTGTTGTTAATAATGACTTATTACATAGCCTAACAAGTATTCCCACACAGCACAAGGTTGTCCCCAGGACATCCTCAGGACATCACAGTGGGATATGCAGGATATCCCAGGATCATCCCTATCTCATTCTATGACATCCTCAGGATACCCTCAGGATGTCCCCAGGACACAATAATGTCCTCTCCCCATGACATACTGAGGACATCCTTCAGGATGACCTCGGGCTACAAAAGGATATTGTATTTTGAAGCCCTAGAACATCCCCAGGATGTACCACAGGATGTACTGGGGACATCCCTCCGACCACAAAAAGATATTGTTCTTTGAAGCCCTAGGACATCCCCAGGATGTCCCACTGGATTGACATGCATTGAAAGGTATCCCATTATTCTATCAGTATGAATCCCCTGACCCCACATAGATATCCCTGCCTACCCCATGATAATTGTGCAGTCATCCTTATGGCTCCTAGTAATAGAGAGTGCGTATCCTAAAGCCATATAGCCTCCAAAGGATGACCGCAGAATTATCATGGAGTAGGTAGGGATATCTGTGGAGTTAGGAGATTCATACTGAAAGAATATGGTCACACAATCTGATAGGAAGACAGTTATAAAATAAATTACAAGGCAACTTTAAATTATCCTTTTATAAATAATACTATAATGTCCCATGCCCAGCTTGCACATAGAAAAACAAGTTTTGACTTCATATTGATGTTTTTTTTTTAATCAGGTTGACTCGTGTATAAACGTTAAATACCTGTTATCTGCCTTGTGATCCTAGGATATCTTTTTAATGGATGACACTTTTTGTCAAAGGTAATTTTGTTATCTGCAGACCCATACAAAATTTAAATTGCGTCATCACAGTTCAAAAGAACAAATACTATAAAACTATGTTTTAAAACTTTATATTGCTACCTTTGTCCCATTTTATGCTAATTTTCATAAATTAATTAATTAATTAATAATAAAATAAAAAATAATAATTAAAAATAATAATTTTTATATTATGATAAAATAATTAATAATAAATTAATAAAATTAATTAATTATTATAATTAAAGTAACAATGACTTTATGATTACAACAAAATTACTTTATTTACCAAATTAAAAATTAACTATTTAATGAATCAGATCATTCCTTAAATTTGGACTGGGAATGGACTTTAGGTGAATGGTCTAGAAAACCCAAGAACACTGTGGCAAGACCTTGACAGAAATTTCACGAAATATCGGATTCGTATAGCCACAAATATAGCATTGAGACATAGAAATCGATGAAACTTATAAATGTAAAACAATGGCTAATACCTCCTTTACCGACCAAGGGCTTCTGCTTAGCATTTGTTATTGCCCACAACCTCATCAGCCTTATCCACCCGTTACTTGGCCTCCACTTCAACCAGCATTCTTTTGTCATTTTTCCTTAGCCGTTTCCTTCACGTCAAGCTCCTTCTAGGTAAATATACATCACGGGCCTCACCTTAGCAGCCTTCTTGTCCACTCCCTCGCTGTTCTCATCCTACCTTTCCTTAGCCTGCATTGTATCCAGTGTTCTCTCTCTCTTGTTTTCGCTGGCCCTTTCCTTTATTGCTGGGTTTTCCTCATTTTCCTCGGCAATCTTGAATGCCACCCTCTGCCCTTGCGGTGGGGGCATGTTTTCTAAAGCGAGGTGCACCACCTTCACGTACATTTTGGACTTCAGTTTAGCAGACTTATTTCCCACCCCCAAAGTAGTTTCATCCAACTTTTTATTAACCTCCAGGATCATTTATAATCCAAAACTGGTGTTGTTGCCTGCTGTACATGTAAATTATACCTATCAAACCAAAAACGTAGTTTTAAAATAGTTTAAAGACAGTTTTCATTATTTATTATCCAATTTTATTGGTGCAGTTTTTACCCTTAAATGTCAATATATAAAATTAAAATAAATACACAATTTTACCCTCAAATTAACAATAAAATTGGTTTCCAAAAATGTAACTTCTAACAGTAGTGGAGAACTTATACAAAAAGTGATCTCCTTCACAATTTAGAGTCAACCTGCTATATGCTTACTTCTCTCCATACGCTCTTTAACTGAAAAACGAGTTCGCACGCAGCACGCCCGAAGTGAGAGAAGTGAATTGACACATAAAAAACCTTTAAACTGAAAATAAGTGTTAAAACACATTTATTACAATTTTTATTAAAATCTGAAAACATTGATTTTTTGGCTTTACTGATGCTTCTGGTTTCATTTACATGCAATGCTGGGAATACAATTTTGCGGATTATAAGGCTGGGAGATAAGGTTAGGGTTATAAGGTTAGGAGTAAGGCTTTAAAGTAGACGTGAGGTTGCTGGGGATGATAAAAGTACACCAACAAATTAATAACAGACTTTTTTAATGGGAAACCCCCATAACACAAGTGGTTTGGTCGATAGACATTTTATTTAATAACTCGGTAAATATTTATGCTAGAATGACAAGAGAGGGCTTAAAAGTTTTTCCCTACTAATTTTCATCTTTTTAAATGCATTAATTTTACAACCGGGGCTTTTCTGACCCTTTTTTGGGCCCACAAACTCAAGATTTGAAAGATTAATCCCCCAAAAAGGGGTTTAAATTTATTGATTCTTTTGCCTAACGAACTTGCCCAACAGATTAAAGAAAGGAACGTCTCCAACAAATATGAATTTAATCGGATAAAAAATGCTACTGCTAGAGTGAAAACACACACACATATATATGTATATATATAACATTTTGAACGACCCCCTAAAACGTGTTCAGGGGGTCACGTTAGGAAAATCTATGGTGGTCCCGGTCTTGAGTTTCAACGTGCGGATTATGCTAACAGTTCACTTTCCGTAGGAAATTCACTAACAATTCTCCGTGTAAATTTTTTTTATACTTCGTACGTGTAAACCATGGGTTATTCGACATGGATTTTCTATTGTGATTGTGATTTTTGTATATTCAATGATCGTCAACTGAAATACTTCTGCACAGTTGATCGGTCACTCCTGGTGCCTCCTGAAAATGAGAATGAATGAAAAAAGAATGAATGAAGAATGAAGAATGAATGAAAATGAGAATGAATTTTAATGCACACTGTCCAACCTATCCTTCACATACAACTTACTCATAATAATAGTTATCATACAAATACCAATACAAACTTATGATGTTGTTGGACTTTTTATAATATCGAAACGTAATTTTTGTCTGCACAATATTAATGTCGATGTTTAATTGTAGGCTTCAATTTTTATTATATTAATTTTATTATGAAGCAGTTTGTTTACAAAGGTTGTAAATTCTTGTTTGACAATCCTTAATTTTCAGAGCGTTGCCTTCTTTTGGGAATGTTGAGTAGTGTTTTAGTTAACTATAGTATAAACTATTTTGATTAAGACAAACTTATCAGAAGACAGGATTATTAAAATAAGTGATATTAATGACATAATTAAAATAAGCTAAAAAAATGTGAGACTTAGATGAAAAACCACTGCTCAGTACGTGTGCATAAATTAGTTGCCATATTTTGTGATTTTTTTCTAAAAAAGTTAGTATAATTGTTTATTGTAATTTTAATTACCCCATAGCAGCAAACCTGCGTATCAGCAAATTTCCAATGCATGCATTTATTTCTCACTACCACATAAAACAACTCACCAAGTTTCATAAAAAATGCACGAATAAATAAGTGATGTATAGCATTTTATTTATTCTCCGAAAGAGTAACATTGAAAGCTGAGTATGCAGGTTTGCTACAACAAGGAACACACAATATGTGTTTTTATGCAATTATCAATATAAATTAACTAGTCGAAGCTGCATACCAAGTCTTATTAATTTATGTTCATAATTAATAGGATACATCAAATTTAACTTATTCTCCTTATGAATGACATGGGGGATGAGTATGCAGGTTTGCTGCTGTGGGTAAAATCGGCAAAAAATTATTTTTTTGTGTAAATATCAATATACGAGTACTAGGTGAAGTGCCAAGTTTCATCAACATTCATTCATAAATAATCGATATATCAAATTTTAATTATTCACTCTAAGGATAGAATTGGACAACGCACTTTGAATATCTCTGCAACAGTTGGAAGTAGATTCAAAATTTAAACACCAAAATGATTCTTTTGTAGAGCTGAACTGATTGGTAAAAGCAAATGTGAGGTTTACATTGAAATCAACTGAGGAAAGGCTAGAAACGTTTTTCCCATAAGATTGACATGGGATATTTTATGAACACTTTTTTTGTATTTTCTCCGCAACCACTCAACCTAGGTGAAACCTAGTTTAAAATACGAAATTATTTGTTTTTTAAGCTCTATAAAATTCTCAAAACCAAAATTGAGTGTTTAAAAACGTTAGGGTGAATCATTTTGGTGTTTAAATTGTGATTCTACGTCCAACCGTTGCAGAGATATCCAAAGTGCTAAACACGGTACGTTGTCCAATGTTATCCTTATGGAGAATAAATAAAATTTGATATCTCGATTATTTTTGAATGTAGATTGATGACACTTTGTATGTGGCTCCACGTAGTATTAGTATATTGATATTTGCACAAACAATTTTTTGTTGTTGAATATCCCGGTAGCAGCAAACCTGCGTACTAAGCCCTAATGGTATTCTTATGGAGAATAAGTAAAGTTTTATTTCTCCTTTAATTATGAAAATAAATTAATAAAACTTAGTATGCAGCTTCAACTGGTTTAGATATATTGATAATTGCATAAAAACACATATTTTGTGTTCTTGTTGCAGCAAACCTGCGTACTCAGCCCCATGTTATTCTTATGGAGGATAAATAAAACGCTATGGATCACTTATTTATTTATGTATTTTTATGAAACTTGGTAAGTGGTTTTATGTGGTAGTGAGAAACATATACATGCATTGGAAATTCGCTGAGCACGCAGGTTTGCTGCAACGGGGGTATTAAATAATTGGATGAGCTTACGAAGTGTGAGAAATATTATACATTACTTTTGTATAAACAGTTTGGGGCAATACACATATTACGTAACGCACTTAAGGAGCGCAGCGGCACTTCGTGATCTCATCCTATTATTTAAAATGTTGATAATATGGTCATACGGACAAGATTCATTGATAACTTGGTTTGAGCCACTTATTTATTAATAATTATTAATATTTAAATGTCTATCAACTTGTCATACGGACAAGTGTCATGTCGATCAATTGGTGGGCCTTCCAATACAGTGTAAATCTAAAACCTAATTCCCCATTTTAAAGTCAAATTATGGGATGTTGGGGATTCAAACTGTAGTAAAGAAATATTTAACTTAAATTGATACGACCGATAAATATAATTAATTTAAGCGACGGGTAAAGGGTGAGTGTTTCTTTTGGGTCCAAGTGTGACGTGGTGCTTTCCAAAGGAGTGACGCGCAGTCCGGATATTACGTACCTTTATCACAGGACTTACCCCACAAATTGACGGTCACACGTCTTCATTTCTTTAAATTTAACTTTCAAACATATTTTTATTATCTAGAACACCCTTTTAAGCTTTGTTTATTAAAATGTTGAAATGTATTTTTTAAAGAAGAACATGTAATTGATGGAATACATATAAAGATTTTAAATTACCCATATTCTTCTTATTTAGATAGTATTCGTGGGAAAATAAATGAACTAATGTCAGTGTCAGGATAAGATACACCGAGCTTTTGTTGTTCCCTTTCTCTAAAACACAGAAATTCACAGAATAAGTTTATACAGTTTAAGCAAATTATACGGTGAATACTTGCATTTTATTTCTATAATCAATCAAATAGAACCCCACATTTGTGCTTAGTTTATTTTTGATTTATTTTTTTGTTAAAGGGATTCTTTAGTTGACAAAAATTAATTTTTGCACGCTTAAACCATAGATTGTTGTTGTAGTTGTTTTGGTAGAGTTTATTTTTGAGCATTCGTATACTTTATTTTTACATTACATAACATTTAAGACTCGCTCAAGACTGACAGCATAATGTATTCTTCGTATCCTTCGAATTATTAAAGTATTTTTGTATAAAACTAGTTATTAAACTCAATCGCATAAAAAATTATATAATAACTTTTTTAAATACTTGATTTCTTATAATTTAGTTTCAATTAACAGCGATATTTCAATATAAATACTTCATCCGAGGTTGTCAATATCGGTATCCCAGACATGCATTGATATTATAAAAATCTCATTTGATTTTGAAATTGTTTAAGTACAAATTTGTAGTTACAAACTCTATACCCGTGAACATCAGAATATCATGTTCTACCAAGAGAGATATGTAGCTCCGGAAATTAACAGACTTGTTTAGAACGGTTAACCAACAAATTGACAACTTCATAACTTTACTTCATTAAAGTTCAACAATTCATTACATGCATTTTATTATAAAATCATTCATTTTGACTTAATATGTTGTTAACATAATTATTTAAGAAATTTATTCACACGAATTTAAAAATCACTGAGAAAAATACATGTATGCACATGAATCTCCTTAAGTATACGGCAGTGAATTGGTAGATTTTAAAGCATTATTGCTTCGATTTGTTGATTATTATTATTTATAACACAAAAAATTAAATAAATGTGATTTATCAAACATATTTATACTTCGGTTAAATAAATAAACCAACAAGTTAAATCGTGACATTTAATTATTCGCTAAATGCGTTTTAGTTATTCAGATTAATTAAAACAGTCATACCATACCCGTCTAGCATGGAAAACGGGAGAAAGGTTTCGTCCAAAGTCATCAAACAAAATTTTTCCCAACTAAAACTCATATGGGCAAAGTTATTAAAAATATTCTCATCAAAATCTATACACAGAGTGCTCCAACACGATATCATGGGTTCGAATTTAAAAAATTTATTTTGTGAACATATGGCAAATTATACATAATTTTAATGGTCTTGTTAAAATAAATGTTGTGGTGAAAAGAAATAATTCATTTATCTTTATCCGTTTCAAAATGGTGGCCATTCTTGTGTAATAAATTTACATTTACAGAATACCCTGCATTTTCTAAACCACTACTCATGTATTTTTCCCGATTCAAATTTCTTACTCGTGATAAACTCAACTTTACACTGGTGTGCCACATTATATGTTTTAAGAAGTAAATAAATGTTTCAATAATTTTTTTTAATTTAATCTCAAAATTCAAAAAAGTCAAATGGTCGCGTATGTCAAAAAGAATGCAATTGAAAAGGTTTTTCGAAAAACCATGTAATGTAGCATACCAGAGTAAAGCTCAGTTTGTCACGAGTAAGCAATTTGAATCGGAAAAAAGATATGAGTTGGTTTAGAAAATGCAGGGTATTCTGTAAATGCCAATTAATTACACACAAATGGCCGCCATTTTGAAAAGGATAAAGATAAATAGTTAGGCCTATGTTTTCACCAAGATGCTTCTTTTAACAAGACCTTTAAAATTATGAATAATTTTCCGTATGTTCACGAAGTAATGTTTTTTAATTCGGGCTCGTTTTGGAGTTCGTTTTGGATCACTTTTGGATCACTCTGTTTATAGATTTTGATGAAAATATTTTTAATAGTTTGCCCATACGCGTTTTAGTTGGGAAGAATTTTGTTTAATACCTAGACTGAGTTGTTCTCCCGTTATACATGCTAGAAGGGTATGTCCGGAATGTCCACATCCAATCAACATTTTGCATTAATTTGCCTAAATATTTGGGCCTTGTTTGCTGAATCAAGGAACACAAACAATTGGCGTTTATGAAAATATAAATAGAATTAAACTAGGTGAAGCCACATACCAAAATTCATCAATAAACAAGCGATATATGGATAAAATTTTAATTACCTATTAATTAATTGCCTGGGGCCTCAGGAAGCAGGTATGCTGCAACGAGGAACTGAAATATGGGTTTTCATGTAAATATCATTATAACTCAACTAGGTGAAGCCACATAATGTTTCATCATTATACATTCATAAATTAGCAATATATATCATTTTGATTGCTCTCCATAAGAATAATATGGCGGATGGTAAGCAGGTTTGCAGCAACAACGAACACAAAATAATGGGCTGTTATGCAGATATCAATAGAGCTTATCTAAGTAAAGTTACACACCAAGTTTCATCCATATACATTATAAATAAAGAATATATAACATTTTAATTATAAGAATAATAAGAATAACATGGGGACCGAATACCTAGGTTTGCTGCTACGGGAACCATAGGCGAATAATTGCTTTTTGTTGTGCAAACAACAATAAACCACAATCAGATGAAGCACTTTATCAAGTTTCGTCAGTTAAATAAGCGAGACATAAAATTTGTCTTTTTCTCCATAAAAATAACATTAGACAACGTACTCTGTTTAGCACTTTCAATATCTCAATAACCAATTGACGTAGAGGAATGATCAATATACCAAATTGTTTTTTTTAAGCTGAATGTAATGGTGAAATTAAAATTAGATTAAAATAAAAATTGCATGTGAAAACCCCCCAAAAAAATGTTGGGGTACAAAACCACCCCAAACCCCCCTTAGGATGGTGTG